>CM020010.1:10080000-10698359 GCA_009771035.1 Lupinus albus
CCCAGGTGAACCTTTCTCGCTCAAGCGAGTACCTCTCGCTCAAGCGAGGATCCAAGGACTGATACTATAATTTTAAAGATTTAAAATTTGGGGTGTTACAGAGAGGATCCTCGCTTGAGCGAGAGTGGTCTCGCCTGAGCGAGAGTTGTCTCGCTTGGGCGAGAAATGGCATTTTGGAACCTGTCGAGGTTGTGAGATTCTCGCTTGAGCGAGAGAGCCATATCTGAAAATTTAAAAAGGCGGGATTTTCTCGCTTGAGCGAGAATGGGCTCGCTTGAGCGAGAACCCGACGAGTTTGCTTTATAATAGAAACCCCAAACACATTTTAGGGTTAGAAACTGAGAGAGGAGAAGGTTTCTACTCCTTTGTGCAACAAGTGTGGCAGACTCCATTATGGAAGCACATGCCCGGGGTCGGATAATAAATGTTTCTACTGCAAGGAATGGGGACACATCAAAAGGTTTTGTCCAAAAGTAAATCGGCGGCTGAATGTCGTTCATGCTGAGAGAGCAAGGAACACCGGCAGAGTATTTACCCTGAGTGGTGCAGAGGCGTCGGATGTGAATGGCATGGCCCAAGGTAAACGTATGGTGTTAGGTATTTTCCTTTTAGTGTTGTTTGATTCGGGAGTGACACACTCCCTTGTATAATTTAAACGTGTATACCGGCCGAAACTGTAAACGGAAAACAAAGGGGTTTAGCCGTTTCACTTTTCTGTTAATTACTGTTTCTCTTTTTGTTTTAGATTCATACTATAAAAACAACAAAACCCCCCTTTGTGTGTGTGAGTACATGGTGTTTGAACTATTCCCTGAAAATAAACCTTGGGAAACGACCTAGGAGTCACTTCCTAGTACTATACTTTATTGTTGTATTATTTGTATCGAGTACGACCTCGATCAAATTTGGCGCCGCTGCCGGGGATTATCTGTTCATAAAAAGGTTCTTTGTAGTTTCATATAGCTTAGTTTAGTGTAGTTTAGTTATTCTTTTATGTAGTGCATTTTGGTTAAAAATTCTGGTTTGGATTCAAAAGTTGTGTTGCTGTCAAAGTTATTGTTCACTGTTACTGTTCACTGTTGCCATTTTGCATTATTTGTGTGATTCTGTTTTGCTGGTTTATATAGTTGTGGGTGGAATTTTTGCATGAAATTTTGTTTCCACACTTCTTTCATCCCACATTGAACACCAGAGAAAGCAGAATCACTTTCCGAGCTATATTTTGTGAGATACAACTTGACGGTGAAAAGTGAATGGTTGAAAATTTATTTTTAGCATAACTTTGTCTCCGTATATCATAATTGGACGTATGACATATTCATTTGGGGTAGAAAAAGAAGTTATACCCATTTCCACACACGAAGTCTGTCAGCTTCGAACCAAAAATCCGAAAAAAACCCGTTTTACTATTTCTTTTGGAGCAAGGGGACATGTCGGTAGGAGACTATGCAACCAAATTTGAGGAGTTGGCCAGATTTTGCCCCTACTCTGCATTGAAATGGATGGAAGGTCCAAGTGTTCAAAGTATGATTCGGGTTTGAGACCCAAGCTGAAGATGATGTTTGGACATCAAGAGATTGCCGATTTTCCTACCTTGGTTAACAAGTGTAGGATGTATGAAGATGACATGGCAGCGGATGAGGTGGTGACCCCTAGGGTTAATCATCCGAGAAACTTCGGCCCTAAGAGAAATCATACCCAAGACAAGGATAAGGGAAAGATGTTTGAGGATAACCGCAAACCTTATGAGGCGCCTACTAGTTATCGTGGCCCAACGATCAAGGATCGAGGCCTTTTGACGTTCCGAGTGGTGGGGTTTCTACTCCTTTGTGCAACAAGTGTGGTAGACTCCATTATGGAAGCACATGCCCGAGGTCGAATAATAAATGTTTCTACTGCAAGGAATGGGGACACATCAAAAGGTTTTGTCCAAAACTAAATCGGCGGCTGAATGTCGTTCATGTTGAGATAGCAAGGAACACGGGCAGAGTATTTACCCTGAGTGGTGCAGAGGCGTCCGATGTGAATGGCCTGGCCCAAGGTAAACGTATGATGTCAGGTATTTTCCTTTTAGTGTTGTTTGATTCGGGAGTGACACACTCCCTTGTATAATTTAAACATGTATACCAACCGAAAATGTAAACAAAGTCGTTACCTTTCGACCGTGTTGTATCCACCCCAACTAGTGGGCTGGTGGTGGTATCCACGTTTATGTCTTAGTTTCCGGTTGTAGTAAATGGTAGCACGTTTACAGTGGATTTATTCTGCTTGTCGTTGTCCCTGATAGGTTTGATTCTGGGGACGGACTGGTGATCAACACATCTTATTATGTTGAATAGAGCTGACAAGACTAGGGCGTTTGGGAATTTGAGTGAGATTTCTGACCACGCTAGTTGTATGGAGCCAATTCGGCTAATGGAGTTAGAACTTCCCTTAAGGAAGGGGGATCAGTGTTTGTTCTATTGACGACACTGGAGGGTGTGGAGAACCTTATTAGCATTTTGAGAGAATAAGACTTTGCAATGTAAACTGGCCATATGCAGTCAAGAGTAAATTTAATGTTGATCGTCATTGAGGAAATAAAATGCCTTGGAATGAATGAGTATTTCATACTATAGAATATATATTATGGGATATATATACTATAGGATGAAATATCTCTTTGAGATTAGTTGTTAATATCCGGTAATTTGTTTCGTGACGTGAGAATTGTAGAAGCAAATGTTAAACTGTCTCGACGATGACTTGAATAATAATGTAAATGACTGCATATGGTGTGGTTTAAGCTTTAGCGGGATAATTGAGAAACCTTTGGTCTATGATGATCGATCCTTTTGTAGGACAACATTGGCAATGCACGATATAGTGGTGATGTACACCAATTATCTGCTGTGAATGTTGTACTAACAAAACTTGTTTCTGTTTCATGTGCGTCAGAAATTGCTAGACATGATTGTAACATAATCACATGAGAAAAAGTTGTTTTTAAATTTATGTTGAAGCAATTATGTAAACCTTTTTTTCACGACATGGTTGCCATGAATCGTATGTTCAATCCATTTTGAAAATCATTCTTATGTAAGACGTAGCATGTGGCTAGACATTGATATAGTATCATGTTGGAGAATCCAATGACTTTAACAACCGTATCTTGATAAAAATGATGTTGTTAAAAACTTGGTGATACGATTACGACCATGTGACTCGTGTCGTACTGCAAGTGGAGTACTAAATGTATATTTGCTAGTGTAATTGGGGTATCCAAATCCAATGTAGGTTATTGGACTGGACGTTTGTAAATCTGCACTTGTCGATTGGTAACGAAATATCTAATTTTGGTTGAATCAATGGTTTTGTGTGTCCAATTGAGGCTAAGAATTGGTATTTCCCTTCTACTGTATTGTAGGGTGGTAGAAAGGTTTGATGTAATTGGATAATTACTGGATAGTTTGATTATGTATAAGGGGAGAGACTCTAAAAGTCTTATTTGTATAGATGTTTTTGTTGAATGACGACCTTGTTGTTATGTGATATGGGATACAATGTTTGGAATGCTAAGGTAATTTTTGAGCAGATAGTGGTTATGTTTCATGAGTGGGTTAAATTGATGCTATTCCCTTGAGTGGAGGTTAAACTAGATATTGCATGTTGGATGTTATTGTGATGCTCACTGTACGTGATGATCGTATTGAACGATTGTTAACTTGATAGGTCGGAGGGATCTATTGTTTTTGATGAATGTGGGGAAATCTTTATTCTGGGTACGGTTTCGTTCTCTTAGTTGTTCGAGAGTGGGATCTTAAGATTTGGACATTGATGAGTTAGTCCATGAATTAGTTTTGTGATATCACGGTTTAGTGGTGTGTGCCCTTGGTGGTAATTTAAGTAATCTTGATGGATTAGATGATCGAATATGAATTTGGTTGAGTTTAGTTTATAACTAGTGTCGAGGCGATGATATAGTCTTCCTGAGAGTAACCTAATAAAATTTCGGGGACGAAATTTCTTTTAGGGGGGAAGGATTGTGACACCCCAAATTTAAAGTCATTAAATTATAGTATCAGTCCTGTGAATCTCGCTTGAGCGAGAAAGGTGTCGCCTGGGCGAGAGTTGCTCACCTGGGTGAGTGAAATATTGGGCTATACTGGACGATTCTCGCTTGAGCGAGAGTGGTCTTGCCTGAGCGAGAGTTGTCTCGCCTGGGCGAGAAATGACATTTTGGAACCTGTCGAGGCTGTGAGATTCTCGTTGAGCGAGAATCCCTCGCTTGAGCGAGAGAGCCAGATCTGAAAATTTAAAAAGGCGGGATTTTCTCGCTTGAGCGAGAACCCGACGAGTTTGCTTTATAATAGAAACCCCAAACACATTTTAGGGTTAGAAATTGAGAGAGAAGAGAGGAGAAGGTGATTTTGAGAGCAAGAACTCGTGGAAATCATCTAGAAGCTTGAGAAGAGGTAAATCTCTTGATTCTAACTCTTTTTCTCCCTTTCAAACTTCTTTTGGAATGTATGGGATCTCTTCTCAAAATATGACAAACCATGGAAACTCTTTCTTTTGAGTTGTGGTTTATTTTATTTATTTTCTCTCTTGTAAACTCTTGATTTAGAGTTAGTATTCAAAGAATGGAAAGGGTTTGTGGGTTGATTCATGAAAACCCCAAAACCCCCAAAAAGAGAATGTGGTAAAAGAGGAGATGGGTGAAATGTTAGATTTAGAATGTGATTTATGAATGTTGAATGTTAATTAGAAGATGTGTAGGTGTATTTTGGATGTTTGGAAACTATTAATGAAGTAGTTTTGGAAACATTGTAAATGTATGAACCTCTTGTGTGTTTAAAGATGAAATATGGATTATTATGTGTTATTTTGAATAAAATGACTAACATTGTTGTTATTGGTGGGGATGAGGAAACATCCTAAGGTTGGAGGCGGTTTCCGAGGAACTTGCAAAGGTACCAAGGACCAGACCCAACTCTCACCAAGGTAAGGATAAGTCTTTAATTGCACACTGTAATGGAAAATGTGTGGATTTTCTGGTTGAGAAAGTGATTAAGATGTAAGTAGCTTATTTATTATAGACATATATGGGTATGTTTGTAATAAAGGACGCGTGGAATTTCTAGTTATAAATTGATTGTGTATCAATGAGAAGAAAATATTTTTTTAGCCGACCATGAATGGTTAGCGCCTTTAGCTCAAGTTATGTAGCGGAAATGAATTTAAATTGGTTTACTAACTTCTTCAAAATGTGGATTTTTGAGAAATTACCTACCCGAAGTGGTAGTGGATCATTGAGAAATTACCTACCCGAAGTGGTGGTGGATCATTGGGAAATTACCTACCCGAAGTGGTAGTGGATCATTGGGAAATTAGCTACCCGAAGTGGTAGTGGATCATTCGGAAATTACCTACCCGATGTGGTAGTGGATCATTGAGAAATTACCTACCGGAAGTGGTAGTGGATCATTGGGGAAATTACCTACTCGAAGTGGTAGTGGATCATTGAGAAATTACCTACCCGAAGTGGTAGTGGATCATTGGGAAATTACCTACCCGAAGTGGTAGTGGATCATTGGGAAATTACCTATCCGAAGTGGTAGTGGATCATTGTTGAGTTGTGGGCTTACCCATAGTGGTAGTGGATTATCTGTGCAGTGTAAACGGCCGGATGTGGTAAAGAGTAAGCTTGATGTCGATGGTAATTGATGAAACAAAAAGTATTCAAAATAAAAGAATATGCACGCTTTAGATTATATATTATGGGATATATATGCTATAGGTTAATTATGGATAATATGGAATTATAAGACAGAAGATACGAACGTTTCTACTCTTGTAATTATGAGACGTGTTTCACTTCAATGCTTATTTATATTTAAGAATGTGGATTATCTTATAATTTATTTTTTGAATTAACGACTTACTCCTTTGTATGTTTTGTTTATTTGTCATTGATAATCCTATTGCAGGTAAACTAGTAAATTGAGGAGAATCGGTTTGGAGCCTTAGGAGCTTTAGACCTGGATTCATTTATTTGCATTTTTGTACTCTAATCGACTACTTGCGGATTCGATTAATTGTAACTATGGTCATTATTTATTTGGATACTTGTAACCGTGTGTACTGCGATTTTGGAGAACTATACTTTTGGGGTTCTTAGTAACCGTGGGGAATTATTAATATGAATTATGTTTTTCTGCCTTATGGATGTATGCATGAATAGTGCATGATAAATAGCCAAAAAATAATCAAGCTAACTAATGTAACGTACCATAGGGTACTAATCATAAGATATAAGGAAAATGAGTGTTTGCATGAGTTAAAATAAGAAAAATTTTCCAGGGTAGAATTTGAGTCCTTACATGACGCAAAAGTCGATGAAGGAATCTTCCTAGACCACTCTCTTACGAGTAAAGCTTATAGAATTTTTAATAAAAGAACTCTAGCCATGGAAGAATCTATTCATGTGTCTTTTGATGAAAACAATCCTATAATAATGGATGGGTTAACTCTTGATGAAGAGGACTTGCCAAGTTCCCTTTTAAAAGAATAGTCTTCTACCAATGCAACAACCAATATTGAGCATTTGAAAATGGACGATACTCTATCTTCTCAAAAAGAGCCTATTCATTCTGATTTACCACAAGAATGGAGAAATCATTGAGATTATCCTATTGACAACATCATTGGCGACATAAGTAAGGGTGTCACTACCCATTTAAAGCTAAATGATGCTTATTTAAACATGGTATTGGTTTCTCAAATTGAACCCTCCAAGATAGATGATTCAATTGAGGATGAACACTGGATTCTTGCATTGCAGATGATGCTTATAGGAACTCGTTGGGTATTCCATAATAAATCAGATGAAAATGGAATTATTGTTAGAAATAAAGCTAGAGTAGTAGCACAAGGATACAATGAGGAAGAATGTATTGATTTTGATGAAACCTCCGCTCATGTTGCTAGACTTGAATCTATTCGTTTATTACTTGCATATATTTGCTCTCTAAATTTTCAGTTATATCAAATGGTTATATACAAGAATAAGTGTATGTCGAACAACCTCCTGGTTTTTAAGACTACAAACATCCTTCCCATGTATATAAACTTAATAATGCTCTCTATGGCTTAAAGCAAGCTCCACGTGCTTGGTATGATCGTCTAACAAACTTTCTACTTGAAAAAGGTTTTACCAAAGGAAAGGTCGACACTACTCTTTTTATTAAGAAAATAAATCATCATATCTTCTTGTTCAAATATATGTAGATGATATTATTTTTGGTTCTACTAATGAGATGATATGTAATGATTTTGGTAAAAATGATGCAATGGGAGTTTGAAATGTTCATGATGGGGAAGTTAAATTACTTTCTTGGATTGCAAATCTAAAAACTCAAGGATGGTATCTTTGTAAGTCAATCCAAATACTACAGAGAGTTGTTGAAAATATTTGAAATGGATGATTGCAAGCCCATTGCCACTCCTATGGGTTATGGTACATACATCGATGCAGATGAAGCTGGAAAATGCTTTGAATTATCAAAATATTGAGGTTGATTGGTTCCTTACGTTATCTAAGTGCCAATAGACCTGATATAATGTTTAGTGTCTGTTTGTGTCCACGTTATCAATCAAAACCAAAAGAATTAAATATAGTTGTTGTAAAAAAGAATCATGAAATATCTAAAAGGCACAACTGACGTTGGACTATGGTATCCAAAAGGAAGTATATGTCATTTGGTAGGATATTCAGATTCAGATTTTGCTGGATGCAAAACTGAGAGAAAGAGTACTAGTGGTATTTGGCATATGTTAGGAAATGCACTAGTCTCATGGTCATGTAAGAAACAAGCTTGTGTTGTCCTAATTTGTAAGGACCCAAATTCTACTCTTGAAAATTTTTCTTTTATTTTAATCCTTTATGCTTGAATTCCCATGTTACATCATACATACATTCCCTTTAATTATCTAATAACTCTAATCTTACAATTTCAGTTTCATACCATGCTACCCTTAAATGCAGAAAAACATAATTCATATTACTATCTCCCAGTAACTACCGCATACAACTAGCTATGGGTTTTCCAAAATACCCATAGCTACAAATATCCAGAGTTACAAATATCCAAAATTACAATTATTCAAAATAGCATCTAGTCAGTCATAATACAAAAATGGAAAAACAAAGGAATCTGGGTTTTGAGCTCCCAAGGCATCAAACCAAGCATCCTCAACAAACCTGTTTACCTGCAATGGGATTATCAACGATAAATACACACAACACACAAAGGAGTAAGTCATTAATTCAATAAATATCATTATAAGATAATCCGCATTTTAACGGGGTTAGTAAACCATTTTAAATTCATTTTCTCTATATAACTTGAACCAAAGTATCGCTACATAACTTGAGCCAAAGTATCGCTACATAACTTGAGCCAAAGTATCGCTACATAACTTGGGCCTAAGTATCGCTACATAACTTGAGCCAAAGTATCGCTACATAACTTGAGCCAAAGTATCGCTACATAACTTGAGCCAAAGAATCGCTACATAACTTGAGCCAAAGTATCGCTACATAACTTGAGCCAAAGTATCGCTACATAACTTGAGCCAAAGTATCGCTTCATAACTTGAGCCAATGTATCGCTACAAAACTTGAGTCAAAGTAGCGCTACATAACTTGAGCCAAAGTATCGCTACATAACTTGAGCCAAAGTATCGCTACATAACTTGAGCCAAATTTTCACTACATCGCTTGAGACAAAGCTTGCTACATAACTTGAGCCAAAGTTTCGCTACATCACTTGAGCCAAATCTTGCTACATAACTTGAGCCAAAGTTTCGCTACATCGCTTGAGCCAAAGCTTGCTACATAACTTGAGCCAAAGTTTTGCTACATAACTTGAGCCAAAGTCGCTAACCAATCATTGTCGGCTAAAAATATGTTTTCTTTTCATTGATTCACCATCAATTCATAAACAACATTTCCCATGCATTCTTTCAATACGATATGCTAATTAAAGACTTATCCTTACCTTGGTGAGTGTTGGGTTTGGTTCTTGGTAACTTTGCAAGTTCCACCGACACCGCGTCCAACCTTAGGATCTTTCCTCATTCCCACCACATGACAACAATGTGAGTCATTTATTCGAAATAACACATAAACAACTCATATTTCATCTTTAAACATACAAGAGATTCATACATTTTCAATGTTTCCAAAATTACCTTTATTAACGGTTTCCAAACATCTAAAACATGTATAATCATCTTATATTCAACATTAGAACATATATTCTCTATTCTAGGGTTTGACCACATTTTATCCCATTTCCTCATTTGACCACATTTTCATTTTGGGATTTTAGGGTTTTCATGAATCAACCCTTTAACCTTCTCTATTCTATGAATACCAACTCTAAACCAAGAGTTTACAAAAGAGAAACTAAATAAAACGAACCACAACTCAAAAGGAAGAGTTTCCATGGTTTCTCACATTTTGAGAAGAGATCCCACATACCCAAAACAAGTTTGAAAGGGAGAAGGAGAGTTAGAATCAAGAGATTTACCTCTTCTCAAGCTTCTAGATGATTCCCACGAGTGCTTGCTCTCAAAATCACCTCGTTCTCTTTTCTCTCTCAATTTCTAACCCTAAAAGTGTTTGAGGGTTTCTATTTTAAAGTGAAATCTTCGGGTCCTCGCTCAAGCGAGCCATCTCTCGCACAAGCGATAAAATCCCGCCCTTTTAAAATTTCAGACCTGACTCTCTCGCTCAAGCGAGGATCCTTCAGTATCAACACCCTCTCCTTCGCCCAGGCTAGCCAACTCTCGCTCAAGCGAGCCTTCTCTTGCTCAGGCGAGCCACATCTCTCCCAGGCGAGAATCCTAGAAAATCCTGGGAACAAATGTTGAGCCTCTCACTTGGGCGAGGCCCTCTCGCTCAAGCGAGAATCCCATAGTATACCCCAAATTTCCCTTTGTTACAAAGTTTAAGGGAAGTTAAACTTAGGGTGTTACATAAATACTGCTGAAGCAGAGTACATAGCAGCAGGTAGTTATTGTGCCCAAGTGTTGTGGCTTAAACAACAATTGCGAGACTATGGCTTAGACTTAGGCTGCATTCCCCTAAAATATGACAATATTAGTGCTATAAATCTCACATAGATATAAGGCATCACTTCCTTAGGGACCATGTCCAAAATAAAGATGTGTCTTTAGAATTTGTTGATAATCATGACCAACTAGGAGATATATTTACTAAACCTTTGGAAAAATAACATTTCTATAAAATTAGACGAGAATTAGGCATACTTGATGAAGCTTACTTGTCTTAATTGCTCATACATGAATATATGTTTGCTTCATTATGTTTATCTTATGCCTACTTGAACTTAAAATTGCATAGTTTTGTTTAAATTTCAAATTTTGGAGGCATGTAATCGATTACTTAGGGTAAATAATCGATTAGCAGACATCAGTATGCTTGAAGGTTTCGAAATTTTGAGGTCAGAAATCGATTACTCTAGAGAGTAACCGATTACTTCAAATGGCAGAATGCTTTAGTAATTGATTAACCATATGTGTAATTGATTACCCGAGCTTGCTGTTTGAAATCTGGGAAATTTTTATGTTGAGTAATCAATTACTCCCCTTCAATAATCGATTACCCAGACCAATATTTAAGTGATTCTTTCTATTTTTTCAAACACTTCATCTTCTTCCTCCAACCCCTCACTTGTGTGAAATACCATTGTACCTCTAAAAACCCCATTTTTGATCCATTTTAAGTGATTTTTGAGTCTTTTCTTATCAAATTTTCAATTATAAACACTTATATTCCATAGTTTCTATGTTTAGTGGCCCAAATAAAAAATCCCCAAATCTCTCAAAACCTAACTTTTTTCAAAAAATCCAAACAATAGCTTCATCAACAAAAGCTAATAAAAAACGTACCAGTATGACTCACAAGAAGCTAGGTTCTTCTACTTTTGAGGCTAATCCTTTGGATTTGGCACGACTTCTCCTCAATGATGAACAACACAAAGTCTTCATAGAGCATTTTCTTGGTAGACCAATCTTTGCTCCTAAGTATGGTAATGTAAGTAATTTTGAGCTTGGTGATTTTCATTTCCCTACTATGTTATGGCAACAAAATCCTTTTGAATTTTGTGATGAATCAAATGGCTATTATTCTGAACTTGTTAGAGTATTTTACTACAATTTGAAATTGAGGAAAAATCATTTAACATCCTCAGTGAAAGGATAAGAAATTGTTTTAGATATAAAGACTTTTAGTTTAATATGCTCTAATATACCATATCATGGTAGCATAGAAGATTTCGGTCTTGCATGTGAATGGGATAATTATGACAGAAAAGAGTTCTACTACTCTATGTGTAGATTCTCTAAATACGAAATTGAAATGCGTAAGCAACTGACTTTAGGTGAAACTATAAAGAGTAGAGATATCCTTGCTGTAGGAAATCTTAATCTCGAAGATCGCTTGCTTCATTACTTTCTTATCTATGTCATAATTCCCAAGTTTTCAAATCATTCTCAAATTAATGAATTGGAATTACAATTGATGTTTGCTCTTAAGCATAACCTTGAAGTGAATTGGGCTTTGACAGTAATGAACCACATGTGGTCTGTACAAGAGACTAACAACCTCTTGCCTTATGCAATCATCATCATACTAGAGCATTTTGGTGTCTCCACTACTAGTGAGTCTAAAATCACACTCAATGTCCGTGATAGCAAGATTGATGTGGATGTGATCCACAAAATGGGTGTCTTTCGAGACCTTACTGATAGAATCTACAAGCATCGAAGTGATAAACAAGTTGCACCTGCTAATCCCACTGCCAATGTCTTTGTTAACCCTCCTGAACATCAACCTTCTGATTTTCATATTGAGTCATCTCCATCCGCTTCTATGCCTTCCAATCAGATGATTATGGACGAGTTATTCTCTCTTCGAGGCTACATCTCTAATCAGATGGATGACCTGGATGCTTAGAATCGACAAGTCCAAATTGAACTTCAATGTCTTTCCTATAAGATCAACAAGATGGATCTTGATGAAGATAGTTCTGAGCCTGGATCTTAGAAAATCTGTTTTCTAGGTTCTGTTTTGTATTGTTATGTATTTGTTAGCGTACTGTATGGTTTTCTGTTTGTTTTTAACTATGTCTGGACATCTTTTTAATTCTATGTTATGATGGATTTTCATTTTATGCTATGTCAAAATTTTGTGTGTTATATACATATTGTGTGTGTTGGACCCTTGGCTTTTCTTCTTTTTGATGAAGTCAAAAGGGGGAGAAAATTTGGGAGAGTGTATTTTCTATTTAAAACTCTTTCAGGAACATAACTCCAAATCAAAAGGGGAGCATACAAAATAGGGGGATCATACTCAAGTCATGTCAGAATATCACAAAGTATGCTACTCTTAGAAAACTACACTGTCAAGAAGAATATCATTGTGACAGCCTGAATTTATTTTCTTAAGATATGGTAACAGCCCTGAAAAGTGCGGTAGGCTGTCAAATTCTCGCTTGAGCGAGCGAGAGGGTCAGAGTTCCTCCTAGGATTTTATCTGGGAATCTCGCTTAAGCGAAAAAGGTCTCGCCTGGGCGAGGGATAGAGGGTTGACACTGGAGGATTCTCGCTTGAGCGAGAGCGTCAGTGTTGAGTTTTTAAAATGGGAAGGATAATCTCGCTTGAGCGAGAATTGGCTCGCTTGAGAGAGAACTCGACGATTTCACTTTAAAATAGAATCCCTCAAACACATTTGGGGTTAGAACTTGAGAGAGAAGAGAGAAGGAGGTGATTTTGGGCGCAAGGATTCGTGGGAATCAACTAGATGCTTGAGAATAGGTAAATCTCTTGATTCTAACTCTCTTTCTCCCCTTCAAACTCGTTTTGGGTGTATGGGATCTCTTCTTAAAATGTGAGAAACCATGTAAACTCTTCCTTTCGAGTCGTTGTTCGTTATATTTGATTTCTCTCTCGTAAACTCTTGGTTTAGAGTTGGTATTTAAAAAATGGAAAGGGTTTGTGGGTTGATTCATAAAAACCACAAAACCCCCAAAATGAGAATATGAGTAAAGAGGGAAATGGGTGAAATGTTGATGTAGAAGATGAGTATATGCTCTAATGTTGAAAATAAGACGAATATGTATGTTTTAGATGTTTGGAAACTCTTAATGAAGGTAGTTTTAGAAACATTGAAAATGTGTGAATCCCTTGTATGGTTAAAGATGAAATATGAGTTGTTTATGTGTTATTTTGAATAAATGACTAACATTGTTGTTATGTGGTGAGAATGAGGAAAGATCCTAAGGTTGGAGGCGGTGTCGGAGGAACTTACAAAGTGACCAAGGACCAAACCTACACTCACCAAGGTAAGGATAAGTCTTTAACTAGAATATCGTATTGAAAGAATGCGTGGAATTGCTGTTTATGAGTTGATGGTGAATCAATGAAAAGAAAACATCTTTTTAGCCGACCATGATTGGTTAGCGACTTTGGCTCAAGTTATGTAGCGATACTTTGGGTCAAGTTATGTAGCGATACTTTGGCTCAAGTTATGTAGCGATACATTGGCTGAAGTTATGTAGCGATACTTTGGCTCAAGTTATGTAGCGATACTTTGGCTAAAGTTATGTAGCGAAAATGAATTGAAAATGGTTTACTAACCCCTTTAAAAATGTGGATTATCTTACAATGATATTTATTGGATTAACGACTTACTCCTTTGTATATTTTGTATATTTGTTATTGATAATCCCATTGCAGGTAAACAAATAAATTGAGGATGCTTGGTTTGGAGCTTTAGGAGCTTTAAAATCTGGATTCTTTTGTTTACGCCTTTTTGTACTATAACTGACTATTTGTGGATTGAATGTTTGTAACCATGGTTATTACGTTAGTTCTTTTGGATTTTTGTAACCGTGAGTATTGCAGTTTTGAGAACCATAACTATTGATACTTTGCACTCATGGAGAGTTATTTAAATGAATTATGTTTTTCTGCATTATGTATATGTGTAGAAATATTGCATGTTAAAGAGATTGAGAAATAATTAATGGGTGACTAAATTCAAGCCATCTGGTGTTCAAAATTATATGTTATAAGGTAGAATACATGTGTGAATGGATTAAAATAAGGAAAAAATTTCAAGTAGAGAATTTGGGTCCTTATAATATGGTATGTGAGTATAGTTAATTCTGCAGCATAGGATATGGCCTTACTTGCTTCATTGTAACATGTTTGTGATTTAACTAGTTGAAATTATGTGAATTGATTGTTTAAATCATGGAGCCTTGTTGTAGTGACATGTAATTTACTATGAGACTATGTGATAACCTGAATTATGTGAGTTAGAATTGTGTGCTAACCATCAATGAGTGCAGGTTAAGGAATGGTTGGAAGAGGGAGAGGAAGGAGTCAAAATGTTCTGAATGATCTGTTGGCTCAGATGGTGGCAGCACTGCAACAAGTTAATGAGAACTTGCATAGCTTGAACTAGAACACAACACCAAGTCCTAGCTCGCAACCTTTAGTCCCACCCGGGCCGACCGAGTACCGAGGATTGAATGAGTTCTATAAGCGGAATCCTAGCAAGTTCCAAGGTGGATTCGCTCATGATGCTTCAAACGAGTTGATTCAAGACTTGGAACGAATATTCCGAGCCATGGGTTGTAATGATGTTCAGAAGGTGGCCTATGCTTCTTACATGCTGGTTAAGGAAGCTGAAACCTAGTGGGAGTTTACTCGACGCCAAATGGAAACTGAGGGACAAGTGATTGTCTGGGGTACCTTCAAGGATAAATTCCTTTAGAAATATTTTCCTGTTGATCTGAAGAGGAAGAAAGAAATGGAATTTCTGAGGTTGGAGTAGGATGACATTTCGGTGGGAGAATATGTGGCCAAGTTTGAGGAATTGGCCCGATTTTGCCCTTACTCTGAATTGGAATTGGACGGGCGATCCAAATGCTCTAAATTTGAATCGGGTTTGAAGCCGAAGTTGAAAAGGATGTTCGGGCATCAAGAGATTGCTGATTTTGCTACATTGGTAAACAAGTGGAGGATGTATGAAGATGACCTAGCGGTAGATGAGGTGGTGACTCCCCGCCCAAATCCCAGAGGCATTTTGGGCCTCGAAGGAGTTACGGGCATGGAAAGGGGAAGAGTAAGGTCTTTGGAGAGGAACGAAAATCATACTCCCCACCTGCTGGAAATTGGGGAAGTAGTTCGCATGGACTAAGGCCTCACGCCAAGGCAGCAGGATCACAATCTCAGTCAATGTCCTTTTGCAACAAGTGCGGCAGAACTCATGTTGGTGATTTGTGCCGCGGTACGACACTTAGCTGCTTTCACTACAAGGAGAGTATGAACGCTGTGTGGGCTGAACGACCTTGATCTACGGGCAGAGTGTTTACCATGAGCGGCGCTGAGGCAGCTAATGAAGATGGCCTAATCCAAGGTAATTGCTCGGTGGCAGGTATTCCTCTTTTAGTGTTGTTTGATTCGGGAGCGACACACTCCTTTGTATCTGTGGAATGTGTGGACAGACTGAAATTACAAACAGAGTCGTTGCCTTTTGACTTGGTCGTATCCACCCCAACTAGTGTGCCTGTGGTGGTGTCGACGTTTGTGTCTCGATGTCCGGTAGTGGTAAACGGTAGGACATTTACCGTGGATTTAATCTGCTTACCACTATCCTAGTTAGATCTAATTCTGGGATGGACTGGTTATCAGCAAATCATGTGTTGCTTAATTGTGCTGATAAGACCATTGTGTTTGGAGATCTGGGTGAGATTTCTGATGAGGCTAGTTATATGACGCCGTTGTCGGCTAAAGGGGTCAGGACTTTCTTTAAACAGGGAGGAGTCGTGTTTGTTTTGTTGGCATCCTTGGAGGGTATTGAGAAACCCAAAGCTGAGGATATTCCGATAGTTCGTGAGTTTCCTGAGGTATTTCCCAGTGATATTCCGGAATTGCCTCTAGTCAGAGAAGTTGAATTCTCCATTGACGTAGTGTCGAGAACGGGACCCATCTCAATAGCTCCTTATAGGATGGCACCATAGAGCTGGTTGAGTTGGAAAATAGGTTGAAGACTTGTTGGTGAAGAAGTTTATTCGCCATAGTGTTTCACCTTGGGGTGCACCGGTCTTGTTGGTCAAAAAGAAAGATGGGAGTATAAGGTTGTGCACCGATTACAGACAGTTGAACAACGTAACTATCAAGAACAAGTATCCATTACCTAGAATTGACGACTTGATGGATCAGTTGTGGGGAGCTGTTGTATTTTCAAAGATTGACCTTCGGTCGGGTTATCATCAACTTTGAGTTAAGTCGGAAGATATTCTTAAGACTGCTTTTAGGAAGAGGTATGGGCAATTTGAGTATTTGGTAATGCCTTTTGGTGTGACGAATGCTCCAACAATATTTACTGACTACATGAATCAGATTTTCCATCCGTACTTGGATTCATTTGTAGTGATATTTATTGACGACATTCTGATTTACTCCAAGAGTCGAGAGGAACATGCGGGGCATTTGAGAGTTGTTCTAGATCTTCTGAGAAGGAATAAGTTATATGCGAAGTTGTCTAAGTGTGATTTCTGGTTGGAATCGGTGAATTTCCTTAGAAGGCTCAATATTCAAGAACTTGTATCTTTTGTTACATTGTTGAGATCTCTAAGGTTTAGAGATAAGAGGAATAATATTGGCTATATGCACTTAGTTGGATATAGACTTCACTTGAGTATAATTTGAGCGAGTCAAGTAGCAAGATTGGCAGCCGTTGGAATTGGTAGTGAGACCGTAGGAACAAGGGGAAATTGTCAAGGCTTGGCTAAGTAGATCATTTAGGAAAGGGAGGTATTGGAAGTGTGCATGTATTGAAATATTCTTTCAATTATTGTGAAGCAAATCTCCCAAGATCAGAAGGGGAGGCCTGGATGTAGTTTGCACGTGGACAAGCAAACGAACCAGGATAAAATCGCCTATCTCAATTTCTCTCATCCCTTATCTTTTACTATTCAAGCATATTTCTGTTTTAGTAATTTTTATCAAGAATCTGTTAAAATTGATAGTTATCTGTTCATTACGTGATATAGCATTTCTTGATACATAGCTGTTTGAATCTTTAATTGCTTGATGTTCAAGAAACCTTGAGAATTATTTTCTTCTAAGTTTTTCTGATTGACTTAATCGATTATCTCTATTGTTAATCGATTGTATTTGGTGTTGTTAATCGATTGTTTTTCTATTTAATCGATTAATTCAGTTCTTTGTTGTTTCTCACATATTATTTCGGAAAAGCAGACATACTTATCCGCGCACACCTATTCACCCCCTCTAGGTGTTAACTCTGACCTGCGGTGACCTAACAAGGGTTGATTTAAGGGCCAGGTTCTCCTTTAGAGGAAGATTATCCGATTCAATCACATGGGATGAATTTGGTATATACTTCTTGAGTTGAGACACGTGAAACACACCATGAAGGTCGGACAGGGATGGGAATAAAGCTATCCTATATGCTAGAGGTCCAACTCTTTTAACAACTTGATAGGGTTCCATGAATCGTGGGCTCAACTTCTTGATTTTTATTACTCTGCGGCTTCCTACGCTTATCGTAATAACTCTTTTGGTTTTGTGTTTATCTGAGTTTATCCATTATCATTTTCACTTTGTCATGGTCTCTTGCACCAATTATGGCCCTAAAACTATTCTCTCTCCAACCTCATTCCAACATAACGAGGTTCAACATTTTCTTCCATATAAGGCTTCATATGGAGGAATATCTATACTGGAGTGATAACTATTATTATATGTGAACCCAATTAATGGAAGAAGTTTATTCCAACTCCCTTGCTTTTGTAGTACACATGCTCTCAACAAGTCTCTAGGGATTGGATAGTCCTTTTTGTTTGTTCATCGGGATAAGTTATACTCATTCTTAATTTTGACCCTAAAGTCTCATGTAAATTCTACATAATCCTGAATTCAATCTTGGTTTTCGATCAGATATAATACTCAGTGATAAACCGTCAAGTCTCACAATTTATTTAATATAAATTTGAGTAATCTTTTCTAAGGAATATTTGTCGTTAACTAGGATAAAGTAGAAAGATTTTGTTAGTCTATCCACTATTACCCATATTGAATCATGACCTGCGAAAGTTCTCAGTAGCCCTAAAATAAAATCCATACCAATGTTGTCTCGCTTCCACTTGAGGATACTCAAGGGTTTCAAGTCCTGACTTCCTTTGCCGACAATGGCTTCATGTCACTGACCTCATCAGAAACCTCATCAAGATTCCCGAATACCACAGTCTTATCAGCACAATTTAACATTACATGATTCGTCGACAACCAGTCCATTCCTAGAATTAGATCCAACTGGGTTAGTGGTAAGCAGATCAAATCCACAGTAAAAGTTCTACCGTTTACCACTACCGGACATCGAGACACAACTGTCGATACCACCACAGGCACATCAGTTGGGGTAGACACAACCAAGTCGAAAGGCAACGACTCAGTCCGTAATTTCAGTTTATCCACGCAGTCATTAGATACAACGGAGTGTGTCGCTCCCGAATCAAACAACACTAAAAGAGGAATACCTACCACCATGTAATTACCTTTGATCAGACCATCAACATCAGATGTCTCGGCACCACTCATGGTGAATACTCTGCCAGTAGATCGAGGTCGCTCAGCTCTCATAGCATTTACACTCTGTGTTAGCTTAGGACAATATCTCCTGGTGTGCCCAACCTCCTTGCAGTAGAAGCATGTAAGCATCGTTCCAGGGCATGAGTCACCTATATGAGTCCGGCCACATTTGCTGCACCCGGATGAAGAGTTCAACCGTGACCCTCCGACATTACCATGAGTCTTCAGCCCAGGTGAAGTATTTCCTCGACCACCCGTTGGAGGAGAGTAAGGCTTCCGTTCCTCTTGAAACATCTTCCCTTTTCCTTTGGCGTGTGAGAATTTCCGTTGAGGGCCGTAGTGTTTTGGAGGGTTATCTTTTCTCGCAGCAGCATCCCTCCACCGCACATTATTCTCATACATCCTACACTTGTTCACTAGCGTAGGGAAATCAGAAATTTCTTCGTGACCAAAAGTCACTCGGAGCTCGGGCCTCAACCCCATCTCAAACTTCACACATTTGGACCTCCCGTCCAACTCTAGTTCAACATAAGGGCAGTACCAGATCAACTCTTCAAATTTGGCCGAATATTCCCCCACCGTCATGTTTCCCTGCTCTATTTGCAGGAATTCCCTCTCCTTCTCCCTTTTCAGGTCTGCAGGAAAGTACTTATGGAGGAATTTACTCTTGAAGGCTTCCCACGTGATGATTTGCCCTTCAATCTCCATTTGTCTCCGGGTCATTTCCCACCAATTCTCTACCTCCTTCACCAGCATGTAAGTAGCATAGGCCACTCTCTGAGCATCAGAACAACTCATGGCCCTGAAGATTCTTTCCAATCCTTGGACCAATTCAATGGCCGCATCCGGAGCGAATCTGCCTTGGAACTGACTAGGTTTTCTCCGGCAAAATTCATCTAGACCTCGGTATTCAGTCGGCCCAGGTGGAACTAGTGGGTGTGAACTCGGACTCGGCGCCGTGTTCTGGTTCAGATTGTGCAAGTTCTCATTGACTTGCTGCAAGGCCGCCACCATTTGTGCCAGTAAATCATTCGGGACGTTCTGACTTGCCCCTCTTCCCCTTCCTCTTCCAGCCATGGGTACCTGTACTCACTCACTGGTTAGCAGTCGAATTTGTATAATAACCATGCACATAACCACTTAACAATTTGCACAAGTCAACAATTTCAACACATAAAGTTTTCAAAGAAGCATGCAAGACCATACCCTAGGTCGCAGGGTTAACTATGCTCTGATACCATATTGTAAGGACCGAATTTCTACTCTTGAAATTTTTTTCTCGATTTAGTTCAATTCAATTCTTACCACAGCATATAATTTTTTTCTCGATTTTTTTTCTCGAATTTCTACCCTTTAATTACTAATTGAACACCTTTAATTCAATTCTTATTTTCCTCTTCGCAATCTATCTCAATATTAACATAATTCGCATTAATTAAACCTTGTAACCACCGCATATAATTAGCTATGGGTTTCCAAAATGCCCATAGCTACACATATCCAGAGTTACAATCTCAAGTTTACAATTATATCTATGACGTTAGTTACATCATATTTCAAAATATCAACTATGCACTCATGTGCAAACTAATCCATGTGAATTAATCCAAAATGTAAAGCTCCCTAAGACTCCACCAAAAATGAGTTCCCCCTCATGTCACCTGTTTATCTGCAATGGGATTATCGATGACAAGTACAAAACATACAAAGGAGTAAGTCGTTAATTCAAATAAACATCATCATAAGATAATCCACATTAGAAATTGGGTTAGTAAACCAATTTTGAAATTCATTTTACTTTGCTACATAACTTGAGCCAAAGTCGCTATACCCCTCGGGGTTAGCTAAAAGCAGATTCTCATTTCCATTTTAAATAAAACGTGCTTAGTTTTGCTTATATACTCAAGCCAGAGTTTTTCTTATAAATTCAAGCCAGAGTTTTGCTTATATACTCAAGCCAGAGTTTTGCTTATATACTCAAGCCATAGTTTTGCTTATATACTCAAGCCAGAGTTTTGCTTATATACTCAAGCCAGAGTTTTGCTTATATACTCAAGCTAGAGTCGCTAACCATTCATGGTCGGCTAAAAACATATTTCCTTTTCATTAATTTCACCATAAAACAATTCCGATAAATCCACGCCCACATCAGTATAAACACACCCATATATGTTTATACTCATTACGTGATTCACAACTCAATCATCGCATAACCAGAAGTACACATCTTTCTTTTCCGTAAACCTACGCCTACTTTAATATAAACACACCCATATATGTTTATACTAAATGCGTACTTTACAGCTCAATCATTGCATAATCAGAAAATACACCTTTTCGATTTCAAATGCACAATTAAAGACTTATCCTTACCTCGGTGAGTGTTGGGTTTGGTTCTTGGCAACTTCTCAAGTTCCACCGACACCGCCTCCAACCTTAGGATCTTTCCTCATCCCACCAAATAACACAAGGTTAGTCATTTATTCCAAATATCACATAAACAACTTAGATTGCATCATTTAATCATATAAAATATTCATCATAAGTATTCAACAATCTAAAACATGCACAATCATCTCATATCCCAACATTTTGGAGGTAAACTCATCTTCTATCTCTAGCATTTTACTCATTCTCTCCTTTTACCGCATTTTCACTTTTAGGGTTTTTGGGGTTTTCATGAAACAACCCACAACCCTTTCCATTCTTGAGGTACTATCTCTAAACCAAGAGTTTACAAGGTAAGAATGACATAAAATGAATCATCATCACTCAAAATGATGAGTTTCCATGGTTTTCTTCATTTTTGAGAAGAGATCCAACATCCCCAAAATAGGTTTTAAAGAGAAAAAGAGAGTTAGAATCTAGAGTTTTACCTCTTCTCAAGCTCTTAGATGAGTATCCAAGCTTTTTGTCCTTGAAAAGCTCTATTCTCTCACTCTTTGTTCTTTTCTAAACCCTAGATTGTGTATAGGGGTTTCTCATTAAATGCTGTCTCGTCGGGTTCCCGCTTAAGCGAAGGATCCTCGCTCAAGCGAGAAAATCCCGCCCATTTTAAAAACTCAAATCTGACCCTCTCGCTCAAGCGAGGGATTCTCGTTCAAGCCAGAATCTCACAGTGCCAACAGCCCCAAAATGATATTTCTCGCCCAGGCGAGACAACTCTCGCTCAGGCGAGAATCTTCCAGTATACTCCAGGGTTTCACCCTCCTAGGTGAGCCTTTCTCGCCCAGGCGAGAATCTCTCGCTCAAGCGAGGATTCTCCAATATAGTCCAGTATTTCACCCTCCTAGGTGAGTCTCTCTCTCGCTCAAGCGAGAATATCTCGCTCAAGCGAGGGTCTTAGGACTGATACTATAATTTTAAAGGCTTAAAAATTTAGGGTGTTACAATCATCCCCCTCTTATAAGAATTTTCGTCCCTGAAAATTAAACATACCTCGATTCAAACAAATGAGGGTAATCCTCCCTCATTTCTTGCTCAACTTCCCAAGTAGCGTCTCCTTCGTCCACTTGGCTCCAGAACACTTTCACCAAAGGAATCTCTTTGACCCTCAACCTTTTTATACTTGTATCCATGATTCTCACAAGCAACGTCGCAAAAGTCAGGTTATCCTTCAACTCTATCTTGTCCGACTCAACCACATGAGATGAATCCCCAACATATTTTCTCATCTGAGACACATGAAACACATTGTGAAGATTTGACAGCAACGGTGGTAAGGCAATACGATACGCTACCGGCCCAATCCTCTTTAGTATTTGATTAGGCCCAATAAAACGCGGAGTCAACTTTCGAGATTTCAACACTCTACCAATTCCGATAGTCGGGACTACTCTCATGAAAACATGATCTTCCTCCTTAAATTCAAGATGTTTTCGCCTCCTATCGTAGTAGCTTTTCTTCCGACTCTGGGCGATCCTCATATTCTCCCAGATTTGCTTGATCTTATCCGTCGTCTCTTGAACCAATTCGGGCCCCAATATCAAGTTCTCCCCAGTTTCAAACCAACTCACTGGAGTTCGACACTTCCTACCATACAACGCCTCATAAGGTGTCATCCCAATACTCGAGTGGAAGCTATTGTATTAGGTAAATTCGATCAACGACAACATGCCATCCCAACTCCAGGGTTGTTCTAAGACACAGGCCCTCAAAAGGTCCTCCAATGACTGTATTGTCCATTTTGATTGACCGTCCGTTTATGGATGATAAGCTGAACTCAACTTCAACTTAGTTCCCAAAGCGGTTTGCAAATTAATCCAAAAGTTTGAAGTGAAACGGGGGTCCCTATCCGACACAATGCTTGACGGTATTCCATGCAAGCGAACAATTTCTCTGATATACAGTTCTGCCAATCTCTCCAAAGAGTACCTCATGTTCATAGGTATAAAGTGAGCAGATTTAGTTAACCAATCCACGATCACCCAGATCGAATCATAACCTCTCTGAGTCTTCGGAAAACCAGACACAAAATCCATGGAGATACTATCCCACTTCCAAACGGGAATCTCTAGGGATTGTAATTCTCCTGCTGGTTGTTGATGCTCAATCTTGGCCTTCTAACATACCAAACAACTCGAGACATACAAGGCCACATCCCTTTTTAACCCAGACCACCAAAACAGTGTTTTCAAATCTTGATACATTTTCGTGGTTCCCGGGTGAAAACTCATTTTACTCTTATGGGACTCCTCTAAAATATCCCTCCGTAATTTATCATTACGAGGCACACACACTCTTCCCTTGTAACGCAACATTCCACTAAGGTCCGTTATGAAATTGGTATCCTTACCACTCAGCATCAGATCCCGTTTATCCATCAGCTCACTATCCTCAACTTGCATTGTCCGGATTTGTTCAAACAACTCATTTGTGACTTTAAGCATTCCCAACATCATACTATGAGGCTTTATCTAAACCTCCAAATTCATATCTCTGAACTCTTCAATCAGTTTCTCCTCCCTAACCATCAAAGCCGCCATGTGCAACGACTTTCGACTCAGTGCATCCGCCACTACATTGGCCTTTCCTGGGTGGTACTGCAACCCAAAATCGTAATCCTTAAGGAATTACATCCATCTCCTCTGCCTCATGTTCAATTCCTTATGATCAAATAGGTACTTCAAACTCTTGTGGTCGCTGTACACTTCAAATCTCACGCCATAGAGATGGTGTCTCCAGGTTTTTGAGGCAAATACCACTGCAGCCAACTCAAGATCGTAGGTAGGATAGTTTTGCTCGTGCGTCCTCAACTGTCGAGAAGCATTGGCCACAACCTCCCTTCTTGCATCAACACACAACCCAAACCTTGCTTGGATGTATCACAATAAACACTGAAGTCCTGATTAGTACAAGGAAGGACCAAAACTGGCGCCGTAGTTAACCTTCGTTTTAACTCTTGGAAACTTTCTTCACATCAAAGTGTCCACACATACGGTTCCCCTTTCCTAGTGATTTTGGTCAAAGGTAGAGCCAACTTCGAAAAGCCCTCTATGAATTTCCGATAATACCCAGCCAAACCAAGAAAGCTCCTGATCTTAGTGACTGACTTTGGAACTGCCCATTCCATAATCGCTTCAACCTTTGAAGGATCTACTGCCACTCCTTCCTTGGATATTACATGTCCAAGAAAATTTACTGACTCCAACCAGAAATCGCATTTTGATAATTTCGCATACAACCGATTCTTGCTAAGAAGTTCTAGCACAATTCGCAGGTGCTCAGTATGTTCCTCTCTGCTTTTGGAGTAAATCAAAATGTCATCAATGAATACCACTACGAATGTATCCAAATACGGATGAAAAATCCGATTCATGTAGTCGGTAAATATTGCTGGAGCATTCGTTACCCCAAAAGGCATGACCAAATATTCAAAATGTCTGTACCTGGTTCTAAACGCCGTCTTAGGAATATCTTCCGACTTCACACGCAGTTGGTGGTAGCCAGACCGGAGATCAATCTTTGAGAACACCACCGCTTCTCTCAACTGATCCATCAAGTCATCGATCTGAGGCAACGGATACTTGTTCTTAACAGTGACCTTATTCAACTGTCGGTAGTCGGTACACAACCGCATACTACCATCCTTTTTCTTAACCAAAAAAACAGGCGCACCCCAAGGCGAGACGCTAGGACGAATAAACTTCTTTGCCAACAAGTCCTTAACCTGCTTTTTCAACTCCGCCAATTCTAACGATGCCATCCTATAAGGAGCTATAGAGATGGGTCCCGTTCCCGGTATCAAATCTATCGAGAATTCCACTTCTCTTACGGGAGGTAATTCTGGAATTTCGCCAGGAAATACCTCAGGAAACTCATGGACTATCGAAATATCCTCAACTTTGGGTAAATCCACGCCCACATTAGTATAAACACACCCATATATGTTTATACTAATTACGTGATTCTCAACTCAATCATCGAATAACCAGAAGTACACATCTTTCTTTTCCGTAAACCTACGCCTACGTTAATATAAACACACCAATATATGTTTATACTAAATGCGTACTTTACAGCTCAATCATTGCATAATCAGAAAATACACCTTTTCGATTTCAAATGCACAATTAAAGACTTATCCTTACCTCGGTGAGTGTTGGGTTTGGTTATTGGCAACTTCTCAAGTTCCACCGACATCGCCTCCAACCTTAGGATCTTTCCTCATCCCACCACATAACACAAGGTTAGTCATTTATTCCAAATATCGCATAAACAACTTAGATTGCATCATTAATCATATAAAATATTCATCATAAGTATTCAACCATCATAAACATGCACAATCATCTCATATCCCAATATTTGGAGGTAAACTCATCTTCTACCTCTAGCATTTTACTCATTCTCTCCTTTTACCGCATTTTCACTTTTAAGGTTTTTGGGGTTTTCATGAAACAAACCACAACCCTTTCCATTCTTGATATACTATCTCTAAACCAAGAGTTTACAAGGTAAGAATGACATAAAATGAATCATCACTCAAAAGGATGAGTTTCCATGGTTTTCTTAATTTTTGAGAAGAGATCCAACATCCCCAAAATATGTTTTAAAGAGAAAAAGAGAGTTAGATCTAGAGTTTTACCTCTTCTCAAGCTCTTAGATGAGTATCCAAGATTTTTGTCCTTGAAAAGCTCTCTTCTCTCACTCTTCTTCTTTTCTAAACCCTAAATTGTGTTTAGGGGTTTCTCATTAAATGTTGTCTCGTCGGGTTCTCGCTTAAGCGAGGGATCCTCGCTCAAGCGAGGGATCCTCGCTCAAGCAAGAAAATCCAGCCAATTTTAAAAACTCAAATCTGACCCTCTCGCTCAAGCGAGGGATTCTCGCTCAAGCGAGAATCTCATAGTGCCAACAGCCCCAAAATGATATTTCTCGCCCAGGCGAGACAACTCTCGCTCACGCGAGAATCTTCGAGTATACTCCAGGGTTTCACCCTCCCAGGTGAGCCTTTCTCGCCCATGCGAGAATCTCTCGCTCAAGCGAGGATTCTCTAGTATAGTCCAGTATTTCACCCTCCTAGGTGAGTCTCTCTCTCGCTCAAGCGAGAATCTATCGCTCAAGCGAGGGTCTCAGGACTGATACTATAATTTTAATGGCTTAAAAATTTAGGGTGTTACATTTTACTCATATTGTAAATCATCTAATTGTCTTAGATAAGACTTTTTGAAAGGAGAATTAACTAACAAAGTCTTAAGATGCCTTGACAGGAACTGACATCCAAAGGTGACTGCTATCATGGAATCAAAGGATCTTGATTCGATGGCGTTAGCAACTCTTTTCGGCAAGCTCCAAGATCATGAGATGGAGCTTGGTCGCCTGACCTTACACGAAGAATCAGACAAGCGTAAAAATGGAATATCACTGAAATCATCCACTTCTCAGGAGCAAGAAGACAAGGATGATGATTGTTAGGTATCAGTAGTTACAATACACCTAGAAGGGGGGGGGGGGGGTTGAATAGGTGTAGCGGTTAAAATATCCGCTTTTCGAAAAACAACACTTAATGCTGAAATACACCTAATTAATCAATTAACAGAACAAGGATAATCGATTAACACAATAAACACAACCGACTTAATCGATTAACAGAATGGATGTAATCGATTAACAAACTTGACTTAATTGATTAAACAGAGACAGTAAGCTTAGGCAGATACAATTATTTGCACGACAATTAATCGATAACAAAACGAATTCACAGAGCTTACAGATTTATCAGAGTATTAACAGTATAGCACAGAAACATATTGTCAATTAAATCCACTATACAAGTTAACCGATTAAATGCAATAAAGAGAGAGAGATAGAAAAATCCTGCAACACGAATTTTATCCTGGTTCGTTTGCTTGTCTACCGCAAACTACATCCAGGCCTCCCGGCTGATTTGGGAGATTTTTCTTCACTATAATCGAATCAATGTTATTACATACACATCATCCAATTACAACACTTAGACAATACAAGATAATAAAGACTCCTATTCTATGGTTTGACTCCCTTCCTACCGACAAAGAAAACCTTTCTTTCGGCGTAGCCCCAGCCAAGAACCTTTGTTCTTTCCTTATCTCTAAATCTAAACACAATGTAGATACACTCAATCTCTTCGGCGATACGACACCTCGAGATTCCCAATGTTACAACAATTTCTCAATCAAAAAGAAAATAGAGTAAACTTAAGCTATTACAAAGCTTATATCTAACAAGACAACACTTTACTCTAATCACCTAATACAAACTCATGCAATATGAAAATTTATTAGTTTTAAAACAGAATGCATAGAATGTAAAAATCTAATCAAGATGCATCAATAATATGCATGAACATGTGATATGAAAAGATGAGAAATATATCATGTAATGCACTCAATCCTAAAGCATAGAATTCTCTCTTTTCTAAACTCACAAATGCATTTACAACTAGATGCAACAATTAACACGAAAAATGCTCTGACTCTCTAAAATGCAACATGCAACTTATGAGATCAATTCTGAAAAATGCAGTTTATAAAGAATTAATTCTGAAGCCCAGTTAATCGATTAACGAATGCCTTAATCGATTAAACTGTGCAAACAGCTAGATTAATCGATTAACCTATGCCTTAATCGATTAACATCATATTTTCATGTGTAAAAAACTCAAATACGTTATGCACTTAATTCATACATGTTTAACACTTAGTTTATGCCTAGAATGCACTTATACATGTATTTATGTGATGCATGAACATATTATGAGTGACATATCTCAAGATGAAAATGATTTAAAAGATTTATGCATATGAGACATGTATTAGGTGACTTAAGCCTTAGACTCAACTTAAACTAAACTCTAGTCTAAGCATAGTACCAATCAGAAGACTTAAGCACGTTGATTTGTTGATGATCTTCAAGCTCTTATACGCACAAGTTGTCCTCATCAAAACCATGACACATAAAGAGAGTTTCTAAAGTGTTCCTCTTGACATGCACACTTTCAATCTCCCCCTTTTTGATGATGACAAACACTACATCAAATATATCAATTGTGATGAAATAGCTTGAAGATTGTGTTGGCATGGTTGATATGATGCGCAAATATATCGGAAGCTGTTGTACGATCAACCTGCACAATCAGAAAACAACAAAACAACCTTTCTCCCCCTTTTGACATTATCAAAAAGATAACCCAGGTCAAAAATAAGGCAGAGATATGAGTTATGCATAAAACACAGTCAATGAGTTAATTTGGGATTTAACAATTAACCTGTTTTATTTTGTAGAAAATTAAACAAATGCGCTAGTTTATACAAAAGAAATAGCCAATTTGGTAAAATGAACGGCATACAAGATTTACCATATCAAATCACAATAAGCAGAAACTCTCATATGATCAAGAACCATTCACGTAATCAAAGTAAGCTATTCGACATAATCAAAATAACAATATCATAAAGAGTAAAAGTATTCAGCAACCATACAAACCACGAAATGTCAATCAAGAACATAAAAGAGGCACACACAAGAAAAACTTGAATCCATAACAACAACTGAATCCAGAAAGTGCCATAAAGAAGAAATAAACCTAATGGTGTGATATCCTAGGTCTAAAGTTTTCTAAGCTATGGTTGAGGTGGAGGTGGAGGATCGTCAGTGTGATCAACAGGAATGACAATGTTCTGGTCTCCCCTGATAAGCATAGATAACTTCTGAAATTCTGAACAAAACATAGCATTCTGAGCTGCAACAGTAGATTGAATCATATTCCTCAACTCCTGAAATTGGTTGTCTGAATAAGTAGTTTGACGCTCTTCATACTGTTCCATACCTGCAAAGTATGAGTCTTTCAATCGTTGGAAGTGAAGATCCATACGGTTGTTAAGCCGTTGCTCCATGGCTTCCAACTGATCTAAACCAAAAGCAGAGTTCTGAGGTGCTGTTCCAAAAGGCTCCCCCTGAGTTGTATCATGCTGATCACCCATGCCACCCTGATTATCATCATCGGACAAATCCAGACCAATAGTAGTGTAGTCCTCTTGGTATTGGCAAGTAGTACCATACTTGTATATACCCATTTTATGAATGAGGCTTTCACCAACTAGATGATCCTTATCAGTGTACTCAACAATGATGGTATCAGAAACATCAATGTGCAGATAATCAACAATGCGTGAAATGAAAATACTATAGGGAAGCAGCTTCGACTGAGACAGAGACACACTGTTCATTATTTTCAAAATCTCCTCAGGCCAGTTGATCATTACATTATTCTTTACAACATACATGAAACGCAAATCATTCACAATAGGCTGTGCGTGATTCGTGTTCCTCTGCACCAAAATGTAAGCAATAATATAATGCAACAGTCTGTTCTCAACAGATAATGACCCAACTTTGGTCAGTTGACCCTGAATGTATAAGTGAGGGCCTATAAGAAATGACTTATAAACCTCAGTAGGATCAAAGTTCTCCTTAACCCAGGAACAATCTCCTATTCCATAACCAGAAGATGATAAACCACCGACATTCATAAAAATATCATCATTAAGTTCAAACAGATTACCAGAAATCATAGACCAGTACTTTCCATCCTTGTATCTAAAATTTGCATAAAATTCCCTAACTAGAGCAGGGTAAACTTGTCCCTTTAATTCCAAAAATTGAACGGTTCCCTGAGCTTCCATATCATGCGGGAAACTAAAATTTTGTTCCGCCAACCAGGTTAAATCAACATACCTTATGTACATGGGTTTGCGACCTTGAAATTTTGCCAAACGGGTTTCTTGCAAGATAAGTGAGTAATAGGGGTCACCGCGGTCCCGAGTGGAAGGTGAACCAGCTTCCCTTCTTCGTACACGAGTAGCTGAGGTCTTGACCCTTTTTGTGCGACCTTGCTCCATTATATAGTTGAACCCGAAATAAAGTTGAATGAGCAGAGAAGGATTTAGGCAAACCTAACCTAGGTTTTTGTTTGGTGGAAAATTGGAAATGGGGTGAAATGAGGATGTGAAAGTGTGATTTCTTGATGGTTTGAGAGGGTTAGGATGAGGTTTTTCTACTTTAGTGCACTTGGATTAGTTGTGCTACTGATTCAGAAACTCAAAGTATAAGAGAGGTTGAGAAAATGCCAAAAAAAGTGTAAAACCAAATTGCTGTCTGCCTTTAAAATGCTGGTTTTAATCGATTAACGGGCAGGTTTAATCGATTAAACCAATGTAAAATTTGAATTTTAAAAAAAACTGATGCCCAGGTAATCGATTAACAGCAAGTGTGTAATCGATTACTCATAGTAAAAATTAATTTTTAGGCAGTAGAATGGTTTCAACTTTTTAGGGCTCATGCATGCATTGTGACGGATTAATCGAGACATTCATAATCATAGAAAGAGTCAATCAAGAGACATATTTTTGCATTTTAACATATATCATTTAAACAAAAGACACATAGGCATATAGAAGCAAAACGATAATGCAAACAACTAAACAATTTCAATCAAGATATTGTTCATCAAGGATTCCAAGTTCTCTCCTTAGAACAAAGAAAGTATCCCTGGGAAGGGGCTTGGTGAAAATATCAGCTAATTGTTTATAAGTTTCAACAAAATCAAGAACGCAGTCACCTTTTTGTACATGATCACGCAAAAAATGATGTCTAATTTCTATATGCTTAGTTCTAGAATGCAAAACGGGATTCTTGGATAGGTTTATGGCACTTGTATTATCGCATTTAATAGGGATCTTTTCAAGTTTAAGACCATAGTCCTTGAGTTGCTGCTTCATCCAAAGGATTTGAGCGCAACACACACCAGCAGCAATGTATTCCGCTTCGGCGCTGGACAAAGCAACACAGGCTTGCTTTTTGCTGTGCCATGCTACTAATGAACTGCCCAACAAGTGACAAGTACCACTAGTGCTTTTCCGATCCAATTTACATCCGGCGAAATCGGAATCGGAATAACCTACCAAGGATAGTGAGGCATCCCGAGGATACTAAAATCCCATGTTAGTTGTTCCTTTTAAATATCTCATGATTCTTTTAACAGTTTTAAGATGTGATTCTCTAGGTGATGATTGAAATCTCGCACACATACATGATATCAGGTCGACTTGCAGTTAAGTAAAGTAATGACCCAATTATTCCTCGATACTTTGTTACCTCTATTGCTTTTCCTTTTTCGTCCTTATCTAGGTAGCAAGCAGATGCCATAGGAGTGGAAGCTTCCTTACAATTGTCCATTTCAAATTTCTTGAGCAGCTCTTTGCAATATTTTGCCTGATGGATGAATATCCCACTTTCTAGTTGCTTTATCTGAAATCCTAGAAAGAATGTGAGTTCTCCCATCATAGACATTTCGAACTCCCCCTGCATCATCTCAGAAAAATCTTTACACAAAAATCATTAGTAGATCCAAATATTATGTCATCCACATAGATTTGTACAAGTAATACATGATTTTCTGATTTTCGAATAAAAATCATTGTGTCAACCAAGCCTCTTTCGAACCCTTTTTCTAAAAGAAAGGTACTAAGTCTATCATACCAAGCTCTAGGAGCTTGTTTGAGACCATAGAGTGCCTTTTTAAGTTTATAAACATGGTTCGGATATTTAAAATTTTCAAAACCAGGCGGTTGGTCAACATAAACTTCTTCTTGAATGTAGCCATTCAAGAAGGCGCTTTTTACGTCCATTTAAAATAGTTTGAAGTTCATAATAGATGCAAAGGAAAGTAGCATCCTGATGGCCTCTAATCTGGCTATAGGGGCATAGGTTTCGTCATAATCGATACCCTCCTCCTAGTTGTAGCCTTTGGCCACCAAGCGTGCCTTATTTCGAATGATTAAGCCTGATTCATCAAGCTTATTTCTAAAGACCCAACGAGTACCAATAACAAGATGATCTTTAGGTTTAGGGACCAAGTCCCAAACATTATTACGCTCGAACTGGTTCAGCTCTTCTTGCATAGCTATACCCCAATGCACATCCTCAATGGCCTCATCAATGGTCTTAGGCTCAATTTGAGATACAAAAGCTACAAAATTACAAAAGTTTCGTAAGGAACTACGGGGTACCACTCCCGTAGATATGTCACCTATTACTTTGTCGATCGGGTGAGCTTTCTTGGTTTTCCACACAACTGGCATATCTGAATGCTCCTGAAATTTGGTTTGACATTCTTCATTAGTTGCTTCTTCATTATCCATGTTCTTTGAGTATGCTTCTTCCAAAGCACCTGCAACTTCATCAGATACGACCTTTCTCTTTTCTTTTGGAGAAGATTCGTCAAATTGTACATGGATAGACTCTTCAACTTGCATTGAATATTTATTAAAAATTCTGAACGCTTTGCTATGAATGGAGTATCCCAAAAATATTCCCTCATCGGCTTTTGAATCGAATTTTCCTAAAGCCCGCTTTCCATTATTTAATATAAAACATTTGCAACCGAAAGCGTGAAGATGGGATATGTTTGGTTTACGACCTTTTAATAGTTGTTCATAAGGAATTTTATTCAAATTAGGCCTTAAAAGTACTCGATTTATAACATAACATGCAGTATGAACTGCATCTGCCCAGAAGTATTTGGGGGTATTACTTTCATTAAGCATGGTTCTCGCTAATTCTTCTAACACACAATTTTTCCTCTCGACAACTCCATTTTGTTGTGGAGTGCGAGGAGCAGAGAACTAATGCACAATGCCATGCTTATCACAGAATTTGTCGAACTGAAAGTTCTCAAATTCTCCCCCGTGATCACTTCGTATATATACTATTTTCAGGTTAAGTTGGTTTTGAATTTGCTTGGCAAGATTTTTAAAAGACTTGAAGGCGTCGCTTTTCCCAGATAAAAATAATGTCCATGTAAATCGAGAGAAATCATCAACAATAACTAGAGCATAGTAGCTACCACCAAAACTCATGATTTGTGATGGTCCAAACAAGTCCATATGGAGTAACTCCAAAGGTCTTGAAGTGGATATCACATTTTTGTTTTTAAAAGAATTTTTGGTTTGTTTACACTTTTGACAAGTGTCACAAATCTCTTTAGTTTTAAAATTTAGTTTTGGTAGCCCCTCAACTAGTTCGTTTGATGACAATTTATCTAGATGTTTTATATGGATATGTGCAACGCGTCTGTGCTAGAGGCAAATGTCATCTTCTTTAGAAATAAAACATTTTGAAAATAATGTGGTGACATCATCCAAGTTAACCATGTAAATATTATTTATATGATGACCAACAAATTTAACATTATTAGATAAAATGTCACGAATGATGCAACAATCAGAATCGAAAGATACACGATTACCTTTGTCACAGAGTTGGCTTATACTTAGAAGATTATGTTCTAGTCCTTCAACATAAAGGACATTTTCAATTTGAGTTTGAGATGAGTTACCAACCGTTCCAGTGCCAAGTATCTTTCCCTTGTTATTGTCTCCGTACGTGACGTATCCTTTTCCTTTAAGTGAGAGATCCAGGAAATTTGATCTGTCACCTGTCATATGTCTCGAACATCCACTGTCTAAATACCATTTTTGTCCTTGTGTTCGAAGACATACCTGCAAAACAGATCACCTGCTTTTCTCAGGTACCCAATTTATGTTAGGTCCTTTTCTGTTAGTGATTAGGGAATTATCTCCCTTCTTTATCCATACATAGACTCTGCTAGGTATACCATACTTTCTAATATAACATGAATAAGAAGTATGACCATATGTATTACAATAAAAACATGTAGGTGAATGCTAATGATCTTTGTTTTTAGTATGAGCTACAGGTTTTCTATATGGTCTTTTATTTTTAGCCGAGCGAGTATAACCTAGACCAGTACGATCACCAACGTTTCTTGTTTGACTAAGCAGAGTGTCTAATTACTGTTTACTGTTTATGAGACGTTCAAGTTTTACTTTTAGTTTAAAATTGTCTTCTTGCAAAGTCTCGCAAGTCTCACATACAGGTTTTTGACATAAATTATTAGCAGAGTAGTTACATGTGCTACAAGAATATATGAGATCTAAAGTTTCATTTTCTAATTTTAATTCATCTAATTCTTTTTGTAGTTGGCTTATTTTCTTTTCATTTCTAAGGATTACCCTTTTTTTATCAATGTTTATTCTTGCCAATTTCTTTAGTTCCTCATGTAACTCAACATAAGCATCATATAAAACATCATAAGAGGGTAAGTCATCTGAAATGGATGAGGTGTCAGAATATACCTCATTATTATCCTCGTGTGAGTCTGAGTTCCCATCGTTGTCAGATCTAGCCATCAGACATAGCTTCGCTGACTCCTCCTCACTAGAGGTGCTTGATGTTGTTTCCTCCTCAGGTACATCCCATACAATGTATGCTTTCTTGGACTTGAATTCCCTGGGAGTGCTCTTCTCTGAATCAACCTTTTTCAGATAGGTAGGACATTGAAATCTCATGTGTCCTGCTTTTCCACACTCATGGCAAGTGAAGCGATCTTTGTTGTTCTTGCCTTTGTTGGTTGATTCTCTTACTTCTTTCTTTTGAAACTTTTTGAATCCACCTTTTCTTTTAATGAATTTGCTAAATTTTCGAACAAGGAGACTCATAGTTTCATCATCTAGATCGGAGTCAGATTCATCATCATCTTTTTCTTCTTTTGATTTGGAGGTCGTGGCCTTTAATGTGATGTTTTTCTTCTTCCGGTCTGAATCTTCGTGCATAGTCAAGCGCCCCAATTCCATTTCGTGCTCTTGAAGCTTTCAAAATAGTGTAGCTAGAGGCATAGAGTCCAAGTCTTTGGATTCAACAATTGCAGTTACCTTTGTTTGCCATTTCCTGTCAAGACAACGCAAAACTTTATTAGTTAGTTCACCTCTGGCAACGATTTATCTAGAGCAACTAAATGATTAACAATATGAGTAAATCGCTTTTGCATATCACTTATTGATTCACTAGGTAACATGCGAAATAACTCATATTTGTGGGTTAGCGCATTTAATCTAGCGCGCTTGACTTCGCTAGTGCCTTCGTGAGTCAATTGTAAAGTGTCCCACATTTCTTTTGCATTTTGGCACTGCGAGACTCTAAAGAACTCATCATAGGATAGGGCCGATGTGATGATATTTTTGGCACGTAGGTTAAGCTGGACCTTTTTGCGCTCATCATCGGTCCATAGATTTTTAGGCTTGTCTTTAGGTTCATAGTCCACAAGATGCTGTGGAACGAAAGGGCCGTTGACTACGGATTCCTAAATATCCGAGTCTATGGCTTCAATAAAAATTTGCATGCGGACTTTCCAGTAGGCATACCCTTCACCACTGAATATAGGTGGTCGATTAATGGATGAACCATCACCCCCAAATGGGTTTGACAAACCCATTCCTTTTTCCCTTACGATCACGAATACGCGGTTGAGATAGCACTTCGCACTAGCTCTGATACCACTTGTTAGGTATCAGTGGTTACAATACACCTAGAAAGGGGGGGGGGGGGGGTTGAATAGGTGTAGCGGTTAGAATATCCGCTTTTCGAAAAACAACACTTAATGCTGAAATACACCTAATTAATCGATTAACAGAACAGGGATAATCGATTAACACAATCAACACAACCGACTTAATCGATTAACAGAATGAGTGTAATCGATTAACAAACTTGACTTAATCGATTAAACAGAGACAGTAAGCTTAGGCAGATACGATTATTTGCACGACAATTAATCGATAACAAAACGAATTCACAGAGCTTATAGATTTATCAGAGTATTAATAGTATAGCACAGAAACATATTGTCAATTAAATCCACTATACAAGTTAACCGATTAAATGCAATAAAGAGAGAGAGATAGAAAAATCCTGCAACACGAATTTTATCCTAGTTCGTTTGCTTGTCCACCGCAAACTACATCCAGGCCTCCCGGCTGATTTGGGAGATTTTTCTTCACTATAATCGAATCAATGTTATTACATACACATCATCCAATTACAACACTTAGACAATACAAGATAATAAAGACTCCTATTCTATGGTTTGACTCCCTTCCTACCAACAAAGAAAACCTTTCTTTCGGCGTAGCCCCAGCCAAGAACCTTTGTTCTTTCCTTATCTCTAAATCTAAACACAATGAAGATACACTCAATCTCTTCGGCGATACGACACCTCGAGATTCCCAATGTTACAACAATTTCTCAATCAAAAAGAAAATAGAGTAAACTTAAGCTATTACAAAGCTTATATCTAACAAGACAACACTTTACTCTAATCACCTAATACAAACTCATGCAATATGAAAATGTATTAGTTTTAAAACAGAATGCATAGAATGTAAAAATCTAATCAAGAAGCATCAATAATATGCATGAACATGTGATATGAAAAGATGAGAAATATATCATGTAATGCACTCAATCCTAAATCATAGAATTCTCTCTTTTCTAAACTCACAAATGCATTTACAACTAGATGCAACAATTAACACGAAAAATGCTCTAACTCTCTAAAAATGCAACATGCAACTTATGAGATCAATTCTGAAAAACGCAGTTTATAAAGAATTAATTCTGAAGCCCAGTTAATCGTTTAACGAATGCCTTAATCGATTAAACTGTGCAAACAGTTAGATTAATCGATTAACCTATGCCTTAATCGATTAACATCATATTTTCATGTGTAAAAAACTCAAATACGTTATGCACTTAATTCATACATGTTTAACACTTAGTTTATGCCTAGAATGCACATATACATGTATTTATGTGATGCATGAACATATTATGAGTGACATATCTCAAGATGAAAATGATTTAAAAGATTTATGCATATGAGACATGTATTAGGTGACTTAAGCCTTAGACTCAACTTAAACTAAACTCTAGTCTAAGCTTAGTACCAATCAGAAGACTTAATCACGTTGATTTGTTGATGATCTTCAAGCTCTTATACGCACAAGTTGTCCTCATCAAAACCATGACACATAAAGAGAGCTTTCTATAGTGTTCCTCTTGACATGCACACTTTCAAATGATGATTCTGATTCAGAAATCGACACTGAAACCATGACACTAATAATACGAAAAATTCAACAAATTTCTAAAGAAAAGAGGAAGCTCAAATAGGTTTCAAAAGAAAGAAACTCGCAACTTGACCTTCAAACACAAGAACTCAAAGGAAAAGTTCAAGTGTCATGAATGCGGCAAAGGTGGACATATGAAATATCAATGCCCAAATTATCTAAATAAAGTCGATGGAGAGAAGAACACCTCTCGGATCTTCAAGTCGAAGAAAGCATACATCATTTGGGATGTCCCTGAAAAGAGTTCAACAACAAGCACCTTTGAAGAAGAGGAAACCGCAAAGATCTGTCTAATGGTGAAGGACCATGAAGCTAATACTTCTACTAAGGATAACGAATTAGATGAGGTAAATTCCTACGATTCTAGTTCATGTTCTTGCTCAAGTAACTCACCTACATATGATGAACTGTATAATGCTTTTGTTGAACTGCATGAAGAACTGAAGAAAGTAGCCAAAGTAAATGTAGATCGCAAGAGAATTATTTTATTGCATGAGAAGAAAATTGTTAGCATGCAAAAAGAAATAGATGAACTTAAACTTGAAAATGAAACTCTTGATGTCATTTATTCTAGTGCTTCATGCATATTTTCTACTAAAGTTATTGAGACTCCTGTATGTGAAACTTGTTGTGAACTTAAAATGGAAAAAGACGAACTGAAAAATAAAATAACAAAGTTCATATACAGCAGTCAGAATCATAACAGATTACTTGCTTCATCAAAGGAAATGCTTCTGAGGCAATTGTGGAAAACGTGCTATATTTTGAAGGCCTGAAGCACAACCTACTCAGCATCAGTCAACTATGCGATATAGGTAACAAGGTATCTTTCGATTCTGACTTTTGTATTATCCGTGATGGCGTAGACAATATCTATATGGTTAATCTGAACAATGCCACTTCTCTATTTTCAAAATGTCTTATTTCAAATGAGAATGATATTTGTACCTGGCAAAGAAGGTTAACGCATGTCCATCTACGACATGTGGAAAAGATAGTGTCAATAGAGCTCGTTGTAGGACTGCCAAAACTAAAATTTAAAACTAAGGATATTTGCCACACCTGTCAAAGGTGTAAGCAGACGAAAAAATTCTTTTTCATCTAAAAATGTGATATCCACTACAAGGCCATTAGAATTACTTCATATGGACTTGTTTGGACCCTCACAAATAATGAGTTTTGGAGGTAGTCGTTATGCTCTAGTGATAGTTGACGACTTTTCCCGATTTACGTGGACTATGTTCTTATCTTTGAAAAGTGTGACGACCCGATTTTCTACCCTTGAAAATTTTTCATTTATTTTTAATCCCTTCTTACATACAGTCGTCACCTTCATAGAAAACTCTCAAGTATCACTCTTTAAAAATACTCTTTACCCTATTATATTATCATACAAATTTATGTTGCGGAAAAACATAATTCATTCAAATAGCATTTACCACATACGACCAGTTATGGGTCTCCCAAAGTTATAAAGACCATAACTACACATATCCATATTAATCTAAACGGATTTACAGTCATCCCACAATGTTATCAAATCAACTACAATGTCAAATAACAGTAAACACAATTGAATAAATAAACCCAAAATTTTCCTAATTAAGCTTCATCCTCAAAATCCTTCATTTACCTACAATGGGGTTATCATAAACAACACATAAAACAAAAAGGGAGTAAGTCATTAGTTCAAAACTAACATCACATGATAACCCACATTCAAATACAAATAAGCTTTAATATAATTCGTAAACGCACATACGGAATTGTAAACATTCAAATCATCTTCCTTTAATTTCCACTTTACTCATATTCATCATATAGTATATATATCCCATAATATATATTCTATAGTATGCATATTACGTTCGTTCGAAACATCTTATGTCTCGTTATTCATATCCACCCTATAACATATATATCCCATAATATATATCTTATAACATGTATATTACTTTCTTTCTCAACATCTTTCTTTTTATCACTCATATTCACCATATAGAACATATATCTCATACTATATATCCTATAGCATGCATACGACATTCATGTGACATTCACATTTCTCATCATTCATATTCACCCTATAGAATATATATCCCATACTATATATCCTATAGCATGCATACGACATTCATTACTCCGAGTCTTATTTCCATTGGTACTCCCCCAAATAAGATTGAATTCGTTTTGAGTCTTATTTCCATTGGTACTCCCCCAAATAAGATTGAATTCGTTTTGAGTCTTAGTTCTATTGGGACTCCCCCAAATTAGATTGAAATCATTTTGAGTCTTATTTCCATTGGGACTCCCCCAAATTAGATTGAAATCATTTTGAGTCTTATTTCCATTGGGACTCCCCCAAATTAGATTGAAATCATTTTGAGTCTTATTTCCATTGGGACTCCCCCAAATTAGATTGAAATCATTTTGAGTCTTATTTCCATTGGTTCTCCCCCAATAATGTTACTTTTATTACCATAACAGAAAAGCCACACATTTTCCAACATAATGTATAAATTACAGACGTATCATTTTAAACCATTACCTCTTTCACATACCTCATTCATATCAGCAAGTATGATTTAGAGACACTTATCCCATACCTTGGTGAGTGTTGGGGATCGGTTCCGAGTAACTTTAAAAGTCTCCTCCGCGATTTCCTCCAACCTTAGGATCTTTCCTCATTTCCACCAATAACAACAATGTCAGTCATTTATTCAAAATAACACATAAATAACTCGTATTTCCTCATCAAACATACAAGAGATTTACATATTTTCAAGGTTTCCAAAACTACTTCAATACGAGTTTCTAAACATCTAAAACATACATATTCATCTATTTCTCTCTTTACTCATATTCTCATTTTGGGGTTTTCATGAACAACCCACAAAACCTTTCCATTCATCAAATACCAACTCTAAACCAAGAGTTTACAAGAGAAAAACAACCTAAAACGAACCATAACTCTAAAGGATGAGTTTCCATGGTTTCTCATATTTTGAAAATAGATCTAACATACCCAAAACAAGTTAGAGAGGAAGAAGAAGAGTTAGAAACAAGAGGTTTACCTCTTCTCAAGCTCTAAGATGAGTCCTAAGGCTCCTTGCTCTTGAAAAGCTCCCTTCTCTCTCTTCTCTTCAAGTTCTAACCCTAAAATGTGTTTCGGGTTTCTATTTTTAAAGAGCATTCGTCGGGTTCTCGCTCAAGCGAGCCCATTCTCGCTCAAGCGAGAATCTCACAGTGAGCAATTTTCCCTCAGCGAATAAATGTAATCGATTACCATATGGTGTAATCGATTACATCAATTAAAAATGCACATATCTGATGCTTTTAATATGTTGTAATCGATTACGAGTGTAGTGTAATCGATTACATCATGTAAAAATGCACATATCTGATGCTTTTAATATGTTGTAATCGATTACGAGGACAGTGTAATCGATTACATCATGCAAAACACACAGGTCTGGCTAATTTATCATCATGTAATCGATTACCAGGATTGTGTAATCGATTACACTATTAAAAAAACAACCAAAATTGCCATTTCTCGCCCAAGCGAGAATCCTCCAGTATAACCCAGGATTTCACCCTCCCAGGTGATCCTTTCTCACTCAGGCGAGAATCTCTCGATCAAGTGAGGCTTCCAGGACTGATACTCTAATTTTTAAAGACTAAAATTCGGGGTGTTACAAAAAGCGACGCTTTTAAAACCTTTAAATTGCTTGCCAGAAAATTGCAAAATCAATTTAACCATAAGATAGTGTTTATTCGAAGTGATCATGGTGGTGAGTTCGACAATCACCAATTCGCCAAGTTCTGTGATAAACATGGCATACACAATCAATTTTCTGCTCCTCGCACCCCTCAACAAAATGGAGTTTTTGAGAGGAAAAATCGTGTCTTAGAGGAGTTAGCTCGTGCCACGCTGAATGACAGCAAAGTGCCCAAATATTTTTGGGCTGACGCAGTACATACAACCTGCTATGTGATTAATTGTGTATTGATAAGACCTTCCCTTTCAAAAACTCCTTAGGAACTTTTAAAAGGTCGTAAGCGGAATATTTCACATCTACATGTCTTTGGATATAAATGTTTCATTTTAAACAATGGAAAAGAACTTCTGGATTAGTTCGACTTAAAAGCATTTGAAGGCATCTTTCTTGGTTATTCACCTAGTAGTAAAGCTTTTAGAGTCTATAATAAACATACAATGCATGTTGAAGAATATGTACACGTACAATTTGATGAATCTTCTCCAAAAGAGAAGAGAAAGGATCTTGTTGAATAATTTTTAGGTACACAAGAGGAACCATGTTCAAGCGAACCAGAATCTGAAAGTCCTACTCAAGAAAATCAAGAGGATGTAGAGATTTCTGATCTTCCAAGAGCTTGGAATACAAAGAAAGATCATCCCATTGACAACATAATAGGTGACATATCTTCCGGAGTGATAACCCGGAGATCACTGAATAATATTTGTCATTCTGTTGCATTTTTTCTCAAATTGAGCCAAAGAATGTTAATGAAGCCCTAGAAGACGAACACTGGGGTTTAGCTATGCAAGAAGAGATAAACCAGTTCGAACGCAACAATGTCTTGGATTTAGTCCCGACGCCTAAAGATCAATCAATCATAGGCACTAATTATTAAAAACAAAGCCCATTTGGTGGCACAAGGTTAGAATCAAGAAGAAGGTATGGATTATGACGAAACCTACGCCCCTGTTGCTAGGTTGGAAGCCATTCACATGTTGTTGTCCTTTGCATCTATAATGAACTTTAAGCTGTTTCAAATGGATGTGAAAAGTGCCTTCTTGAATGGTTACATTCAAGAAGAAGTTTATGTAAAACAACCTCATGTATTTGAAAACTACAAATTCCCAAACGATGTGTTTAAACTCAAAAAGGCATTATATGGCCTTAAAAAAGCTCCTAGAGCTTTGTATGATAGGTTGAGTTCATTCTTATTGGAGAAGGGATTTGTAAGAGGAAAGGTTGATACAACACTTTTCATATCCAAATCTGAAAACAATATTCTATTAGTAAAAATTTATGTTGACGACATAATATTTGGTGCTACTAATTACTCTCTATGTAAGGAATTTTCAGATCTTATGAAAGGCGAGTTCGAGATGTCGATGATGGGAGAACTAATGTTCTTCCTAGGGATGCAAATTAAGCAAATGACAAATGGGATTTTCGTTCACCAAGCCAAATATTGTAAGGAACTATTGATGAGATTTGATATGGACAAAGCAAAAGAAGCTTCAACTCCTATGGCATCCTCCTATTATCTTGACAAAGGCGAGAATGGAAAAGCAATAGAGGTAACTAAGTATCAGGGCATTATAGGATCTTTACTGTACTTAACTGCTAGTCGCCCTAATATTATGTTCAGTGTGTGTATGTGTGCTAGATACCAGGTTGTTCCTAAAGAATCACATTTCTCTGCTATAAAACGCATCATGAAATATCTGAAAGGAACAATAAATACGGGGTTGTGGTATTCTCGGGATGCCGCAATGTCTCTGATAGGGTACTCCGATGCCGACTTTGTTGGATGCAAGTTGGATCGTAAGAGTACAAGTGGAACATGCCACTTGATTGGTAATTCACTTGTGTCGTGGCATAGTAAAAAGCAAGCATTTGTTGCTGTATCCACCGCCGAAGCAGAATATATTGATGCGGGGGTGTGTTGTGCTCAAATCCTCTAGATGAAGCAGCAACTTTTAGACTATAGTCTAACGCTTGATCGAATTCCCATCAAGTGTGATAATACTAGTGCCATCAACCTATCTAAGAATACCGTTTTGAATTCACGAACAAAGCATATAGAAATTAGACAACATTTTCTTCAAGATCATGTGCAAAAAGGTGTTTGTATGATTGAATTTGTTGAAACTTCCAAACAATTAGCCGATATTTTCACCAAAACCCTGCCAAGGGACACATTCTATACTCTAAGAAGAGAGTTAGGAATCCTTGATGAAAGTTACCTAAACTAATTTGTTTTGGTTGTCTTTTAGAAACCCACACCTTGCATGATCTCAATATGTGCTTATGTGAAATATAATGTTGTGAATGAAAATGTTAATTGGGGAGTCAGCCAAGTCTATAGAGTGTCTAGTTGCCACATTGTGTCACACACAAAATGCTGGAAAATGTCAAAATTCTGTCTAAATAATCGATTAAGGTTGGATTTAATCGATTACCTGGGCTCAAACTTATTTTTAAAAGTCTTTGTTTATGTAAATAATCGATCAAAATATATACTTAATCGATTACCTAGGCTTCAAAATTCAAATGTTTTGAAAAGTTAAACATCGTTAATTGATTAAGACTCCATTTAATCGATTATCGACGACAATATATATGACAAATAAGGCATTTTGAACAGTCATTGTTCATCCCTCTCTCTTGAATTCGTGTCTCTGAACCTAATTTCCCTTGTACCCCTGTATGAACACTCTAACGTAAGTCTCCTTTTCACTTGGTCTCATTTTTTTATATTGCCTACTTAGATCTAAGCCCTATTTCACACCTAAACCCTAACCTAAACCCCATCTTCCACTCATGGCTGAACGTCGACCCAAAAGAGTAAAAACCATTGCAAATCGTCTGCGTCGAACATTTGATGAAGGAGGCCCTTCGTCTGCAACCCCAGGCAGAACCTTTGGAAAAAGGGATCCTTTCTTTGCTCCGGCGCTACAAGCATCAAGGCTGGCTCGTTTTCACGGCAGAAAATTAGCATATGTTCGATATGCAGACGTGTGCCATGGTTAGTGGAGCAAGGTTTCCAGTTTCCTCATGAGATGGAAGTTCAAGGCACCAATACCTTCATTGAACTGCACGGTAAATTTTATCCTTCATTAATCTGTGAATTCTACAGCAATTTCATCTACAAAAATGGTAGGTATATAACCATGGTAAAAGGTAAATTGATTGTGTTGGATGAGGAACTGGTTTTAGCTGTTGGTGGTGCGACACCCTGAATTTAAGGTTATAAATTATAGCATCAGTCTTGGAAGTCTCACTTGAGCGAGAAAGGAGTCGCCTAGGCGAGAGTGGCTCACCTGGGTGAGTGGAAAACTAGGCTATACTGAAGGATTCTCGCCTGAGCGAGAATTGTCTCGCTTGAGCGAGAGTTTGCTCGCTTGAGCGAGAGTTGTCTCGCCTGGGCGAGAAGTGGCACACTGAAGTCGTAGAGGCTGTGAGATCCTCGCTTGAGCGAGAGGATCAGATCTGAGTTTTTTAAAATGGGTGGGATTTTCTCGCTTGAGCGAGAATGGGCTCGCTTGAGCGAGAACCCGACACTTTTACATAAATAAGGAACCCCAAACATATTATAGGGTTAGAACTTGAAGATAAGTGAGAGAAGAGAGCATTTTCAAGAGCAAGGAGTCCTGAGGCTAATCTAGAAGCTTGAGAAGAGGTGAACCTCTTGGTTCTAACTCTCCTTCTCCCTTTCAAACTCGTTTTGGGTATTTTGGATCTCTTTTCTTAGCATGAAAAACCATGGAAACTCTCTATTTAGAGTTGTGATTCATTTTAGGTTGTTTTACTCTTGTAAACTCTTGGTTTATAGTTGATATTCGAAGATGATGGTGATTTAAGGGTTGATTCATGAAAACCCCAAAAATTAAAATGTGGTCAAAAGAGGAGATGGGTTAAATGTTAAATTAAAAGGGTGAATATATGTTCTAATGTTGAATATAAGATGATTATGTATGTTTTAGATGTTTGGAAACCCTTAATATAGGTAATTTTAGAAACATTGAAAATGCATGAATCTCTTGTATGTTTAAAGATGAAATATGAGTTGTGTATGTGTTATTTCGAACAAATGACTGACATTGTTGTTATGTGTGGGGATGAGGAAAGATCCAAAGGTTGGAGGCGGTGTCGGAGGAACTTGCAAAGTTACCAAGGACAAAACCCAACACTCACCAAGGTAAGGATAAGCATTTTACTTCGAGATATGCACTATGAGATATGCGGTTCTATGTGGTTGACTCGAAAAGAATAAGATGTGGGATGTATCAAAGAAAGTGAATGTCTTGCCCTAGTTGTATTGAATTGATTGTCTTGCCCAAGTGGTATTGAGTTGTATGTCTTGCCCCAAGTGGTAATGAATTGAATGTCTTGCCTTAGTGGTATTGAATTATATGTCTTGCCCCAAGTGGTAATGAATTGAATGTCTTGCCTTAGTGGTATTGAATTGACTGTCTTGCCCGAGTGGTAGTGAATTGAATGTCTTGCCTTAGTGATATTGAATTGAATGTCTTGCCCAAGTAGTAGTGAATTGAATGTCTTACCTTAGTGGTATTGAATTGAATGTCTTTCCCAAGTGGTATTGAATTGAATGTCTTGCCCAAGTGGTATTGAGTTGAATGTCTTGCCCATGTGGTAGTGAATCGAATGTCTTGCTCTATGTGGTATTGTGGAAGTATGTGTAAGTGGGAAATGGCTATGTAACACAGGAATGAAGAAGAGGTTAACAAGGTTTGACATGGAAGAATGTGAAAGTAAGAACGGTCGTATGAGGTAGTAAGGCATAAAAATGAAACGTGGTGACCTTATGTTGGAAAGTTTAAATTGTTTATCTAACTCTGTTTAAATATGGATTATATCAAATGTTATTTATTGAATTAAATGACTTACTCCTTTGTACGTTTTGTATGTTGCCATTTGATAATCCCATTGCAGGTAATTGGATGAATTAAAAACGCTTGATTTGGAGCTGTAGGAGCTTTAAAATCCGGACTCCTTTATTTGCACCTTTTTGTATCATGATTGAATATTTGCGGACTTAAGTATTTGTAACGATGATTATTATAATTTTTGGATAACTGTAACTCTGGATATTTGTAGCTATGGGTATTTTAGAAACTCATAAATAGTTGTATGCGGTAGTTACCGGGATACATTAATATGAATTATGATTTTCTGTTAAATGGACACGTATGTGGATATTGCGTTATGAATGAGTATGAACGGGAAAATGGGATTAAAATAAGGTTGTTGGATTTTTGATTCTAAGTTATAAGAAAAATGTATGTGAAAGGAATAAAATAAGAAAAAAAATTCAAGGTAGAATTTGGGTCTTTACAGGTGGTTTAAGTAGCTCAGGTAAACCTTTAGGTAATTGTGAAAATGAGCAATGGGACGAGTTTGAGGCTTTAGCCACGTACAGATCATGTTTGAGAGACATTGTTTCTGTAACACCAGGAGATCTAACAAAGGTTGGAGCTCTTACTGTCGAAAATCGTCTTCTGCATTATGTAATAGCTTATATGCTGGTTCAACGAAACACAAATCATGCACAACCTACAACAAATGATTTGAAAATGATCTTTACCATCAAGCAAGGAATTCTAGTCAATTGGCCTGTGGAAATTCTGAGAGTTATGTCCGAAATTGCAACCTCATCTTCCAGATTACTTGCCTACGGAATCTTTATCTCAAGGATTATCGATCATATGGAGATCGATACCTCAGATGTTGAAATCACTCTAACCAACATACATGACCATCAACTGGGTGAGTATTTGATTCACAAGTTGGGCATCTACAAGATCACTGGCACATGGATGTATCAGGAAGACTATAGGACTACTGTTGACTTGGACCTCTCAGATGAAGAAACCCCAGCTGAACAACAGGAGCAACCTACAACACCACCTGAGGTTCCTGAAGCATCTCAAGCTCCTCCATTTGGTTTAGCACATGTGGACACACTAGAGCAACGCGTGAATCAGAGAGTAGATGCTGGAATTCAAGCATTGAATCAGAGAGTAGATGCTGGAATTCAATCACTGAATGACAATGTGGACTCGGGGTTGGTGAATTATACGATAGGGTTGCTGTTGATATCCAAAGGGAAAATGACTAGACCAGGGGAGAGATTGACAGGATTGTTTTCATACTATAGATTATGTCCAGTGGCTCTAACCCTCCACCTTCCAACAAACCTAGTTAGAGTCTGTCTAAACAAGTTGATCTGTCTAGGTTGGGGTGTTAGCTCTGTGTCTGTTATGTCTGCTGTCTTTATTTCCACCGCTTTATGTGTACTTCTGACTGAACTATTTTGTTGTGTTTACAATCTAACTCTATGACTGCTTACTTTAAACTGCTGTTGTTATTCAATTATTGCTATAACCTTCATTATGTGACACTTATGCCAAATATGTTAGATTATCTCTATATGTGCTGCATATTCTTCATTGTTTTCTGTTACAGTGAATAATTGATTAACTGTTGTCCTTAATCAATTTTTCACACATAAACACTATGCATTTGTTTCACACTATATATACCTTTAAATTGTTATCTTTCCTACCTTTGGTAAATCGGTCCGGTTAATGACCTTTTTGATCATGCCAAAAGGGGGAGAAAGGTCGGTTGTTGTTATTCTGATGTATATTGCAGGTTTATCTAATGCTTTCGCAACTCAAAAAGAAAAGGGGAGTTTTTGAAAACTCATATACCCAACTCTCCTCATGCACAGAATGAGGGGGATATTAAGTTGAGGGGGAGCTGTGCAAAATTTTGATTACTCTGATCGCTGCAATCATAACATCAGTCCATCATCAAGTTGTTTCTAAGTTCAACCGTTTTCAAGGTTTGTCATCATCAAAAAGGGGAAGATTGAGAATGCAAGTATAGTCAAATTGCAACATTTGTTTCTTGCCTGTGTTTCATAACATCGTTATGTGACACTTATGCTAAATATGTTAGAATATCTCTATATGTGCTGCATATTATTCATTGTTTTCTGTTACAGTGGATAATTGACTAAAAACTGTTGTCCTTAATCAATTTTTCACCTTTAAACTGTTATCTTTCCTACCTTTGGTAAATCGGTCCGGTTAATGACCATTTTAATCATGCCAAAAAGAGGAGAAAGATTGGTTGTTGTTATTCTGATGTATATTGCAGGTTTATCTAATGCTTCCACAACTCAAAAAGAAAAGGGGAGTTTTTTAAAACTCATATACCCAACTCTCCTCGTGCACATAATGAGGGGGATATTAAGTTGAGGGGGAGCTGTGCAAAATTTTGATTACTCTGATCGCTGCAATCATAACATCCGTCCATCATCAAACTGTTTCTAAGCTCAACCGTTTTCAAGGTTTGTCATCATCAAAAAGGGGGATATTGAGATTGCAAGTACTAGTCAAATTGCAACATTTGTTTCTTGCCTGTGTTTCAATGAAGACAAAGTCGACCTGAAAAGCTTGAAGGCTAGACGCATCAACATCCAACATGACCAAGACTCTGACTCTAGGAAGGTTTTAGTTTTTCTAGAAGTCCTAAGATGCTTGCTTAGCTTTGAGTCTAGGTTAGGTAACCCAAAATGATGATCGTCTAACGCGCTCGTAAAATTGCCTAAAAATCCCTTTTTTGAGAATCATCATTTTTCCTTTTAGTAGGTTGCATCAAAATTATATTTTCTATGAAAATCATGCATCATACTAAGTACCTATCTATTTTGGAGGGTTACCTCTTAACCAAGAAAACTTATATTTTTTCTTATATTTGATGATAATAGTGATATAATCGATTATCTAACTGCACAGATCCGTTAATCGATTAAGAGTTATTTTAATCAATTAATTAGAGTTTCAGTAACACTGGTTTTTGATTCTTGGCAATTATAATCGATTATGTTTTCTGTTAATCGATTATGTTCAACAAAAATGTGCTAATTTTCAAACCATTAATCGATTAAGATGTCGTTTAATCGATTAAATCTGTTGAAATCAGAAAACTATAAATGACCAAGTTTCTCTCACATTTTGTACAACTTTTCATAATTTTCATAACTTGATTTTGAGCTTACATTTTCGAAATCCCAAATTCTCTGTGAGAGATTCACCTTGTGCGTTAGTGTCAAATCTTTGAGAGAAAAACCCTTGCTTTGTGAAAAGCATTCTTGGTTTCTTGTTTTGCAAAAACAAAAGCTTTTTCATACTTGTGTAAAGTTTAAGTGCACTAATCTGTATTTCAATCCTTCGATTTCTCATACCCCTGTGAGTGAGTGTGAGTCAATCATTGTTTTGGGTTGTTAGTGGCTTGTGTAAGCCAAAGAACTCTTTTTTAAGAGTTTCTTGCAAAAAACTTGTTTCTTGTAATTTTGGTTATAAATCTCTAAGGTTTAGAGAAAATTGTAATATCGGCTAGCTGCGATTGGTTGGATATAGTTTTCACTGAGTATCTTGTTTGGCGCATCGCGTAGCAAGATTGGCAACCTTTTGCGAACGAAGGGAAGTCAAGGCTTGGCGAAATAGGATTCGCATAACAAGTAGGAAAGGCTCAATTTGGAAGTGTGTATGTAAAGAACATTTTCAAGTATAGTGAAGCAAATCTCCCAAGATCAGAAGGGGAGGCCTGGATGTAGTTTGTCAGTGGACAGACGAACGAACCAGGATAAAATTTCTTCATCTTCTTTCTCTTTCCCTTATCTTTTATTATTTCAAGCATATTAAGTATCTTGCAATCTTTAACTTGAAAGATTGAATCTTTATTCATAAAGATTGAGTCTTTATTTACGCTGTGTGCTGTTTGTGATATCCTAGTGAGAAATTGCATGATTCTTGGATAGCTTGTTTACCGAGAAATCCTTTTTTTACATAGTTACTGTTTCTGGTTTTTCTGCTCCAGATAATCGATTATTTCAATTCTTTAATCGATTAAATCTGTTTCAATTAATCGATTGTATTTTCTGTTAATCGATTATTACTGAATAATTCTGTGATTCTTGATTCTCTACGCATAAATTCGAAAAGCGGGCATATTGACCGCTCACACCTATTCACCCCCTCTAGGTGTTATACTCTGATTGTGAAAAGGGTAGGCAAATCAGGTCCACTATAAATGTTCTTCTCTGAATTACAATTGGACATTGCACGCATGCTTTGGATGTCATAACCAAAGTTTTCATGGGAGTTTCTACGCCTGAATCATATGGCATAAGAGTGACTTTCAATCCTATGTATTGTACATAACTATATGCTATGAAGGAATATGTAGCTCCCGAATCATATAGAATCATTGAGGGAATTCCATTTATCTAACACTTACCTTGGATAATATCTGCCGACTCCTTCGCTTCGACTCCATTCATAGCAAAAAGTTTCCCACTTATATATGGTGGGTTTGCATTCCCTTTAAAAGTTCATGGCCATTCATAACGGAAATGCCCAAACCGTCCACAATTGAAGCACTCGTCATCCTTGTTTGGATACCTCTGTCCATAATGAAGCTCATTACAGATTGAGCATTTGGGTGGTTTCTCCACTGAATTAGTGCTTGGGCTTTGACGGAAAACATTGCTACTAGGTCCTTGGTAAACAGATGGAAGTTGATACGGTTTCCGGAAATTCTGAGGATTCTTACCTTTATTGTGATTAGGCCTTATGTGCTTTTGTGGCTGAAGACTCTTATGATGTGCTCATTGTTCTATCATGTCTTTCTCATAGATTCTTCACTTATTCACCAAGGTAGGCATATCATAATCTCTTGTAAACTCACTATTGGCTTCAGTTCTAGTTTGAGTCCATTTTCAAATCGGATGCACTTGGCTCTTCCATTCTTAGCTTGTTGAAAATACCATGAAAATTTCGACAATTCTTCAAACTTTGCTGCATATTCTCCCACTATCATGTTTCCCTGTTTGAGTTCTAGAAATCTACCTCTTTCCTTTGGGAACCTCCCGAGGAAAGAATTTCTCAAGGAATTTTTCCCGAAAAGTCATCTAGGTAATTTCCCTTTGTTATAACTCTATCTATAACCTGACATAATTCAACCAATGTTCGGCCTCTCCGACCAACATATGAGGAGCCATAATTACCTTTTGAGCTTCAGCGCTATGCATGATTCTGAATAGTTTCTCTTTGTCCTGAAGCCACCGATATGCACCATCTGAGTTAAATCCTCCTTCAAACATGGGTGGTATGCTCTTCAAAAATATCTGTAGGCACTGATACTCCATGGTGATTTGATTTGCTGCCGCACCCATACCCTTGAGAATCATTGCCATCCGATTCAACAATTCTTGAGTTGTAGTTTCATTCCTTCTTGCCCTACTCTCAACCTGCACTCTATATCAAATACAGTCAGAGACACACAAGTGTGTGAGACCTATTCACAAGCTAACAAGACTAATTGCTATAATACCATTAAAGTGTAACACCCTTCTTAATGTAGAAATAAAATTATATATATGAATGTCTTTCACGATCTTGGTTAATTACAAACTGGATATAGATCGTTAATTACAAACTGGATATAAAAAATAGTACATAGTTTTTTTAATATAACATAAACATGTCACTGGTAGATATATTTATAAAAACACAACAACAAAACTGATGGCATTAGAGTATTCTCTTAACAACATCTCTAGATATATAGTCTCAAAATAGACCATCACTCACCACCATACATAAGTCCATGATAAATACATGTACACCAGTCGTGAGATAATAGTTATATACATATAAACAACCAAAATGTCCCTACGACTGAGTGTACACTATAACTATCAACATTTGTCAAAATACTACATGGTAACACTGGCATGGTAGAGCGGTGGGGAGTGGTGCTATATACAGGTCTGAATAAGAGTTTCGTATTTCTTTGCCTCCCCAAAACACCGCTCGGTACTGACCAACCTCAACCTCCCAGAGAGAGAGGTATCATCTCTATCAAACAAGGAGGAGCCACTAAAGGAGCATTCTTGACTTTTCTAAGTACTGGAATTGTTTTTGAGAAAAAAGATTGATGTGACTCTTTTAACATGAAAACGACACGAAAGTCATGCGACGTGTCTCTAAGAGCAGATCACTTTGAGCTTCTCAGCGGCATTCTTTGTATTCTTCTTGGTTTGAGCCATTTTCTCTTTCACTGTGATTGTAATGGTTATTTGTCCATTTCGTTGTTGTTTGTTATGTCATGTCCAAAGTATTTGAGATATGGAAAGCCTCAAAATCCTGTGCCTTCACTAGACTTAAATAATGCTAATTTAGCCTTAATACATATCACCCTATTAAAAAATTGGAGTGTAATATAAAGAAATATTTTTATATGATCAAATTTATATATTTAGTATATTATTTATCATTCATTTGTTATAATTTTTTTTTAAAAGTCAACAATGATTTTAAAATGAACAATAAATTATGGACCAAATGTATATATAACTCTTACACTGGCAAATGCATAAATTATAACTTAAGCTTATTTGTTAGATGTTGGAATTTTCATAGTGTTGAAGAAGGGATGACAATGGATACATGGATTCATAAGTACCACATATAATACTCGCAACAGGTTGAGTCCGAATCCATTCTTTTGGATCCACATGTAATTGAGTCGAGATTTTGAGACCTACTACTGGATGGGTCTGAGTCCAGGTAACAAGGTACTCAGACCTGTTGGCACCCGGACTCGCTATTTCTTTCTAAATCTATATATATTGTAACATAATTGTAGTATCATGTTAGTCATAATTGTTATGTTATATTGTTAAACATCGATGTTATTTAAGGAGTGTAATATTATGTTGTTAATTCATATTAGTAATCTAATATTTTGTTGATTAAATTGTTCTCACCAAATCAATTTTACATCATAATATTGAAGTAATGACTTTGTTTTTTTTATGTTTGTTTGAGTATCTAAATCTATATATATTATAACATAATTGCAATATCATGTTAGTCATAATTGTAATATTATATTGTTAATACATAATTATAATATCATATTAATAAGTAAATGTGATTGTTATTTTTAATATTTTGAATTTGTAGGTACTTACAGATCTATTAAAAACTAATGACCAATGGGTAACAGATCCAATATATATTAGCCCGAGTCTAAGTCCAAAAAATGAAGCATACTATTGTTATCCGTCCCATGTAGAACTTCTTTTCTATAATAATAAATGACTGTGTCCGCAGTTCTTTTTAGAAAAATAGAAATTTATATATTTAAATATATAAAAATATTTGCAAGTGGCAGAAGATCATATATAACTTCGACAATTTAATTATAACGTTAGAACATGGTATATCTTCCCGAATTGGGATCCTCTCCATTAATAGAGAGACAAAAGCATGTTTTTTAATATTTAATGATAAAATTATAGTTTGATTGTAATCAAATGAATATATATGTAATTGAAAGTTATATTTTCCTTTGATTTTTGAATCACTTGTCTATCCATTAATTAAGTATAAATTTTTAATTTCAATATTTTTCAATTAAGACACATGGAATGATAAAAAATTTAAAATGTAATCCACAAAAATTATTTTCAACACTATTTTAGTACACACTATTTATTACAGTAATAGACTCACTAAATCCTGTGTTCTATTGAAAGATGGAAAATGCTAAATATTAGCCGTTAAAATCAATTTGCTACTCTTTTAGGAAGCTGTTATTTGAATTTGCTACTCTTATAGGAAGCTGTTATTTGAAGTATGGATACCAATACCACGTTGTTTTAGTGGTGTAAGATTTTACTAAATCTAAAAAGATTAAAAATGATAAGAGTTCAATTCATGAGAGTTTGATTTAACTGGTTGAGATCGACTGTTACAAACCCCGAAATAGATTAGTTCCTTACCCATACAGTAAGGAGATACTCTTGGAACCAAAAAAAAAATTGTGGGTAACTTAAAATATTATCTTTGTAAGTTAGATTTTCCCCTTTCTTTCTCCACCTATTAATTTAATAAACAAATACAAGCTAATTAAATATCACATCTTTCCAAAACACCACAATCAATGTTGTGTAATAGCACATACTATATTCTAGTGGATTCAGAATTTTCTCTATAAAATGTTGTTGTGATAAAGGGCTACATATATTTATGTCTTATATAAACATAAAAAATAATAACAATAGTCATAAACATAAATTTTTATCCTCAAATATATAATGGTAGCCTCTCAACGCTCCCTGGAATGTTGATATAATTGGTCGTACCTCGTTACCAAATTCATTCTGTTATTCTCTCTTTTATCTATTATCTTTTAATATTTGATTGCTCGTTTGTTCCCAAAAATTTGTATCAGATGACTTTTAACTCAAGTGTCAAATATGAGGTGGGGAAGTTCGATGGAACTAGTAATTTTTGATAGTGGAAAAGGGGGTTAAAGATATGTTAGCTCAATAAGGTCTATAAAATGCAGAGCGTGAGAGTAAATCACATGATATTGATCAAATGTATTAGGAAGAGTTGAAGGAAAAGGTTGTGAGAACCATATGATTATGTCTATGAGATGTACCATATTAAATTTGGTCGAGATCGTACCTGATGCAAATAATAAAATAATTAAAATATAGTACTAGGAAGCGAATCTTATGTCATCTCCCAAGGACTATCTTTCAGACAAAGGTTCAAACACCTTATACGCACACACACAATGGGGTTTTGTGGTTGTCTATTGTATGAATATAAAGCAAATTCAGAAACAATGAGTAAGCAATATGTTAAAGTGACAATATCCCTATGATTTCTTTGTTCACAACTCAAACCTCGATTTAAAAAGATCAATATCAGAATTTAAGCGATCATTTGTAGAGAATCAATTAACTAAGCGATAATCAATTCACAGATCAATTGCATAAGCTTCTAACTAAGCGAAAGATTATCCAATTAATTCAAGCATGCTAAGAAACCAGTCAAATCAAGAGGCAAACAATGAAAACAAAAATAAACCATAATAAACCTGAAGGCACTTCATGAAAACAAAAATAAACCATAGGGACTCATGTATCTTAGTTTTTACACTCATGTATCTTAGTTTTTAAATGTAAATTGAAGGCACTTCATGAAAACAAAAATAAACCATAATCTTGACAAGTCTCTAACATCAATATCACAAACACATGCACATAGAGATTAAAATAACTTTTCAAGATTGTAATGGGGCCAAGGACAAGGTGGGATAAATATGGATATGTAGCTTAAAAACCAAGGGAATAGAGGAGCAACGTGAAATAAGTAAGAATTAAGACAAAATTAACCCCTTAAATAAGACCTATAATTCCAATCTTCTTTGTCTCACCCAATCACGTACTCACTATTTTGTTTCTATTATTTCTTTTTTCTTTTATTGTTGTTGTTTTGTTTCTCTTTTTGTTGTTTTTTTCGTTTGCTGATTTTTTTCCCGATGACAAGGCCACACAAATTTATCCACTAGTAAGACATATCCACTAATTACAAGAAATGAAGAAAAATGCATCCTTACTTAATACTTATTCCCAAAACAATTCCAAAGCTCCAAAATTCTCTAATGTTAAGACAACCATGATTTTTCACTTATAGGCTTGTAACAAGCTATAGAACCAAGAAAAGGGTAAAAAGGCTCAAATGAGCTTTGAAAGGATAAATTCATTCAAGTTAGGCTCATATGATTAGTGGCTTATTCAAAAGAAATGCCTAAATCACTTCAAAATATGCAAGTGAACATCTAGTATCAACAAGAATCAAGTCAAGTTCTAGAGTGCAAGTAATGAAGAGTGCAATCACACATGAAGAAATCATATGACATACTACAATCCATCCACAATTAAGTTTCAAATTCTCACAAGGAACAGTTTATGACATTGCTTCAACCACTCAATTTATAAAAGTAACTTTGCTGGCAGAAAATGCATGGATTCACAATAAAAGATATCAAGACTCAATTAAAAGAAAACATGAGAGAAAATGCACACTAACTAAGAAAAACCTAATAATCAAATAAAATCATGCATCAACACAACCTATAAACTACACCTACATTAGTCTCTCCCCCACACTTAAACTACACATTTCCCCAATGTAGCACAATTAGAAAATCCAGACATGTATATCAGCAAATTTAATTGGACAAGTGCAATAAAAGTAAAAAAGGAGAGAAATAAAGACTCCCTAGATCATGGAAGGAGAAAGTCAAATTCATAAGCAACAAGGACCACCCCCAATGCATAAACAAAAACACCAGACATCAGCTCAAAAGGGACTGCCCAATTTGGTGTGTGCAAACCATATGGAAAGAAAGTAGCGAGCATAGGCTTTGCAGCCTGCATTTGCACAAGTAAATCTTATTGTTGTATGATTCCTGCGATGATTGTGTTAGTGTAATATGAATCTATAGCATGTGAATCCATAACAATATTCCGAAACTAATAAATACAAGATTCACATATCTCATAATCAGTGCATGCATGACAAGTGTATGATTTTTTGCACTCTGAATGAACAACAACATTCAAAAACTCATCAACGCAAGAACTACATATCTTCAAATCAGTGCATGCATGACAAGTGTATGAGTCAGTCAATGATGGAGAATGAAAATCATGAAAAAAATTAAAGAGATGTTTATCATTAAACTCATCAAGCAACCCGACATGGCACACAGAATGGTCCTTAGATGGATGCCTTAAAGCATAAAAATGTTAAACTGAGCCACTTTATCACCAAATTATGTGGAAAGTGTTCCTAAATGGACAATTGTCATGGTTCGGGTTGTACATAAAAATGGCCTCCCCAAAATATTAGGAACTGTGTTAGGGGAGGATCCCTCTTCCATATCAAGTATGTAAAAAATCAGCAGGGAAAATGAGTTGACCTACCCGAACCAAGACATCCTCTATCAAACCAGTCAGGTGTACGGTACTCCTATTTGGTAGTTGAATCACCACACCCGTTGGTTGAAAAGGTCCAAATGAAAGGAACGTAAAAAAAGACAAATGGATGACATTAATTGAAGCTCCAAAATCTAGCTTGGAATTCTCAAAAAGGCTATGTCCGTACGCTTTTTAAGAATGTGAGGGACAAGTTTACCTATGAGTGCATAAACATTTATGCCCATGCTGATTCTCTCATTATATTTCAGCTTCCTCTTGTGAGTGCCCACATCCTTGAGGAACTCTGCATATCTTGGAATCTGCTCGATGGCTTACAGTAGAGGTATGTCCACCTCAACATTTCTGAATGTGTCCAAGATATCCTTGAGGAACGCTTACTTACTGGAATGTGTCTACCAATGTCATCATACTTTTCCAAATTAGAATCAGAATCTCGTGTAGGTGTGCATAATTCAGTTTGCTTGCCTGACATTAGGGTGATGACACTCATATTCTGGGATGGTAGACTCTTGCCTTTAAATGGAAGCTTGCCTTTAAGTAGCCATTTGTCCCATTTATGTGGTTAGATTTTGAATGGAAGACTCTTGCCTTTAAATGGAAGCTCTGATTTCTTGCTGGAACTACATGTTCTGCATTGTCATCTTCCTCACTAACTCTTCCAATAAAGGTTCAGTAGGAGCAGGTGGAGGATTATTAATCACTTGTTGATGTCACTATTGTTGAATTAGTGAGGGCGCATATGGTCCATACTGTTCAACATTGTTGTTTTGAAAACCAGGGTTGTATCTGCTTGACGATGGATCAAAATTTTCTGCTGTTGATGAGGCCTGTTGTTGTAAATGTTTATAGCCTCAGGATGGTCACCAATTCATGGCTCAATTAGAGTAGGACAAATATCACTATAATGGTTTGGTAAGGCGCAAATGCCACAAACTTTGGCAATTGGTTGTTTATGTTGATTCATGGCTAACTAGGTGATCAATGTAGTGAGGGAATCAATTTTTTTCTTAACCTTATCTTTCCTCACTGCATCAGTCCCAACATCATGCACACCTCTAAAAGGGGTCATGTCTCCTAGCGCACTACCACTAGCAGCGTCAGTGAGACTTCTATCCATGTTATCCAGACCCTCATAAAAATGTTGAAGTAAGAGTTGCTCTGAATTATGATGATGGGGGAAGCTTGCACATAGCCTCTAGAATCTCTCCCAATACACATATAAACTCTCACCATGTTGCTTCCTGATGCCTAAAATGTTTTTTCTGATTGCAGTGATCAAGGAGGTAGGGAAGAATTTACCAAGGAATGCCCTCTTCAGGTCAGCCCAACTTGTAATAGTACAACCAGTGTTTTGTAGCAAGAGAATGTGGGATGGCCTTCAAACAGAAGTGATCCTCTTGAACATCATGAGGTTTCATGGTTGAATAGACTATGTGGAACTCCATGAGATGCTTATGAGGATCCTCACCCGCAAGTCCATGAAACTTAGGCTACAAATGGATTAGTCCAGTTTTAAGCACATATGGCACATCCTCATTGGGATGTTGGATACACAAGCTATCATAGGTGAAATTAGGTGCAACCAGCTCCCTTACTGTCCTCTCACCTGGACGTTGAGGAGTAGGTGGTTGAGTCATATGTTCATAATGCACAGAATGAGAAATTGCAACAGAATGCACTGAAACATAAACAAAAACAGAATCAAAATCACTAGTAGTATTAACTACAGTAACTCTATCAAAAGGCTGACTATGTAAAATTAAATTCATATTTTTTCTAACTAACCTATGATATGTTCTACCAACTTCAGGGTTTATTGGATGCAAAGAGTTTGTATTTCTCATAGTCATGAACTACATGCAACAATAGCAACCAAATAAGGCAGTAATGGAAATGCATGTTAGAATTGTCTAAACAACCAAGACTCTGCATCAATAACATTCTAAAATCATAGAGAACATGTACAAAAGTTTCAAGGAAAAATTCAAAGCCTAACTAATGTAGAACTGCAAAATATATTCACTATAAAACTTGAAATATAAGAAAGAATTAGTAAAAAGGGTTTTTTGAATTTTCAGAGTGGATATATATAATATGTCCAATTCTAATTAATGGTTCAAAAGTTATGCCAAAAATAGCATTTCATCAAACCACTATTCACCAGCTATGTGTATCTCACAACCAATAGCGTGGAAAATGATTTTGGTGCTTCTAGCATTCAATATGTGATGAAAGAAGTGTGGAAAGAAAATTTAAAACAAAAATTATGTAAGAATGAGATTGCAACTAAGAGAGGGGTGAATTAGTTGACTTAAAAGTATGGCCACTTTTTCTACAAACTTGAGAGTTTAAGTGCAGCGGAAAATTTATGCAGAAAAATAACGACCATAAATTAAAAGGATAAAGGAGATGAGAGTACACAGATGTTTTATACTGGTTCACCTTCTTGTCCACAGAAGGCTATGTTCAGCACTCTTGCAGCACAAGAGATTTCTTCACTAAATATTATGAGTTGTAATTACAATATCTCACCCCGAGATCTCTATGTACCTTACACACTCACTAATACTTGATCACCCTTGGAAAACACCTTTCCAGGTAACTCTATCCCCTTTCTATTCACACCCTTGTGAAAGAAAGAATTTTTGCAAAATGAAGAATTTACAACAATGGCAGGATTGCCTTTACAAGTTTGATATAAAAATTATAACTTGCAATCCAACAACTCTTTTATACTATAAGTAATAATGCTCTTTGGAAGTTTGAAAAACTTAGAAACACTCTTAAGCAACTCAGAAAAAATAACTTTGAAAGTTTGAGTGCAGGTTGCTAAAAGTGCAGAAAAATATTCAGAAAAAGTGTGAGAGCTTTTGAAAGATTTGAATAAAAGTTGTTCTATGAGTTGTGTTATGAGTTATGTGTTCTAATGCCTTTATATAGGTTTTCCAATCAACCATAAAAACTCTAGGGATGTGTAGGTTTCGTTTGGAATGAAACACTTTCATTTGGGGTGAAAACCTTTCACTTTAAAATTTAAAAACAGGTGTAACAGCTCTCAGTAATCGATTACAGCAAGTGGGTAATCGATTACCCAAACATCCCGTCCAACTGTATTGTCAGAATTTACAGTGTAGCACCCTAAGTTTTATATTCCTAAAAGAATTGTAACAGTAGAAAATATGGGGTACAGGTAAAGCTAAGGACTAGCGGATTATTGTAAAGCTTAGTTTTATGGCCATTGTTGTAATAGGATTATTAATGTGTTGTTTTGTATTATGCACGTACTTGTACCTATTACTTGAACTAATTGACATGTACCCCCGTTTTTAGGGACTTTATGTATGATTGATGTGTATGCGGGGATGGAGTCCCCTTTTGAAATAAAAAACGTGAAGTTTATGGGTTATGAACCCCAAAATACCTTGGTAGATTTAATTGTCATTATTGAAATTGAGTCGTAATTGTATGGAGGATGTAATTCATGGGAATAGTTAGTGGGAAAATAGTTGTTAGAATTTGTATGTTTAATAGTAAATGAATGAAAAATTTTAGGGTATAATTTGGGTCCTTACAATATGGTATCAGAGCATAGTTAATTCTGCGGCCTAGGGTATGGCCTTACGTGCTTCTTTGTAATGTTTATGTGATTTAACTATTTGATTTATGTGAACTGTAGGGTGATTATGTGATAACTTGTCTAGTTAAACTTGGTTTACTGATAAGTGAATAAGTACAGGTACAAGTTACGAACATGGCTGAAAGAGGACGAGGACGAGGATCAGGTCAGAATGATCTATTGGCTTAGATAGCAGCCGTGCTGTAAAACATGAATGAGAACCTGCAGCATCTGAACCAGAATGCGGCATCGAGTCAAAACCAACACCCCATGGCACCTCAAGGGCCCGTAGAGTATCGGGGATTGGACGAGTTTTGTAGGCGCAATCCTACCCAATTCGAAGGTGGATTCGCTCCTGATGCGGCCAATGAGTGGATCCAAAGCTTGGAGCGGATATTCAGAGCTATGGGTTGTTCCGATGATCAGAAGGTGACGTATGCATCATATGTACTGGTCAAGGATGCTGAGAACTGGTGGGAGTATGCTCGGAGGTAGATGGAATCCGAAGGGCAAGCCATCACTTAGGAAGTCTTGAAAGGGAAGTTTTTTCAGAAATACTTCCCAGCTGATTTGAAGAGCAAGAAAGAGATGGAGTTCCTACGGTTGGAGCAAGGGGATTTAGCGGTGGGAGAGTATGCAGCTAAGTTTGAGGAGTTGGCCCGATATTGACCCTATTAGCTGGAGGTGGACGGGCGGTCCAAGTGTACTAAATTCGAATCGGCTTTGAAACCTAAGTTGAAGATGATGTTTGGGCATCAGGAAATTTCTGACTTTCCTACCTTAGTCAACAAGTGTAGGATGTACGAGGACGATATGAAGTAATGATGCACAAAACAATTCCTCCGAAGAACTTTGGACCCCAAAGGAGTTACATGCAAGGGAAAGGCAATGGGAAAACATTTCAAGAAGAACGAAAACCTTAATTTTCCCCGACCGGAAATAGAGGGTATGGCTCACATGGGTCAAGGACTAATGTCAATGCAGGAGGATCACAATTGAACTCTCCGCCCTTATGCAAAAAATGTGGTAGGCATCATTTTGGGAGTGTATGCCTCGGATCCGGGAACGAATGTTTCAATTGCAAGGAGTTGGGACATATGAAGAAGTTTTGCCCCAAGCTGGACCAACGTGAGAGTAACTGGAATACGGGGAGGCCTAGAAACACTGGTAGGTGTTCACTATGAACGGTGCAGAGGCTTCGAATGTTGATGGGCTGATTAAAGGTAACTGTATGGTGACAAGTATTCCCCTTTTAGTGTTGTTTGATTCGGGAGCGACACACTCCTTCATATCTATTGAATGTGTAGCATGACTCTGATTGCAGACTGAGTCGTTGCCCTTTGACTTAGTCATATCCACCCCGACTGATGCACCTATGGTGGTATCGGCGTTTGTATCTCAGTGTACAGTAGTGGTAAATAGTAGAACTTTTACTGTAGACTTAATATGCTTGCCGATGTCCCAGTTAGACTTAATTCTAGGGATGGACTGGTTGTCAATAAATCGAGTGATGCTTAATTGTGCTGATAAGATTGTAGTGTTCGGAGATCGATGTGAGATTTCTGACCAGTCTAAATGTCCGGAACCAATGTCGGCTAAGAGAGTCAGAACTTCCCTTAAGGAAGTGGGAGCGGTTTTTATGTTGTTGACATCACTGGAAGGTAATGAGAAACCCAGAGTTGTGGATACTGGTAGTTTGTGAGTTCCTTGAGGTTTTTCCTGGTGATATTCCAGTTTTTTGTCCAGTGTGAGAAGTTGAATTTTCCATTGATTTAGTACCAAGAACGAGACCTATTTCTATAGCTCCTTATAAAATGGAACCCTTAGAGCTAGCAGAGCTGAAAATGCAGATCGAAGATTTGTTGGCGAAGAAGTTCATTCGTCCAAGTGTTTCGCCGTGGGGTCCACCGGTGCTGTTGGTGAAAAAGAAAGATGAGAGTATGAGGTTGTGCACCGACTACAGACAACTGAACAAAGTCACAATTAAGAACAAGTATCCATTGCCTAGGATTGATATTAATGGATCAGTTAAAAGGAACAATGATATTTTCTAAAATCGATCTCAGATTAGGTTATCATCAACTTAGAGTAAAATTTGAAGATATTCCTAAGACTGCCTTTAGGACGAGGTATGGACACTTCGAATACTTGGTAATGCCCGTTGGAGTGACGAATGCCCCAACAATACTTAATGACTACATGAATCGAATATTTCATTCATACTTGGACTCATTCGTAGTGGTGTTTATTGATGACATTTTGGTCTACTCTAAGAGCCGAGAGGAACATGCAGAACACCTGAGAATTGTTCTTGGAATTTTAAAGAGTAATCAGTTGTATGCAAAACTATCAAAATGCGACTTTTGGCTGGAATCTGTGAATTTCCTTGGACATGTGATTTCCAAAGAAGGAGTGGTAGTAGATCCTTCTAAGGTTGAAGCCGTTATGGAGTGGGTAGTGCCGAAGTCAGTCACAGAGATTAGTAGCTTTCTGGGATTGTTGGGTTATTATCAGAAGTTCATTGAAGGGTTTTCAAAGTTAGCCTTACCGCTAACCAGGTTGACTAGGAAAGGGGAACCATACGTATGGACGACCCGCTGTGAAGAAATTTTCCAAGAGTTAAAGCGGAGGTTAACTACGACACCAATATTGGTTCTTCCTTGTACAGATCATGTCTTTAGTGTTTACTGTGATGCTTTCAAGCAAGGTTTGGGTTGTGTTTTAATGCAAGAAGGGAAAGTTGTTGCTTGTGCTCCGCGACAGTTGAGGTCGCATGAGCAAAACTACCCTACTCACGATTCGGAGTTAGCTGTTGTGGTATTTGCACTAACGATTTGGAAACACCAACTTTATGGTGTGAGGTTTGAAGTTTTTACTGATCACAAAAGTCTGAAATATCTATACGATAAGAAGGAATTGAACTTGAGGCAGAGAAGGTGGATGGAGTTTCTTAAGGACAATGATTTTGGTCTGCAGTACCACCCTAGAAAGGCCAATGTAGTGGCAGATGCTCTAAGTCGGAAAGCACTACAGGTGTCCGCATTAATGATCCATGAAGAGAAGTTGATTGAGGAATTTCGAGATATGAATTTGGCCGTCCAAGTAAAGCCCCGCAGTATGATTTTGGGAATGCTCAAGGTCACAAATGGGTTGTTTGATCAGATTAGAGAAATGCAAGTTGAAGATCAGCAACTAAGGATCAAATGAGATTTGATGATTAATGGGAGGGAAAAATATTTTGAATTGGATAGTAGCGGGATGTTGAGGTACAAGGGAAGAGTGTGTGTACCTCACGATGTGGGATTGCGGAAGAGCATTCTTGAGGAATCTCACAAGAGTAAGATGAGCTTCCACCCCGGGACCACAAAAATATATCAAGATTTGAAGAAGTTGTTCTGGTGGTCCAGGATGAAAAAGGATGTGGCATTGTATGTGTCGAATTGTTTGATTTGCCAGAAAGCGAAGCTTGAACACTAGAGACCGACAAGAGAACTACAATCTCTGGAAATTCATGTATGGAAATGGGATAGCATCTCGATGGACTTTGTATCGGGTTTTACAAAGACTCAGAAGGGGTACGATTCGATATGGATAATAATGGATCGGTTGATTAAATCTGCCCACTTTTTTACATATGAAAATGAGATATTCCTTAGAACGATTGGCGAAGCTGTATATCCGAGAGATTGTCCGATCGCATGGGATCCCATCGAGTATTGGATCGGGCAGAGATCCCCGTTTCACTTCTAATTTTTGGACTAGTCTGCAATCTACCTTGGGGACTAAGTTGAAATTGTGTTCTGCTTATCACCCACAAACAGATGGTCAGTTGGAAAGGAGTATACAATCGTTAGAAGACCTTTTGAGGGCTTGTGTTTTGGAACAACCTGGGAGTTGGGATAACATTCTACCATTGATCGAGTTCACCTACAATAATAGTTTTCATTCAAGTATCGGGATGGCACCATATGAGGCATTGTATGGAAGGAAATGTAGGACCTCAGTGAGTTGTTTTGAAACTGGGGAGAATTTGGTGTTAGGACCTGATGTGGTTCGAGAAACGACTGAGAAGATTCGGAAAATAAGGGAGAATATGATGATAGATCAAAGCCGACAAAAGAGTTACTATGACAATAGGAGGAAACCTCTTGAGTTCAATGAAGGGAATCATGTGTTCATGAGAGTAGTTCCGACTACTGGAATTGGGAGAGTTTTGAAGTCTCGTAAGCTTACTCCGAGGTTCATTGGACCATACCAGATTTTGAAGAGGATTGGACCGGTAGCCAATCGGGTTGCCTTACCCCCATTGTTGTCGAATCTCCACAATGTGTTTCATGTATCTCAGTTGAGGAAATATGTAGGAGATCCAACCCATGTGGTGGAGCCTGATCAGATAGAACTAAAGGATAACCTGACGTTTAAGACCTTGCCTGTGTGGATCTTGGACAAAAGTGTCAAGAAATTGAGGAGAAAGGAAATTCCTTTGGTGAAGGTACTATGGAGCCAAGTAGATGAAGGGGATGCAACTTGGGAAGTGGAACATGACATGGTGGAGGAGTATCCTCATTTGTTTGAATAAGAGGTATGTTTAATTTTTGGGGACGAAAATTCTTATAAGAGAGGGAGGATTGTAATACCCTAAGTTTAATTTTCCTATAAGAATTGTAACGGTAGAAAATCTGGGGTATACTGCAGGATTCTCGCTTGAGCGAGAGGAGCCTCGCCCAAGCGAGAGTGTTAGCATTTCTCCTAGGATTTTCTTTGGGACTCTCGCCTGAGCGAGAGATGGCTCACCTGGGCGAGAGAGGGCTCGCCTGGGCGAGAGGGAATTGTAGAGGCTGAGAGATTCTCACCTAGGCGAAGGAGAGAAGCATGGAGGCTGTCGAATTCTCGCTTGAGCGAGAGCGTCAGAGTTTGAAACTTTAAAAGGCGGGGAATTCTCACCTGGGCGCCGTATTTTCGCTTGAGCGAGAATCTAAAATCCTGAACACTAAAATAGAACCCCAAACACGAAAATGGGGGAGGTTTTTGAGAGAAAAGAGAAGAGGAAGCGATTTTCTTGGCAAAAGCTCGTGCAAAAGCTAAGAGAAGCTAGGGAAGAGGTAAACCTCTTGGTTTTAACACTCACTCTCTTTTAGAAACTCATTATGGGTATTTGGGTCTCTTCTCTTTGAGTTGGAAAACAACATAACCCACTCTCTTTTGATTGTGGTTCGTTTTATTTAACTTTTTTTCTTGAAAACTCGTAGTGTAGGGTTTGTATTTGGAAATGATGTTTGAAAAATGTTGATTTTAGGAAACCGCAAAACCTAGAAATGTAATGGTGAAGAAAAGGGATGAAATGTTGAGTTGGACAGTAGTTTATGATTTGTGATGTGGAATGAGGGGTTAAATGTTTATGATTCACATGCTTGAAGTCCTAATAGTGATGGTTTTGAGAATCATCGAAATATTAGTTATTTTATGGTTGAAATATGTAATATAAGTTAATATGTGATATTATGAATATATTATTGATTATGTTTTTGTGTGTGTGGTGTGAATGGGAGAAAGACCCTAAGGTTGGAGGAAGCGGAGTAGAGACTAACAAGTCGCCAAACTCCAACGCACACCAAGGTAAGGGAGAAGCATTTCCATTATTAATGATATAATGTGAAAGGTAAGCTTATTGAATTTGTTATTATGAGAATAGAGTTATGAGTATCATTGAATTAAATTTGTACTGATTCGCCTTGGTGGCCTAGACTTTCCCTACGTGGTATTGATACGCCTTCGTGGCATAGACTTTCCCGACGTGGTATTGATACGCCTTTATGGCATAGACTTGCCCGACGTGGTATTGAAACGCCTTTATGGCATAGACTTGCCCGACGTGGTATTGATACGCCTTTATGGCATAGACTTGTCCGACGTGGTATTGAAACGCCTTTATGGCATAGACTTGCCCTACGTGGTATTGGAGTAACTGTTATTAAATGTGGTGGATGAATTGTAGAAAGACGGTTTATTTGATTTGACTGTTAATTTATGTTAATGTCAGATTTATATATGTTTGCATTATAATTATTTTATGTTGATTTATAAACAGATTATCCTGTTTTTGATGTCTTACTCCCTTGTATTTCTTGTTGGTTTTATTTGTGATAATGGGTGTACAGGTAAAGCTACGGATAGCGGACTCAAATGATGCCATAGCTTAGTTTTCTAACCATTGTTGTAATAGGATTATTAATGTGTTGTTTTGTATTATGCACGTACTTGTACCTATTACTAGAACTAATTGACATGTACCCCCGTTTTTAGGGACTTGATGTATGATTGACGTGTATGCGAGAAGCATAAGCACAACCCAAACCTTGCTTGGAAGCATCACAATACACACTGAAGCCACGATCTGTACATGGAAGAACCAAGACTGGTGCCGTAGTTAACCTTTGTTTTAACTATGGAAACTTTCCTCACAACGGGTGTTCCATACATACGGTTCTTCCTTTCTGGTCAACTTGGTTAGCGCTAAGGCTAACCTTGAAAACCCTTCAATGAACTTCCGATAATAACCCGCCAATCTCAGAAAGCTCCTGATCTCTGTGACTGACTTCGGTACTACCCACTCCATAGCCGCTTCAACCTTAGAAGGATCTACTGCCACTCCTTCCTTGGATATCACATGTCCAAGGAAATTCACAGATTCCAGCCAAAAGTCGCATGTTGACAGCTTTGCATACAACTGATTACTTCTTAGGATTCCTAGTACAACTCTCAGATGCTCCGCATGTTCCTCCCGGCTCTTACAGTAAACTAGAATGTCGTCAATAAATACCACTACGAATGAATCTAAGTATGGATGAAAAATCTGATTCATATAGTCGGTATATATTGTCGGGCATTCGTCACTCCAAAGGGCATTACCAAATATTCGAAGTGTCCATACATTGTCCTGAAGGCAGTCTTAGGAATATCCTCAGACTTCACTCTGAGTTGATCGTAACCCGATCTAAGGTCAATCTTTAGAAAATACCATTGCCCCTCTTAACTGATCCATTAGGTCATCAATCCTAGGCAATGGATACTTGTTCTTAATGGTGACCTTGTTCATTTGTCGATAGTCGGTGCACAACCTCATACTTCCATCCTTCTTCTTAACCAACAACATTGGTGCACCACACGGTGAAACACTGGGACAAATGAACTTCTTTGCCAACAAATCCTCAATCTGCTTTTTCAGCTCAACTAGTTCTAAGGGTGCCATTCTATAAGGGGCTATTGAAATGGGTCCCTTTCCCGGTACTAAATCAATGGAGAACTCAACTTCTCGCACTAGAGGCAAATCTAGAATATCACCAGGAAATACCTCGGGGAACTCACATACTACCAGTATGTCCTCAACTCTGGGTTTCTCATTAACCTCTAGTAATGCCAATAATATAAACACTGCTCCCCCTTCCTTAAGGGAAGTACTTACTTCCTTAGCCGACACTGGCTCTTGGCATTTAGACCGGTCAGAAATCTCACACCGATCTACAAATACTAAAGTCTTATCAGCACAATTAAGCATCACTCGATTAGCTGACAACCAATTCATCCCCAGAATTGGATCTAATTGGGACAAAGGTCAGCATATTAAATCTACGGTAAACATCTTACCGTTTACTTCTGCCGGACACTGGGATCAAACGTCGATACCACCACAGGTGCATCAGTAGGGGTGGATATACGACTAAGTCAAAGGGCAACGACTGAGCCTGCAATCTCAATCGCGCTACACATTCAACATATATGAAGGAGTGTGTCTCTCCTGAATCAAACAACACTAAAAGGGGAATACCTGTCACCATACAGTTACCTTTGATCATGCCTTCAACATCGGATGCCGCCCACCACTTATGGTAAATACCCTACTAGTTTTTCTAGGCCTTCCCGCATTCATGTTATTCACCCGCTGGTCGAGTTTGGGGCAAAACCTATTCAGGTGTCCCGGTTCTTTACAGTGTAAGCAACCATTCCCAGCTCCAGGGCATATGTTTCCCATATGCCTACGCCCACACTTGTTGCACGAAGGAGAAGAGTCTTGTTGAGGTCCTCCCGCATTAGTGGGATTTCTAGATCCTTGAGGAAAATGTCCACGATAACCGGTGGGTGGAGCATAGGGTTTCTGGTTATCGCCAAACATCCTCCCCTTACCCTTGTCCGTAGCATGGCTCTGTTAAGGTCCGACATTCTTAGGGGGGTTGGTTTTATTTGCCACCAACTCTTCGTCCCTCAAATCATCTTCATACATCCTACACTTGTTGACCAAGGTAGGAAAATCCGAAATCTTCTGATGCCCAAACATCATCTTCAGCTTGGGCTTCAACCCCGATTCAAACTTAGTACATTTGGACCGCTCGTCCACCTCCAGCTCATAATAGGGACAATATCGGGCCAATTCTTCAAACTTGGCCGCATACTCTCCCACTGTTAAATCCCCTTGCAATAACCGTAGGAACTCCATCTTTTTCTTTCTCTTCAAGTCAACGGGGAAGTATTTCTGGAGAAACTTCCCCTTGAAGGCTTCCCAAGTGATGGCTTGTCCTTCGGATTCCAACTGCCTCCAAGCGTATGTCACCTTCTGAGCATCAGAGCAACCCATGGCTCTAAATATCCGCTCCAAGCCTTGGATCCACTCATTTGCCGCATCGGGGGCAATTCCGCCTTCGAATTGAGTAGGATTGCGCCTACAGAACTCATCCAATCCCTGGTACTCTACTGGTCCTTGAGGTGCCAGGGGGTGTGGGTTTGGGCTTGGTGTCGCATTCTGGTTCATATGCTCCAAGTTCTCATTCATGGTCAGCAGCACGGCCGCAATCTGGGCCAACAAGTCATTCTGACCCGATCCTCTTCCTCTTCCTCTTCAAGACATATCCGTAGCTGGTACCTATACTCATTCGCTTATCAGTAAACCAAGTTTAACTAGATAAATCATCACATAACCACACAACAGTTCACATAAATCACATAAAGGTTACAAAGAAGAACGTAAGGACGTACCCTAGGCCGCGGAATTAACTATGCTCTGATACAATATTGTAAGGACCCAATTTATACCCTAATTTTTTTTCGTTCATTTATTGTTAAACATACAAGTTCTAACAACTTTTTGTCCACTATCTATTTTCATGAATTATATACTGAATATAGTTACGATTAAATTTCAATAATGACAAATTAATCTACCAAAGTGTGTTGGGGTTCACAACCCATAAACTTCACATTTTTAATTTCCAAGGGGGACTCCGTCCTCGCCCGCATGTAAATCATACATCAAATCCCTAAAAACATAAGTAAATGTTAATTTCTTCAAGTAATGGATACAAGTACGTGCATAATACAAAACATCACATTAGGATCCTCTTACAACAATGGGCAAGAAACTACACTACGACCTCCTCTGAATCCGCTAGTCCTTAGCTTCACTTGTACACCGATCATCACAAATAAAACCGACAAGAGACACAAGGGAGTAAGACATAAAATGCATGATAATCAATGTTTATAAATCAATATAAAATAGAAATATTTACAACAAATATAAACCCCAATTTAATACAATTCAACATTCAAACCAGATAACCATCATATTACAGTTTATCATATACATTTTAATAACAATTAATCCAATACCACGTCGGGCAAGTCATACATTGCCATAAAGGCCAATACCACGTTGGGCAAGTCATACATTGCCATGAAGGCCAATACCACGTTGGGCAAGTCATACATTGCCATGAAGGCCAATACCACGTTGGGCAAGTCATACATTACCATAAAGGCCAATACCACGTTGGGAAAGTCATACATTGCCATGAAGGCCAATACCACGTTGGGCAAGTCATACATTGTCATAAAGGCCAATACCACGTTGGGCAAGTCATACATTGCCATAAAGGCCAATACCACGTTGGGCATGTCATACATTGCCATAAAGGCAAATACCACGTTGGGCAAGTCATACATTGCCATAAAGGCCAATACCACGTTGGGCTGGTCATACATTGCCAGAAAGGCCAATACCAAGTTGGGCAAGTCATACATTGCCATAAAGGCCAATACCACGTTGGGCAAGTCATACATTGCCATAAAGGCCAATACCACGTTGGGCAAGTCATACATTGCCATAAAGGCCAGTACCACGTTGGGCAAGTCATACATTGATTCGTCGATTTCCACCACAAGAAAATATCACAATATACTTACAATGCTTATCCCTTACCTTGGTGCGCGTTGGTGGTAGTGCTAGACAACTTGTTAGTTTCTCCTATGCTTCCTCCAACGTTAGGGACTTTCCTCATTTCACACCACACACAATAACCATAATCAATAACTCATATTTCGGTATTTTCTAAAATCGCTTCCATTAGGAATTTCAAGCATGTAAAACATACCTATTCACTTCTATTTAACATTAAAAATCATAAGCCACATTTCTAACCTAACATTTCCCCCTTTCAACATCATTTTCGTTTTGGGTTTTGGGGTTTTCATGAATCCACCACCAATCATCCCCATTTTCGAATACAAACTCTAAACCTCGAGTTTTTAAAAGGAAAAGCTAGATAACAACAAGTTACAACTCAAAAGAGAAAGTTATATGATTTTCTATACTAAGAGATGAGACCCAAATGCCCAAAATGAGTTTCAACAAGAGAATGAATGTTAAAATCAAGAGGTTTACCTCTTCTCTAGCTTCTCTAAGCCTCTACACAAGCTTTTGCCAAGAAAATCGCCTCCTCTACTCTTTCCTCCCAAAAACTCCCTCTCTTTTAGTGTTTGGGGCTTCTTATTAGGGTTCAGGGTTTTAGATTCTCACCCAAGCGAGAATATGTCGCCCTGGCGAGGAAGCCCCACCTCTTTAAGTTTCGAACACGGTTTCTCTCGCTCAAGTGAGGGACTCTCACTCAAGCGAGGATCCGGCATCCTCAGAACTACTCCTCTCGCTCAGGCGAGCAAATTCTCACCCAGGCGAGAATCTCTCAGCCTCCAATAACTCTCCCTCGCCCAGGCGAGCCAAATCTCGCCCAAGCGAGACTCTCAGGGAAAATCCTGGGAGAAAACCTGGACTTCTCGCTCAAGCGAGGCTCTCTCGCCCAGGTGAGAATCCTCCAGCATCTCCCAGGCCTACTGAGTTTCACAAAGCTTAAAAGAGGAGAAATTAGGGGGTTACAGTGGTCAATAGGATCTATAGAGAAACCCATTTTGTGGACAACTTCCACATCAATCTTGCTTTCACGAAGAATAAGAGCGACCTTGGTTTCACCAGTAGTGGAAACACCGAAATGCTCGAGAATTTTGGTTATGAAAATAGCATAAGGCAAAGGACTTTGCGAATTGCGAACATTCCACATTTATCGCATTATCATATGAGTCCAATTGATTTTCATTTTAAACTTAATAGCATACATCAATTGGATTTCTATGTCACTTATTTGAGAATGGTTTGAAAATTTTGGTAAAATGACATAGCTCAGAAAATAGTGAGGCAAACGATCTTCAAGTTTGTGATATCCAACAGATAAGATATCTCTGTTCTTGACAGTTTCATGAAAGCCTTGTTGCTTACGCTGTTCTATTTCCTCTTTAGAAATTCTACACAAAGAATAGTAGAATTCCTTTCGATCATAATTATCCCACTCATAAACAAGTCCGAAACCGATTGTGCTACATTGAATGGGTATGTTACAGCACAATGAACTAAAGGTTTTTGCATCCAAAATGATATCTTTTCCTTTCACATAGGAAGTAAGATGATTTTTCCTAAATTTCATGTTACAGTAAAATACTCGAACAAGTTCATGATAAATGTCGTTCGATTCACAGCAAAAGTCAAAAAGATTTTGTTGCCGTAAAAGATAAGGAAAACGAAAATCTTCAAACTCAAAATTTCCTACATTACCGAATTTAGGTGTGAAGATTGTGCGTCAATGGAAGTGCTCCTCGAATACTTTGCATTGTTCATCGTTCTTTAGCAAGAAGTCTTGTCAAATTGAGAGGTTTTGACTCCAAAGATGAAGTTCCTTGCTTTGATTGACTCACATTTGAGCATTGTTTCTTTGTTCTTGAAGAGGAAGCCATGAATATGATTTTTGAAGTTTTAGGTTTTTGAGTGTGGGAGATTTGGGGTTTTTGATTGAAGCCTCTAAAAACCAAAATGATGGTGTATAAGTGTTTAGAATTGAAAATAAAATATGAATAGACACAAAAATCACCCAAAACGGATCAAAAATGAAGATTTTAGAGAGTGAGAGAGGAGAGAAGATGAGTCTGAAAAAGTGCAAAAATCCTTAAATACTTGTAAAGAGTAATTGATTACACACATAGAGTAATCGGTTACTCAGTGTTAAAATTTAAAATTTTTCAGACATAATTGTTGAGTAATCGATTACACAAAGTCAGTAATCGATTACTAAGTCTCACTGTCTCCCTATTGACGCTGAAAAAGAGTTTTTGGCCCAAAAAAATTGAAAATTTTAAACATAAATAAATACATTTAAGTATAAGTAGGAATTAGATAAACATAATGAAGCACATATATAATCATATAAACATGTTGAGATAGATAAGCTTCATCAAGAATGCCTAATTCACGTCTAATTTTATAAAAAGGTTCTTTAGCCAATGGTTTAGTAAAAATGTCTGCTAATTAGTTATGAATATCAATAAATTCTACCGTCAAATATTTCTTTTGGACATGGTCCCTAAGGAAGTGATGTGTTATATCTATGTGTTTGGTTCTAGAATGCATAATAGGATTCTTTGTGAGGTTTATAACACTTGTATTGTCACATTTCAAAGGAGTGCAATCTAAGTCCAAGCCATAATCTCGTAATTGTTGTTTAAGCCACAACACTTGGGCACAACAACTACATGCTGCTATATATTCCGCTATAGCAATGCTTAGGGCATCACATGCTTGTTTCTTGCAAGACCAAGAAACTAAAGCATTTCCTAAAATATCACAAGTACCACTTGTACTTTTCCTCTCATATTTGCATACATCAAAATATGAATATGAAAAACCAACCAAATCACATATACTTCCTTTTGATTACCACAATCCAACGTCAGTTGTACTTTTAAGATATTTCATGATTCTCTTAACAACAACTAAGTGTGATTCTTTTGGTTTAGATTGATAGCGAGCACACAGACATACACTAAACATGATATCAGGTTTACTGGCAGTTAAATATAATAGAGATTCGATCATACCTTGATACTTTGATATTTCAATGCATTTTCAAGCTTCATCCGTATCGATGTAGGTACTAGATCCCATAGGAGTAGCTATTTGCTTGCAATCATCCATATCAAATCTTTTCAGCAAATCTCTGCAATACTTGGATTAATTTACAAAAATGTCATTATCAAGTTGTTTGATTTGTAGTCCATGGAAGTAATTCAACTTCCCCATCATGAACATTTCAAACTCTCCTTGCATCATTTTGCCAAGAACCGGATGTGTGACCTAGAATACTGCATTAAAAAAAGTAGGATATTTAGTATGTTACAAATTGTGGTTGTGTCCTACATGCCTTCCATATGATTTCTTTCTATTTGTATTCTTATATCCCAAACCAGTTTGGTTAGCAACATTCCTTGAAGATGCAAGTAAAGTGTCAATGTTTTGACTACTATATGTGAACTTTGCCATTTTGTTCTTCAAAAGAGAATTTGAAGCTTCTAAAATTTGTCACTTTTCACATATAGCAGCCTCAATAATTGTAGAACAATTACATGAAGCACATGAGTAAATGAGGTCAAGAGATTCATTTTCAACCTTTAACTCGTCTAATTCTTTTTGCATATATTTTATCTTTTTTTTCAAGCAAAATAATTATTCTTTTCCTATCTACATTTACCCTAGCTAGTTTCTTAAGCTCTTCATGCAACTCATCAATAGCATTATATAATTAATTATATGTAGGTGAATTTTCAGAACTTGAACAAGAACTAGTTTCATACGAGTTTACCTCACTTTGTTTATCAATGTTTATAGAGGTGCTTGATTGTTGTGTGTTCACCATGACACAAATTTTATCACTTTCCTCCTCTTCGGAGGTTCTTGATGTTGAGTCTTCCTCAAGGACATCCCATACAATGTATGCCTCCTTGGATTTAAATTCCCTTGAGTTGTTCTTTTCTCCTTCAACTTTCTTGAGGTAGGTGGGACATTGGTATGTCATGTGACTCGCCTTCCCACAATCATGGCAAGAGAAGCGTACTTTGACATTTTTTCCCTTCAAAATTGGATTCTTTTTTTTCTTTTGAAACCGTTTCAGCCTTCCTTTTCTTTTCAAGAACTTGTTTAATTTTTTAACTAGGAGCGTCATGGTTTCATTGTCTATCTCAGAATTGGAATCTTCCTCAACTCCTTCTTCTTGCACTTGAGAAGTAGATTCTTTGAGGGATAGACTCTCTTTTGGTAATGGATTATTGGGTATGAGAGTAACCGATTACTTAGTGTGGTAATCAATTACTAAGTTGGAAAGAATGTTTGGGGTAATCGATTATTGAGAGCTATTACACCAGATTTTTAGATTCAAACTGAACAACTTTCATCTCAAACGTAATGGTTTCATTCCAACCGACTCCTACAATTTCCTAGGGGTATTATGGCCTACTTAAAGGCATTGGAATTCATTATTCAAACACACAACTCACACATAGTGTCTGAATTTTTAGAAACACCTTTTCTACAATTTCCGCAACTTATTCTTAACTTTCAGATTAATTGTCTGAAGTTGTTATAAGTGTGTGTTTCAAAGTTTTTTTAAACCTTCCAAGCATTATAACTAAGTGTATAAAAGAGTTATTGGATTGCAAGAGATCATATAATTCATATCTTGTAAAGGGAATCCTTGCCATTGTTAAAGTTTTCTTCAATCATAAGGTGTAATACTTTGTATCACAAGGGTGTGATAAGAAAGGGGATAGAGTCACTTGGAAAGGTTGTTTTCCAAAGGAGTGACATAGGTATTGGAGTGAGTACGGTACAAGGAATTCTTGGGGTGATAATTTTTTAATTACTACTCTGGATATCTAGTGAAGAAATCTCTTGTGCTGTAAGAGTACTAGATGTAGCCTTTAGTGGACATGAAGGTGAACCAGTATAAAAATATTTGATTGCCATCTTAGTCTTACAATTGGAACCAGAGGTTAGTTTGAGTAATCTATTCTCAAAACTGATCATGTATCTAAGATGGTCTGAAGATCATTTCTGGGAGAAGGTTCCAACATCAATCCCTCCAAGTTTTGTTGGAGAATGCTTTGAGTTCTCGAAATTCAGAATCAGAATCTTTATAGAATCTTAAGATATGGATATTTGGAATGCGATTCAAGAAGGACCTTATGAACCTTTCACTATTGTTAATGGTGTAAGGGAAGTAAAGCCAAAGTCTCTGTGGAATAATGAAGACAAGAAGAAGGTGCAATATTATCTCAAAGTGAAAAACATCCTCACTTCAGCACTTGACATTGATGAATTCCTTAGAGTATCAAACTAAAAATTTGCCAAAGAAATGTGGGATACTCTAGAGACTAAACACAAAGGAACTGAGGAATTCAAAAGTTAAAGACTCAATACTCTCTCCCAGGAATACAAAATGTTTCGTATGAAGCCTGAAGAGAAAATACTAGATCTCCTAAAAAGATTTACTCACCTTACAAATCATCTTATTGCACTTGGCATGATATTGTCAAACAATGACGTGAACTTAAAAATTCTCAGATCACTCTCAAGACAATGACAACCGAAAGTAACAACCATTTTGGAAAATAAAAGTTTATCAAAAATGTTCTTGGCTGCTTTATTTTGTAAATTGCAGGAAGATCAATTGGAACTCAACCAACTTGACCAACATGAAGAACAAGAAAAGAAGAAGAAGAACATCTCTCTCAAAGCAAAGGCAGATAGATATGATTCATCAGGAAATGAATCAGAAAAGGAAGAGATGGAAGACATAAGTCTTTTAGTAAAGAAGTTAATCAAGTTCCTTAAAAGGAACGAAGGCGCTAAAACTGGTCAAATGAAGAAATTCACCAAGAACAATGATGTTTACACTTCAAACCAAAATTTCACATGTTTTGAATGTGGAAAGTCTGGTCACATGGAGATGGAATGTCCAAAACTGAAAAAGAATTCCTTCGAAGAGAAGAACGAAATAAGGACTGGACGAAGAGCCTACATAGTTTGGGAAGACAATGATATCAGTTCTGCCTCTGAACCAGAATATGAAGAACAAGCATATCTCTCACTAATGGCATCTCATCACTCTGATGATGAGGAGGTAAATTAAACTAAACCATTTTCTTCTTCTGAATTACAACTTGCATTTAATGACTTGCATGAAGAATACGTCAAACTCAATAAATTATTCTTAAAACAAAAAACTGAGTGAAAAGTATTTAGAAATAAACCATCATCCTCTACATGTCAAACTGCATTACTCTTGAAAAGAAAGTTTCATCATTAAGTCTTGAACTTAATAAATTAAACAAGAGTAGCAAAAATCTGGACAAAATAATGAAAGATCAGAGACATGCTACAGACCGAAGAGGTCTATTCTACTCTAACAACCAAATTTCTAAGAAACATAATGTCTCAACGAAAATATACTTTGAGAAACAAAGTATTCATGCATTTAATTATAATAACAATAAATCTTGGATATATAAGCATCATCCCATATGTACTTATTGTAAGAATCATGGGCATACACCAAATGTTTGCATGATTATAAAATATGGTGTACCCTTAGGTCATTATAGATGAGTTGAGAAAGGTGCTAACCATATAGGACCCAAGGAAAATTGGGTACCTAATACCACTTAACTTGTTTTGTAGGATTATTTGAGAGTCGATTACAATTTGTGGTACTTGGACAGTAGCTACTCAAAACACATGACGGATGACAAAAATAAGTTCTTTGTCCTTACTCCAAGGGACAAATGATATGTTACATATGGTGACAACAACAAAGGAAAAATACTTCAGTTGGTAGAATCGGTAAGCCACCTTCAAAAACTATAGAAAGAGTATTATATGTCGAGGGACTCAAGCACAACTTGTTGAGCAGAAGTCAACTATGTGATAAAGGATTCCATGTGGCTTTCTACCCTGATAAGTGCATCATCGAAATTATTTTGGCAAAGTGATACAAGGGGAGTTTGAAATGTCCATGATGGGGAAGTTAAATTACTTCCTTGGATTGCAAATCAAACAAATCAAGGATGGTATCTTTGTAAGTCAATCGAAATATTGTAGAGACTTGCTGAAAAGATTTGAAATGGATGACTGCAAGCCCATTGCCATTCCTATGGGTTCTGGTACATACATCGATACAAATGTAGCTGGAAAATGCATTGACATATCAAAGTATCGAGGTATGATTGGTTCCCTACTTTATCTAATTACCATTAGACATGATATAATGTTTAGTGTATGTTTGTGTACATGTTATCAATAAAAACCAAAAGAATCACACTTAGTTGCTATCAAAATAATCATGAAATATCTAAAAGGCACAACTGACGTTGGACTATGGTATCCAAAAGGAAGTATATGTAATTTGGTAGGAAATTCAGATTCAGATTTTGCTAGATGCAAAACTGAAAGAAAGAGTACTAGTGGTACTTGCCAAATATTAGGAAATGCACTAGTCTCATGGTCATGTAAGAAACAAGTCTGTGTTGCCCTAAGTATTGTTGAAGTAGAGTACATAGCGGCAGGTAGTTGTTGTGCCTAAGTGTTGTGGCTTAAACAACAATTGTGAGAGTATAGCTTAGACTTAGGCTGCATTCCCCTTAAATGTAACAATACTAGTGTTATAAATCTCACAAAGAATCTAGTATTGCATTCTAGAACCAAGCACATAGATATAAGACATCACTTTAAGAAAGACGTGGCTTTAGAATTTGTTGATACTCATGACCAACTAGCATATATATTTACTAAATCTTTGAAAAAAATAACCTTTCCATAAAATTAGGCATATTTGATAAAGCTCACTTGTCTTAATTGCTCATACGTGATTATATATTTGCTTCATTATATTTATCTTATGCCTACATGTACTTAAAACTGCTTAGTTTTGTTTAAGTTTCACACTTTTGAGGCATGTAATCGATTACTTAGGGTAAATAATCTATTACCAGGTATCAATATGCCTGAAGGTTTTGAAATTCTGAGGTCAGTAAACGATTACTCTGGAGAGTAACCAATTATTGCAAATGACAAAATGCTTTAGTAATCGATTATCGATATGTGTAATCGATTACCCAAGCTTGCTATTTGAAATCTGGGAAATTTTTTATGTTATGTAATCGATTACTTCCTTCAGTAATCGATTACCTAGACCAGGTTTTAAGTGATTTTTTTCTTTTTCAAACACTTCATCTTCTTCCTCCAACCCCTCACTCGTGTGAAATACCTTTGTGTCTCTAAAAACCCCATTTTTGATCTATTTTATATGTTTTTTGAGTCTTTTCTTATCACCTTTTCAATTCTAAAAAATTGTATTCCATAGTTTCTATGTTTAGTGGCCCAAAATAAAAATCCCCAAATCTCTCAATAACTCAAAACTTAACTTTTTCTATCAAAAACTCCAAACCATGGCTTCATCATCAAAAGATAGCGTACCAGTATGACTCACAAGAAGGAAGGTACTTCTTATTCTGAGGCTTATCCTTTGGATTTGGCACGACTTCTCACCACTGATGAACAACGCAAATTCTTCACAGAGTAGTTTTTGTAGACCAATCTTTGCTCCTAAGTATGGTAATGTAAGTAATTTTGAGCTTGATGATTTTAATTTCCCTACTCTGTTAAGGCAACAAAAATCTTTTTGAATTCTGTGAGGAATCAAATGCATATTATCCTGAACTTTTTAGAGTATTTTATTGCAATTTGAACTTGAGGAAAAATCGTTTAACATCCTTAGTGAAAAGAAAAGAAATTGTTTTCGATGTAAAATAAAGACTTTCAACTCAATGTGCTGTCATTTACCCTATCATGGTAGCATAAAATATTTCGGTCTTGTATGTGAATGGGATAATTATGACAGAGAAGCGTTCTACTACTCTATGTGTAGATTCTCTAAACGAGAAATTGAAACGCATAAGCCACTGGCTTTAGGTGAAACTGTAAAGAGTAGAGATATCCTTGCTGTAGGAAATCTCAATATCGAAGATCGCTTGCTTCATTACTTTCCTAGCTATGTCATAATTCCCAAGTTTTCAAATCATTCTCAAATTAATGATATTGAATTACAATCGATGTATGCTCTTAAGCATAACCTTGAAATAAATTGGGCTTGGACAGTAATGAGACACATGTGGTCTGTGCGAGAGACTCACAACTCCTTGCCTTATGCAATCATCATCTCTAACATACTTGAGCATTTTGGTGTCTCCACTGCTAGTGAGTCTAAAATCACACTCAATACCCGTGAGAGTAAGATTGATGAGGATGTAATCCACAAAATGGGTTTCTTTCGAGATCTTAATGATATAATCTACAAGCATCGAAGTGATAAATAGGCAGCACCTGCTGATCCCACTACGAATGTCTCTGTTAACCCTCTTGATCATCAACCTTCTGATTTTCATGCGAGTTATCTTTATCTACTCCTATGCCTTCCATTCAGATGATTATGGACGAGTTATTCTCTCTTAGAGGCTACATCTCTAATCAGATGGATGCCTTTGATGCTCAGAATCAACAAGTCCAACTTGAACTTCAACGTTTTTCATATAAGATCAACATGATGGATCTTGATGAAGATAGTTCTGAGCCTGAATCTTGAAAATTTGTTCTCTAGGTTTTTCTTTGTATTGCGTATTTATCGCCGTACTCTATGTTTTTCTAGTTGTTTTTAACTATGTCTGAACATCTTTTTAATTATATGTTATGGTGGATTTTCATTTTATGCTATGTTATGTTAAACTTTTGTGTGCTATATACATATTGTATGCGTTGGACCCTTGGCTTTTCTACTTTTTGATGAAGTCAAAAAGGGGGAGAAAGTTGGGAGAGTGTATTTTCTGTTTAAAACTCTTTCAGGGACATAACTCCAAATCAAAGGGGAGCATACAAAATAGGGGGAACACAAACAAGTCATTTCAGAATATCACAAAGTATGCTACTCTCAGAAAACTACACTGTTAATAAGATATTGGTTTGTCATCATCAAAAAAGGGAGATTGTGAAGAAGATTTTGCTCCTCACCTTGGAACGGTTTTGATGAAGACACCAACATCACATAAAGAAGAAAAAGAAGAATACTTTTGAAGACAATGAAGATAAAACTTCATGATATTTAGAGTCTAAGTCTATAGGTATTTCTATCCTTATACTCTATAATATACGATTAGTAATAATGCTCAAAAGTATTTTTAAAGAAAATTGAAAATCACAAGTATAAATGAAAACAATTTTCAAAATACTGTGTAAAAGGTTATTGGATCTAAGTAACAGGTTACTGTGACTAAGGAACATGTTACTGGAACTACGTAACAAGTTACATAAGTGAGAAACAAGTTACCCAACAAAAACTGAAAAGGGTAATCAACTACTCTCTTTTGGTAATTGATTATTGGGTATGTGAGTAACCGATTACCCAATGTGGTAATTGATTTCTCAGTTGGACAGAATGTTTGCCTAATCGAGAACCTTTATGCTGTAATAAATTACTGAGAGCTGTTACAAAAGATTTTCTGATTCAAACTAAACAGTTTCCATCCCAAAAGTAATGGTTTCATTCCAATTGACTCCTACCCTTTCCTAAAGGTATTATGGGGGAATGGAAAGCCTATTTAAAGGAATTGGAACTCATTATTCAAACACACAACTCACATACACAATCTGAATTTTCTGAAACACATTTTCTAAACTTTCTGCAACTTGTTTTTAACATTCAGATTAATTTTCTGAAGTTGCTGTAAGTGTGTGTTTCAAAGTTTTTTTAAACCTTCTGAGCATTAGAAGTAAGTTTATAAAAGAGTTATTGGATTGCAAGAGATCATATAGTTCATATCTTGTAAAGGCAATCCCTTCCATTGTTAAAGTTTTCTTCAATCATTTGGTGTAATACTTTCTATTGGGTGTGATAAGAAAGGGGATAAAGTCACTTGCAAAGGTTGTTTTCCAAAAGAGTGACATGGGTATTGGAGAGTGATTAAGGTACAAGGAAGTCTCGGGGTGAGAATTTTGTAATTACTACTCTTGATATCTAGTGAAGAAATCTCTTGTGCTACAAGAGTACTAGATGTAAACTTTGGTGGACAAGAAGGTGAACCAGTATAAAAATCTATGATTGCCATCCCAGTCTTACACGATCTTTTGAATATCTTTGAGCTCTAATAATTTTGTGTAAATTTTCACTGCTCTTATTTAATGTATTAAGTTCAAGAAAGTCTAACATATTTTGTTTCATGCATATTCTAGAAAGTCTAACATATTCTTTAGGTAATTCATTGAAAGAATTTCGTAACTCATTATATGAAAATGTATAATTTGGTTTGGGGTTACTAACCTCATATTCGTCATCTGATTTGTGTGAATTCATTAAGGAAATATGTGCTTGCTCCTTAATTTTGAGTTCTGCATTTGGAATAGCATCGACTTTTCTGTGCTTCTTGTCTTTCTTTCTTCTGAAAGCATTTTTCTTTTGTAAGGCTGGACAATCATCTTGAATATGATCTGATTTTCTACATACTGAGCATGTGGAGTCTTACTTTGATGTTGAAGCCTCACTATTTGTTGCGAACCTTTGTACCTCTTCAGTTCCATGTATCATTTCTAGAGTGTGTAAGACTGAGATTGCAACTAAGAAGGGGGGGGGGGGGGGTGAATTAGTTGTTGCAATAAGTATGGCCAATTTTTCTACAATATCAAAGTTAACGTGTAGAGGAAATAATATGTAGAAAAATATTGACTTAGGAAGGATAAATAAATAACAAAGAGAAGGGAAAGAGAGTATGCAGGTGTTTTATACTGGTTCACCTTCTTGTCCACCGAAGGCTATGTCCAGTACTCTTGACTCGGAAGAGATTCCTTTATTAAATATAATGAGTTGCAATTACAATTATCTCACCCCGAGATATCCTTGTACCTTACACACTCACTTATACCTAATCCCCTTGGAAAACACTATACCAAGTTACTCCCTTGGTAAACACTATACCAAGTCACTCACCCTTTCTCTTCACACCCTTGTGAAAGATGTTAGGTATCAGTGGTTACAATACACCTACAAGGGGGGGGGGGGGGGGGGGGGGGGTTGAATAGGTGTAGCGGTTAGAATATCCGCTTTTCGAAAAACAACACTTAATGCTGAAATACACCTAATTAATCGATTAACGAAACAGGGTAATCGATTAACACATTCAACACAGTCCTCTTAATCGATTAACAGAACTAATGTAATCGATTAACACACTACACTTAATCGATTAAACCGTGACAGTAAGCTAATGCAGATACAATTTCTTGCACGACAATTAATTGATAACGAAGCGAATATACAGAGCTTACAGAATTATCAGAGTGTAATCAGTATAGTACAGAAACGTATTATCAATTAAATCTACTATACAAATCAATCGATCAAATGCAATAAAGAGAGAAAGGGATAGAAAAATCCTGCAACACGAATTTTATCCTGGTTCGTTTGCTTGTCCACCGCAAACTACATCCAGGCCTCCCGGCTGATTTGGGAGATTTTTCTTCACTATAATTGAATCAATGTTTATTACATACACACTATCCAATTACAACACTTAGACACTTACAAGATAATAAAGATCCTATTCTATGGTTTGACTCCCTTCCTACCGACAAAGAAAACCTTTCTTTCGGCGTAGCCCCAGCCAAGAACCTCTGTTCTTTACTTATCCCTAAGTCTAACACTCAGTGAAGATACACTCAATCTCTTGGCGATACGACACCTTGAGATTCCCAATATTACAACACTTTTTCAATCAAAACGAAATAGAGTAAACTTAAGCTATTACAAGACTTATATCTAACAAGACAAGCTTTACTCTAATCACCTAATACAAGCTCATGCAGTATGAAAATGTATTAGTTTGAAAAACATAATGCAAAGTATGTAAACATCTAATCAAGAATCATCAATAAAATGCAAGAACATGTGATATGAAAAGATGAGAAATGTATCATGTAATGCACTCAATCCTAAAGCATAGAATTCTCTCTTTTCTAAACTCACAAATGCATTTACAACTAGATGCAACAATTAACACGAAAAAAATGCTCTAACTCTCTAAAAATTTAACATGCAACTTATGAGATCAATTCTGAAAAACGCAGTTTATAAAGAATTGATTTTATAGCCCAGTTAATCGATTAACGACAACCTTAATCGATTAAACTCTACAAAACTGTTAGATTAATCGATTAACCTATGTCGTAATCGATTAAACTGTGCAAACAGTTAGATTAATCGATTAACCTACACTGTAATCGATTAATAGCATATTTTCATGTGTAAAAACTCAAATACGTTATGCACTTTAATTCATACATGTTTAACACTTAGTTTATGCCTGGAATGCACATGTGCATGTATTTAAGTGATGCATGAACATATTATGAATGACATATCTCAAGATGAAAATGATTTAAAAGATTTATGCATATGAGATATGTATTAGGTGACTTAAGCCTTAGACTCAACCTAAACTAATCTAGTCTAAGCTAAGTACCAATCATAAGACTTAAGCACGTTGAGTTGTAGATGATCTTCAAGCTCTTATTAGCACAAGTTGTCCTCATCAAAACCATGACACATAAAGAGAGCTTTCCAAAGTGTTCCTCTTGACATGCACACTTTCAAAAGAAAGTAAACTTTGCAAAAGTTTCAATTTGGCTTGGAATGCCATACAAGTGTATGTGACAATTTCTCTAACTTGCAATCCAATAACAACTCGTATACTTGAGATAATAATGCTTTTTAACAATATGAAAAACACTTAGAAACAACTTCAAAATAACTTTGAAAGTTTAAGAGTAGGTTGCTTGAAAAGTGTAAGTAAAAATCAGAAAGTGTGAGAGCTTTTTAGAGTTCCAAGTAAAAGTTTGTAATCTGAGTTGTTGTATGTTGTTATATGTTGTGAGAGTGTTTCAATGCCTTTATATAGGCTTCCAATCAACCACAATACCCTTAGGCATGAGTAGGTTTCGTTTGGATTGAAAAGCAATCAGTTTGGAGTGAAACCTTTTCACTTGAAATCTGAAAAACTGATGCAACAACTCTCAGTAATCAATTACTGCAAATGGGTAATCGATTACCCAACAATCCTGTTAACAGCTTTTTAAAAATTCACACAGTGTAATCGATTACTGGATTTGAGTAATCGATTACTCAACAACACTGTTTGATAGCTTTTTGAATTTGCCTTAGTGTAATCGATTACACTACTTTGAGTAATTGATTACCCTGTTTTCTAAAAATGGTAATCTGTTACTCCAAAGTCTGTAATGGATTACTCATAGCTGTTAGAGGTTTGAAAACTCTTTTCTCACTCATGTAACTTGTTACTCAAGTATGGTAACTCGTTACATGTTGTTTTTGAAAATTATTTTTAATCACACTTAGATTATTCTGATTTTCTTGAAAACAATTTTGAGCTTTTTTATCTAAGTAAATAAATGAGTTATAAGGATAGAAGTACCTAAGACTTAGAATCTAAATCTTGAAGCTTTATCTTCGATAGTCTTTGTCGGTCTTCTTCCTTTCTTCTTTTTGTGATATTGGTGTCTTCATCAAAGTCGTGCCAACGTCAGGAGCAAGATCTTCTTCACAATCTCCACCTTTTTATGATGACAAACCAATGTCTTCTTGAAAGTGTAATTTTCTGAGAGTAGCATACTTGATGATATATCTTGACTTGTCTTGAGTATGCTCCCCCTATGTGTATGCATGTATGCTCCCTCATTCTTTTGGAATTATGTGCCTGAAAATACACATCTCCCAACTTTTCTCCCCCTTTTGACTTCATCAAAAAGAAGAAAAGCCAAGAGTCTAGCACAATAGACATTTGTAGAGCATAGCATGTATGAAAACAAAAATGAAAACAAAAGCATCATTGCATAACAATGAAAACAAAGATGTTCATACACGAAATCCAAAATAGTAGAAAATAATAAGAAACAACCCTAACAATGTTTAAACATCCACATGGAAAATACACGGCCAGTCATTACAAAGTCAAAAACCTAGACAAATAATCTAAGACTCGGGCTCGGAACTATCTTCATCAACATCCATGTTGCTTAGCCTCGAAGAAAGACGATGAAGTTCGTAATGGATTTGTTTGCTCTGAGTGTCGAAAGCATCCATTCTTGTGGTGATGTAGCCTCGAAGAGAAACCAATTCATCCATAATCATCTGATTAGTGGGCATTGCAGCAGATGCAGAAGATTGAGCATGAGACTCAGGCTGGTTTGGTGCAGCAGTAGGTTCTGGTTCGTTGGTAGGAGCAGGTTCGCGGTCGGTACGATGCTTGTAGGTTCGACGAGTGACATGATCTATAACGAATCCCATCTTGTGGACAACCTCAATATCAACCTTGCTTTCGCGAAGATTGAGGGCCACTTTGGTCTCACCTTCTAAAGGTACGCTGAAATGCTCAATAATTTTGGTAATGAAGATGGCGTAGGGCAACGGACTTTGGGAGCCGCGAACATGCCACATTTGATTCATTATCATCTTAGTCCAATAAATTTTCATGTTAAACTTGATAGCATACGTCAATTGGAGCTGTATGTCACTTATTTGCGAATGGTTTGAAAATTTCGGCAAAATGACATAGGAAAGAAAATAATGTATCAAACGATCTTCCAACGTGAGATATCCAGCAGAGAGGATATCCCTGTTCTTAACAGTCTCACCAAGGCTTTGTTGCTTTCGCCTTTCTATTTCCTCCTTAGAAATTCTACGGATAGAAAGATAGAATTTCTTGCGATCGTAATCATCCCATTCACATACCAGGCCGAACCCAGTAATGTCGCCTATCATCGGTATATCGCAGCAAATAGAACTAAAGGTTTTCATATCCAAAACAATGTCCTTTCCCTTAACATGGGAAGTCATAAGATTTTTCCTAAAGTTCATGTTGTAGTAAAATACGCGAACAAGCTCAGGGTAGATGTCGTTCGCTTCGCAACAAAAGTCAAAAAGTTTTTGTTGCCGCAAAAGATAAGGAAAAAGAAAATCTTCAAACTCAAAGTTCCCAATGTTACCGTATTTAGGAGTGAAGATGGCGCGTCCATGGAAGTTTTCTTCGAAAACCTTCCTTTGAGTGTCATTTGCAAGAAGCCTCGTCAAGTTCAACGGGTTGGACTTGGAAGTTGATTCTCCTTGCTTAGACTTTGAAGATCATGGTCTTTTTGAAGATGAAGCCATTGTTGGTGTTTGAAGGTTTTGGGTTTTTGGAAATTTGGGGTTTTTTGATTGAGGTCACAAATCACGAAATAGAAGGTGTAGAAGTGTTTAGAATTGAAAATGGGATGTGATTTGCAACAAAAATCAATCAAAACGGAGTAGAAATGAGGTTTTTAGAGATTGAGATGGTTTGGAGAGGGAGAACTCGAGTTACAAGAGAGAGAAAAAATGGAGGATTTCTGAAAAATGCAGCAGTTCATATTACAGCAAGTGGGTAATCGATTACTCACTTTCAAAAATTCAAATTTTTCAAACAGTCTCTCTCTCTGTAATCGATTACACCATTACAATAATCGATTATTGTAACATATTGTTTTCCCACTGATGCTAAAACTGATTTTTGGCTATAAAAACTTGAAAATTAAAGCATAAAACACACAATTTTAAATCAAGTAGGCATTGGATATAAACAATGAAGCATTCATAAAAACATTTAAACATGTTAGGACAAGTAAGCTTCATCGAGAATGCCTAATTCTCGTCTAATCTTATAAAAAGGTTCTTTTGCTAACGGTTTAGTAAATATGTTCGCTAGTTGGTTATGAGTATCAATGAACTCTACCAACACATCCTTCTTTAGGACATGATCCCTAAGGAAATGATGCCTTATATAAATGTGTTTGGTTCTTGAGTGCATAATCGGATTTTTGGTGAGATTAATAGCACTAGTATTGTCACATTTCAAGGGTGTGCAATCTAAGTTTAAGCCATATTCCCGTAATTGTTGTTTGAGCCACAACACTTATGCACAATAACAACCGACAGCAATATATTCCGCTTCAGCGGTGCTGAAGGCAGCACAAGCTTGTTTCTTAAAGGACCAAGAAACTAAAGCATTCCCTAGAATGTGGCAAGTACCACTTGTACTTTTTCTCTCGGATTTGCATCCCACAAAGTCTGAATCCGAGAAGTCAACCAATTTGCATACGCTTCCCATGGGATACCACAGTCCAACATCGGTTGTGCCTTTGAGATACTTCATGATTCTCTTAACGGAAAATAGATGTGACTCTTTGGGTTTAGATTGATATCGCGCACATAGACATACACTAAACATAATATCAGGTCTACTAGCAGTAAGATATAAATGAGATCCGATCATACCTCGATACATAGATATTTCAAAACATTTTCCAGCATCATCAACATCGATGTATGTACTTGATCCCATAGGAGTAGCAATCGGCTTGCAGTCATCCATCTCAAATATTTTCAACAAGTCTTTGCTATACTTGGAATGACTTACAGAGATTCCATCACTAAGTTTCTAAATTTGTAGTCCAAGAAAGTAATTTAACTTTCCCATCATAGACATCTCAAATTCTCCTTGCATCATATTGCCAAATTCACTACACAAACTTTCATTAGTAGAACCGAAAATAATATCATCAACATAAATTTGAACAAGTAAAGTATGATGATTTATCTTCTTAATAAATAGTGTAGTATCGACCTTGCCTTTTGTAAAACCTTTTTTTCTGTTAGAAAGTTGGTTAGACGATCATACCAAGCACGTGGAGCTTGCTTTAAGCTATAAAGGGCTTTCTTTAACTTGTATACATGAGAGGGAAGTTTGTAGTCCTCAAAACCAGGAGGTTGTTCTAAGAATACTTCTTCTTGTCTATACCCGTTAAGAAACACACTTTTTACGTCCATTTGGTAAAGCTGAAAGTTCAAGGAGCATGCATATGCGAGTAGCAGTCTTACAACCGGAGCGAAGGTTTCATCAAAGTCTATACATTCCTCTTGGTTGTATCCTTGGGCTACTAGTCTCGCCTTGTTTATAATGATTATACCATTTTCATCTGATTTATTGCGAAATACCCAGCGAGTTCCTATTACATGTCTATTCTTAGGTCTATGAACAAGTTCTCAAACTTCGTTTCTCTCAAACTGGTTAAGTTCTTCTTGCATAGCAAGAATCCAGTGTTCATCCTCAATTGCTTCATCAATCTTAGATGGTTCTATTTGAGAAACAAAAGCCATGTTTAGACAAGCATTTTCTAGCATTAAGCGAGTGGTAACACCTTTGTTAATATCGTTAATAATGTTGTCTATAGGATGATCTCGATGAGTCCTCCACTCTTTGGGTAAATCAGAGTGAATATGCTCTTCTTGTATGGAAGGATTCTCATCCACTTCCACATGCTCTATATTAGGTGTAGTTTCAATAATAGCATTTTCATTAAAAGTAGAGTTAGGCAAATCTTCTTCATCAATGGTCAACCTTTCCTTGATTAGAGGATTGGTTTCATCAAAGGAGACATGGACAGATTCTTCCATGTCTAGAGTTCTTTTGTTAAAGACTCTATAAGCTTTAATCGTGAGAGAATAGCCTAGGAAGATTCCTTCATCTACCTTTGCATCAAACTTGCCTAAATTTTCTTTGCCATTATTCAAGATAAAACATTTATAATCGAATACATTCAAGTGTGAAATGTTTGGTTTTCTTCCTTTGAAGAGTTCATAGGGGGTTTTCTTTAGAATAGGTCTTATTAGAACTCTATTTGAAACATAACAAGCGGTGGTTACCGCATCAGCCCAAAAGTACTTTGGGAGATTAGTTTCGTTCAACATTGTTCTAGCGAGTTCTTCCAAAGACCGATTCTTTCTCTCTACAACACCATTTTTTTGTGGTGTTCTAGGAGCAGAAAAGTTGTGATTAATCCCAAGATCATCATAAAATTCCTCAAAAGAAGCATTTTGAAACTCTCCCCCATCATCACTTCTTATAGCAGCGATTTTAAGTGACTTTTCGTTTTGGACTCTTTTAGCGTAAGTGCTAAAGGCTTTGAATGCCTCATTCTTATGTACTAAGAATATAATCCAAGTGTAGCATGAAAAATCATCTACTAAACAAGAGCATAGTAGTTACCACCAAGACTTTTTGTCCTTGAAGGGCCAAATAAGTCCATGTGTAGTAACTGCAATGGTCTATCCGAAGAAACCATATGCTTTGGCTTGAAAGAGGTTTTTGTTTGTTTACCCATTTGACATGCACCACATAGTTTGTCTTTCACAAACTTCATCTTGGGTAAACCAACAACCAAATCTTTCTTGATTAGCTTATTCAAATGGTCCATATGAATGTGAGAAATTCTCCTATGCCAAAGCCATGCATCATGAATGTCATTTACAACTAAACATGTTATAGGAAGAGATGAATCTATATCTATCATGTAAATGTTATTAATTTTCTTACCAACAAGTTTAGAGTTTAGAAATTCCTTACTTTCAATGATGCACTTATCTGGGAAGAATGATACATGGAAGCCCTTGTCGCAAAGTTGATTTATGCTTAGAAGATTGTGCTTAAGTCCTTCCACATATAACACTCCTTCTATGGTTGTTGAAGGTGGCTTGTCGATTCTACCGACTCCAAGAATTCTTCCTTTGTTGTTGTCACCATGTATGACATAGCCTTTGTCCCTTGGAGTAAGGACAGAGAATTTACTTTTATCGCCCGTCATGTGCTTTGAGCAACCGCTATCCAAGTAAGTACCATAAATTGCGGGCGACGCTCAAATCAACCTGCAAAACAGGTTAAGTTATATTAGGTACCCAACTTGTTTTGGGTCCTACATGGTTAGATCCTTTCTCAACCCATTTAAAATGTCCTAGGGGAACACCATATTTTCTAATATGACAAGTATTTGGGGTGTGCCCAGAGTTTTTACAATAAGAGCAAATAGGTTGATGCATATGTATCCTATATTATGTTTGCTATGTGTAGATGCATAGATACAGGTTTTCCGAAAGTCTGTTATGATAGACTTACTTTGTTTCTTTAGAGCATGGCCTTTTCCATACCCAAGACCTCTTCGGTCCGTAGAGTGTCTTTGATCATTAATGATCTTACTCAAGCTCTTGCTACTCTTGTTCATTTTATTGAGTTCAAAACTCCATGTGGAAACTTTGTTGGCAAGAGTAATGCAATTTAAACGTGAGGATGATGAAGGTATATTTCTAAGAGAGTCTAGTTCAGATTTTGTTTTTAGAAACATTTTTGACAATTTCATATATTCATCATGTAGATCATTAAATGCAGTTTGTAATTCGGAAGAATAAAAATGGATAGATTCATTTACCTCTTCATCGTCTGAATGATGAGACGCAATGAGAGAGAGATGCGCCTGCTCTTCGCTTTCAGGTTCAGAGGCTGAACTTGTGTCGTTGTCTTCCCAAGATGTAGGCTCTTCGTCCATTCTTTAATTCATTCTTTCCTTTGAAAGAACTCTTCATGATGTTTGGGCAGTCCATTTTCGTGTGGCCAAGTTTGCCACACTCAAAGCATGTAAAATTCTGGTTTGAAGTGGAGGCCTCATTGCTTTTGGAGAACTTCTTTATTTGCACGGTTCTTCCGCCTTTGTCCCTTCTTAGGAACTTGCTGAACTTTTTAACGAAGAGGCTCATGTCGTCAGTCTCTTCCTTGGCGTCTTCATCCTCCGATGAATCATATTTCTCATCTTTTGCCTTGAGAGAAATGTTCTTCTTCTTCTTCTTCTTCTCTAGTTCTTCGTATTGATCAAGTTGACTCAATTCAAGTTCATGTTCCTGCAACTTTCCAAACAAAGCAACCAATGACATTTTCGAAAGACTTTTCTTTTCGGAAATAGCCGTTACCTTTGGTTGCAATGTTCTTGTTAGTGACCTTAGAACTTTTAAGTTCAAGTCACTATTTGACAGCACTTTGCCAAGTGAAATAAGATGGTTGGTGAGATGAGTGAATCTCTTTTGAAGATACAAGATCTTCTCTCCAGGTATCATACGAAACATTTCGTATTCCTGGGATAAAGTGTTGAGCCTCGATCTCTTTACATCTTCGGTACCTTCGTGAGTTGTCTCTAAAGTATCCCACATTTCCTTTGTGGATTTGCAGTTGGACACTCTAAAGAACTCACTCATCTATTCCTAGTGCCGATGTGAGGATGTTGTTTGCTTTCAAATCATATTGCACCTTCGTCCTTCCTCGATAGCATTCCAGATATCCAAGTCTTCCGACTCTATGAAAATCATCATTCTAATTTTCCAGAAGTCGTAACACTCTCTAACAAAGCTTGGAGGTCTGTTTATGTTGGATCCATCTCCTAGGAATGATCTTGAGGCCATGTTGTAGTAGGATAAGATTTTGAGAGTAACTTTCTCAAAAATAGCTTTGGTGCCAATTGTAAGACTGAGATTGCAACTAGGGGGGGGGGGGGGGTGAATTAGTTGTTGCAATAAGTATGGCCAATTTTTCTGCAATATCAAAGTTAACGTGTAGCGGAAATAATATGCAGAAAAATATTGACTTAGGATGGATAAATAAATAACAAAGGGAGGGGAAAGAGAGTACGTAGGTGTTTTATACTGGTTCATCTTCTTGTCCACCGAAGGCTACGTCTAGTACTCTTGACTCGCAAGAGATTCCTTTATTAAATATAATGAGTTGCAATTACAATTATCTCACCCCGAGATCTCCTTGTACCTTACACACTCACTTATATGTAATCCCCTTGGAAAACTCTATTCCAAGTCACACCCTTGGTAAACACTATACCAAGTTACTCCCTTGGTAAACACAATACCAAGTCACTAACCCTTTCTCTTCACACCCTTGTGAAAGAAAGTAACTTTGCAAAAGTGAAGAATGAACAATTTGGCTTGGATTTCCTTACAAGTGTATATGACAATTTCTATAACTTGCAATCCAATAACAACTTGTATACTTGAGATAATAATGCTCTTTAACAATATGAAAAACACTTAGAAGCAACTTCAAAATAACTTTGAAAGTTTAAGAGTAGGTTGCATGAAAAGTGTAAGTTAAAATCAGAAAGTGTGAGAGCTTTTTAGAGTTTCAAGTAAAAGTTTGTAATCTGAGTTGTTGTATGTTGTTATATGTTGTGAGAGTGTTTCAATTCCTTTATATAGGCTTCCAATCAACCACAATACCCTTAGGCATGAGTAGGTTTCGCTTGGAATGATAAGCAATCAGTTTAGAGTGAAACCTTTTCACTTGAAATCTGAAAAACTGATGCAACAACTCTCAGTAATCGATTACTGCAAATGGGTAATCGATTACCCAAAAATCCTGTTAATAGCTTTTTGAAAATTCACACAGTGTAATTGATTACTGGATTTGAGTAATCGATTACTCAACAACACTGTTTGACAGCTTTGTGAATTTGCCTTAGTGTAATCGATTACACTACTTTGAGTAATCGATTACCCTGATTTCTAAAAATGGTAATCTGTTACTCCAAAGTCTATAATGGATTGCTTATAGCTGTTAGAGGTTTGAAAACTCTTTTCTCACTCATGTAACTTGTTACTCAAGTATGGTAACCCGTTACATGTTGTTTTTGAAAATTATTTTTAATCACACTTAGATTATTCTGATTTTCATGAAAACAATTTTGAGCATTTTTATCTAAGTAAAAAAATGAGTTGTAAGGATAGAAGTACCTAAGACTTAGACTCTAAATCTTGAAGCTTTATCTTCGATAGTCTTTGTCAGTCTTCTTCCTTTCTTCTTTTTGTGATATTGTTGTCTTCATTAAAATCGTGCCAAGGTCAGGAGCAAGATCTTCTTCACAGAGTGTCCCATATTTCTTTAGAAAATTTACAATTTACACTCTAAAGAATTCTTTTTCTCCTAGAGCCGATATAAGAATTTTTGGCTTTAAGGTCGCATTGGACTCTTTTTTTCTCTTCATTTGTCCATGAACATTTTGGTTTTGGTTGTTTAACCCCATTAACAACCATACTTGGTAAAAATGGACATTCTTCTAATGAGTCCCATATATATAAGTCTATGGATTCTTTAAAGATTCTCATTCTGATTTTCGAGAATGCATAATGTTCTCTAGTGAAAATTGGAGGTCTATTAATATCGGAACCTTCTCCTAGAAAAGACTTAGATGGCATCTAAAGTGCTAGGATATTTGGGAGTAATTCACCCAAACTAAGCTCTGGTGCCAATTGTAAGTATAGATGACAACTAAGAGGAGGAAGGGGTGAATTAATTATTATGGCAATATGGTCTATTTTTATGCTTTTCTTCTAGGATCAGAATATAGTGCAGCGGATAATAGTTGCAGAAAATTGTAACCATGTAAAAATTAAAGTGAAAGAGTAAGAGAGAAGAGAGAAAGTACACAAGAGTTTTATATTGGTTGACCTTCTAGTCCACCGAAGGCTACATCTAGTACTCTTGTAGCACAAGATATTTATTTACTGGATATTCTGAGTTGTAATTACAATTTCTCTCCATGAGACTACTTCTACCTTAACCCTCACAAATATCTCACTCCCTTGTGAGATTGCAAGAGGAGTCAATATGAAAGGTTGCCACATCAATCTTCTGATTTGGTTTCAATGAAGACAAAGACGCTATGGAAAAGCTTGAAAACATGACAAGTCAACAAACAAAAAATCTAACACTTTCTTTGATAGGAAAATATTTTCTTAGGTGTAATGTTAAACATTTTCTTGAACATGATCATACATCTTTGAGTTTGAAACATTATATGGCAAAAATTCACATTTTTCAAAAATCTCATTCATCATAATAAACATGCAAAGCAAAGCTAAATTTTGTCAATCATCTTTTGAAACAAGACAAAAAGTTTGTCAGATGTATTTCTACCTTTTATTCGAGGACAAAAAATTGTTTACCTTGGGGGAGTTGAAAGTGCCAAAAATACCTTATTTTAATATGCATTTCATGGCACTTATCCTAATCAAACATGTTAAAACTCAACTTATTACATACTTTTTAGGTAAATTTTGTGAGTGTAAATAAAATCATTTTTGATCTTCTGTTCTCCAAGTTGTCTCCGAATCTTGGAGGAAAATGAATAAAAAAGAATTACATCAAAGATAACCAAAATTAGAAGCCAAAATCACAAGTCAAAGTAAAATGCACAAATAGAATTGATCAAAACAAATAATCTAGGCATGGTACGCTATGTGCTTCACTTGTTTTCTAAAAAATTGCTTCGGCTTGAAGAAAGGTAGCTAACCTTGCCTAGAAGAAATCCAAGCTAGGTGTGCCAAGCAAACATGCATAGCTTAAAGCTTACCTTGCCTTGAAGAAATCATACAAAAAGTGTCAAGCAACCAACCAAGCTTAATTTGTAACACCTTGAATTTTAATTTTTCCTAAATTTAGTGAAACTCATAAAGTCTGAAAAAAATTGGATGATCCTTGCTTGAGCGAGAGGATCTCGCCCAAGCGAGGGGCTCATGGTTTCTCCCAAGATTTTTCTGGAATTCTTGCCTGAGCGAGGGGATTCTCGTTTAAGCGAGAGAGCGTTGAGGAGACTTGATGATTCTCGCTTAAATAAGAAGGAGGCTGTGAGGACTGGAGGATTATCGTTTGAGCGAGAGCATCAGTGTTTGAAATTCAAAAGGTCATGAACTTCTCGCTTGAGCGAGAACCGGAAAACCAGGACCCTAAAATAGAACCCCAAACACTAAATGGGGATATATATTTTGGGAGAAAAGAGATGGAGAGGCGATTTTCTTGGCGAGAGCTAGTGTAGGAGCAAAGAGAAGCTAGAGAAGAGGGAAACTGTAAGACTGAGATTGCAACTAAGAGAGGGGGGTGAATTAGTTGTTGCAATAAGTATGGCCAATTTTTCTGCAATACCAAAGTTAACGTGCAATGAAAATAATATGTAGAAAAATATTGACTTAGGAAGGATACATGTCGCGCCCGGATTTTCTTGAATGCCTAAATGAATGCATGAACCAATGAATGATGATTTTATTTTTTAATGCAATGGATGAATGCTTTACTTAATCAATGAATTTTTTCTTTTTGAATGTATGAATGAATGCATAATTGCATTAATATGGATATTTTATTCTCGATTTCCTAATAAATGCATGAGCCAATGGATGATGATTTTATTTTTGAATGCAATGAGTGAATGCATTACTCAATCAATGAATTTTCTCCTTTTCGAATGTATGAATCAATGAATAATTGAATGAATGAAATGTTTGAATATGTATTTTTTGTTTTTGAGTTCATGTACGTATAAATGTAGAATGAGATGTATATGATTTGCTTCCAGTGTCCTACACAGGGTACATTTATAAGGTATTGGTCATTCAAATGACTACAACCTTATGGTGATGTACTAGGTCTGATTAAAGTGTACTTGATCAATGCTTTAGACTTCTAGGTTACCCAAATTGCTTCCAATCTTAAAAGAAAGGAATCCTAATATCGCAAGTTAGAAACAAGAGGAGTCGAGCCCCTCAAGCGCCTAACTCAAAATATTAGGAACAATCTGGGTGGTCCATCGTGCTAATGCCAGGAGACAAAGTCTAACACCGGCAAAGCGAATGTCCCTTCTATCTCAATCTTAATCTCTAACACCCGGGTATAGGGCATATGTGTGTGTCAACTCAAGTGTAATGTGAGTTTGTGGGAAACATACCAATTTTAAAGAAAAATATTTCACCTCAAAAGCTTCAAAGTCAATTAAATAAAAAGTTCATAGATAATAAAACAAATTATAAAAGTAAAGCAAATAACAAATTTATTATTCTAATAAGACAAACATGTAAAAAAACAAACGGGTACTTAAGTCTATGTAATTAACGGTTCTAGGCCTGACTCTCTTAGGAGTGTCCCCAGCGGAGTCGCCAGCTGTCGCGCCCGGATTTTCGGCCACGCGACCTCTTTAGGAGTCACCACCATGTTTTTTGCGGTTGAAACATGGAAAACTCAATTTGAGCCCAAATTGGATAAAAATGGTCTTTTTAATTAGAGATATGGATTCGGGAGTCGATTACGGATTGGGGAAGGTATTAGCACCCCGTCCGCCCATACTAAAACGGTACCCTCGCTAATAACATGGACTTTTTATACCCTTAAAAATTATTTAATCATTCAATGATTGAAACAAATTATTTTATTTTTTATTTTTGTGTCTGACAAGATATTATCTTGCTCCTACGTATCCCCAGATGCAATAGGGAAATCAAGACTACGTAGTTCTAGTTCGAAAATTAAGTGAAGTTGGTTTATTTGATTTGAAATGTCGATATAATTTTATTAACTTTGAGATAGGATGAAGCAGCAGAAACTAATGTCTGCACCTCATCAAATCTCAAAGAGATTTTAAAATAATTAAAATATAATTGAAATTTATTTGCCTTTAAGATAGATGAAGCAGCAGAAGCTAATGTCCGCACCGCATCAAATCTTAATGATGTTTTAAAGTAATTAAGACATTTTTGAAAGATAGTTGAAATTATTCATCTTTAAGATAGATGAAGCGGCAGAAGCTAATGTCCGCACCGCATCAAATCTTAAAGAAGATTTTAAAATGATTATAATAGTTAAAACTAGTTTGTAATACACTTAAGAATTCAAAAATCTTTAATTTTATTATCTTATTAATAAATCCATTATAAACTTATACATATAAAGATAAATAGAAGCAATGTATTGAATTTTATAGTAGCATGATTTCATGTAATTTAAACAAGTGAGTATAAATGAATATATAAAAAAAATAATAGTAAAAACCAAAATAAATAAATGAATAAAATAGAGAAAGGAATAAAAGGAAAAGATGACAAAAAGGGGTAACGGTAGGTAACCCAAAATGTGAAATGGGACAATGACAAAGGAAATAAAGTTGATTTTAGAGTTATCACGATGCATTGTTTACATTCTCTAAAACAAATATACATATATGCGCTTGAATTGAATGCATAAGATGAGCCTCACCAGATTAAATGAAGAAGAATGCCACTACCTGGTAAGAGCTCTGTGATACTTTGTTGTTACCTCCACTTTGTTTTGTGTGATGTATCTTGATTTGGAAGAGAGAGTGAAGAAATAAGTTGTGAAGAAACAGATTGATTTTCTTTTTTTCATTCTGTTTTCTACCTCTTTTTATACTGTTTGGAACTCCTCCCCATATTGGTAATTTTTTAATTGCCAATCCACAAATTAATGCCTCCTTATGTCATGATTTCATTTCTATTTTTATAATCTCATTGCCTTATTGAGATTGTCCCTTTATGGTATGCTAATTACTACTATTAATGTTGATTATTACTTTAATGTTGCTTATTAATGCTGCCTAATTGTGTTGGTATCTTTGTGATCTTAATATGTGTTTCCTTAGTGTCATATTGGAAGCCTTTTTATTATTTGCTGCTAACCTGATTTTCTTTCCTTTTTCAGGGGTTTAATGCCATTTCTAATTGAGTGAAAATAGATGACATATGTGATGATATATGTGCAACAAATGAGGGGAGTCTTCCCATTAAAGTGTTTAGCTGAGTTAAGGGGGAGATGTTTTTTCTTTTTTTCTTTTTTTCAAAAGCTGAATGTGGTCTCATTTAAGGCCAAATGAAGCCTAGTTGTAGCACCTAAAAAGTTATGGCTAAAATTAGGCATATTGTAGTATTTATTACGACATTCATTTGAATTGATTGGCATTATTGCAGTGTTATTACTGCCTTAATCACATTGATCAGTGTTATTACTATCTTAATTGTATTGATTTGCATTACCGCAGTTTGTTATTGCACATTGTAAATTTGGATGTACTTTATTACGAAATGTTGTAAAATTAATCAATATTCTTAATTTTAGAATAAGACCAAAGTGGTAACAAAACCAATGTTAAACTTGTGTAATTTGTGCATAAATATTTGATATTATTGTTTATTTATTTGAGAAGGTATTTTGGGCCGGACAAAATTGGGTACTCACACTAAAACTTTATAACCAATAAAAATCCGGGGTATACTGCAGGATTCTCGCTTGAGCGAGAGGAGCCTCGCCCAAGCGAGAGTGTCAATATTTCTCCCAGGATTTTATCTCGGAGCCTCGCTTGAGCGAGATGTGGCTCACCTGAGCGAGAGAGGGCTCGCTTGAGCGAGAGTTGACTCGCTTGGGCGAGGGAGAGGGAGTGTATACTGAAGGATCCTCGCTTGAGCGAGAATCCCTCGCTTGAGCGAGAATCCCTCGCTTGAGCGAGAGCATCAGATACAAGTTTTTAAAAAGGCGAGATATTCTCACTTGAGCGAGAATGGGCTCACTAGAGCGAGAACCCGACGATTTCACTTTAAAATAGAAACCCTTAAACACATTTAGGGTTAGAACTTGAGAGAGAAGAGAGAAGGAGGTGATCTTGAGAGCAAGAACTTGTGGGAATCATCTAGAAGCTTGGGAAGAGATAAATCTCTTGATTTTAACTCATTTTCTCCCTTTCAAACTCGTTTTGGGTGTATAGGATCTCTTCTAAAAAATGTGAGAAACCATGGATACTATCCCTTTTGAGTTGTGGTTCGTTTTATTTAGTTTCTCCCTCTTGTAAACTCTTGGTTTAGAGTTGGTATTTAAAGAATGGAAAAGGTTTGTGGGTTGATTCATGAAAACCCTAAAACCCCCACAATGAGAATATGAGTAAAGAGGGGAAATGGGTGAAATGTTAGATGTAGAAGATGAGTATATGATCTAATGTTGAATATAAGATGAATACGTATGTTTTAGATGTTTGGAAACTCTTAATGAAGGTAGTTTGGAAAAAATTGAAAATGTGTGAATCTCTTGTAACGTTAATGATGAACTATGAGTTGTTTATACGTTGTTGAGGATAAATTACTGACTTTTGATGTTATGTGGTGGGAATGAGGAAAGAGCCTAAAGTTGGAGGCGGTGTCGGTGGAACTTGCAAAGTTTCCAAGGACCAAACCCAACACTCACCAAGGTAAGGATAAGTCTTTAACTAGCGTGTCATATTGAGAAAATGCGTGGAATTGTTGTTTATGAATTGATGGTGTATCAATGAAAAGAAAACATAGTTTTAGACGACCATGATTGGTTAGCGACTTTGGCTCAAGTTATGTAGCAAACTTTAGCTCAAGTTATGTAGCAAGCTTTGGCTCAAGCAATGTAGCGAAACTTTGGCTCAAGTTATGTAGCAAACTTTGGCTCAAGTTATGTAGCAAACTTTTGCTCAAGTTATGTAGCAAGCTTTGGCTCAAGCGATGTAGCGAAACATTGGCTCAAGTTATGTAGCATGCTTTGGCTCAAGCGATGTAGCGATACTTTGGCTCAGGTTATGTACCGATACTTTGGCTCAAGTTATGTAGCGATACTTTGGCTCAAGTTATGTAGCGATACTTTGGCTAAAGTTATGTAGCGATACTTTGGCTCAAGTTATGTAGCGATACTTTGGCTCAAGTTATGTAGCGATACTTTGGCTCAATTTATTTAGCGAAACTTTGGCTCAAGTTATGTAGCAAGCTTTGGCTCAAGAGATCTAGAGAAAATGAATTTTTAGAATGGTTTACTAACCCCTTTGAAAATGTGGATTATCTTATAATGATATTTATTGAATTAATGATTTACTCCTTTGTATGTTGTGTATTTGTCGTTGATAATCCCATTGCAGGTAAACAGGTTTGTTGAAGATGCTTGGTTGATGCCTTAAGATCTTGAAACCTAGATACCTCAATTTTGCCATTTTTGTATTATGACTGACTAAATGCTAGTTTGGATAATTGTAATTCTGGATATCTGTAACTCTGGATATTTGAAGTTATGGGTATTTTGGAAACCCATACCTAATTGTATGTGGTAGTTACCGGGAGATAGTAATATGAATTATGTTTTTCTGAAATTAAGGGTAGCATGGTATGAAACTTAAATTGTATGATTAGAGTTATTAGATAATTAAAGAAATGGATGATTTAAAAGGTTAAAGGAAATGTAGGTATGATGTAACATGGGAATTCAAGCATAAAGGATTAAAATAAAAGAAAAATTTTCAAGTGTAGAAATTGGGTCCTTACAATATGGTATCAGAGCATAGTTAATTTTGTGGCCTAAGGTATGGCCTTACTTGCTTCTTTGTAACATGTTTGTGATTTAACTAGTTGAAATTATGTGAATTGACTGTTTAAATCATATAGCCTTGGTGTAGCGACATGTAATGTACTATGAGACTATGTGATAACCTTAATTATGTGAGTTAAAATTTTGTGCTAACTGCCAATGAGTGCACGTTAAGAAATGGCTAGAAGAGGAAGAGGAATGAGTCAGAATGTTCCGAATGATCTGTTCGCTCAGATGGTGGCTGCACTGCAACAAGTTAATGAGAACTTGCATAGCCTGAACCAGAACACAACATCAAGTCCTAGCTCGCAACCTTTAGCCCCACCCGAGCCGGTCGAATACTGAGGGTTGGATGAGTTCTGTAAGCCAAATCCTAGTCAGTTCCAAGGTGGATTCGCTCCTGATGCTTCCAACGAGTGGATTCAAGACTTGGAACGAATATTCCGAGCCATGGGTTGTAATGATGTTCAGAAGGTGGCTTAGGCTTTTTACATGCTGATAAAAGAAGCTGAAACTTGGTGGGAATTTACTCGGCGTCATATGGAAACTGAGGGGCGAGGGATTACCTGTGTTACATTCAAGGAGAAATTTCTTCAGAAATATTTTCCTGCTGATCAGAAGAGGAAGAAAGAAATGGAGTTTCTAAGGTTGGAGCAGGGTACATGTAAGTGGGAGAATATGCGGCCAAGTTCAAGGAATTGGCCCGATTTTGTCCATACGCTGAATTGGAGGTGGATGGACGGTCCAAATGTTCTAAGTTTGAATCGGGTTTGAAGTCCAAGTTGAAAAGGATGCTCGAGCATCAAGAGATTGCTGATTTTTCCACATTGGTAAACAAGTGCAGGATGTATGAAGATGACCTGGGGGTAGATGAGGTGGTGACTCCCCACACAAATCCCATGAGCACTTTGGGCCTCAAAGGAGTTATGGGCACAGAAAAGGGAAGAGTAAGGTATTTCAAGAGGAACGGAAACCGTACTCCCCACCTGCTGGAAATCGGGAAAGTAGTTCGCATGGGCCAAGGCCTCAAGCGAAGACAGGAGGATCACAACCTCATTCTCCGTCCTTATGCAACAAGTGCGGAAGAACTCATGTTAGTGACTCGTGCCTTGGAACGACACTTAGCTGCTTTCACTACAAGGAGACTGGGCATATCAGGAGGTATTGTCCTAAGTTACGGTAGAGTGTGAATGTTGTGAGGGCTGGATGACCTCGATACACCGAGAGAGTGTTTACCATGAGTGGTGCAGAGGCATCGGATGTGGATGGTCTGATAAAAGGTAATTACATGGTAGCAGGTATTCCTCTTTCATTGTTGTTTGATTCGGGAGCGACACACTCCTTTGTATCTATTGAATGTGTGAACCGCTTGAAATTGCACACAGAGTCGTTGCCTTACGACTTGGTCGTATCCACCCCAACTAGTGTGCCTGTGGTGGTGTCGACGTTTGTGTCTCGATGTCCGGTCGTGGAAAACGGTAGGACATTTACCGTGGATTTAATCTGCTTACCACTGTCCTAGTTAGATCTAATTCTGGAGATGGACTGGTTATCAGCAAATCATGTGATGCTTAATTGTGCTGATAAAACTGTTGTGTTTGGAGATCTGGGTGAGATTTCTGTTAAGGCCTGTTATATGAAGTCATTGTCGGCTAAGGGAGTCGGGACTTCCTTTAAGGAGGGAGGAGCCGTGTTTGTTCTGTTGGCGTCCCTAGAGGGTATTGAGAATCCCAAAGTTGAGGATATTCCGATAGTTCGTGAGTTTCCTGAGGTATTTTCTAGTGATATTCTGGAATTACATCCAGTTAGAGAGGTTGAATTCTCCATTGACTTAGTTCTGGGAACAAGACCCATCTCTATAGCTCCTTATAGGATGGCACCGTTAGAGCTGGCCGAGTTGAAAAAGCAGGTTGAAGATTTGTTGTCAAAGTGTGACTTTTGGCTGGAATCTGTAAATTTCCTTGGACATGTGATATCCCGAGAAGGAGTGGCAGTAGACCCTTCTAAGGTCGAGGCAGTGATGGAAAGGGCGGTGCCCAAGTCAGTTACTAAGATCAGGATTTTTCTGGGTTTGGCTGGTAATTACCAGAAGTTCATAGAGGGGTTTCCCAAGTTGGCATTACCCCTGACCAAACTCACCAGAAAAGGGAAACTGTATGTTTGGACGATCCGTTGTGAAGAAAGTTTTCAAGAGTTGAAGCGTAGGTTGACCACAGCACCGGTATTGGTTCTTCCTTTACTGACCGGGATTTCAGTGTTTATTGTGATGCTTCCAAGCAAGGTTTGGGTTGTGTTTTGATGCAGGAAGGGATGGTTGTTGCTTATGCTTCCCAGCAGTTGAGAACACATGAGCAAAACTACCCTACACATGACTTGGAACTAGTCGCAGTGGTCTTTGCATTGAAAATCTGGTGACACCATCTTTATGGTGTTAGATTTGAAGTGTATAGTGATCACAAGAGTTTGAAATATCTATTTGATCAAAAGGAAATGAATATGAGACAGAGGAGGTGGATGGAGTTCCTTAAGGACTATGATTTCGGATTGTAGTATCATCCGGGAAAAGCCAATGTGGTAGTCGATGCTTTAAGTCGGAAGTCCTTACATATGTCGGCTTTGATTGTTCGTGAAGAGAAACTAATTGAGGAGTTCAGGGATATGAACTTGGCAGTTTAAGTGGGACCCCATAGCATGATCTTTGGAATGCTTAAGGTCACCAATGAATTGTTTGACCAGATCAGAATGATGCAGGTTGAGGATCGTGAGTTGAAAGTCAAACGCGATTTGATGGCTAGTGGAAAGGAGACTGATTTTGAATCAGACTCTAGTGGAATGTTACAATACAAGGGAAGGGTGTGTGTGCCTCATGATGCTGAATTGCGAAAGAGTGTTTTGGAGGAGTCACACAAGAGTAAAACGAGTTTCCATCATGGAACTACGAAACTGTATCAAGATTTGTAAAAGTTGTTTTGGTGGTCTCATTTAAAGAAGGATGTGGCTTTGTATGTTTCGAGCTGTTTGATCTTTCAGAAGGCAGAAATCGAACATCAGAGGCCGGCAGGAGAACTTCAATCTTTAGAAATTCCTATGTGGATGTGGGATAGCATTTCGATGGACTTTGTGTCGGGTTTTCCAAAGACTTAGAAAGGGTATGAATCGATATGGGTAATAGTGGATCGTTTGACTAAGACTGCTCATTTCTTGCCGATGAAGATGAAATATTCCCTGGATCGACTAGTTGAGTTGTATATCAAGGAAATCGTTCGGTTACATGGGATACCGTCGAGCATTGTGTCGGATAGAGATCCTCGTTTCACTTCAAACTTTTGGACTAGTTTGCAATCCGCTTTGGGAACTAAGTTGAAATTCAATTCGACTTATCAACCACAAACGGATGGTAAATCAGAAAGGACCATACAGTCTCTGGAGGATCTTTTGAGGGCTTGTGTTTTGGAATAGCCTGGTAGTTGGGATAGTATGTTGTCTTTGATTGAGTTCACCTACAACAATAGTTTTCACACTAGCATCGGGATGGCCCCTTACGAAGCCTTGTATGGGAAAGAATGTAGGACTCCAGTGAGTTGGTTTGAAACTGGGGAAAACTTAGTATTGGGACCCGAGTTGGTCCGAGAAATGACGGAACAAATTAAGAAAATCCAGGAGAATATGAGAATAGCACAGAGTCAGCAGAAAAGCTATTACGATAAGAAACGGAAACCTCTTGAGTTTAAGGAGGGAGATCATGTATTTATGAGAGTAGTTCCGACTATTGGGATAGGTAGAGTGTTGAAGTCCCGTAAACTTAATCTGAGATTCATTGGGCCGTATCAGATATTGAAGAGAATTGGGTCGGTAGCATATCGAATAGATTTACCTCCACTGTTGTCGAATCATCACAATGTGTTTCATGTGTCTCAGTTGAGGAAATATGTTGGGGATCCATCTCATGTGGTCGAATCTGATAAGATAGAGTTGAAGGATAACTTGACTTTTACGACGTTGCCAGTGAGAATCACGGATACCAATATCAAAAGATTGAGGGGCAAAGAGATTGCCTTGGTGAAGGTATTGTGGAGCCAAGTGGATGAAGGAGACGCTACTTGGGAATTGGAGCGTGATATGAGGGAGGATGACCCTCATTTGTTCGAATCGATGTATGTTTAATTTTCGGGGGCGAAATTCCTATAAGAGGGGGAGGATTGTAACACCCTAAGTTTAATTTTCCTAAAACTTTGTTGTGAAGATGGTGATCTTTCCCAACCTATGGCTAAGGTTTTGATGATGCTCACTATGTCATCAAATGCAAAAAGAAGACTAGCAAATCAAAAGTCAAAGAAGCTCATATGTGTAGTCTAAGTCTTCAAGGTAAAACGATACTTGAACAAAAAATCTCTTAACTATACGATAAAGGTTGACCTCTGAAAAACTCATGCATAAAACTAAGATCATTTGCACTAAAGCATAAGTGTTATGTTTTTAAACAGTGTAATCGATTACACTATCCTGGTTATCGATTACAGGTTGATAAACTCATCAGACCTGTGCATTTTCCATGATGTAATCGATTACACTATACTAGTAATCGATTACAACATATTAAAAGCATCAGGTATGTGAATTTCTCATAATGTAATCGATTACACTATACTTGGTAATCGATTACATAAATCTGTTGAGTTTGTATTTTAAACTTTCTAACTGGTGTAATCGATTACACCATATGGTAATCGATTACACATACCAGAACAATATACTGGTTCTGTTTTGATTGAACTGATGTAGCTCTTAACTTTTTACAAACTCATACTGGTTCATGTGCACGAATTAAACACTATAAATAGGTGTTCTATGACTTGTTTTTAAATACACAATTCTGAATACAACTTTCATGATCACATACTCACAAAGCTCGTAAAATTTCTCTCATTCATTCTTAAGCACAAACAAAAGCCTTTGTCCAAGTTATTTGATTTCAAATTTAAGTGATCATTCAGTTAGTGATTCAAATCCATAAAGTACAAATTACTATTAGAGAATCACTTATTCAAAAGCCTTATACAAACCATCTTAAGAATACAAAATAGAGTATTTTAAACATTTCACCAAGTTTGGTGAAGTGAAGTATATTGTGAAAGAACGGTGTTAGCCTAGTGCCTAGTGGATTAGGTGAGTAGTCTTGGAAGAAGACGAAGAAGGTGTATCATTGGTTCTTGCAATAGTGGAAAAATCATCTTGGTAACAAGAAGGACTAGACGTAGCCTTCAAATTGAAGGTGAAGCACTATAAATCTTGGTGCGATCTTCTCTTCCCTTAACTTTTTACATTTTGCATTATCTTCTACTTCTATTCAAATATTTTGTTCACTACTTCCACTCATAAAAACTCTCTTTAACTTGCAAAGTTTTAAAATAAAAGTAGAAAAATTCATGTTAAGTCTCTACACCTAATTCACCCCCCCCCCCCCCTAGGTGGCCATATATCTTAACATTTTGCATCAGAGCGTAAGTTTAGGTAATTTTCTCCTAAGATCCTAACTATGGCCTCAAGACAATATCTAAGAGAGGGATCCAATATAAATCATCCACCAAACTTCTATGGTTAACATTACGATTTCTGGAAAATTAGGATGAGAATATTCACTGAGTCTCAAGACTTAGAAATTTGGGACGCCATTGAAAATGGTCCCTTTAATCCAAGTCATCTTAGTTGTGGTGTAGTAGAAACAAAACATATAAGTGCTTGGGATAATGAAGATAAAAGAAAAGTTCAATATGATCTAAAAGCCAAGAACATTATAACTTCGGCTTTGGGAATGGATGAATTCTTTAGAATCTCAAATTGCAAAAACTGCAAAAGAGATGTGGGAAACCTTAGAGACCACCCACGAAGGAATAAATGAAGTTAAGCGTTCAAGACTCAATACTCTGTCACAAGAGTATGAACTCTTCAGAATGATTCCTGGTGAGAAAATACAAGACTTGCAGAAAAGGTTTACCCACCTTACTAACCATCTCATTGCCTTAGGAAAAGATCTATATACTAGTGACTTAAACTTAAAAGTCCTTAGGTCTCTAAATAGAAATTGGCAACCTAAAGTTACTGCTATATCAAAAAAAGAAGAGTTTGTCTAAAATGTCTCTTGCAACCCTCTTTGGTAAATTGCAAGAACATGAATTAGAATTAGGGAGATTACAGCAAAATCAAGAAATAGAAAAGAAACACAAATCAATTTCTCTAAATATTGTCACTAAAGATAGAAATAGTGATAATTATGAAGATGAGTACATGATCCTTCTAGCCAAAAGATTTAATAAATTCTTAAAGAAAAGCAAAAACTTCAAGAATAACAAATTTTCAAGAAAAAATGAAAATTCCTCCTCTCAAAACATCACTTGCTTTGAATGCGGCAAAAGTGGCCACATAACAAAAAAGGACCCAAATCACTTTGGGTACCTAAATCTAAAATATAAATTTATTTTGTAGGTATGTTTTGGAGCAGAAAACGATCTATGGTACCTAGACAGTGGCTGCTCAAGGCATATGACTGGTGACAAATCAAAGTTCAGCTTTATTCTACCAAAAGATGGATTTGTCACATATGGCGATAACAATAAAGGTAAAATTTTAGGAATTGGAAGGATTGGTAAACCTCCACATGTTACTATAGATAATATCTTATATGTTGATGGCTTAAAACATAATCCTCTTAGCATAAGTCAACTATGTGATAAAGGCTTAAATGTCATCTTTAAGAAGGATTTATGTACTATAGAAGATAGCAAGACTCATAAGACTAAACTTTTCGGAAAAAGAACAAATAACATATTTATGATTTCCTTAAATGACCAATCATTAAAAATCAAGTGTTTATCTGTCAATAATGATGATGCATGATTATGGCATAGGAGATTTGCTCACATTCACATGAATCATTTAAACAAATTAGTAAAACATGACTTAGTCATTGGCTTGCCTAAAAATAAATATGTTAATAATAAATTATGTGATGCATGCCAAAAGAGTAAATTAAAGAAAACTTCTTTTAAACCTAAGCATATAGTTTCTAGCATTAAAAGCCTTGGAGGAAGTTACTATGGCTTTGTTCTAGTTGATGACTTTTCTAGATATACTTGGACATTCTTGTTAGTTCATAAAAATGAAGCTTTTCATGTTTTTCGAAAGTATGTCAGTCGTGTTCAAAATGAAAAATCCATGAAAATTACTTCTATAAGGAGTGATCATGGTGGGGAATTTCAAAATGCTTTATTTGAAGAATATTGTGATGAACATGGAATTTCACACAATTTTTCTGCACCATGGACTCCACAACAAAATGGTGTTGCGGAACACAAAAATAAACTTTTAGTAGAACTAGCAAGAAGCATGATAAATGAAACTAATCTGCCCAAATATTTTTGGGATGATGCTATTAATACTACTTGATATGTGTCTAATAGAGTGCTAATAAGACCTCTTTTGAAAAGGACCCCTTATGAACTATATAAAGGTAGGAAGCCAAATATATCTCATTGTCATATTTTTGGGTGTAAATATTTCGTTCTTAACAATGGAAAGAGTAAACTTGGTAAATTTGATGCTAAAGCTGATGAAGGAATTTTCCTTGGTTATTCACTCACAAGCAAAGCCTATAGAATTTTTAATAAAAGAACTTTAACCATCGAGGAATCTATACATGTTTCTTTGGATGAATCTAACCCTTCTATGGAAGAAAAAGTTGTGTGTGATGATCATGACAGTGATTTACCAAGTACTTCTCAAAATGATGTCACAAAGTCCATGGAACAATTCAACCTAGAGGAAATGACGAAAGAAGAAAAACTACCTCATATCTCTACTCAAGAACACGATGGCCTTCCTCAAGAATGGAGAACACACAGAGATCATCCAATTGACAACATCATTGGAGACTTTAATAAAGGGGTAAGTACTCGACTTAGTCTAAGAGATGCATATCTTAACATGGCTTTTGTTTCTCAAATAGAACCTTCTCAGATAAATGATGCTATTGATGATGAACATTGGATGATTTCTATGCATGAAGAGTTAAATCAATTTAAAAGAAACCAAGTTTGGGAACTAGTCCCTAGACCTAGTAACAAGCAAATCAAAGGAACCAAATGGATCTTTAGAAATAAATTAGATGAAAATGGCATAATAGTTAGAAACAATGCTAGGTTGGTAGCACAAGGATATAATCAAGAAGAAGGAATAGATTATGAAGAAACCTTTGCTCCTGTGGCTAGACTAGAAGCCATTAGATTGCTCTTAGCCTATGCATGCTCATTAGACTTCCAACTATACCAAATGAATGTTAAGAGTGCCTTCCTAAATGGATATATAGAAGAAGAAGTGTATGTCAGTCAACCCCCTGGTTTTGAATATCATCAACATCCCACTCATGTTTATAAGTTGAAAAAGGCTCTTTATGGGCTAAACCAAGCCCCTAGAGCATGGTATGGTCGTTTAAGCAATTTTTGTGTAACAAAGGCTTTTCAAAATGAAAAGTCGATACCACTCTTTTTATCAAAAGATTTGATGATCATACTCTGCTTGTGCAAATTTATGTTGACGATATCATTTTTGGTTCCACAAATGAATCTTTATGTTGTGAATTTGCAATCATGATGCAAGGAGAGTTTGAAATGTCCATGATGGATAAATTAAACTTCTTCCTTGGTTTGCAAATTAAACAAACTAGTAGTGGAATCTTTATCAGTCAAACTAAATATTGCAAAGAGCTTTTAAAGAAATATGAAATGAACAGTTGTAAAGAGATAGCCACACCTATGGGTACCAACACATATCTAGATCAGGATTTATCAGGACACCCCATAGATATAACAAAATATCGAGGCATGATTGGCTCATTGCTATATCTTACTGCTAGTAGGCCTGATATTATGTTTAGTGTGTGTCTATGCGCTAGATATCAATCCTGTCCCAAAGAGTCGCATTTGACTGCCGTAAAAAGAATCTTAAAATACTTAAAAGGAACTTTGGATGTTGGTTTATGGTATCCAAAAGGCAGTCTATGTAAGTTAATTGGTTATACTGATTCTGATTTTTCCAGTTGCAAAACCGAAAGAAAAAGTACTAGTGGTACTTGTCACATTTTTGGCAATGCATTAATTGCTTGGTCCTATAAGAAACAAGCTAATGTAGCCTTAAGTACCGCTGAGGCAGAATACAGTGTTGCCGATAGTTGTTGTGCCCAAGTTTTGTGGCTAAAACAACAACTGTGTGACTATGGTATTGACATAGGCTGCATTCCCATTTTGTGTGACAATACAAGTGCTATTAATATCTCTAAGAATCCTATAATGCACTCTAGAACAAAACATATAGACATTAGATATCACTTTCTAAGAGACCATGTTCTTAAGCAGGATGTTGAACTTAAGTTTGTTGACACACATGCACAAATGGCTGACATTTTCACAAAGCCTTTAGGAAAAGAACCCTTCTTCAAAATAAGGAAAAAGCTTGGTATTTTGGCAGAAAAAGAATTAAGTTAAAAATTATCTCTTTGAATCATTATGAGATCAACTATGTGATATTGTGTGTATTTATTGTGTAAGTATATGATTTACTATCTGTTATAGACTCTGAATAGCTTGTAATCGATTGCACAACTCGACAACAAATTCTAGTGTCTCAATTTCTTTATTTTCTCGAAATTTCTTATGATGTAATCGATTACAACCTCATTGTAATCGATTACATATTGTTTTAAAACAATTCCTATGTCACAATTTCTTTATTTTTCGTAATTTTCTCTGATATAATCGATTACACCCTATTATAAAACAGCTCCAGGGGCTTCTTTTGGACAGATGCCCCATTTCTACCAAAGCCTCCAAATCGATTACTCTACCTTCTTCATCCTCTTCTTCCTCTTCCTATTTTAGTAAGTTTTTTTTCTTCTTCCATAACTCTACCTTCCCTAAACTTATTCATCTCTTCTCTCTACTCCCCTTATCACTCTACCTTAAATTCCTTCATTTCCTTCAAACCCTAAAACCCCAATTTTATCCATGGCTCCATCTTCTCGCTCCAAGAGGGGCCGAAATACCAACCCTCTCGACCTCTCCCGTCTTCTCAAAGACGATGAGCAACAAAAAAGGTTCCTCAACCACTAAAATGAGAGACCGGTAATGACACCCAAATATGGGTCCCTTGCTGCTTTTGAAGAACAGGGTTGTCATTTCCCCTCTCCAATCCGGGCTCAGGGTTTACATTTCTTCGTAGAAGACAAAACCCCTTTCTACATTGAGCTTATTCGAGTATTATACTGCAATCTGAAGTTAGAAAATTAAACTCTGTACTCTTATGTCAAAGGCAAACATATTGCGCTTACACTTACTGAATTTGGCGAATGTTTGAGTTTGCCAACTATTGGTGCTATGCTCGAAGCTTCATTGAGTGTCCCTAGAGTGGGTTCAACAAGAGGGAATTCTATTTTTCCCTTTGTCGTTTTTCTGAGGCTGAGATTTCTCGGAAGCGGTCAAGGTCTGCGGCTGGTTCCTCTCGCGAAACTCTTGGGGTTGGCAATCTTATAGTCGAGAATCGCCATTTGCACTACTTTCTGGAGTATGTTATATTTCAGAAAGGATCCAACCACTCTCAGGTGAATGATTTTGAACTTCAACTCTTATATGGGATCCTAAATATGGAAAGTATCAACTGGAGTTTTATTATCTTTCAACTTATGATAAACCAAACCACCAAATCTGGTCCGCTTCGCTCCCATACGCTTTTGCAATAACTAGAATCCTGCAAAAGTTTAATGTTGACTTCACTATAGAGCTGGAGACTCCATTTTCCATCAAGGAACATCGAATTGATTTCACATCTCTGGGGAAAATGCAAATTGTGGAGGCTCTAGATGGTTCTTTGCGACACAAGGATCAACAAGTTGAAGATGATGCTCCTTTGGAAGCGCCTGCACAACCCGCACCTCCTGCACCTCAGGATTTGGGTAACTCTCCATACTATCAATCAATTATGGACGAGCTTGCTGGTTAGAGGGCAGAGTTGGTCAATATGCGCACCTATGTGACTACCCGAATGGATCACATTGATTCTCGATTGGATTCCATGGATTCGATGAGATCACTTCCTTGCTTCGCAACCTTCAGCCTCGTGATCCTCCACCTTTCTAGTGATCTTAGCTTAGGATTAGGAATTATCGTTTTTATGAAGGACCCGTTGTTGTTCGTTGTTTCTGGCTTTATTAGAATGATGTCTTTACTAATGTTTTTTTTGCATCCTTGAACTACAAACTTATGGATTATGCATGTTACTGTTCTACTTTATGGTTTAAAGTATTTTGTTCTAAATTATGAATGATTTTCTGCATATTATCCTTTCATTACTATGCTTAATCTGCTATACCTAGTCTCCTTTTTGATAATGTCAAAAGGGGGAGAAAAGGGTTGTATGTTTTGTATGTTCAAATTTATTTCACGCAAAAAAAATTTCACAAAGTTATGCAATAAGACCAAAAGACAGGGGGATAACCGCTAAACATGAATCAACTCTCCATACATGTTTGCCATCATCAAAAATGGGGAGATTTTGAAGATAGTGATCTTTCCCAACCTATGGCTAAGGTTTTGATGATGCTCACTATGTCATCAAATGCAAAAAGAAGACTAGCAAATCAAAAGTCAAAGAAGCTCATATGTGTAGTCTAAGTCTTCAAGGTAAAACGATACTTGAACATAAAATCTCTTAACTATACGATAAAGGTTCACCTCTGAAAAACTCATGCATAAAACTAAGATCATTTGCACTAAAGCATAAGTGTTATTTTTTTAAATAGTGTAATCGATTACACTATCCTGGTTATCGATTACAGGTTGATAAACTCATCAGACCTGTGCATTTTCCATGATGTAATCGATTACACTATACTAGTAATCGATTACAACATATTAAAAGCATCAGGTATGTGCATTTCTCATAATGTAATCGATTACACTATACTTGGTAATCGATTACATAAATCTGTTGAGTTTGTATTTTAAACTTTCTAACTGGTGTAATCGATTACACCATATGGTAATCAATTACACATACCAGAACAATATACTAGTTCTGTTGTGATTGAACTGATGTAGCTCTTAACTTTTTACAAACTCATACTAGTTCATGTGCACGAATTAAACACTATAAATAGGTGTTCTATGACTTGTTTTTAAATACACAATTCTGAATACAACTTTCATGATCACATACTCACAAAGCTCGTAAAATTTCTCTCATTCATTCTTAAGCACAAACAAAAGCCTTTGTCCAAGTTATTTGATTTCATATTTAAGTGATCATTCAGTTAGTGATTCAAATCCATAAAGTACAAATTACTATTAGAGAATCACTTATTCAAAAGCCTTGTACAAACCATCTTAAGAATACAAAATAGAGTATTTTAAACATTTCACCAAGTTTGGTGAAGTGAAGTATATTGTGAAAGAACGGTGTTAGCCTAGTGCCTAGTGGAATAGGTGAGTAGTCATGGAAGAAGACGAAGAAGGTGTATCATTGGTTCTTGCAATAGTGGAAAAATCATCTTGGTAAAAAGAAGGACTAGACGTAGCCTTCAAATTGAAGGTGAAGCACTATAAATCTTGGTGCGATCTTCTCTTCCCTTAACTTTTTACATTTTGCATTATCTTCTACTTCTATTCAAATATTTTGTTCACTACTTCCGCTCATAAAAACTCTCTTTAACTTGCAAAGTTTTAAAATAAAAGTAGAACAATTCATTTTAAGTCTCTACACCTAATTCACCCCCCCCTCTTAGGTGGCCTTATATCTTAACGTTTTTAACCATGGAAAATATGGGGTATACTGCATGATTCTCGCTTGAGCGAGAGGTGCCTCGCCCAAGCGAGAGTGTTAGTATTTCTCCCAGGATTTTATCTAGGAGCCTCGCTTGAACGAGATATGGCTCGCCTGAGCGAGAGAGGGCTCGCTTGAGCGAGAGTTGACTCGCCTAGGCGAGGGAGAGGGAGTATATACTAAAGGATCCTCGCTTGAGCGAGAGCATCAGATCCAAGTTCTTAAAAAGGTGGGATATTCTCGCTTGAGAGAGAATGGGCTCGCTTGAGCGAGAACCCGACAATTTCACTTTAAAATAGAAACCCTTAAACACATTTAGGGTTAGAACTTGTGAGAGAAGAGAGAAGGAGGTGATCTTAACAACAAAAACTCGTGGGAATCATCTAGAAGATTGAGAAGAAGTAAATCCCTTGATTTTAACTCATCTTCTCCCTTTCAAACTCGTTTTCGGTGTATAGGATCTCTTCTAAAAAATGTGAGAAACCATGGAAACTCCCCCTTTTGAAAACTCTTTTAAACTCTTGGTTTAGAGTTGATATTTAAATAATGGAAAAGGTTTGTGGGTTGATTCATGAAAACCCCAAAACCCCCAAAATGAGAATATGAGTAAAGAGGGGAAATGGGTGTAATGTTAGATGTAGAAGATGAGTATATGCTATAATGTTGAATATAAGATGAATATGTATGTTTTAGATGTTTGGAAACTCTTATTGAAGGTAATTTGGAAAACATTGAAAATGTGTGAATCTCTTGTATGGTTAAAGATGAAATATGAGTTATTTATGTGTTATTTTGAATAAATGACTAACATTGTTGTTATGCGGCGGGAATGAGGAAAAATCCTAAAGTTGGAGACGATGTCGGCGGAACTTGCAAAGTTACCAAGGACCAAACCCAACACTCACCAAGGTAAGGATAAGTCTTTAACTAGCGTGTCGTATTGAGAAAATGCGTGGAATTGTTGTTTATGAATTGATGGTGTATCAATGAAAAGAAAACATATTTTTGGCCGACCATGATTGGTTAGCGACTTTGGCTCAAGTTATGTAGTGTAACACCCTAAATTTTAAGTCTTTAAAATTATAGTATCAGTCATGGGATCCTCTTTTGAGCGAGAGATTCTAGCCTGGGCGAGAGAGGCTCACTTGGGAGGGTGAAATCCTGGGACATACTGGAAGAGTCTCACCTGAGCGAGTGTTGTCTCGCCTGAGCGAGAGTTGTCTCGCCTGAGCGAGAGTTGTCTCGCCTGGGCGAGAAATAGCATTTGGGGCTGTTGACACTGTGAGATTCTCGCTTGAGCGAGAGGGTCAGATATGAGTTTTTAAAATGGGCGGGATTTTCTCGCTTGAGCGAGAGCAATCTCACTTAAGCGAGAACCCGACGAGAACATTAAATGAGAGAAACCCCAAATACATTTTTAGGTTAAGAATTGAAGAGAGGTGAGAGAAGAGAGCATTCCCAAGGTCTAGGACCTTTGATTATTGTTCAAGAGCTTGAGAAAAGGTAAAACTCTCTATTCTACTCTCTTCTTCTCTTGAGAACCCATTTTTGGTATTATGGATCTCTTCTCAAAGTGTGTAAAACCATGGAAACTCTCTCTTTCGAGTTATGGTTCGTTTTATGTAGTTTGTACTTTGTAAACTCTTGGTTTTGAGTTAGTATTCCAAGAATGGAAAGGGTTTGTGGGTTGACTCATGAAAACCCCAAAACCCCAGAGAGAGAAAATGTGGTTAGAGTAGAAAAATGGGTAAAACACTAAAGGTAGAAGATGAGTTGCTTTATAATGTTAAAATATGAGATGATATGTATGTTTTAGATGGTTGTAAACTCATAATGAAAGTAGTATAAAACCATTGAAAATATGATAAATATCTTGTATGGTTGAATAATTCAATATAAGTTATTTATTTGTTATTGGGAATGAATGACTAACATTATATTATGTGGTGGGAATGAGGAAAGATCCTAAATTTGGAGGCGGTGCCAGTGGAACTTATTAAGTCGCCAAAAACCAAACCCAACACTCACCGAGGTAAGGATAAGTCTTTAACTTATGTACGGTGTTAGAAAATGCGTGGATTTTCTGTTATGGATAATGAATAAAATGTGAATCACTTAGTCATTATGAACATATATGGGTATGTTGATAATGATGAGAAGTGGATTTACGGTTTATGTATTGGTGGAGTGCCTATGGAAATAAAACTCGAAATGAAATCATGAAATGTAAATCGCTTTGTAGTTACAAGCATATGTGATATGTTGTAATGATGTCAGGTGCATTTATTGACAATGTATTGGTGGAGTGGGAGGAATAGATGGCCAACTAAGAGGGGGGTGAATTAGTTGTTTTAAAAAAACACTAGGAACTTTTCAGCTTTTTCTACTTAAGAAAAAATTTACAGAGTTGTAGCGGAAGAAAGTTTAGTAGAAGTGATCGAGGCCGTACACGATGCAAATAATATAACAATTAAGTATAGTACTAGGAAGTGACTCCTAGGCCGTTTCCCAAAGATTATCTTTCACACAATGGTTCAAACACCTTACACGCACACACACAATGGGGGGTTTTAGTGGTTGTTATGATATGAAATTAAGCTAAAACATAACACAAACAGAAAACAGAATAGTAAATAGGCTAAATCCCTTTGGTTTCCTTGTTCACAACTCAATCCTCGGTTTCAATATATCAAAATCAGATTCTCAGTGTTCCTTTGTTGAGAGTCGATTAACTAAGCGATGATCAACTCGCAGTTAAATTGCTAAACCTCTAACTAAGCGAAATTGGCATAAGCAACAAACAGTTAACAAAGTCACACGAATCAAAGCATCAATTTCAGATTCTACACATTGAATTCCTAATCTGTTCATTACTCTAATGTTTAAGCTTCAAACTAAGTGAATTCAACATAAACATAGAGCATTTACAGATTCACATAAACTAAGTGATTATGTGCTAGAGAACTAATTAACTAAGAGAAAATCAGTTCACAAACCTAAAACAACACCATGGAATTAAGCAAACCATAACATCAAATAGAATAGAAGCTTCAACAACATAAAACCGAAATTGCATTAGCAACAACATAGAAAGAGAAAATGCATTAAGCACTAAACCTCAAGAGTGTGATACATTACCAAAGGAACTTAGTTCAAGGTCTAGCCTTCCATGGAGGAAGAAGCCAAAACCGAAATTGAAGGAAATGAAGAAGAAGAAGCCAAAACGAAAATGAACCCTAAACCCCAAAAGGGGGGAAAACGAAAATGCTCTCTCCCTAAAGCAGAAATGTTTTGTTCTAATGTAAAATTGTGAGTGAAAAACGAAATCCTAAGATATTAAAGGGTAAAAACGAAATGGGCCCTAAACATGGGCCCAAATCCTAAAACGGAATTAAAAATCCTATAACTAAATCCAATCTTCACTTTAGCACACATCTTCCACTTGTTATGCCCAAAATGTCCTTGGTGCCAAATATGTCCTGAAAATGGAATTAGATTTAATTAGGCTAAATTATCCCAAATTAACTTATTTTAGGAATAATAGTCCAATAAAGGCTTAAACACTAAACAATGCCAAATAAAGCAATTAGACACCAAGAATCATTAACAATGGTAAAATAAGGTTATTAATAGTGTGTAATATTTGACTCATCAAATACCCCCACACTTAACCTTTTGCACTCCTGGGTAAAATCAAGAAATAATGCTATGCTAACTAGTGCACCAAAGTGAGTCATGTAAGAAGATTATTAAAAACTAGGAAATCAAAAATCCTAAAGATGGAATACTTCACAATGAATTCTAAGAGATGCAAAGAGATGGGCAAAATCAAACACACTAGAATAAAAAGATCAAGAATCAAGATATCCATGTAGATCTCCAATCAATTCAAACATGCAAAGAAACCAATCAAATCAAGAGGTGAGTCACAACAATGATAGATCCTCAGAAGATATTCTCTCTAAAGTGTTTACACTCATGTGTCTTAGGTCATAAGTATTTACACTCAAGGCACTTCATGAAAACAAACACAACCATAAGCTTGATAAGTTTCTGACATCAACATGACCAACACATGCACATAGTTATCAAAATGACTTTTCAAGTTTGTAATGGGGCCAAGGAAAAGGTAGGATAAATTATGGAATATGTAGCTTAAAACAAAGGGAATAGAGGAGCAATGAGGAATAAGTAAAAAGTAAGACAAAATCAACCCCATATTCAAACTCAAATTCCAATCCTCTTTGCCACACTCAGCTTTTATTCACTTTTTCTTTTTTTTCTTTTTTTTTCTTTTTTATTTGTTTTTCTTTTGTTTTGTTTCTCTTTTTGTTGCTTTTTTTTTTGGTATTTTTTGTTTTGTTTTTCAATACACCACACTTATGTACAAAAATGTATTAACCAACCCATGAGTCATACCCAAAACTTATAAGAAATGAAGAAAAAATGCACCCTTACTTTAATACCCATTCCCAAAACAATTCCAAAGCTCCAAAATTCCCTAAAGTTAGGATAATCATTGTTTTTCACTTATAGGCTTGCAATGAGCTATATAACAAAGAAAGGGGTAAAAAGGCTCAAAGGGGCTAGCAAAAGGATAATTTCATTCAAGGTAGGTTATATGGCATGTGGCTTATTCAAAAGAAATGCCTAAATCACTTCAAAATGTGCAATATGAAAATCAAGTATCAACAAGAAACATGTCAAGTTCTAGAGTGCAAGTAATCAAGAGTGCAACAATCACACATGAAATAATACTAGATGGCATACATCAATCCATCCTCAATCAAGGCTCAAAATCTCACAAGGGACAAGACTATCACAATTGCCTCAACCTCTCAATTCTCAAAAGTAACTTAACACACAGAAAATGCATGGATTCACAACACAATATCAAGAATCAACTAAAACAAAGCATGAGAGAAAATGCCCAAAATCTAAGCAAAATCTAAGAATCAAAGAAAAGCATGCATCAACATAAACCTACATTAGTCTCCCCCCACACTTAAACTACACATTGTCCCAATGGAACACAACTAGAATATCCACGAAGTTATATTAGAAATTGTAATTGGACAAGTGTAATAAAAAGTAAGGAAGGAGAGAAAGAAAGAAAAACTCCCTTAATCATGGAGGGAGGAAATCAAACTCATAACTAGCAAGGACAGTCCCCAAAGCATAAACAGCAATGTCGCACTGAAGGTGAAATGGGGGTGTCCAATCAGGTGCCTGCAAAACAGATGGAAAGAAAGTAGCAAAGCTAGGCTTTGTTGTAGCCTACACCTGAACAAATAAATCAGATTGTTGTCTGATTCCTGCATCAATTGTGTTAGTGCAATGTGAATGTGTAACAGGAGAATCAACAACAATATTAAGAAACTCATCAATACAAGAGTCACATAGCTCATAATCAGTGCATGCATGGCAAGTGTACAATGAAATGCAAGGAACATCAATGTCAATATCAATGTTCAAAAACTCATCAATGCGAAAACTACATGTTTCAGAATTAGTGCATGCATGACAAGTGTATGAATCAGTTAATGATGGAGCATGAAAATCATGGAGAAAATTAGAAATGTGTGTATCATTGAACTCATGAAGCAAATCAAGGTGGAAAACAGAGTGGCCCTCGGATGGATGCTTTAAAGCATCAAAAATGTTAAACCGAGCCACTTTATCATCGAATTCCATAGAAAGTGTCCCAACATGGACATCGATCTTGGTTCGGACTGTTCTCAAGAATGGTCTCCCCAAAATAATTGGAACTGTGTTACTGGGGGATCCCTCTTCCATATCAAGAATGTAAAAATCAGCAGGAAAGATCAGTTGATCAACCTGAACCAAGACATCCTCTATCAAACCGTCAGGGTATGCAGTACTCCTATTTGCTAATTGGATTACCACACCCGTAGGTTGCAAGGGTCCAAGTGAAAGAAATTTAAAAACATTCATAGGCATAACATTAATGGATGCTCCTAAATCAAGCATGGCATTTTCAAATTTTCTATTACCTATGATGCAAGGTACAGTAAATGTACCTGGGTCCTTACACTTTTCAGGGATGTGAGGAACGGGCATACCTATCATGGCAGAAACATTCCTTCCCATGTTGATCCTTTCATTACCTTCCAGCTTCCTCTTGTGAGTGCACAATTCTTTCAGAAACTTTGCATATCTCGGAATCTACTTGATGGCATCAAGGAGAGGTATGTTCACCTCAACCTTTCTGAATGTATCCAAGAGGTCCTTGTCCAGCTCTTCCATATTCCCCATCTTCTTGTTTGAAATAATTTTTGGTGGAAATGGAAGAGGAATGGAAAATGGTTGTTGTGCAGCACTTGAGGAAGGTTGATTTGCATGAGTTTCTCTTGTTGTATTCTCATTTTCTTCTAAAACATATTTATTCCTTTTTGATGCATCATGTTCTTTTTGAAGAACAAAATCTGTTCTAGGTGTAGGCACTTCAGTCTGCTTGCCTGATCTGAGGGTGATGGCACTCACATTCCTTGGGTTAAGCACAGTCTAAGAAGGTAACTTGTCAGAATTCTGTGACTGCAATGTGTTTAGTGAAGTAGCCATCTGCCCCATATGGGTAGTTAGATTCTGAATTGAAGACTCTTGTCTTTGAATTGAAGCTCTGGTTTCTTGCTGGAACTGCATGTTCTGCATTGTCATCTGCCTCACAAATTCTTCCAAAGAGGGTTCAGTAGGTGCAAGATTGTTAATCATTTGATGCCTCTGTTGTTGGATTGGTGGGGGCACATATGATGATCTATTATGCCCAACATTATTGTTCTGAAATGGTGCCTGATTTCTCCAACCAGGATTGTATGTGCTTGATGAGGGTGGATCATAATGTTGCTGTTGATGTGGAGGTCTGTTGTTGTATATGTTTGCAGCATACGCCTCTGGATGATTACCAGTTCTTGGCTCAAGCAGAGAAGGACACATATCACTATAATGATCACTTGAGGTGCAAATGCCACATACTCTTGCCATTGAATATTTTTGCTGATTTATGGCTAACTGGGTGATCAAGGTGGTGAGGGAATCAATTTTAGTCTCAAGCTTGTCTTGCCTTGCTGCATTTGTCCCAACATCATGGACTCCACTTACAACTATGGCATCACCACTCCTTGCATTGAATTGTTGAGAATTTGAAGCCATCTTCTCAATCAAACTTCTTGCCTCAAAAGGAGTCATGTCCCCAAGTGCTCCACCACTAGCAGCATCAATTATACTCCTATCCATATTGTTCAGACCCTCATAAAAATACTGCAGGAGGAGTTGCTCAAAGATGTGATGATGAGGACAACTAGCACACAATCTCTTAAACCTTTCCCAATACTCATACAAGCTCTCACCATGTTGTTGCCTAATTCCATATATGTCCTTTCTGATTGCAGTGGTCCTGGATGCAGGGAAGAATTTACCCAAGAATGACCTCTTCAAGTCACCCCAACTTGTGATGGAACCAGGAGCCAGATAGTACAACCAGTCCTTTGCAGGGCCTTCAAGTGAATGAGGAAAGGCCTTTAGACAAATGTGATCCTCCATAACATCATGTGGTTTCATGGTTGAGCAGACAATGTGGAACTCCTTAAGATGTTTATGGGGATCCTGACCTGCAAGTCCATTAAACTTAGGCAACAAATGGATTAGTCCAGTTTTAAGCACATATGGTACATCCTCATATTGGATACACAAACTGTCATAAGTAAAATCAGGGGCAGCCAACTCCCTTAATGTCCTCTCGCGGTGACCAGGAGGAGTAGGTGGCTGAGTCATATTTTCAGAATGGACAGAATGGTCAAAATTAGGAAATGCAACAGAATGCACAAAATCACTATATTCAAAATGCACAAAAACAGAATGCTCAGAAGCAGTATTTTCAGCAGCAGGATGTTCAGAAACAGAAACAAAATTAGTATCTAAAATCCTATTTTGTCTAACTAACCTATGATATGTTCTATCAATTTCGGGATTTATTGAATGCAAAATGCTTGTATTCCTCCTAGTCATGCATTACACTCAACAGTAGGAAGAAAGTAATGCAACAGTAATGGAAATTCATGTTATAATTGTAGAATCAACCAAGTATTTGCATCAATAACATCCTAAAATCATATAGAACATGTAAAAAAAGTTTCAAGAAAAAATTCAATGCCTAACTATGTAAAAAATGCAAAACAGTTTCACTATAAACCTTGAAAAATAAAAAATAAACCTTAAAAAATAAAAAATAAATAGTAAAAAGGGTTATTTCGGATTTTTGGTTCGGAGCTGACAGACTATTTATGTGCCAGTGGGTCTAACTTATTTTTATACCCCAAATGCATATGTCATATGTCCAATTCTGATATACGGTGACAAAGTTATCCTAAAAACAAACTTTCAACAATTCACTATTCACCGTAAAGTTGTATCTCACAAACTACAGCTCAGAAAGTGGTTCTGCTTTCTCTGGTGTTCATTGTGGGATGAAAGAAGTGTGGAAACAAAATTTCATGCAAAAATTCCACCCACAGCTATATAAACCAGCAAAATAGTTTCACCATAAATCATGAAAAATGGCAAAATAGTGAACAGTGAACAGTGCACATTAACAGTTTTTGGCACCAATATCAGAATTTCACCAAAAATGCACTACAGTCATGGGATCCTCTTTTGAGCGAGAGATTCTAGCCTGGGCGAGAGAGGCTCACTTGGGAGGGTGAAATCCTGGGACATACTGGAAGAGTCTCGCCTGAGCGAGTGTTGTCTCGCCTGAGCGAGAGTTGTCTCGCCTGAGCGAGAGTTGTCTCGCCTGGGCGAGAAATAGCATTTGGGGCTGTTGACACTGTGAGATTCTCGCTTGAGCGAGAGGGTCAGATATGAGTTTTTAAAATGGGCGGGATTTTCTCGCTTGAGCGAGAGCAATCTCACTTAAGCGAGAACCCGACGAGAACATTAAATGAGAGAAACCCCAAATACATTTTTAGGTTAAGAATTGAAGAGAGGTGAGAGAAGAGAGCATTCCCAAGGTCTAGGACCTTTGATTATTGTTCAAGAGCTTGAGAAAAGGTAAAACTCTCTATTCTACTCTCTTCTTCTCTTGAGAACCCATTTTTGGTATTATGGATCTCTTCTCAAAGTGTGTAAAACCATGGAAACTCTCTCTTTCGAGTTATGGTTCGTTTTATGTAGTTTGTACTTTGTAAACTCTTGGTTTTGAGTTAGTATTCCAAGAATGGAAAGGGTTTGTGGGTTGACTCATGAAAACCCCAAAACCCCAGAGAGAGAAAATGTGGTTAGAGTAGAAAAATGGGTAAAACACTAAAGGTAGAAGATGAGTTGCTTTATAATGTTAAAATATGAGATGATATGTATGTTTTAGATGGTTGTAAACTCATAATGAAAGTAGTATAAAACCATTGAAAATATGATAAATATCTTGTATGGTTGAATAATTCAATATAAGTTATTTATTTGTTATTGGGAATGAATGACTAACATTATATTATGTGGTGGGAATGAGGAAAGATCCTAAATTTGGAGGCGGTGCCAGTGGAACTTATTAAGTCGCCAAAAACCAAACCCAACACTCACCGAGGTAAGGATAAGTCTTTAACTTATGTACGGTGTTAGAAAATGCGTGGATTTTCTGTTATGGATAATGAATAAAATGTGAATCACTTAGTCATTATGAACATATATGGGTATGTTGATAATGATGAGAAGTGGATTTACGGTTTATGTATTGGTGGAGTGCCTATGGAAATAAAACTCGAAATGAAATCATGAAATGTAAATCGCTTTGTAGTTACAAGCATATGTGATATGTTGTAATGATGTCAGGTGCATTTATTGACAATGTATTGGTGGAGTGGGAGGAATAGATGGCCAACTAAGAGGGGGGTGAATTAGTTGTTTTAAAAAAACACTAGGAACTTTTCAGCTTTTTCTACTTAAGAAAAAATTTACAGAGTTGTAGCGGAAGAAAGTTTAGTAGAAGTGATCGAGGCCGTACACGATGCAAATAATATAACAATTAAGTATAGTACTAGGAAGTGACTCCTAGGCCGTTTCCCAAAGATTATCTTTCACACAATGGTTCAAACACCTTACACGCACACACACAATGGGGGGTTTTAGTGGTTGTTATGCTATGAAATTAAGCTAAAACATAACACAAACAGAAAACAGAATAGTAAATAGGCTAAATCCCTTTGGTTTCCTTGTTCACAACTCAATCCTCAGTTTCAATATATCAAAATCAGATTCTCAGTGTTCCTTTGTTGAGAGTCGATTAACTAAGCGATGATCAACTCGCAGTTAAATTGCTAAACCTCTAACTAAGCGAAATTGGCATAAGCAAAAAACAGTTAACAAAGTCACACGAATCAAAGCATCAATTTCAGATTCTACACATTGAATTCCTAATCTGTTCATAACTCTAATGTTTTAGTTTCAAACTAAGCGAATTCAACATAAACATAGAGCATTTACAGATTCACATAAACTAAGCGATTATGTGCTAGAGAACTAATTAACTAAGCGAAAATCAGTTCACAAACCTAAACAACACCATGGAATTAAGCAAACCATAACATCAAATAGAATAGAAGCTTCAACAACATAAAACCGAAATTGCATTAACAACAACATAGAAACCGAAAATGCATTAAGCACTAAACCTCAAGAGTGTGATACATTACCAAAGGAACTTAGTCCAAGGTCTAGCCTTCCATGGAGGAAGAAGCCAAAACCGAAATTGAAGGAAATGAAGAAGAAGAAGCCAAAACGAAAATGAACCCTAAACCCCAAAAGGGGGGAAAACGAAAATGCTCTCTCCCTAAAGCTGAAATGTTTTGTTCTAATGTAAAATTGTGAGTAAAAAACGAAATCCTAAGGTATTAAAGGGTAAAACCGAAATGGGCCCTAAACATGGGCCCAAAACCTAAAACGGAATTAAAAATCCTATAACTAAATACAATCTTCACTTTAGCACACATCTTCCACTTGTAATGCCCAAAATGTCCTTGGTGCCAAATATGTCCTGAAAATGGAATTAGATTTAATTAGGCTAAATAATCCCAAATTAACTCATTTTAGGAATAATAGTCCAATAAAGCCTAAAACACTAAACAATGCCAAATAAAGTCAATTAGACACCAAGAATCATTAACAATGGTAAAATAAGGTTATTAACAGTGTGTAATATTTGACTCATCAAGAAGAAGAAGAAGAAGTGCATAAAACAAAAAGTGTAAGGATGAGAAAAATCACACTAGAAAATTATACTAGTTCACTTTCTACCACCGAAGGCTACGTCCAGTCCTCTTGAAAACCACATGAGATTTCCACTATTGAATGAGTTCAATTTACAAGCAAAGTCACACCTAGACTCCCCCTAAGTTGTATCACTCACTCACTTCAACAAGATAGTACACCACTATCCTTGTTTTACAATGCCTCACCAAACCCTATGGTGATTACTTGAGTACAAGTATGAAGATAATAAATGGCTTAATGACAAACTCACAATGTATCTTAATGCCTTATGAAGTTTTCAGAATTCCAAAGAATATGAAAGTTTTTCTGAAAAACTTCAAAGTGTTCTTGAATAAAAACTCAGAAATTTGTTTCAAGAACTTTGATTTTTGAGTATAAAAGTTATATCCTAATTTTGAGATCCTACAAGGTTTATATAGAGTTCCAAAAGGTGTTTAGAATCACTTTCAAAAGGTATAAGTCGTTTAGGAAAAGTTGAACCAAGTTGGAACACAATGGTCCAATTTAAAAATCAGATTTTCGCAGTAACAGTATGTGGTAATCGATTACTTATCCGTGGTAATCGATTACCAGTTGAAAAACAACTGATACTGACAATTTTTTGCTTGTGGTAATCGATTACCAATATGAGGTAATCGATTACCCTAGTTGAAATTTCATTTTCCAAAAATGCCGAGAGTTATGGTAATCGATTACTTACCCTGGTAATCGATTACTGCAATTAAAGTTTGGATTTTAACTTTCAACGGTAAGTGGTAATCGATTACTACTACAGGGTAATCGATTACCCTAGTTATTTTTGCTTTTTCCCAACTTTTCAAAAATAAATTGGTTTTTTTTAGGAACTCTTATATTAACCTAGATTAAGATCTTTATTCTTAAGGCATTGTGATTTCTTATGAGTTTGAAATATATGCTACTAAAAGACTAAGACTCTTATAAAAATAAAATATACTTCAAGTTCTTTAAGTCTTTGATCTTCAATAGCTTTTCTTCTTTCTTTTGGTGATGTGCATTTGTCTTCATCAAAACCCAGCCTCGGTCAAGGAGCCATATCATCTTCCCAATCTCCCCCTTTTTGATGTAGACAAATCACTATCGTTTGAAAGTTTGTTCTCAAAGTATAATCATTATACTTGAAGTTCTTTACACAATTCTTGGCTGTACTTGCTGTGAAACATATGAAACAAATATACAGGCAAACTTTCCTAACAGTTTTTCCCCCTTTTGACTTCATCAAAAAGAAAGAGAAAAGTAGGGATTAACCAAGAATAATATAGTGTATTTGCATTTAAGCATAAACATATTTATAAAAAAGTATATCATGCAAAAATGATATAAAATGATGCACACCAATTCTTATAAACATATTAAACAAATGAGACTTAATTGGTGTCTAATTCATCTAGGATTCCTAGTTCTCTTCTAAGTTTATAGAAGGAATCCTTAGGTAAAGGTTTAGTGAATATGTCGGTTAGTTGATCATGTGTATCAACAAATTCCATTTCAACATCCTTTTTGAGTACATGATCTCTAAGGAAATGGTGTCTAATATCTATGTGTTTGGTTCTTGAGTGCATAACGGGATTTTTTGTAAGGTTAATAGCACTAGTGTTGTCACATCTCAAGGGAATGCAACCTAGGTTTAAACCATAGTCGCGTAGTTGTTGTTTAAGCAAAGTATTTGAGCACAACAACTTCCCGCTGCGATATATTCAGCCTCAGCCGTGCTTAAGGCAACACAAGCTTGTTTCTTGCATGACCAAGAAACTAAGGCACTTCCTAATAAGTGACAAGTACCACTAGTACTTTTTCTATCCGTTTTGCAGCCCGCAAAATCTGAATCACTATATCCAACCAAATCACATAGTCTACCCTTTGGATACCATAATCCCACATCAATTGTTCCTTTAAGATATTTAATAATACGTTTGACAGCAATTAGATGTGATTCCTTAGGTTTAGACTGAAATCTAGCACACAAACATACACTAAACATTATATTCGGTCTACTAGCAGTAAGATAAAGTAGTGATCCGATCATACCTCGATATTTAGTAATTTCAATGGATATGTGATATGTTGTAATGATGTCGGGTGCATTTATTGACTATGCATTGGTGGAGTGCCAATGGAAATAAAACTCGAAATAAAGCAATAAATTGTAAGTCACTTTGTAGTTACAAGCATATATGATATGTTGTAATGATGTCGGATGCATTTATTGACTATGTATTGGTGGAGTACCAATGGAAATAAAAATCGTTTATGATCGACCGTGATGGTTAGCGATGTTTACTCAAGTTATGGAGTAAGGTTTTTCAAAAGTATCTACGATGAAAACGATTTTGATTTAATTCAATTTAGTTCTTTATTTAACCTTATTAAATGTGGATTAACTTACATTGATGATTATCGAGTTAACGACTTACTCCTTTGCGTTTGTCTGTGTATTTGTCATTGTAATCCCATTGCAGGTAGGTGGATGAAGTAAGGGTGATTTTGAATTGGAGACTAGAGATCTTTATTTTGATGTCTCTTTATCCATTTTTGTAACTTCATTGATTGTAACTAGAAGTAACTATTGGTAATTATGAACCCCATTCCTTTTGTACATGATATTGATCATGGAGACTAGTGACACGGGATATGTGTAGCTATGGGTGTTTTGGATACCCATAGCTAACTGTATGTTGTAGTTACTTAGTTACATTAATATGAATTATGTTTTTCTGCATTAAGATTTTATGTATGAATGCCACATGATAGATGGTCAGGAAATAACCAAGGTAAATAACGTAATGTATTGAGGTGAATAAGTATAAAATCTAAACAGATTGGAGGTTGTACAAGTTAAAATAAGAAAAATTTCCAGGGGTAGAATTTGGGTCCTTACAATATGGTATCAGAGCATAGTTAATCCTGCGACCTAGGATATGGCCTTGCATGCTTCTTTGTATCAATTATATGCTGAAGTTGTTTGAATGATGCTAAATGTTAAGTGTTTGTGTGCACTGTGTTTATACAAATTCGTTTACTAACAAGTGAGTGAGTACAGGTACTCATGGAAGGAAGAGGAAGGGGAAGAGGGGCGAGTCAGAACGTCCCGAATGATTTATTAGCTCAAATGGTGGCGACACTACAGCAGGTCAACGAGAAATTGAAGAATCTGAACCAGAATCCTACACCAAGCCCGAATCCACATCCACTAGTTCCACCTAGACCGACGGAATATCGGGCTTAGATGAGTTCTGCAGGAGGAACCCCACTCAGTTTCAAGGGGGATTTGCTCCTGAAGCTACCATCGAGTGGATCCAAGGGGTAGAGCGGATCTTGAGAGCCATGAACTACACTGAGGCTTAGAAGCTAGCCTATGCTACTTACATGTTGGTGACCAGGGCTGAGAACTGGTGGGAGTATGCTCGGCGACAGATGGAAGTCGAAGGACGACTGATCTCCTACAATACCTTCAAGGAGAAGTTCTTACACAAGTACTCTCCCGCTGTTTTGAAAAGGAAGAAGGAGATGGAATTTCTGAAGCTGGAATAGAGGAACATGTCAGTAGGGGACTATGCGGCCAAGTTTGAAGAGTTGGCCCGGTTTTGCCCCTACGCCGAGTTGGAAATGGACGGTAGGTCCAAATGTGCCAAGTTCGAATCGGGTTTGAAGCCCAAGTTGAAAAGTATGTTTGGGCACCAAGAGATTGCTAGTTTCCCTACCCTGGTGAACAAGTGTATGGTGTATGAAGATGATTTGGCAGCTGATGAAGCGGCGACATCTAGGGTGGTTCCTCCCAAACACTTTGGGCCTCAACGAAACTCCCCACACGGAAAAGGGAAAGAGACGGCGTTTCATGAGGAAAGGAAGCCTTACTCTCCTCCAATGGGTAATCGGAGTTATCCTTCGCATGGGCCGAGGACTCATGCCACTACTGGAGGGTCACGGTTGAACTCTCCCTCCTTGTGCAACAAATGTGGCCGAACTCATGTCGGTGACTCGTGCCCCGGAATGGCACATACTTATTTTCATTGCAAGGAAGTTGGACATATTCGAAGGCATTGTCCTAAGCTACCGCAGAGTGTGAATGTTGTGAGGGTTGAACGACCTCGATCCACTAGCAGAGTGTTCAACATGAGTGGTGCAGAGGCATCGGGCGTAGATGGCCTGATTAAAGGTAATTGCATGGTGTCAGGTATTCCCCTTTTAGTGTTGTTGGATTCGGGAGCGACACTCTCCTTTGCATCTATTGACTGCGTGGATAGACTGAATTTACAAACTGAGCCGTTGCCTTTCGACTTGGTTGTATCCACCCCAACTGATGTGCCTGTGGTGGTGTCGGCAGTCGTGTCTCGATGTCCAGTAGTGGTAAACGATAGGGATTTTATCGTGGATTTAATTTGCTTACCACTATCCCAGTTAGATTTGATTCTGGGAATGGACTGGTTGTCAACAAACCATGTGGTGCTTAATTGTGCTGATAAGACCGTGATGTTTGGAAATCCAGATGGGATTTCGGAGGAGGTCGGTTGTATGAAGCCGATGTGGGCAAAGGAAGTCAGGACTTCCTGTAAGGAGGGAGAGGTCGTGTTTATGTTGTTGGCGTCCCTAGAAGGTATTGAGAAACCCAAGGTTGAGGACATTCCAATAGTTCGTGAGTTTCCTGAAGTCTTTCCTGGTGATATTCCGGAATTGCCTCCAGTGAGAGAAGTTGAATTCTCCGTTGATTTAGTGCTGGGAACGGGACCAATCTCTATAGCTCCTTATAGAATGGCACCGTTAGAGTTAGCTGAGCTGAAAAAGCAGGTTGAGGAATTGTTGGCTAAGAAATTTATTCGCCCGAGTGTCTCGCCGTGGGGCGCACCTGTTTTGCTAGTTAAGAAGAAGGACGGTAGTATGCGATTGTGTACCGATTACAGGCAGTTGAACAAGATTACGATTAAGAACAAATACCCATTGCCTCGGATCGATGACTTGATGGATCATTTGAGAGGGGCAATAGTGTTTTCTAAGATTGATCTTCGATCGGGTTACCATCAACTTCGGGTGAAATCAGATGACATTCCAAAAACTGCTTTTAGGACAAGGTATGGACATTTCGAATATTTGGTCATGCCTTTTGGCGTAACGAATGCTCCAGCAATATTTACCGACTACATGAATCGGGTTTTCCGTTCGTATTTGGATTCATTTGTAGTGGTATTTATTGATGACATTCTGGTTTACTCCAAAAGACGAGAGGAACATGCAGAGCACCTGAGGATTGTTCTTGAACACCTGAGTAAGGACCAGTTGTATGCTAAATTGTCTAAGTGTGATTTCTGGTTGGAGTCGGTGAACTTTATTTGGCATGTAATAACCAAGGAAGGGGTAGCTGTGGATCCTTCAAAGGTGGAAGCGGTTACGGAATGGGCCGTGCCCAAGTCGGTTACTGAAATCCGGAGCTTCATTGGTTTGGCAGGCTATTATCGGAAATTCATTTAGGGATTTTCGAAGTTGGCACTACCATTGACTAAGCTCACTAGGAAAGGAGAACCGTTTGTGTGGACACTTCGTTCCGAAGAAAGCTTTCAAGAGTTGAAACGAAGGTTGACTACGGCGCCCGTGTTGGTTCTTCCTTGTACGGATAAGGATTTCAATGTTTATTGCGATGCTTCCAAACATGGTTTGGGTTGTGTTCTGATGCAAGAAGGGAGAGTGGTTGCCTATGCTTCTCGTCAGTTGAGAACGCACGAGCAGAACTACCCTACGCATGATTTAGAATTGGCTGCAGTGGTCTTTGCTTTGAAAATTTGGAGGCACCATTTCTATGGCATAAGGTTTATGGTGTATAGCGACCACAAGAGTTTGAAATATCTGTTTGATCAAAAGGAGCTGAATATGAGACAGAGCCGATGCACTCAGTCGGAAATCCTTGCACATGTCAGCTTTTATGATTAGGGAAGGGAAACTAATAGAGGAGTTCAGGGATATGAAACTGGACGTCCAAATAAGACCTCATAGTATGATATTGGGTATGCTTAAGGTCACGAATGAACTATTTGATCAAATCCGAGTAATGCAAGTTGGAGATTTTGAGCTGATGGACAAACGGGATTTGATGATGAGTGGAAAGGAAACCGACTACGTAACGGACTCCAGTGGGATGATGCGTTACAAAGGGAGAGTGTGTGTGCCTCGTGATGAAGGGCTACGGAAGAGTATTTTGGAGGAGTCCCATAAGAGCAAGATGAGCTTTCACCTAGGGACGACAAAAATGTACTAAGACTTGAAGAAGTTGTTTTGGTGGTCTGGATTGAAGAGAGATGTGGCGTCATATGTCTAGAGTTGTCTGATATGCCAGAAAGCAAAAGTTAAGCATCAACGACCGGCGGGAGAGTTACAATCCCTAGAAATTCCCGTTTGGAAGTGAGATAGTATCTCCATGGACTTTGTATCGGGTTTTCCGAAGACTCAAAAAGGATATGATTTGATATGGGTGATCATGGATCGGTTAACTAAATCTGCACACTTTCTACCTATGAATATGAGGTATTCTTTGGAGCGATTGGCGGAACTGTACATCCGGGAAATAGTTCGCTTGCATGGGATACCGTCGAGCATTATATCAGATAGGGATCCCCGTTTCACTTCGAACTTTTGGACTAGTTTGCAGTCTGCGTTGGGAACTAAGTTGATGCCGAGTTCAGCGTATCATCCACAAACGGACGGTCAGTCGAAAAGAACAATACAGTCATTGGAGGATCTTCTGAGGGCTTGTGTTTTGGAACAACCGGGGAGTTGGGATGGCATGTTGCTTCTTATTGAATTTACCTACAATAATAGCTTTCACTCGAGCATTGGAATGGCACCTTATTAGGCGTTGTATGGTAGGAAGTGTCGGACTCCAGTAAGTTGGTTTGAGACTGGGGAGAATTTGATATTAGGGCCCGAACTGGTCCAGGAGACGACAGATAAGATCAAGAAAATCCGGGAGCATATGAGAATCACCCAAAGTCGACAGAAGAGCTATTATGATAAGAGGCGGAAACCTCTTGAATTTAACGAGGGAGATCATGTTTTCATGAGAGTTGTTTCGACTACTAGTATCGGTAGAGTGTTAAAGTCCTGTAAGCTGACTCCTCGATTTATTGGGCCGTATCAGATATTGAAGAGAATTGGGCCGGTGGCGTATCGTATTGCTTTACCTCCGTTGTTGTCAAATCTCCATAATGTGTTTCATGTGTCTCAATTGAGGAAATATGTTGGAGATCCATCTCATGTGGTTGAGTCAGACCAGATACAGTTGAAGGATAATTTGACTTTTTCGACGTTGCCCGTGAGGATCATGGATACCAGTGTCAAGAGATTGAGAGGAAAGGACATTGCCTTGGTGAAGGTGTTGTGGAGTCAAGTGGACGAAGGAGACGCTACTTAGGAAGTTGAGCAAGAAATGAGGGAGGATTACCCTCACTTGTTTGAATTGAGGTATGTTTAATTTTCGGGGACGAAAATTCTTATAAGAGGGGGAGGATTGTAACACCCTAAATTTTAAGTCTTTAAAATTATATTATCAGTCCTGGGATCCTCGCTTGAGCGAGAGATTCTCGCCTGGGCGAGAGAGGCTCACCTAGGAGGGTGAAATCCTGGGACATACTAGAAGAGTCTCGCTTGAGCGAGAGTTGTCTCGCCTGGGCGAGAAATAGCATTTGGGGCTGTTGACACTGTGAGATTCTCTCTTGAGCGAGAATCCCTCGCTTGAGCGAGAGGGTCAGAGATGAGTTTTTAAAATGGGAGGGATTTTCTTGCTTGAGCAAGAGTAAGCTCGCTTAAGCGAGAACCCGACGAGAACATTAAATAAGAGAAACCCCAAATACATTTTTAGGTTAAGAATTGAAGAGAGGTGAGAGAAGAGAGCATTCCCAAGGTCTAGGAGCTTTGATTCTTGTTCAAGAGCTTGAGAAGAGGTAAAACTCTCTATTCTAACTCTGAGAACCCATTTTTAGTATTATGGATCTCTTCTCAAAGTGTGTAAAACCATGGAAACTCTATCTTTCGAGTTATGGTTCGTTTTATGTCCTTTGTACCTTGTAAACTCTTGGTTTTGAGTTAGTATTCCAAGAATGGAAAGGGTTTGTGGGTAAAACGCTAAAGGTAGAAGATGAGTTGCTTTATAATGTTAAAATATGAGATGATATGTATGTTTTAGATGGTTGTAAACTCATAATGAAAGTAGTATAAAACCATTGAAAATATGATAAATATCTTGTATGGTTGAATAATGCAATATAAGTTATTTATTTGTTATTTGGAATGAATGACTAACATTGTGTTATGTGGTGGGAATGAGGAAAGATCCTAAATTTGGAGGCGGTGCCGGTGGAACTTACGAAGTCGCCAAAAACCAAACCCAACACTCACCGAGGTAAGGATAAGTCTTTAACTTATGTACGGTGTTAGAAAATGCGTGGATTTTCTGTTATGGATAATGAATAAAATGTGAATCACTTAGTCATTATGAACATATATGGGTATGTTGATAATGATGAGAAGTGGATTTACGGTTTATGTATTGGTGGAGTGCCAATGGAAATAAAAATCGAAATGAAATCATGAAATGTAAATCGCTTTGTAGTTACAAGCATATGTGATATGTTGTAATGATGTCGGGTGCATTTATTGACTATGTATTGGTGGAGTGTCAATGGAAATAAAACTCGGAATAAAGCAATAAATTGTAAGTCACTTTGTAGTTACAAGCATATATGATATGTTGTAATGATGTCGGGTGCATTTATTGACTATGTATTGGTGGAGTGATAAAACTCGTTTATGATCGACCGTGATGGTTAGCGATGTTTACTCAAGTTATGCAGTAAGGTTTTTCAAAAGTATCTACGATGAAAACGGTTTTGATTTTATTCGATTTAGTTCTTTATTTAATCTTATTAAATGTGGATTAACTTACATTGATGATTATCGAGTTAAAGACTTACTCCTTTGCGTTTGTCTGTGTATTTGTCAATGTAATCGCATTGCAGGTCGGTGGACGAAGTAAGGGTGATTTTGAATTGGAGACTAGAGATCTTTATTTTGATGTCTCTTTATCCATTTTTGTAACTTCATTTATTGTAACTAGAAGTAACTATTGGTAATTATGAACCCCATTCCTTTTGTACTTGATATTGATCATGGAGACTAGTGACACGAGATATGTGTAGCTATGGGTGTTTTGGAAACCCATAGCTAACCGTATGATGTAGTTACTTAGTTACATTAATATGAATTATGTTTTTCTGCATTAAGATTTTATGTATGAATGCCACATGATAGATGGTCAGGAAATAACTAAGGTAAATAATGTAATGTATTGCGGTGAATAAGTATAAAATCTAAACAGATTGGAGGTTGTACAAGTTAAAATAAGAAAATTTTCCAGGGGTAGAATTTTGGGTCAATCTTGCTACTTGAACCCTATTTTGCCAACTCTATTTCGCAAATGGTTGCCAATCTTGTTACTTGATACGCAAAACAAGATACTTAGTGAAGACTATATCCATCCAACCGCAGCTAGTCGATATTACAACTTTCTCTAAACCTTAGAGACTTACAACCAATGTTTACAAGAAAAACAAGCTTTTGAAAGAAACTCTTAATGAAGAGTTCTTTGGCTTACACAAGCCACTAATAACCCAAAAGATGATTGACTCACACTCACTCACAGGGTATGATAAATCAGAGGATTGACACAAAGATTGGTGCACTCAAACTTGCACAAATGTGAAAAGGCTTTGTTTTTGCTAAACAAGAAACCAAGATTGCTTTTTACAAAGCAAGGGTTTTTCTCTCAAGATTTGACAATGAAGAACAAGTGAATATCACACAAGGAACTTGGGATTTCGAATATTAAAGCTCAAAATCAAGTTATGAAAATTTTGAAAGTTTATAAGTTGTTCCAATTGTGAGAGAAAATGAGTCATTTATAGTTTTCTGGTTTCAACAGATTTAATCGATTAAATGACCTCTTAATCGATTAATGGTTTGAAAATTAGTACATTTATATTGAACATAATCGATTAACAAAAGACATAATCGATTATAACTGCCAAGAATCAAGAACCCAGAGCTACTGGAACTCTAATTAATCGATTAAATTATCTCTTAATCGATTAACGGGTCTGTGCAGTCAGAAACTATAAGTTTTCTTGGTTAAGAGGTAACCCTCCAAAATAGATAGGTACATAGTGTGATGCATGATTTTTATAGAAATATAATTTTGATGCAACCTACTAAAATGAAGAATGATGACTCTCAAAAACAAATTTTTGGGCAATCTTACGAGCGCGTGAGACGATCATCATTTTGGGTTACCTAACCTAGACTCAAAGCTAAGCAATCATCTTAGGACTTCTAAAAAAATTAAAAACCATCCTAGAGTCAAAGTCTTGGTCATGTTGGATGTTGATGCATCCAGTCTTCAAGCTTTTTAGGTCGGCTTTGTAAGGACCCGATTTTCGTAATCCAAAAATTCTTTTTAAATCCTTATTTGAGTGAAGTGATTACTCTTGAAAGACATTACTCGAACAGTTTGGAAACTTTAGTGAATACGTTTATAAATTACAAGGCGGAAATATTCCAAACACCTTTCAGTTCAAAAGCATGTCATTACACTTCCGTTCAAATACATCCTTTATACAATTACACTTTCTCAAAAGTACCTTGAATACAAACATTAGATCCACTTCATTATACACTTAGGAGAAAATTGTTTATACATGAATTCACTTTAACATGTTCTTCATATTACAAACATTTATCATATAACATATCAATTACATATTATCCACTACTCTATCATGTACTCTTCTCCGCAAGCATCCAATGCGCTACCTTCACCACCTGAACCGAAATATACAACACATATAAGGAAAGACAGAGGGAGTAAGAACCAACTACGGTGACCGTAGTGTGGATTTACATGGAGTAATAACATTAAAGTATTAAAAACCACACACATCAATCATCAATTATGATAAGCATATCCCAATCAACACATATCATCCATATTCACCCTATAGTACACATATATCCCATACTATATGTGTTCTATAGTGTGCATATTTATTCATCACATATTATCCATATTCACCCTATAGTACACAAACATCCCATAATATATATGTTCTATAGTGTGCATATTTTACTCATATCATATTATCCATATTCACCCTATAGTACACATATATCCCATACTATATGTGTTCTATAGTGTGCATATTTTATTCATCCAAACATTCTCATTTCTCATCATTCATATTCACCCTATAAGATATATATCCCATAATATATATACTATGGCATGCATATGATTTTCATTCCGAGTATACACTTTTCACATCATTCACATTTCGTAGTAATTTACCCTTGATTCTCTTTCAACAATTCTGCACCGTACAAATAATCCTCTACCACATTGGGCAAGTCGAGAAATCCCCATACCACATCGGGCAGGTCGAGTAATCCCCATACCACATCGGGCAGGTCGAGTAATTCCCCATACCACATCGGTCAGGTCGAGTAATCCCCATACCACATCGGGCAGGTCGAGTTTCCACATTATACTCACATCCATGACATACACAATCAACACACGACATCTCATTATTTTACCACCATAAAATAACACACAACACCTTCATTGTCATAATCATACCCTTATCCATTTCAAACACCTTAACAACTCATCACACAGTCATTGTTACATGCACACCCGTATAAGTTTATAACAATCAACACTCGCAACATACTCATTTTGATAAACATATTCATATCCATTTTAACAAATTAACAGCTCATCGCGCATTCATTGTTACAAACACACCCATACATGTTTCTAACAATCAACCACTCACAACATCTCCATCTGGAGAAACATACTCATATTCATTTTAGCACATTAACAACTCATCACACATTCATTGTTACAAACACACCCATACATATTTATAACAATCAATCACTCACAACATCTTCATTTATGTTTATGACCATAATTAACTCACACACCATCATTATCACACAACATAACCATTATCATAAACACACTACGCATAACATATCCTTCATCATATACACATTAACGTTAGAACCATCTTTAATGACGGTGTGTTACCATAAAGGAGCATATTGTGTTTTTCTTAGATAAACGGTTTTCCCCACACATATATCTCAACTTTTATGGCTAATACATCCTCATGTAAAGTAAAGAGTCTCACATGGACCACAAACTCCCAAGAGAGTTTCTATCCGTTAATATGCTCCGATTCTTTAGGGAAATCAGAGATGATGACTGTAATGAAATACTCTAATACCACAATGGTCTTCTCCCTCACCTTAGATTGCGTAAGCTCCGTAGATCTGCAAAGAGCTCCATCTACCTCCATCTCCTTCAACCTCCATTGTTGCTTTTTTATCTCCAAACCTCTCCAATGTTCCATTAAGAAGCAAGAGGAAGAGGTTTTGATGTGTTTTTGAGGTTTAGTGGAGGAAGGAGTCGAAATCCATGGGGAGCCGCCATTGGGAGTGAAAGGGAAGAAAAGAAAGTGAGGATTAGGGTTTGTGAAACCCTCTCTTTACTTTTATAGCTGGGTCTTCTCGCTTGGGCGAGAAACCCACGATATTTTACTCTTCCAGACACGGGCTCTCTCGCTTGGGCGAGATTCTCTCGCTCAAGCGAGGCAACTCTCGCTCAAGCGAGGATCTTACAGCCCGACAGGTCTGAACACCACTTTTCTCGCTCAGGCGACAACCTTCTCGCTTGGGCGAGGATTCCAAAATTTCCACACTAGGTCTCTCACTTGGGCGAGACCCTCTCGCTCAAGCGAGAATCTGGCAGTATGCCCCCTTCATCATGGATGTTACCTCCTTTCAAGGAGTATAAATTTAGGGTGTTACAGGCTTTGTCTTCATCAAAACACAGGCAAGAAACAGATGTTGCAATTTGACTAGTACTTGCAATTTCAATCTCCCCCTTTTTGACGATGACAAATCTTTAAACAGTTGAGTTTAGAAACAGCTTGATGATGGACTAATGTTATGATTGCAACGATCAGAGTAGTCAAAAACTTTGCACAACCCCTCAACTTAATCTCCCCCTCATTTTGTGCATGAGGAGAGTTGGGTTTTTGAGTATTAGAATAATCCTGCAAACACATTAGAATAATAACAACCAACCTTTCTCCCCCTTTTGGCATGATCAAAAAGGTCGTTAACCGGACCGATTTTCCAAAGGTAGGAAAGATAACAGTTTATAGATGTATATACAGATGAAACAAGTGCACATGGTCTATGTGTGAACAGTTGATTAAGGACAATAGTTAATCATATATCCACTATAACAGAAGAAATAGAGAATTTTCTGCAATATCTGTGCTATATAGAAATAATAGCACATTTTTATGAAACACATATAGCTATAATCTAATAAAACCAGCAAAGGTGTCACATAAAGCAAGTTAATAGCAAAAATAGAAATACAGCAACGGTTAAAGTTAAGCAGTCAAATAGTCGGATTATAAACACAACAAGATAATAGATTAGTCAGTATACATATAACGCAGTGGAAAGAAAAACAGCAGACACAACAGACTCAAGGCTAACACAACTCCTACCTAGACTTGTCAACTATCCTAGAACAGGTTCTAACTAGGTTTGTTGGTAGGTGGAGGGTTTGAGCTAGTAGACATAGTCTGCAGTATGAAAGCAATCTTGTCAATCTCTCCCCTAGTCTGATCATTCTCCCTTTGGATGTCAGCAGCAAGCTTGTTGTATAATCGATAATACTTGAGATGAATATCCCATAAGCAAGTAATCTGGAAATGAAGTTGCAATCCCGGACATAACTTTCAGAATTTTCGCAGGCCAATTGACTAGAATTCCTTGCTTAATGGCAAATATCATTTTCAAATCATTTGTTGTTGGTTGTGCATGATTTGTGTTGAACTAACATGTATGCAATAACATAGTGTAATAGACGATTTTCAACCGTGAGAGACCCAACTTTAGTCAGACCTCCTGGCATTAACGTAACAGTGTCTCTCAAACATGATCTGTAAGTTGCTAATGCCTCAAAATCATTCCATTGCTCTTTTTCACAATTGCCTAATGGTTCACCAGAACTACTTAAACCACCAACAGCTAAAAACAATTCCTCATCTAGCAAAATCAATTTTCCTTTTACCATGGTTATGTATCGACCATTTTTGTAGACAAAATTGTTGTAGAATTCATGGATTAATGAAGGATAAAGTTTACCGTGTAGTCCAATGAAGTTATTGGTACCTTGAACTTCCAGCTCATGAGGAAACTGGAATCCTTCCTCTACCAGCCATGGGACGTCTGGATAACGAACATAATCTAATTTTCTGCCATGAAACCGAACCAGCCTTGATGCTTGCAATGCAGGGGTGAAGTAAGGATCCCTTTTCTTAGTGGGTCTGCTTGGAGTTGCAGATGAAGGGCCTCATGTTTAAAATACGACGCAGACGATTTGCGATGATTTTCATTCTCTTGGGTCGATGTTCAGCCATGGGTGTGGTAGATGAGGTTTAGGTTAGGGTTTAGGTGTGAGATGGGGGCTTATGATCTAAGCAGGAAATAAACAATGAGACAAAGTAAAAGGAGACTTATGTTAGGGTGTTCAAACAAAGATGCAAGAAAAATGAGGAACAACACCACAGATTCTCGAGAGAATGAGGAACAGTGACGGTTCAAAATGCCTAACTGTCATATATAATGTCATCGATAATCGATTAAATGGAGTGTTTAATCGATTAACGATGTGTAGATTTTCAAAATATTTGAAATTTGAAGCCCAGGTAATCGATTAAGTATTTCTTTTAATCGATTATTTACACAAACAGAGACTCTTCAAAAATGAGTTTGGGCCCAGGTAATCGATTAAGCCTTAATCGATTATTTAGACAAAATTTTTACATTTTCAGCATTTTGTGTGTGTGACATAGTGTGGCAACTAGACACTCTATAGACTTGACTGACTTCTAAGTTTTAAGAAAAACACATTCACATAAACATACATGAAGAACAATGCAGATTAAGTACATTTTCATTCACAACATTATAATCACATAAGCACATATTTTGATGAAGCAAGGTGCAAGTTTCTAAAAAAGGCAACCAAAACAAATTAGTTTAGATAACTTTCATCAAGTAATCCTAACTCTCTTCTTAGCGTATAGAATATCGGCTAATTTATTGGAAGTTTCAACAAATTCAATCACACAATCACCTTTTTGCACATGATCCCAAAGAAAATCATGTCTAATTTCTATATGCTTTGTTCGTGAATGCAAGACGGGATTCTTTGATAGGTTTATGGCACTAGTGTTATCACACTTGATGGGAATCTGATCAAGCTTTATAACGTAGTCTAGAATTTGCTGCTTCATCCAGAGGATTTGAGCGCAAGGCATCCCCGCAACAATATATTCTACTTCGGCGGTGGATAAAGCAACGCATGCTTGCTTTTTACTATGCCACAATACAAGTGAATTACCAATCAAGTAGCATGTTCCACTTGTACTCTTACGATCCAACTTGCATCCAGCAAAGTCGACATAAGAGTACCCTATCAGAGACATTTCGGCATCCCGAGAATACCACAACCCCATATTTATTGTTCCTTTCAGATATTTCATGATGCATTTTAAAGCAGAGAAATGCGATTCTTTAGGAGCAGCCTGGTATCTAGCACACATACACACACTAAAAATAATATCAGGGCGACTAATAGTTAGGTACAGTAAAGATCCTATAATGACCCGATACTTAGTTACCTCAATAGCTTTTCCTTTCTCGTCTTTGTCAAGATAGCAGGAGGATGCCATAGGAGTTGAGGCTTCTTGTGCTTTGTCCATATCAAATCTCTTCAATAGCTCCTTACAATATTTGGCTTGGTGAATGAAAATCCCATTTGTCATTTGCTTAATTTGCAGTCCTAGGAAGAACATTAATTCTCCCATCACAGACATCTCGAACTCGGCTTTCATAAGATCTGAAAATTCCTTACATAGAGAGTCATTAGTAGCACCAAATATTATGTCGTCAACATAACTTTGTACTAATAGAATATTGTTTTCAGATTTGGATATGAAAAGTGTCGTATCAACCTTTCCTCTTACAAATCCCTTCTCCAATAAGAATGAACTCAACCTATCATACCAAGCTTTAGGAGCTTGTTTAAGGACATACAATGCCTTTTTGAGTTTAAACACATGGTTTGGGAATTTGTAGTTTTCAAATCTAGGAGGTTGTTTTACATAAACTTCTTCTTGAATGTAACCATTCAAAAAGGCACTTTTCACATCCATTTGAAACAGCTTAAAGTTCATTATAGATAATAACATGCGAATGTCTTCCAACCTAGCATCAGGGGCGTAGGTTTTATCATAATCAATACCTTCTTCTTGATTATAACCTTGTGCCACAAAACGGGCTTTGTTTCTAATAATTAAGCCAGATTCATCTAGTTTGTTACGGAAGACCCATCTAGTGCCTATGATCGAATGATCCTTAGGCGTCGAGACTAAATCCCAGACATTGTTACGTTCGAACTGATTTAGCTCTTCTTGCATAGCTAAACCCCAGTGTTCGTCTTCTAGGGCTTCATTAACATTCTTTGGCTCAATTTGAGAAACAAATGCAACAAAATGACAAATATTATTTAGTGATCTTCAGGTTACCACTCCCGAAGATATGCCACCTATGATGTTATCAATGGGATGATCTTTCTTGGGTTTCCAAGCTCTTGGAAGATCAGAATTCTCTACATCCTCTTGATTTTCTTGAGTAGGACTTTCAGGTTCTGGTTCGCTTGAACATGGTTCCTCTTGTGTACCTGAAACATTTTAAACAAGATCCTTTCTCTTCTCTTTTGGAGAAGATTCATCAAATTGTACGTGTACAGATTCTTCAACATGCATTGTACGTTTATTATAGACTCTAAAAGCTTTACAATTAGGTGAATAACCGAGAAAGATGCCTTCATCTGCTTTTAAGTCAAACTTATCCAGAAGTTGTTTTCCATTGTTTAAAATGAAACATTTACATCCAAAGACATGCAAATGTGAAATATTCGGCATACGACCTTTTAAAAGTTCGTAAGGAGTTTTTGAAAGGGAAGGTCTTATCAATACACGATTAATCACATAGCAAACTGTATGTATTGCGTCAGCCCAGAAATATTTTGGCACTTTGCTGTCATTCAGCATGGCACGGGCTAACTCCTCTAAGACTTGAGTTTTCCTCTCTACAACTCCATTTTGTTGAGGGGTGTGAGGAGCAGAAAATTGATGGTGTATGCCATGTTTGTCGCAAAATTTGGCGAAGTGGTGATTCTCAAACTCACCACCATGATCACTTCGAATAAACACTATCTTATGGTTAAATTGATTTTGCAATTTCCTGGCAAGCGACTTAAAAGTTTTAAAAGCGTCGCTTTTCAAAGATAAGAACAAAGTCCATGTAAATCGGGAAACGTCATCAACTACCACTAGAGTATAATGACTGCCTCCAAAACTCATTATTTGTGAGGGTCCAAACAAATCCATGTGGAGTAATTCTAATGGTCTTGTAGTGGAAAAGAATTTTTCGTATGCTTACACCTTTGACAGGTGTGGCAAATATCTTTAGGATATGTGCTAACCTTCTATGCCAGGTCCAGATATCATTCTCATTTGAAGTAAGACATTTTGAAAATAGAGAAGTGATATTGTCCAGATTAACCATATAGATATTGTTAGTTCGGTGACTGACGAACTTAACATTATCGTCTATGTAAGGACCCAAATTCTATCCTTGAAAATTTTTCTTTTATTTTAATACTTCATGCTTAATTTTTTCCATGTTACACCAAACATACATTTCCTTTAACCTTTTAATTCCTTGATTTCGTAAATTATATAATAACTCTAATCATACAACTTCGGATTCATACCATAGTACTCTTAATTGCAAAAAAACATAATTCATATTAACGTCTCCTGGTAACTACCGCATACAACTAGCTATGGGTTTCCAAAATACCCATAGTTACAAATATCTGAAGTTACAAACATCCAAAATTACAATTATCCAAGTAGCATTCAAATAGTCATAGTACAAAATAGCAAAATAAGGGAATCCAGGTTTTAAGCTCCTAAAGCATCAAACCACGCATAATCAACCATCCTGTTTACCTCCAATGGGATTATCAACGGCAAATACACACAACATACAAAGGAGTAAGTTATTAATACAATAAATACCATTATAAGATAATCCACATTTTAAAGGGGTTAGTAAACCATTTTTAAATTCATTTTTGTTACATCACTTGAGCTAAAATTTGCTACATCGCTTGAGCCAAAGCCTGCTACATAACTTGAGCCAAAGTTTCGCTACAAAACTTGAGCCAAAGTATCGCTACATAACTTGAGCCAAAGTATCGCTACATAACTTGAGCCAAAGTATCGCTACATAACTTGAGCCAAAGTATCGCTACAAAACTTGAGCCAAAGTATCGCTACATAACTTGAGCCAAAGTATCGGTACATAACCTGAGCCAAAGTCGCTAACCAATCATGGTCGGCTAAAAACGTGTTTTCTTTTCATTGATACACCATCAATTCATAAACAGTAAATCCACGCAATCTTTATTATAAACATACCCATATATGTTTATAATAAAGAAGTGATTCACAACTTTATCATTATCCACAACCATAAAATCCACACATTTTCCATTTCAATGCGCAAGTTAAAGACTTCTCCTTACCTTGGTGAGTGTTGGGTTTGGTCCTTGGTAACTTTGCAAGTAACACTGACAACGCCTACAACTTTAGGATGTTTCCTCATTCCCACCATATAACAACAATGTTAGTCATTTATTCAAAATAACACATAAACAACTCATATTGCATCTTTAACCATATAAGAAATTCATACATTTTCAAGGTTTTTTCGAAACTACTTTCATTAAGAGTTTCCAAACATCTAAAACATATATATTCATCTCATATTTCCACATTTAAGCACATACTCATCTTCTACATCTAACATTTTACCCATCTTACTCTTTAACCACATTTTCATTTTAGGGTTTTGGGGTTTTCATGAATCAACCCCCAAACCCTTTCCATTCTTGAAATACCAACTCTAAACCAAGAGTTTACAAGAGAAAAACAACATAAAATGAACCATAAATCAAAAGAGATCAAGAGATCCAACATAAAATGAGTTTCCATGGTTTCTCAGTTTTTGAGAAGAGATCCAACATACCCAAAACAAGTTTCAAAGGGAAGAAGAGAGTTAGAATCAAGAGTTTTACCTATTCTCAAGCTTCTAGATGATTCTCAAGACTCCTTGCGCTTGAAAATGCTCTCTTCTCTCACTTCTCTCTAGGTTATCGCCCAAAAATGTGTTTGGGTCCCTTATTTAATGTAACAGCGTCGGTTTCTCGCTCAAGTGATCCCATTCTCGCTCAGGCGAGAAAATCCCGCCTTTTTAAAATTTCAGATATGACTCTCTCGCTCAAGCGAGGGATTCTCGCTCAAGTGAGAATCTCACAGCCTTGACAGACTCAGAATGTCACTTCTCGCCCAGGCGAGGAAACTCTCGCTCAGGCGAGACAGCTCTCGCTCAGGCGAGACAGCTCTCGCTCAAGTGAGACGATTCTCACTCAGGCGAGAATCCTTTAGTATTGCCCAGGATTCCACTCACCCAGGTGAGCCTCTCTCGCCCAGACGACACTTTGCTCACTCAAGCGAGACTCTCATGGCTGACACTATAATTTAATGACTTCAAATTTTGGGTGTCACAATCCTCACCCTCTTATAAGAATTTTCGTCCCCAAAAATTTAACATACCTCGATTCGAACAAGTGAGGTTAATCCTCCCTCATATCTCGCTCCACTTCCCAAGTAGCATCCCCTTCATCTACTTAACTCCATAGTACCTTCACCAAGGAAACTCCTTGCCTCTCAACCTCTTGATACTAGTGTCCAAGATTCTCACGGGTAGGGTCGCGAAGGTTAGGTTATCTTTCAACTCTATTTGGTCCGACTCAACTACATGAGAAGAATACCCCACATATTTACGCAATTGAAACACGTGAAACACGTTGTGAAGATTTGATAATAATGGAGGTAAAGCAATCCTATATGCTATCGTCCCAATCCTCTTCAATATTTGATATGGTCCAATAAATCTCGGAGCTGCTTATGGGACTTCAACACCCTACTAATCTCAGTAGTCGGAACTACTCTCATGAATACATGATCCCCTCCTTAAACTCAAGAGGTTTCCGCCTCTTATCATAATAGCTTTTCTACCGACTTTGTGCTATTCTCATATTCTCCCGGATTTTCTAAATCTTTTCCGTCATTTCTCGGACCAACTCGGGTCTCAATACTAAATTCTCCCCAGTTTCAAACTAACTCACAAGAGTTCTACATTTTCTCCCATACAAAGCTTCGTATGGGCCATCCCGATACTGGTATGGAAACTGTTATTATAGGTGAACTCAATTAAAGGCAACATGCTATCCCAACTCCCCGGTTGCTCCAAAATACAAGCCCTCAAAATATCCTCCAATGACTGTATAGTTCTTTATGATTGACCATCCGTCTGTGGATGATAAGTTGAACACAATTTCAACTTAGTCCCCAAAGCAGACTGCAAACTAGTCCAAAAGTTAGAAGTAAAGCGGGGATCTCTATCCGAAACAATGCTCGACGGTATCCCATGCAACCGAACAATCTCTTTGATATACAGTTCCGCCAACCGCTCCAAAGAGTATCTCATGTTCATAGGTAAAAAGTGTGCAGACTTAGTCAACCGATCCACTATCACCCATGTTGAATCGTACCCTTTCTAAGTCTTTGGAGAACCCGATACAAAATCCATGGAGATACTATCCCACTTCCAAACGGGAATTTCTAGGGATTGTAACTCTCCCGCTGGCCGCTGATGCTCAATCTTGGCTTTCTGACATTCAAGACAACTCGAGACGTACAAAGCCACATCCTTTTTTCAACCCAGACCACCAAAACATCTTTTTCAAATCTTGGTACATCTTTGTAGTCCCCGGGTGAAAACTCAGTTTACTCTTGTGTGACTCCTCTAGAATACTCTTTCGGAATTTCACATCACGAGGCACACACTCTCCCTTTGTAACGCATCATTCCATTAGGGTCCGATGCAAAATCGGTCTCCTTCCCACTCATCATCAAATCTCATTTAACCATTAGCTCACTATCCTCAACTTGCATTACTCAGATTTGGTCAAACAATTCATTTCTGACCTTAAGCATTCCTAACATCATATTATGAGGTCCTATTTGATGTTCCAAGTTCATATCCCTGAACTCCTCAATCAGTTTTCCTTCTCTAACCATCAAAGCTGACATGTGTAAGGACTTCCATCTTAAAGCATCGGCCACCAAATAGGCCTTTCCCGGATGGTACTGCAATCCAAAATCATAGTCCTTAAGGAACTCCATCCACCTTCTTTGTCTCATATTCAGTTCCTTTTGATCAAACAAATATTTCAAGCTCTTGTGGTCGCTGTACACCTTAAACCTTACGCCATAAAGATGGTGTCTCCATATTTTTAAGGCAAAGACCACTACAGCTAATTCTAAATCATGTGTTGGGTAGTTTTGCTCATGCGTTCTCAACTGTCGCGAAGCATAAGCAACCACTTTTCCATCCTGCATCAACACACAACCCAAACCTTGCTTTGAAGCATCGCAATACACACTGAAATCACGATCCATACAAGGAAGAACCAACACCGGTGCCGTAGTCAACCTCCGCTTCTACTCTTGAAAACTTTCTTCACAATGGATTGTCCACACATACGGCTGTCCTTTTCTGGTAAGCTTAGTTAGAGGTAATGCAAACTTGGAAAATCCCTCTATGAACTTTCTGTATTTACCAGCTAAACCCAGAAAACTCCTGATCTCAGTAACTGACTTGGGTACTGCCCATTCCATAACTGCCTCGACCTTGGAAGGGTCTACTGCTACCCCTTCCTTGGATATTACATGTCCAAGAAAGTTTACCGATTCCAACCAGAAATCACATTTGGAGAATTTAGCATACAACCGATTCTTACTCAGAAGATCTAGAACAATTCTCAGGTGTTCCACATGTTCCTCTCGGCTTTTTGAATAAACCAGAATGTCATCAATAAATACCACTACGAATGAATCCAAATAAAGATGAAAAATTCGATTCATGTAGTCGGTAAATTTTGCTGGGGTATTCGTTACGCCAAAAGGCATCACCAAATACTCGAAATGTCCATACCTCGTCCTAAAAGCAGTTTTAGGAATATCCTCCCACTTCACGTGAAGTTGGTGGTAACCTGACCGAAAGTCAATTTTTTAGAACACCACCGCTCACCTCAACTGATCCATCAAGTCATAAATCCTAGGCAACGAGTACTTATTCTTGATAGTTACCTTGTTCAATTGTCTGTAATCAGTGCACAACCTCATACTTCCATCTTTCTTCTTGACCAACAAGACCGATGCACCCCACGGTGAGACACTAGGACGAATAAACTTCTTCGCCAACAAGTCTTCAACCTGCTTTTTCAATTCAGCCAGTTCTAACGGTGCCATCCTATAAGGAGCTATAGAGATGGGTCCCGTTCCAAGTACCAAATCAAGAGAGAATTCAACTTCTCTCACTAGAGGCAATTCCGGAATATCACCAGGAAATACCTCAGGAAATTCACGAACTATCGGAATATCCTCAACTCCGGGTTTCTCAATACCCTCAAGGGATGCCATCAACACAAACACGACTCCTCCTATAAGGACCCAAATTCTACCCTTGAAAATTTTTCGTTTATTTAAAATCTTTCCTTACATACATTCATTATTTTACTGAAAAACCTTCATGAATCATTCATTGACACTAATGTTTTAACCTATTATATTATCATGCAATTCATGTTGCGGAAAAACATAATTCATTCATTTAGTAATTACCACATACAACCAGTATGGGTTTCTAAGAGTTATAACCTCCATAACTATATATCTCTGTATTGTCCTAATCAGATTTACATTCATCCCAAAATGTTATCAAATCAACTACAATGTTAAGGTAGTGATAAAGACAATCAAGTTAATAAACACATAAGCTTCCTAAATGAGCTTCCTCCTCAAATCCTTCATTTAACTACAATGAGATTATCATAAACAACACACAAAACAAGGGAGTAACTCATTAGTTGCAAAACTAACATTACATGATAATCCACATTTCAAATATGATTAAGCTTTAATATAATTTATAACCACAAATACGTAAATGTAAGTATTCATATCTTACTCCTTTCACTTCCATGTTATTCATATTCATCCTATAGTATATATATCCCATAATATATATTCTATGGCATGCATATTACGTTCTTTCGAAACAGCGTACTTCTTATTATTCATATCCACCCTATAGAACATATATCCCATAGTATATCTCCTATAGCATGTATATTACTTTCATTCTTAACATCTTCCTTTTCATCATTCATATTCACCCTATAGTACATATATCCCATAATATATATCCTATAGCATGCATATTACTTTTATTCTGACATTCTCATTTCTCATCATTCATATTCACCATATAGTATATATATCCCATAATATATACCCTATAGCATGCATATTACTTTCATTCTGACATTCTCATTTCTCATCAATCATATTCACCCTATAGTATATATATCCCATAATATATATCCTATAGCATGAATATCTATTTTATCCTTCACATCCTCATTTTCATCCTTCATATTCACCCTTAATTGTATTCATCGATTTCATTTCCCATGCCACATCGGACACGTCGAGTTTATTCCCGTACCACATCGGGCAGGTCGAGTTATCCCCATACCACATCGGGCAGGTCGAGTTATACCCCATACCATATCGGGCAGGTCGAGTTATTATCCATACCACATCGGGTAGGTCGAGTTATCCCCATACCACATCGGGCAGGTCGAGTTATCCCCATACCACATCGGGCAGGTCGAGTTATTATCCATACCACATCGGGCAGGTGGAGTTATCCCCATACCACATCGGGAAGGTCGAGTTATTATCCATACCACATTGGGTAGGTCGAGTTATCCCCATACCACATCGGGCAGGTCGAGTTATTATCCATCCCACATCGGGCAGGTCGAGTTCACAATAATCCACTACCACTCCGGGTAGAACAGCCACAATAATCCACTACCACTCCGGGTAGGATAACCACAATAATCCACTACCACTCCGGGTAGGATAACCACAATAATCCACTACCACTCCGGGTAGGATAACCACAATAATCCACTACCATTCCGGGTAGGATATCAACAATAAACCACTACCTCTTCGGGTAGGGTATCAACAATAAACCACTACCTCTTCGGGTAGGGTATCAACAATGAACCACTAACTCTTCGGGTAGGGTATCAACAATATTCTTACAAACACATTACCTCTTTCAATACCTCATTCACATCAGCGAGTATGATTTAGAGACACTTATCCCTTACCTTGGTGAGTGTTGGGGATCGGATCCGAGTAACTTTAAAAGTATCCTCCACGATTTCCTCCAACCTTAAGATCTTTCCTCATTTCCACCAATGACAACAATGTCAGTCATTTATTCAAAATAACACATAAACAACTCGTATTTCATTATCAAACACACAAGGGATTCACATATTTTCAAGATTTCCAAAACTACTTCAACACAAGTTTCCAAACATCTAAACATACATGTTCATCTCATATATCAACCTCAAAGCACAAACTCATCATCCACATTTAACATTTCATCCATTTCTCTTTTTACTCATATTCTCATTTTGGGGGTTTTTGGGGTTTTCTTGAATAACCCACAAAACATTTCCATTCATCGAATACCAACTCTAAACCAAGAGTTTACAAGAGAAAAACAGCATAAAACGAACCATAACTCTAAAGGATGAGTTTCCATGGTTTCTCATGTTTTGAAAAGAGATCCAACATACCCAAAACAAGTTAGAGAAGAAGAAAAAGAGTTAGAAACAAGAGGTTTACCTCTTCTCAAGCTCTAAGATGAGTCCTAAGGCTCTTTTCTCTTCAAAGTTCTAACCCTAAAATGTGTTTGGGATTTCTATTTTAAAGAGGATTCGTCGGATTCTCGCTCAAGCGAGCCCATTCTCGCTCAGGCTAGAAAATCCCGCCTTTTTAAAATTTCAGATCTGACGCTCTCGCTCAAGCGAGGGATTCTCTCTCAAGCGAGAATCTCACAGTCTCAACATCTCCAAAATGCCATTTCTCTCCCAAGCGATACAACTCTCGCTAAGGCGAGAATCCTCCAGTATAGCCCAGGATTTCACCCTCCCAGGTGAGCCTTTCTCGCTCAGGCGAGAATCTCTCGCTCAAGCGAGACTTCCAGGACTGATACTATAATTTTAAAGACTTAAATTTAGGGTGTTACAATCCTCCCCCTCTTATAAGAATTTTCGTCCCTGAAAATTAAACATACCTCGATTCGAACAAATGAGGGTAACCCTCCCTCATGTCACGTTCCACCTCCCAAGTAACATCCCCTTCGTCTACTTGGCTCCACAACATTTTCACCAAAATCATACTCGATCCTTTAATCCATTAAGATTACTTAAACGGCCACTAAGGGCATATACCTCTAAACCGTGATTTCACAAAACCAATTCATGAACTATCTCATCAATGTCCAAATATTAAGATCCCAGCCTTGAATAACTCGAATACCATGTGAACTAAACCGTAATTCAGACTAAAGATTTTTCCTATATTTTTCAAGAACGATAGGTCTCTAGGATTTATCCAGCTAACAATCCCGACATACTTTAAGAATCCCGATAACACTCCCGAAATTCAGCGAATGGGGAACTCATTATCCCTCATCCACCCCTAAAGCCTCGTTTAACATCCACTATACACTAGCTAGTTCCACTCCTACTCAAGAAACTAGCATAATTTCATTTTACTCATTCAATAAAACATCTATACAATAAGACTCTTAGCGTCTCTTCCATTGTATACAATCACACTATCCAGTAATTATCCAATTACTTCAAGTATTTATGTCGTCAAATCTTACCATAGAAAGGAATTACCGATCCTTAGCCTCAATTGAACCCATAAAACCACCAATTCACCTCAAAACTAGATACTCTGTTACCAATCGACAAATGCAAGTCGACAAACACTCAATTCCTCAACAAGCGTTAGGTTTGGTTACTCCAATTTCGTTAGCAAATATAAATTTATTAACCCACTTGTATAACGTCTAGAAATACATGGTCATCATCGTATCACCACATCTTTTAACAACCTCATATTTATTCAGATATCGTTGCTAAAATTTTGGGATTCTCCAACATGATACTAAATCAATGTTAAGTCACAAGCTATGTTTCAACCAAAAATGATTTTCGAAAACGGTTTGAACCCACAACTCATGGCAACCACGTCGTGAAACACAGTTTGCATAATCATTTCAACATACCCAAAACGTTTTCTCTCATATGGTTACAGTACAATCATACACAACAATTACTGATGTTCACGAAACAGAAACACTTTTGCCGGTACAACATTCAAAGCAGATAATTGAGGTACACCACCACTATATTGTGCATTGCCAATGTCCTACTGCAAAAGAACCGGTCATTCGAGACCAAAACTTTCACGTTTATTCAAATGCATTCATCACATTGACGGGGTAAGTAACTCAACTAGCCTTTTTCCTCCACTAGCAGTATAAGTCTTACCCCATAGTATACACATACATATCAATGCAAACTAGATCTTAAATCTTCACTTCAACAATTATCACACACTTAAGCATAACACGATTTGTTGACCGCTAGTCCATTTCCAGGATTAAATCCAGCCGGGACATCATTGCGCATATCAACACTATGTTAAAGGTTCTACCATTTACCCCAACCGTACACTGAGACACCCATATCGACATCCACCACCGGTACACTGGGTGGGGTGGGTACAACTAAGTCGAAAACAACAACTTGGTGTACAATCTCAGTCGGTTCACACATTCAGCAAATATAGGGAGTGTGTCGCTCCCGATTAAACAACACTAAAAGGAATACCTGCCACCATGCAATTTACCTCTCGCTGGATCATCAACACCTGATGTCCCTACGCCACTCGGGGTAACCTTTCGACTGTGGTCCCTTGTCTCCTCAGCATGAATGACATTAAGTATCCGATCTAGCTTGGGACAAAACCTTTTAATGTGCCCTAACTCCTTGCAGTGGAAACATCCATTCCCTTTTCCCGGGTACGTACTTCCATAATGAAGTCTACCGCACTTGTTGCACATGGGAGTAGAAACCCCTTCGGTAGGAACTGTAAGTGGGCCAGACCTTTGGAAATTTCGGTCACGATGAATAGTGATCGCCGCATAAGGCTTCCGGTCATCCCTCACTCTCTCCTTACCCCATCCTTGCCTATGGTTGCGTTGGGGTCCATAGTCCCGGGGGAAATTTGTTTCGGGGGTCGCCAACTCATCCGCCTTCAGATCATCCTCGCACATCCTGCACTTGTTGACCAAAGTAGCAAAGTCAGCAATCTCCTGATGTCTGAACATCCTTTTCAGCTTGGGTCTTAAACCCGATTCGAATTTAGAGCACTTGGATCGTCCGTCCACTTCCAACTCAGAGTAGGGACAAAACCGGGCCAATTCCTCAAATTTAGCCGCATATTCCACAACCGACATGTTTCCCTGTTCCAACTTCAAGAACTCCATTTCCTTCTTCCTTTTCAGATCAGCAGGGAAGTATTTGTGAAGGAATTTCGCCATGAAAGTTCTCCAGGAAATCAATTGTCCCTCCGTCTCCATTTGGCGTCTAGTGAACTCCCACCAGTTCTCGGCCTCCGTCACTAGCATGTAAGTGGCATAGGCCAATTTCTGAGCCTCCGAACAGTTCATGGCTCGGAATATCCGCTCCATTCCCTGAATCCACTCAAGGGCGGCATCAGGAGCAAATCCCCCATGGAACTGACTGGGGTTCCTTTTGCAAAACTCGTCTAGACCTCGGTACTCCGTGGGTCTGGGTGGGACTAGGTTTTGCGAACTCGGACTCGGTGCGGGGTTCTGATTCAGACTACGCAAGTTCTCGTTCATCTGTTGTAGTGTAGCCACCATCTGAACCAACAAATCATTCGGAACGTTCTGACTCGTTCCTCTTCCAGCCATGTCTTAACCTGCGCTCAATGGTAGTTAGTACACAAATTTAACTCACACAAGTCAGGTTATCACATAGTCTCATAGCACATTACATGTCACTATACCATAGCTACATGCTTTAAACATTCAATTCACACAATCTCAACCAGTCAAATCATAAACAAGTTACAAAGAAGCAAGTAAGGCCATGCCCTAGGCCGCAGAATTAACTATGCTCTGATACCATATTGTAAGGACCCAAATTCTACCCTTGAAAATTTTTCGTTTATTTAAAATCTTTCCTTACATACATTCATTATTTTACTGAAAAACCTTCATGAATCATTCCTTGACACTAATCTTTTAACCTATTATATTATCATGCAATTCATGTTGCGGAAAAACATAATTCATTCATTTAGTAATTACCACATACAACCAGTATGGGTTTCTAAGAGTTATAACCTCCATAACTACATATCTCAGTATTGTCTTAATCAAATTTACATTCATCCCAAAATGTTATCAAATCAACTACAATGTTAAAGTAGCGATAAAGACAATCAAGTTAATAAACACAAAAGCTTCCTAAGTGAGCTTCATCCTCAAATCCTTCATTTACCTACAATGGGATTATCATAAACAACAAACAAAACAAGGGAGTAAGTCATTAGTTCAAAAACTAATATTACATGATAATCCACATTTCAAATACGATTAAGCTTTAATATAATTTATAACCACAAATACGTAAATGTAAGTATTCATATCTTACTCCTTTCACTTCCACGTTATTCATATTAATCCTATAGTTTATATATCCCATAATATATATTCTACAGCATGCATATTACGTTCTTTCGAAACATCGTACTTCTCATTATTCACCATATAGAACATATATCCCATAGTATATCTCCTATAGCATGTATATTACTTTCATTCTTAATATCTTCTTTTTCATCATTCATATTCACCCTATAGTATATATATCCCATAATATATATCCTATAGCATGCATATTACTTTTATTCTGACATTCTCATTTCTCTTCATTCATATTCATCCTATAGTATATATATCCCATAATATATACCCTATAGCATGCATATTACTTTCATTCTGACATTCTCATTTCTCATCATTCATATTCACCCTATAGTATATATATCCCATAATATATATCCTATAGCATGGATATCTCTTTTATCCTTAACATCCTCATTTTCATCCTTCATATTCACCCTTAATTGTACTCATCGATTTCATTTCCCATACCACATCGGGTAGGTCGAGTTTATTCCCGTACCACATCGGGTAGGTCGAGTTTATTCCCGTACCACATCGGGCAGGTCGAGTTATCCCCATACCACATCGGGCAGGTCGAGTTATCCCCCATACCACATCGGGCAGGTCGAGTTATTATCCATACCACATCGGGCAGGTCGAGTTATCCCCATGCCACATCGGGCAGGTCGAGTTATCCTCATACCACATCGGGCAAGTCGAGTTATTATCCTTACCACATCGGGCAGGTCGAGTTATCCCCATACCACATCGGGCAGGTCTAGTTATTATCCATACCACATCGGGCAGGTCGAGTTATCCCCATACCACATCGGGCAGGTCGAGTTATTATCCATACCACATCGGGCAGGTCGAGTTATTCCCATACCAAATCGGACAGGTCGAGTTATTATCCATACCACATCGGGCAGGTCGAGTTATTATCCATACCGCATCGGGCATGTCGAGTTCACAATAATCCACTACCACTCCGAGTAGAATAGCCACAATAATCCACTACCACTTCGGGTAGGATAACCTCAATAATCCACTACCACTCCGGGTAGGTAACCACAATAATCCACTACCACTCCGGGTAGGATAACCACAATAATCCACTACCACTCCGGGTAGGATATCAACAATAAACCACTACCTCTTCGGGTAGGGTATCAACAATAAACCACTACCTCTTCATGTAGGGTATCAACAATATTCTTACAAACACATTACCTCTTTCACATACCTCATTCACATCAGTGAGTATGATTTAGAGACACTTATCCCTTACCTTGGTGAGTGTTGGGGATCGGTTCCGAGTAACTTTAAAAGTCTCCTCCGCGATTTCCTCCAACCTTAGGATCTTTCCTCATTTCTACCAATGACAACAATGTCAGTCATTTATTCAAAATAACACATAAACAACTCGTATTTCATTATCAAACACACAAGGGATTCACATATTTTCAAGATTTCCAAAACTACTTCAACACAAGTTTCCAAACATCTAAACATACATGTTCATCTCATATATCAACCTCAAAGCACAAACTCATCATCCACATTTAACATTTCATCCATTTCTCTTTTTACTCATATTCTCATTTTGGGGGTTTTTGGGGTTTACATGAATAACCTACAAAACCTTTCCATTCATGAAATACCAACTCTAAACCAAGAGTTTACAAGAGAAAAACAACATAAAACGAACCATAATTCTAAAGGATGAGTTTCCATGGTTTCTCATGTTTTGAAAAGAGATCCAACATACCCAAAACAAGTTAGAGAGGAAGAAGAAGAGTTAGAAAACAAGAGGTTTACCTCTTCTCAAGCTCTAAGATGAGTCCTAAGGCTCTTTGCTCTTCAAGAGCTCTCCTCTCTCTCTTCTCTTCAAAGTTCTAACCCTAAAATGTGTTTGGGGTTTCTATTTTAAAGAGGAGTTGTCGGGATCTCGCTCAGGCGAGAAAATCCCGCCTTATTAAAATTTCAGATCTGATGCCGTCGCTCAAGCGAGGGATTCTCGCTGAAGCGAGGGATTCTCGCTGAAGCGACAATCTCACAGTCTCAACTTCCCCAAAATGTTATTTCTCGCCCAGGCGAGACAACTCTCGCTCAGGCAAGAATCCTCCAGTATAGCCCAGGATTTCACCCTCCCAGATGAGCCTTTCTCGCTCAGGCGAGAATCTCTCGCTCAAGCGAGACTTGCAGGACTGATACTATAATTTTAAAGACTTAAATTTAGGGTGTTACACCTCCCTCCTTAAAGGAAGTCCTGACTTCCTTAGCCGGCAACGACTTCATATAACTAGTATCATCAGAAATCTCGTCTGGATCTCCGAACACAACGGTCTTATCAGCACAATAAACATCACATGATTTGCAGACAACCTGTCCATCCCCAGAATTAGATCTAATTAGGACAATGGTAAGAAAATTAAATCCACGGTAAATTTTTTACCATTTACCACTACTGGACATCGAGACACAACCATCGATACCACCATAGGTACATTAGTTGGGGTGGATACGAACAAGTCATAAGGCAACGACTCAATTTGCAATTTTAGTCTATCCACGCATTCAATAGATACAAAGGAGTGTGTCGCTCCCGAATCAAATAACACTAAAAGAGGAATACCTGCCACCATGCAATTACCTTTTATCAGGCCATCCACATCTGATGCCTCTGCACCACTCATGGTAAACACTCTACTAGTGGATCTAGGTTGTTCAGCCCTCATAGCATTCTCACTCTACTATAACTTAGGACAATATCTCCTGATATACCCAACTTCCTTGCCTTGAAAGCAACTAAGTGTTGTTCCAGGGCACAAATCACCAACATGAGTTTTGCCGCATTTGTTGCAAAAGGACGGAGACTAAAACTGTGATCCTCCCGCCTTTGCGTGAGGCCTCGGCCCATGCGAACTACTTCCCCGATTTCCAGCATGTGGGGAGTATGGTGTTCGTTCCTCTCGGAAGACCTTACTCTTCCCCTTTCCATGTCCATAACTCCTTTGAGGACCAAAGTGCCTCAGAGTATTAGTTCGAGGAGTCACCACCTCATCGGTTGTCAGGTCGTCCTCATACATCCTGCAATTGTTTACTAGTGTAGCAAAATCCGCAATTTCTTGATGCTCGAACATCCTTTTTAACGGGCTTCAGGCCCGATTCAAACTTAGAACATTTGGACCTTCCGTCCACTTCCAATTCAGTGTATGGACAAAATCGGGCCAATTCCTCAAACTTGGCGGCATATTCTCCCACCGACATATTCCTTGTTCCAACTTCAGAAACTCCATTTCTTTCTTCCTCCTCAGATCAGCAGGAAAATATTTCTGGAGAAATTTCTCCTTGAAGGCAATCCAGTTATCACTCGCCCTTCCGTTTCCATCTGTTGCCGAGTAAATTCCCACCAAGTTTCTGCTTCTTTCACCAACATATAAGAAGCATACGTCACTTTCTGAACATCATTACAACCCATCGCTCAGAATATTAGTTCCAAGTCTTGAATCCACTTGCTCGCAGTATCAGGAGCGAACCCACCTTGGAACTTGCTAGGTTTCTGCTTGTAGAACTCATTCAACTCTCGGTACTCGGCCGGTCTGGGTGAAACTAAAAGTTGAGAGCTAGGACTTGGTGCATGGTTCTGATTCAGATTATGAAAACTCTCGTTCACTTGTTGTAGTGCAGCCACCATCTGAGCCAGCAGATCATTTTGAACATTCTGACTCGTTCCTCTCCCTCTTCCTCTTCCAGCCATTTCTTAACCTGCACTCATTGATGGTCAGCACACAAATCTAACTCACATAAGTTAGGTTATCACATAATCTCATAGCACATTACATGTCATTATACCAAGGCTACATGCTTTAAACAGTCAATTCATATAATTTCAACTAGTTAAATTGTGAAGATGGTGACCTTTCCCAACCTATGACTAAGGTTTTGATGATGCTCACTATGTCATCAAATGCAAAAATAAGACTAGCAAATCAAAAGTCAAAGAAGCTCATATGTGTAGTCTAAGTCTTCTAGGTAAAACGATACTTGAACTTAAAATCTCTTAACTATACGATAAAGGCTGATCTCTGAAAAACTCATGCATAAAACTAAGATCATTTGCACTAAAGCATAAGTGTTCTGTTTTTAAAATAGTGTAATCGATTACACTATCTTGGTAATCGATTACACATTGATAAACTAATCAGACCTGTTCATTTTCCATGATGTAATCGATTACACTATACTAGTAATCAATTACAACATATTAAAAGCATCAGATATGTGCATTTTTCACAATGTAATCGATTACACTACACTTGGTAATCGATTATATCAAGTCGTTGAGTTTGTATTTTCAATATTTTAACTGGTGTAATCGATTACACCATATGGTAATCGATTACACATACCAGAATAGTATATTGGTTCTGTTTTGATTGAACTGGTGTAGCTCTTAACTTTTCACAAACTCATATTGGTTCATGTGCACGTATTAAACACTATAAATAGGTGTTCTATGACTTGTTTTTAAACACACAAATTCTGAATACAACTTTCATGATCACATACTCACAAAGTTCTTAAAATTTCTCTCATTCATTCTTAAGCACAAACAAAAGCCCTTGTCCAAGTTATTTGATTTTAAATTAAAGTTATCATTCAGTTAGTGATTCAAATCCATAAAGTACCAATTACTATTAGAGAATCACTTATTCAAAAGCCTTGTACAAACCATCTTAAGAATACAAAATTGAGTATTGTAAACATTTCACCAAGTGTGGTGAAGTGAAGTATATTGTGAAAGACCGGTGTTAGCCTAGTGCCTAGTGGAATAGGTTAGTAGTCTTGGAAGAAGACGAAGAAGGTGTATCATTGGTTCTTGCAATAGTGGAAAAATCTTCTTGGTAACAATAAGGACTGGACGTAGCCTTCAAATTGAAGGTGAACCAGTATAAATCTTGGTGTGATCTTCTCTTCCCTTAACTTTTTACATTTTGCATTATCTTCTACTTCTACTCAAATATTCTGTTTATTACTTCCGCTCATAGAAAAACTCTCTTTAACTTGCAAAGTTTTAAAATAAAAGTAGAAAAATTTAATTTAAGTCTCTACACCTAATTCACCCCCCTCTTATGTGGCCGTATATCTTAACAAATGGCATCATAGCGTAAGTTTAGGTAATTTTCTCCTACGATCCTAACTATGGCCTCAAGACAATTTCTAGGTGAGGGATCCAATATAAATCGTCCACCAAACTTTAATGGTGAACATTACGATTTCTAGAAAATTAGGATGAGAATCTTCATTGAGTCTCAAGACTTAGAAATTTGGGACGCCATTGAAAACGGTCCCTTTATTCCAAGTCATCTTAGTTGTGGTGTAGTAGAAACAAAACCAAGAAGTGCTTGGGATAATGAAGATAAAAGAAAAGTTCAATATGATCTAAAAGCCAAGAACATTATAACTTCAGCTTTGGGAATGGATGAATTCATTAGAATCTCAAATTGCAAAACTACAAAAGAGATGTGGGAAACCTTAGAGACCACCCACGAAGGAACAAATGAAGTTAAGCGTTCAAGACTCAATACTCTGTCACAAAAGTATGAACTCTTTAGAATGCTTCCTGGTGAGAAAATACAAGACCTGCAGAAAAGATTTACCCACCTTACTAACCATCTCATTGCCTTAGGAAAAGACCTATCTACTAATGACTTAAACTTAAAAGTTCTTAGGTCCCTAAATTGAAATTGGCAACCCAAAGTTACTGCCATATCAGAAAAGTAGAGTCTGTCTAAAATGTCTCTTGCAACCCTCTTTGGTAAATTGCAAGAATATGAATTAGAATTAGGGAGATTAGAGCAAAATGAAGAAATAGAAAAGAAACACAAATCAATTGCTCTAAATACCGTTACTAAAGATAGAAATAGTGATATTGATGAAGATGAGGACATGATTCTTCTAGCCAAAAGATTTAATAAATTCTTAAAGAAAAGTAAAAACATCAAGAATAACAAATTTTCAAGGAAAAATGAAAATTCCTCCTCTCAAAACATCACTTGCTTTGAATGCGGCAAAAGTGGCCACATAAAAGCAGATTGTCCTACTCTTAAAAAGAAGGACAGTTATAGCAAGAACTTCAACAACAACAAAGTCAACAATTATAACAATAAAACAAAGAAGGCTTATATAGTTTGGGATGACAATGATATAAGCTCATCATCTGACTCCGACAATGAAGAGAATGCACAAATAGCAGTAATGGCTTCACACCAATCAGAAGATGAAATTGATGAGGTTAGTAACTCTTTTGAATTACATAGTTATGATGAGTTGCAAGAAGCGTTTAATGAATTACATGATGAATTTTTAAAGCTTTCTAAAAAGTGTTCTAAACAAAAGAAACCATTGTTGAATTAGAAAGTAAAGTCAACTCTCAAAACAAACTCACTAGTTATAATAAATGTATAGAAAAATAATCCAAAATACATGAATTAAATAATGAAATAAACACTTTAAATAGGAGCACTAAAAAATTGGACAAAATCTTGTTGAATCAACGCCCTTCAAATAACAAAAGAGGGATTGGTTATTCTCCTAATAATAATATTGGCCAAAACAAAACAGTCTTTATAAAAGAAAGTGTTGGTAAACTTCCGTATGTTAATGAAAGGGTTGTACCAAAATTTAAGAACTCAGATTTCTATACTTCCCCAAATAATTTCAAAAGTAATAAATTGATCTACAAGTATACATGTAATTATTGTAATAATAATGGTCATACTCCTAACAATTGATATGTTAAAAATTATGGAGTACCAAAAGTTAAATTTGTATGGGTCGAGAAAGGCATTAACACAAAAGGACCAATCACTTTGGGTACCTAAATCTAAAATATAAATTTATTTTGTTGGTATGCTTTGGAGCAGAAAACGATCTATGGTACCTAGACAGTGGCTGCTCAAGGCATATGACTGGTGACAAATCAAAGTTCAGCTTTATTCTACCAAAAGATGGATTTGTCACATATGGTGATAACAATAAAGGTAAAATTTTAGGAATTGGAAGGATTGGTAAACCTCCAGATGTTACTATAGATAATGTCTTAAATGTTGATGGCTTAAAACACAATCTTCTTAGTATAATGATGATGCATGGTTAAATGTCATCTTTAAGAAGGATTTATGTACTATAGAAGATAGCAAGACTCATAAGACTAAACTTTTCGGAAAAATAACAAATAACATATTTATGATTTCCTTAAATGACCAATCATTAAAAATCAAGTGTTTATCTATCAATAATGATCATGCATGGTTATGGCATAGGAGATTTGCTCACATTCACATGAATCATTTAAACAAATTAGTAAAACATGACTTAGTCATTGGCTTGCCTAAAAAGAAATATGTTAATAATAAATTATGTGATGCATGCCAAAAGAGTAAATTAAAGAAAACTTCTTTTAAACCTAAGCATATAGTTTCTACTAATAGGCCTTTAGAATTAATTCATATGGATTTGTTTGGCCCCTCTAGCATTAAAAGCTTTGGAGGAAATTACTATGGTTTTGTTCTAGTTGATGACTTTTCTAGATATACTTGGACATTCTTATTAGTTCATAAAAATGAAGCTTTTCATGTTTTTAGAAAGTATGCCAGTCGTGTTCAAAATGAAAAATCCATGAAAATTACTTCTATAAGGAGTGATCATGGTGGGGAATTTCAAAATGCTTTATTTGAAGAATATTGTGATGAACATGGAATTTCACACAATTTTTCTGCACCAAGGACTCCACAACAAAATTGTGTTGCGGAACACAAAAATAAACTTTTAGTAGAACTAGCAAGAAGCATGATAAATGAAACTAATCTGCTCAAATACTTTTGGGCTGATGCTATTAATACTGCCTCCTATGTGTCTAATAGAGTGCTAATAAGACCTCTTTTGAAAAGGACCCCTTATGAACTATATAAAGGTAGGAAGCCAAATATCTCTCATTTGCATATTTTTGGGTGTAAATGTTTTGTTCTTAACAATGGAAAGAGTAAACTTGGTAAATTTGATGCTAAAGCTGACGAAGGAATTTTCCTTGGTTATTCACTCACAAGCAAAGCCTATAGAATTTTTAATAAAAGAACTTTAACCATCGAGGAATCTATACATGTTTCTTTTGATGAATCTAACCCTTCTATGGAAGAAAAAGTTGTTTGTGATGATCATGACAGTGATTTACCAAGTACTTCTCAAAATGATGTCACAAAGTCCATGGAACAATTCAACCTAGAGCAAATGATGAAAGAAGAAAAACTACCTCATATCTCTACTCAAGAACACGATGGTCTTCCTCAAGAATGGAGAACACACCGAGATCATCCAATTGACAACATCATTGGAGACATCAATAAAGGGGTAACTACTTGACTTAGTCTTAGAGATGCATGTCTTAACATGGCTTTTGTTTCTCAAATAGAACATTCTAAGATAAATGATGCTATTGATGATGAACATTGGATGATTGCTATGAATGAAGAGTTAAATCAATTTAAAAGAAACCAAGTATGGGAACTAGTCCCTAGACCTAGTAACAAGCAAATCATAGGAACCAAATGGATCTTTAGAAATAAATTAGATGAAAATGGCATAATAGTTAGAAACAAAGCTAGGTTGGTAGCACAAGGTTATAATAAAGAAGAAAGAATAGATTATGAAGAAACCTTTGCTCATGTGGCTAGACTAGAAGCCATTAGATTGATCTTAGCCTATGCATGCTTATTAGACTTCCAACTATACCAAATGGATGTTAAGAGTGCCTTCTTAAATGGTTATAAAGGAAGAAGAAGTGTAAGGACCCAAATTTCACCCTTGTAAATTTTTCCTTATGTTATTCCTTTTTCATGCACTTTCCTATATTTACTTTCCTAAATTTTTCCTTATATTTACTAATTTCCTAACCTTATTTTAAAATCTCATTTTTCCACTTCACACTCAATCTATGAACCAACAACGACATACACATTCATTTAACCGAAAAACATAATTCGTATTAATGCAACCCAATAACTATCGCATACAACTAGCTATGGGTTTCCAAAATACCCATAGCTACAAATATCCAGAGTTACCATCATCCATGGTTCCTACCACGTACAAAATCAGGCCCATAATTACAAATAGTTAATTCAGAATGCAATCAGTTAGGTTACAAAAAGAATGGAAATAAGGACTTCAAAATGAAAGCCTCTAAACTCCAAAATCAAAACATCCTTACATCTTCCACCTACCTACAATGGGATTAACATTGACCATACACGGGAAAACACAAAGGAGTAAGTCATTATGTCAATACAGGTTAATCCACATATAAAATACAAAGGAAACATTAGAATGAGGCACATAACATAAGTACAAAAATGTAACCAATCATATCTTCTTTATTTTCTTTCCATATTATCCATATTCACCCTATTGCATATATATCCCATAATATATATTCTATAGCATGCATATTCATCCATTCCAAATCACTTTATTTTCCATATTAGTCATATTCACCTATAGCATATATATCCCATAATATATATTCTATAGCATGCATATTCCTCCATTCCAAATCACTTTCTTTTCCATATTAGTCATATTCACCCTATAGTATATATATCCCATAATATATATTCTATAGCATGCATATTCATCCATTCCAAATCACTTTCTTTTCCATATTAGTCATATTCACCCTATAGTATATATATCCCATAATATATATTCTATAGCATGCATATTCATCCATTCCAAATCACTTTCTTTTCCATATTAGTCATATTCACCCTATAGTATATATATCCCATAATATATATTCTATAGCATGCATATTCATCCATTCCAAATCACTTTCTTTTCCATATTAGTCATATTCACCCTATAGTATATATATCCCATAATATATATTCTATAGCATGCATATTCATCCATTCCAAATCACTTTCTTTTCCTTATTAGTCATATTCACCCTATAGTATATATATCCCATAATATATATTCTATAGCATGCATATTCATCCATTCCAAATCACTTTCTTTTCCATATTAGTCATATTCACCCTGTAGTATATATATCCCATAATACATATATTCTATAGCATGCATATTCTTCCATTCCAAATCACTTTCCTTTTCATTTCGTAAATCCCATGTACTCCCATCTACTACGATTAACATTTAATTATTCAATGCCACCTCGGGCAAGACTACACCACGAAGGTGATTTCAATACCACGTTGGGTAAGTCTACACCATGAGGGTGATTCAATACGACGTTGGGTAAGTCTACACCACGAATGTGATTCAATACGACGTTGGGTAAGTCTACACCGTGAAGGTGATTCAATACTACATTGGGTAAGTCTACACCACGAAGGTGATTCAATACCACGTTGGGTAAGTCTACACCACGAAAGTGATCCAATACCACGTTGGGTAAGTCTACACCATGAGGGTGATTCAATACCACGTTGGGTAAGTCTACACCGTGAAGGTGATTCAATACCACGTTGGGTATGTCTACACCAAGAAGGTGACCGAATACCACATTGGGTAAGTCTACACCACGAAGGTGATTCAATACCACGTTGGGTAAGTCTACACCACGAAGGTGATCCAATACCACGTTGGGTAAGTCTACACCAAGAAGGTGACTCAATACCACATTGGGTAAGTCTACACCACGAAGGTGATTCAATACCACGTTGGGTAAGTCTACACCACGAAGGTGATCCAATACATTTATAAACAGCAATTCCATGCATCCTTTATTACGAACATACCCATATATGTTTATAATAAATAAGCGACTTGCATCTTAACCACTTTCATAACCAGAAACTACACACATTTCCATTACAAAGTACAATTAAAGACTTATCCTTACCTTGGTGAACGTTGGAGTCGTTTCCGAGTAACTTTACAAGTTTCCTCCGTGATTACCTCCAACCTTAGGATCTTTCCTCATCCACACCAAACAACAACAAAGGTCAGTACTTTATACAAAATAACACATAAAGAACTCATGTCTCATCTTTTAAACATGCAAGGCGTTCACACATTTTCAATGTTTCTAAAATACTTTCATTAAGTGTTTCCAAACATCTAAACGTACATATTCATCTCATACATCAACATTAGAGCACAAACTCATCTTCTACATCTAAATTCATCCATTTCCTTTTTACTCACATCCTCATTTTGGGGGTTTTGGGGTTTTCATGAATAAACCCACAAAACCTTTCCATTCATCAAATACCAACTCTAAACCAAGAGTTTACAAGATAAAAACAACATAAAATGAACAATAACTCTAAAGGATGAGTTTCCATGGTTTCTCATACTTTGAGAAGAGTTCCATACACCCAAAACAAGTTAGAAAGGAAGAAGAAGAGTTAGAAACAAGAGATTTACCTCTTCTCAAGCTCTAAGATGATTCCTAAGGCTCTTTGCTCTTGAAAAGCTCTCATCTCTCTCTTCTCTTCAAAGTTCTAACCCTAAAATGCGTTTGGGGTTTCTATTTTAAAGTGACATCGTCAGGTTCTCGCTTAAGCGAGCACATTCTCGCTCAGGCGAGGAAATCCCGTCTTTTTAAAATTTAAGATCTGACGCTCTCGCTCAAGCGAGGAATTTCTCGCTCAAGCAAGGCAGCTCTCGCTGAAGCGAGGAATTTCTCGCTCAGGCGAGCAGCTCTCGCTCAATCGAGGGTCCTCTTGCTCAAGCGAGGATCTCACAGCCTCGATAGGTCCTGAATGTCAATTTTCTCGCCCAGGCGAGACAAATCTCGCTCAGGCGAGATCACTCTCGCTCAAGCGAGACAATTCTCGCTCAAGCGAGAATCCTTCAGTATAGCCTATGATTTCACCCTCCCAGGTGAGCCTCTCTCGCCCAGGCGACGATTCTCTCGCTCAAGCGAGACTCCCAGGACTGATACTATAATTTAGTGACTTTAAAATATAGGGTGTTACAATCAACCCCCTCTTATAGGAGTTTTCGTCCCAAAAATTTTTTTACCCAACTCTCGAAAAGTATTATTCATCGCCTAGACTTAGGCATAAGATATACTCGACCAAATTCATGCTCGATCATCTAATCCATTAAGATTACTTAAACGACCACCAAGGGCACACCACTAAACCGTGATATCACAAGGTCAATTCATGGAAAATCTCCTCAAGGTCCAAACACTAAGATCCCAATCTCGAACAACTCGAACAACTACGAGAACGAAACTATTACCGGACTAAAGATTCCCCAGTATTCATCAAGAACCATAGGTCTCTCTGACCTATCCAGCTTACAATCCTCACAAACGTTGAGAATTCTCAATAAGCACTTCCGAAACCAAGGGAATGGGAAACTCCTTACCCCTCATCTACCACAATGCATCATCTAACATCCAACATGCACTAGCTAGTTTCACTTCCACTCAAGGAAGAAGCATAAATTTATTTCACTTATAAAACAAAGCCGCAATTTGCCCAAAATTCACCTTAACATTCCCAACATTGCATGCAGTACCACATCGAAACAAGGTAGTCACTCAACAAAAGCATCTAAACAACTAAGACTTTCAGAGTCTCTCCCCGTGTACAAAATCAAACTATCCAGAAATTTTCCAATTACATCAAACCTTTTCACCACCATACCATACAGTAGAGGGGAATTACCAATTCCTAGACTCAATTGGACACACGAAGCCATTGATTCACCCAAAACTAGATATATCGTTACCAATCGACAAGTGCAACTTTACCAACACTCAGTCCCATAACATATGTTAGACACGATTACCCAATTACACTTGCAATTCTATATTTAGTACCCCACTTGCAACACGTCTAGAAATACATGGTCACAATTGTATCACCAAATTTTTAACAACCTCATATTTATGAATATACGGTTGCTAAAATTTTTGGATTCTCAAACATGTTACGAAATCAATGTTTAGCCACAAGCTACGTTTCACCCAAAAATGATTTTCAAAAATGGTCTGAACACACGATTCATGGCAACCATGTCGTGAAGACAAGGTTTACACAATCATTTCAACATAACTCAAAACCCCTTTCTCTCATAAGGTTACACTACACTCATGCATAACAATTACTGACGCACATGAAACAGAAACAACTTTTGTCGGTACAACATTCAAAGCAGATAATTGATGTACACCACCTCTATATCGTGCATTGCCAATGTTCTACTGCAAAAGGACCGGTCATCATAGACCAAAAGTTTCACGTTTATTCAAATGCATTCATCACATTGACGGGGTAAGTAACTTAACTAGCTTCTTTCCTTATCTGGCAATATAAGTTTTACCCCTTAACATACCTATACCGATCAATGTAAACTCGATCTTAAATCCTCACTAAGATACTCAACAAGAATCTTTCACATCAACAATTTTCACATAGTTAAGCATAACACGATTTGCTGACCGCCAGTCCCTCGTCAGGGTTAATTCCACCTGGGACATCATTAAGCATATCAAAACTATGGTAAAGGTCCTACCATTTACCCCAACCGTACAATGAGACACCAGTATCGATACCCACTACCGGTACATTGGGCGGGGTGGATACAACTAAGTCAAAAACAATGACTCTGTGTACAATTTCAGTCGGTTCACACATTCAACAAATACGAGGAGTGTGTCGCTCCCGAATCGAACAACACTAAAAGAAAAAATACCTACCACCATACATTTACCTTGGGCCAGGACATCCACATCTGATGCCTTTATACCACTCATGGTAAACACCTGCCTAGGTTTTTGGTCCTCTCGGCCTGAACAACATTCTATCGTTGATCCAGCTTGGGGCAAAACCTTTTGAAGCACCCATTTCCCGATCCTGGACATGTGCTTCCATAATGGTACCTACCACATTTATCGCACAAGCGAGTAGTGACTCCACCTTTAGAAACAGCAGAAGATTTTGATCCTTGATAATTTCGGTCACGGTATCCCTTGGGCGCCGCATAAGGTTTTCGGTTATCCTCAAATATCCTTTCCTTACCCTTGTCTTGGGTATGATTTCTATGAGGGCCGAATTTTCTCGGAGGATTAACTCTAGGGGTCACCACCTCATCCGCTGCCAGGTCATCTTCATACATTCTACACTTGTTACCCAAGGTAGGAAAATCGGCAATCTCTTGATGTCCAAACATCATCTTCAGCTTGGGTCTCAAACCCAACTCAAATTTTGAACACTTGGACCTTCCGTCCATTTCCAATGCAGAGTAGGGGCAAAATCGGGCCAATTCTTCGAATTTAGCCGCATATTCCCCCACCGACATGTCTCCCTGTTCCAACTTCAAGAACTTCATTTCCTTCTTCCTCTTCAGATCAACAGGGAAGTATTTATGAAGGAATTTCGCCTTGAATATACCCCTGGAAATCAATTGTCCCTCCGCCTCCATTTGGCTTCGAGTAAACTCCCACCAGTTCTCGACCTCCTTCACTTGCATATAAGTGGCATAGGCCAACTTCTGAGCCTCCGAACAACTCATGGCCCGGAAGATCCACTCCATTCCCTGAATCCACTCAATAGCAACATCAAGAGCAAACCCCCCGTGGAACTTACTAGGGTTCCTTCTGCAAAACTCATATAGACCTCGATACTCTATCGGTCCGGGTGGGACTAGGGGTTGCGAACTCGGACTTGGTGCAAGGTTCTAATTCAGATTATGCAAGTTCTCGTTCATCTATTATAGTGCAGTCACCATCTGAGCCAAAAAATCATTTGGAACATTCTGACTCGTTCCTCTTCCTCTTCCCCTTCCAGCCATGTCTTAACCTGCGCTCATTGGCAGTCAGCACACAAATTTAACTCACATAGACCCTAAACTCATTCATCTCTTCTCTCTACTACCCTTATCACTCCATCTAGAATTCCTTCATCTCCTTCAAACCCTAAAACCCCATTTTTATCCATGGCTCCTTCTTCTCGCTCCAAGAGGGCCTGAAATACCAACCCTCTCGACCTCTCCCGTCTTCTCAAAGACGATGAGCAATAAAAAAGGTTCCTCAACCACTACATTGAGTGACCGGTAATGACACCCAAATATGGGTCCCTTGCTGCTTTTGATGAACAGGGTTATCATTTCCCATCTCTAATACGGGCTCAAGGTTTACATGTCTTCGTAGAAGACAAAACCTCTTTCTACATTGAGCTTATTCGAGTATTCTACTACAATCTGAAGTTAGAAAATGAAACTTTGTACTCTTATGTTAAAGGCAAACATATCGCGCTTACACTTACTGAATTTGGCGAATGTTTGAGTTTGCCAAGTACTGGTGCTATGTTCGGAAGCTTCATTAAGTGTCCCTGGAGTGGATTCAACAAGAGGGAATTCTATTTTTTCCTTTGTCGTTTTTATGAGGCGGAGATTTCTCGGAAGCGGTCAAGGTCTGCGGCTGGCTCCTCTCGCGAAACTCTTGGGGTTGGCAATCTTACAGTCGAGAATCGCCTTTTGCACTACTTTCTGGAGTATGTTATTTTTCAGAAAGGATCCAACTACTCTCAGGTGAATGATTTTGAACTTCAACTCTTATATGGGATCATAAATATGGAAAGTATCAACTGGAGTTTTATTATCTTTCAAGTTATGATAAACCAGACCACCAAATCTGGTCCGCTCCCATACCCTTTTGCAATCACTAGAATCCTGCAAAAGTTTAATGTTGACTTCACTATAGAGCTGGAGACTCCATTTTCCATCAAGGAACATCGAATTGATCTCACATCTCTGGGGAAAATGCAAATTGTGGAGGTTCCAGATGGTTCTTTGCGACACAAGGATCAGCAAGTTGAAGATGATGCTCCTTTGGAAGTGCCTGCACAACCTGCACCTCCTGCACCTCAGGATTTGGGTAACTCTCCATTCTATCAATCAATTATGGACGAGCTTGCTGGTCAGAGTGCAGAGTTGGTCAATATGCGCGCTTATATTACTACCCGGATGGATCACATTGATTCTCGAATGGATTCCATGGATTCTCGATTCAATGAGATCACTTCCTCGCTTCGCAACCTTCAGCCTCGCGATCCTCCACCTTTCTAGTGATCTTAGCTTCGGATTAGGAATTCTCGTTTTTATGAAAGACCCGTTGTTGTTTATTGTTTCTGACTATTAGTCTGATGTCTTTGTTAATGTTTGTTTTGCATCCTTGAACTACAAACTTATGGATTATGCATGTTACTGTTCTACTTTATGGTTTAAAGCATTTTGTTCTAACATATGAATGATTTTCTGCATGTTATCATTTCATTACTATGCTTAATCTGCTATACCTAGTCTCCTTTTTGATAATGTCAAAAGGGGGAGAAAAGTGTTGTATGTTTTGTATGTTCAAATTTATTTCAGGCAAATTTTTTTTCACAAAGTTATGCAATAACACCAAAAGACAAGGGGAGAACCGCTAAACATGAATCAATTGTCAAGACATAGTTTGCCATCATCAAAAAGGGGGAGATTGTGAAGATGGTGATCTTTCCCAACCTATGGCTAAGGTTTTGATGATGCTCACTATGTCATCAAATGCAAAAAGAAGACTAGCAAAACAAAAGTCAAAGAAGCTCATATGTGTAGTCTAAGTCTTCAAGGTAAAAAGATACTTGAACATAAAATCTCTTAACTATACGATTGATCGAGGCCGTACTCGATACAAATAATATAACAATAAAGTATAGTACTAGGAAGTGACTCCTAGGTCGTTTCCCAAAGATTATCTTTCACACAATGGTTCAAACACCTTACACGCACACACACAATGGGGGGTTTTAGTGGTTGTTATGCTATGAAATTAAGCTAAAACAGAACACAAACATAAAACAGAATAGTAAAGAGGCTAAATCCTTTTGGTTTCCTTGTTCACAACTCAATCCTCGGTTTCAATATATCAAAATCAGATTCTCAGTGTTCCTTTGTTGAGAGTCGATTAACTAAGCGATGATCAACTCACAGTTAAATTGCTAAACCTCTAACTAAGCGAAATTGGCATAAGCAACAAACAGTTAACAAAGTCACACGAATCAAAGCATCAATTTCAGAATCGAAACATTGAATTCCTAATCTGTTCATAACTCTAATGTCTAAGCTTCAAACTAAGCGAAATCAACATAAACATAGAGCATTTACAGATTCATATAAACTAAGCGATTATGTGCTAGAGAACTAATTAACTAAGCGAAAATCAATTCACAAACCTACAACAAAATCATAGAATTAAGCAAACCACAATCTGAAATAGGATAGAAGATTCAAACATAAAGAAACCGAAATTGCATTAAACGAATAAAGAGAAACCGAAATGCATTAAGCACTAAACCTCAAGAGTGTGATACATTACCAAAGGAATTTAGCACTAAACCTCTAGCCTTCCATGGAGGAAGAAGCAAAACCGAATTTGGAGGAGGAAGAAGATGAAAAATGAAAACCTAAAAGAACCCCAAAAGGGGGAAAACGAAAATGTAATGTAAAATTCTGTGTGAAAACGAAATTCTAAGCTTATTAAAGGGTAAAACCGAAATGGGCCCTAAACAATGGGCCCAAAACCTAAAACGGAATTAAAAATCCTATAACTAAATACAATCTTCACTTTAGCACACATCTTCCACTTGTAATGCCCAAAATGTCCTTGGTGCCAAATATGTCCTGAAAATGGAATTAGATTTAATTAGGCTAAATAATCCCAAATTAACTCATTTTAGGAATAATAGTCCAATAAAGCCTAAAACACTAAACAATGCCAAATAAAGTCAATTAGACACCAAGAATCATTAACAATGGTAAAATAAGGTTATTAATAATGTGTAATATTTGACTCATCAACGATAAAGGTTGATCTTTGAAAAACTCATGCATAAAACTAAGATCATTTGCACTAAAGCATAAGTGTTCTGTTTTTAAAACAGTGTAATCGATTACACTATCCTGGTAATCGATTACATGTTGATAAACTAATCAGACCTATGCATTTTCCATGATGTAATCGATTACACTATACTAGTAATCAATTTACAACATATTAAAAGCATCAGATATGTACATTTTTCACAATGTAATCGATTACACTACACTTGGTAATTGATTACATCAAGCTGTTGAGTTTGTATTTTCAATTTTTTAACTGGTGTAATCGCTTACACATACCAGAACAATATATTGGTTCTGTTTTGATTGAACTGATGTAGCTCTTAACTTTTCACAAACTCATACTGGTTCATGTGCATGAATTAAACACTATAAATAGGTGTTCTATGATTTGTTTTTAAACACACAAATTCTGAATACAACTTTCATGATCACATACTCACAAAGTTCTTAAAATTTCTCTCATTCATTCTTAAGCACAAACAAAAGCCCTTGTCCAAGTTATTTGATTTTAAATTAAAGTGATCATTCAGTTAGTGATTCAAATCCATAAAGTACCAATTACTATTAGAGAATCACTTATTCAAAAGCCTTGTACAAACCATCTTAAGAATACAAAATTGTGGTGAAGTGAAGTATATTGTGAAAGAACGGTGTTAGCCTAGTGCCTAGTGGAATAGGTGAGTAGTCTTGGAAGAAGACGAAGAAGCAGTATAATTGGTTCTTGCAATAGTGGAAAAATCTTCTTAGTAACAAGAAGGACTGGACGTAGCCTTCAAATTGAAGGTGAACCAGTATAAATCTTGGTGTGATCTTCTTTTCCCTTAATTTTTTACATTTTGCATTATCTTCTAATTCTACTCTAATATTCTGTTTATTACTTCCGCTCATAGAAAAACTCTCTTTAACTTGCAAAGTTTTAAAATAAAAGTAGAAAATTTTAATTTAAGTCTCTACACCTAATTCACCCCCATCTTAGGTGGCCATATATCTTAACAATCACAAACATGTTACAAAGAAGCAAGTAAGGCCATACCCTAGGCCGCAATATTAACTATGCTCTGATACCATATTGTAAGGACCCAAATTCTACCCTTGAAATTTTTTCTTTTATTTTAATACTTCATGCTTAATTTTTCCCATGTTACACCAAACATACGTTTCCTTGAACCTTTTAATTCCTTCATTTCGTTAATTATATAATAACTCTAATCGTACAACTTCGATTTCATACCATAGTACTCTTAATTGCAGAAAAATATAATTCATATTAACGTCTCCTAGTAACTAACGCATACAACTAGCTATGGGTTTCCAAAATTCCCATAATTACAAATTTCCGAAGTTACAAACATCCAAAATTACAATTATCCAAGTAACATTCAAATAGTCATAGTACAAAATAGAAAAATAAGGAAATCCAAGTTTTAAGCTCCTAAAGTATCAAACCACACATCCTCAACCATCCTGTTTACCTACAATGGGATTATCAACGGCAAATACACACAACATACAAATGAGTAAGTCATTAATATAATAAATACCATTATAAGATAATCCACATTTTAAAGGGGTTAGTAAACCATTTTTAAATTCATTTTTGCTACATCACTTGAGCCAAAGTTTGCTACATCGCTTGAGCCAAAGCTTGCTACATAACTTGAGCCAAAGTTTCGCTACATAACTTGAGCCAAAGTATCGCTACATAACTTGAGCCAAAGTATCGCTACATAACTTGAGCCAAAGTATCGCTACATAACTTGAGCCAAAGTCACTAACCAATCATGGTCGGCTAAAAACGTGTTTTCTTTTAATTGATACACCATCAATTCATAAACAGTAAATCCACGCAATCTTTATTACAAACATACCCATATATGTTTATAATACATAAGTGATTCACAACTTTATCATTATCCACAACCAGAATATCCACACATTTTCCATTTCAATGCGCAAGTTAAAGACTTCTCCTTACCTTGGTGAGTGTTGGGTTTGGTCCTTGGTAACTTTGCAAGTTCCACCGACACCGCCTCCAACTTTAGGATCTTTCCTCATTCCCACCATATAACAACAATGTTAGTCATTTATTCAAAATAACACATAAACAACTCATATTGCATCTTTAACCATATAAGAAATTCAAACATTTTCAAGGTTTCCAAACTACTTTCATTAAGAGTTTCCAAACATCTAAAACATATATATTCATCTCACATTTCGACATTTAAGCACATACTCATCTTCTACATCTAACATTTTACCCATTTTACTCTTTAACCACATTTTCATTTTAGGGTTTTGGGGTTTTCATGAATCAACCCCCAAACCCTTTCCATTCTTGAAATACCAACTCTAAACCAAGAGTTTACAAGAGAAAAACAACATAAAATGAACCATAACTCAAAAGGATGAATTTCCATGGTTTCTCACTTTTTGAGAAGAGATCCAACATACCAAAACAAGTTTCAAAGGGAAGAAGAGAGTTAGAATCAATATTTTTACCTCTTCTCAAGCTTCTAGATGATTCTCAAGACTCCTTGCTCTTGAAAATGCTCTCTTCTCTCACTTCTCTCTAGGTTTTTCCCCAAAAATGTGTTTGGGGTCCCTTATTTAATGTAACAGTGTCGGGTTCTCGCTCAAGCGAGCCCATTCTCGCTCAGGCGAGAAAATCCCGGCTTTTTAAAATTTCAGATGCGACTCTCTAGCTCAAGCGAGGGATTCTCGCTCAAGCGAGAATCTCATAGCCTTGACAGGCCCAGAATGTCACTTCTCGCCCAGGCGAGGAAACTCTCGCTCAAGCAAGACAACTCTCGCTCAAGCAAGACAACTCTCGCTCAAGCAAGATGATTCTCGCTCAGGCGAGAATCCTTTAGTATTTCCTAGGATTCCACTCACCCATATGAGTCTCTCTCGCCCAGGCGACACTTTTCTCGCTCAAGCGAGACTCCCAGGGCTGACACTATAGTTTAAAGACTTGAAATTTAGGGTGTCACAGTCTACACCATCACAGATAATACAAAGGTCAGAATCGAAAGATACCTTGTTACCTATATCGCATAGTTAACTAATACTTAGTAGGTTGTGCTCCAGGCCTTCAACATATAACACGTTTTCCACAATTGCCAGAGAGGCATTTCCTACTCTTCCGATTACAAGGATCTTTCCATTATTGTTGTCTCCGTAAGTGACGTAACCCTTGTCTTGGAGTGTAAGATCCAAGAATTTGGACTTATCACCTGTCATATGTCTAGAACACCCACTACGAGATACCAGTGTTATCAGAGTGTTCGTAGACATACCTACAAGACACAAATTACGTACTTTTAGGTACCCAAGTTATATTGGGTCCTTTCTTGTTAGTAACAGAACCTGGTGCTCATTTGGCTACCCACACATACTTGCCACTTAGCACTCCGTGTCGTTTAATATAACAAGATCCAGATGTGTGACCATGAACACCACAAAAGAAACAAGTAGGCAGTTTATGATTAATAACATGAGATTTACTAGCTACATGCTTTCTAAAAGGTCTCTTTTTACTTTTATGTTTGAACCCAAGACCGGTTCAATTTCCTACGTTATTTGATGAAGCAATTAACCTGTTAAGAATCTGACTGTTGTATGTGAACTTTGTTATTTTATATTTCAGTTCGTCCTTTTCCATTTTCAGTTCACAACATGTTTCACATACAAGAGTCTCAATAACTTTAGTAGAAGACATACATGAAGCACTAGAGTAAATGAGATCAAGAGTTTCATTTTCAAGTTTAAGTTCATCCATTTCTTTTTGCATGCTAGCAATTTTCTTTTCATGCAATAAAATAATTCTCTTTCGATCTACATTTACTTTGGCTATTTTCTTTAGTTCTTCATGCAGTTCAACAAAAGCATTATACAGTTCATCATATGTAGGTAAGTTACTTGAGCTAGAACAGGAACTAGATTCGTAGGAATTTACCACATCTAGTTCGTTATCCTTAGTAGAAGTACTAGCTTCATGATCCTTTACCATTAGACAGATCTTTGTTGTTTCCTCTTTTTCAGGTTGTTGAACTCTCTTCAGGGACATCCCAAACGATGTATTCTTTCTTGGACTTGAAGTCCCGAGAGGTGTTCTTCTCGCCATCGACTTTCTTTAGATAAACTAGGCATTGAAACTTCAGATGTCCAGCTTTGCCGCATTCATGACACGTGAACTTCTCTTTTGAGTTTTTGTGTTTGAAGATCGAGTTGCGAGTTTCTTTCTTTTGAAACCTATTTGAGCTTCCTCCTTTCTTTAGAAATTTGTTGAATTTTCGTACGAGAAGCGTCATGGTTTCAGTGTCGATTTCTGAATCAGACTCATCATCATCCGTATCTTCTTGATCTTGAGAAGTGGATGCTTTTAGTGATATTCCCTTTTTACGCTTGTCTGATTCTTCGTGTAAGGTCAGGCGACCAAGCTCCATCTCATGTTCTTGGAGCTTGCCGAAAAGAGTTGCAAACGCCATCGAATCAAGATCCTTCGACTCCATGATAGCAGTCACTTTTGGCTGCCAGTTCCTGTCAAGGCATCTTAAGATTTTATTAGTTAATTCTCCTTTCGAAAAAGTATTATCTAAGGAAACTAGATGATTTACAATATGATTAAAATACTTTTGCATATCACCAATAGATTCATTTGGAAACATGCAAAACAATTCATATTCATGAGTTAAAGCATTCAATCTAGCGCGCTTGACCTCACTAGTGCCTTCATGAGTCACTTGTAAAGTGTCCCACATTTCTTTGGAACTATTACACTGTGTGACTCGAAAGAACTCATCGTATGATAGTGCGGACGTGATGATGTTTTTAGCTTTCAAATGATGTTGCACTTTTCGTTTCTCATCATCAGTCCACATGCTCTTGGGTTTGTCTTTCGTCTCACCTTCCACTTAGTATAGTGGTGTGTAAGGACCATTCATAACGGAATCCCAAATGTCCGTATCAATGGCCTCTATGAAGATTCTCATCCTCACTTTCCAGTAGGCGTACCCCTCGCCACTGAAAATCGGTGGACGGTTAATGGATGCACCATCACCGCCAAAAGGATTGGTAGAGTCCATCGTATGATTTCCCGAGGATCAACAATCGAAGCGGTTAAGCTAGCACAGACGTACTAGCTCTGATACCACTTGTTAGGGTACCGGTCAATCAGAGTATAACACCTAGAGGGGGGTGAATAGGTGTAAGCGGTTAATATGTCCGCTTTTCAAATTTATGTGCAGAGAATCAAGAAACACAGAAATATTCAGTAATAATCTATTAAGTAAAAATACAATCGATTGTCTGAGACAAATTTAATCGACTAAAGAATTGTAATAATCGATTATTTGGAGCAGAAAAACCAGAAAGAACAGCTTGTAAAATATGGTTTCTAGGTAAACAAGCTATCCAAGAATCATGCAACTTCACACTATGATATCACAAACAGCATACAACAATTATACAGATATAAAACACTCAATATTTATGGATAAAGATTCAATCTTTCAAGTTAAAGAATGCAAGATACTTAATATGCTTAAAATAGTAAAAGATAAGGGAAAGAGAAAGAAGATCAAGAAATTTTATTCTGGTTCGTTCGCCTGTCCACCGGAAAACTACATCTAGGCCTCCTCTTCAGATCTAGGAGATTTGCTTCACTATATTTGAAAATGTTCTTTACACACACACTTCCAAATTGAGCCTTTCCTACTTGCTATGCGAACCCTATTTCGCCAAGCCTTGACTTCTCTTCGTTCACAAACGATTGCCCATCTTGCTACTTTATACGCCAAACAAGATACTCAGTGAAGACTATATCCAACCAACCGCAGCTAGCCGATATTACAACTTTCTCTAAACCTTAGAGACTTACAACCAAAGTTTACAAGAAAACAAATTTTTTGAAATAAACTCTTAAAGAAGAATTCTTTGGCTTACACAAGCCACTAACAACCCAAAAGATGATTGACTCACACTCACTCACAGGGGTATGAGAAATCAGAGGATTGAAACAAGGATTGGTGCACTCAAACTTGCACAAAAGTGAAAAAGCTTTGTTTTTTGCTAAACAAGAAACCAAGAATGCTTTTTACAAAGCAATGGTTTTTCTCTCAAGATTTGACAATGAATAACAAGTGAATATCACACAAGGAACTTGGGATTTCAAAAATTAAAGCTTAATATCAAGTTATGAAAATTTTGAAAGTTTGTAAGTTGTTCTAATTGTGAGAGAAACTTGGTCATTTATAGTTTTCTGGTTTCAACAGATTTAATCGATTAAATGACCTCTTAATTGATTAATAGTTTGAAAATTAGTACATTTCTGTTAAACATAATCGATTAACAAAAGACATAATCAATTATAACTGCCAAGAATCAAGAACCCAAAGCTACTAGAACTCTAATTAATCGATTAAAAATACCTCTTAATCGATTAACGGGTCTGTGCAGTCAGAAACTATAAGTTTTCTTGTGTAAGAGGCAACCCTCCAAAATAGATAGGTACATACTATGATGCATGATTTTCATAGAAAATATAATTTTGATGCAACCTACTAAAATGAAGAATGATGACTCACAAAAACAGATTTTTGGGCAATCTTACGAGCGCGTGAGACGATCATCATTTTGGGTTACCTAACCTAGACTCAAAGCTAATCAATCATCTTATGACTTCTAGAAAAATTAAAAACCTTCCTAGAGTCAGAGTCTTGGTCATATTGGATGTTGATGCGTCCAGTCTTCAAGCTTTTCAGGTCGGCTTTGTCTTCATCGAAACACAGGCAAGAAACAGATGTTGCAATTTGACTAGTACTTGCAATTTCACTTCTTCCTTTCTTCTTTTTGTGATGTTGGTGTCTTCATCGAAACCGTGCCAAGGTCAGGAGCAAGATCTTCTTCACACCTTGGACATACATTTTCTACCCCCTACAAACACTACTTCCAATTTTGCAGAAAATCATAATACATATTCATAACTTAAAGAAGTGTCAACCTATGTTAAGTTTTAGGGTTACAACATTAAGGTGCCCATAAATATAGTTAACAGTCAGTACATAGTCAATTAGTGTACAAAAGGTTTCCAAATATAAAATCTTGATTACTAAGCTCCTAAAGCTCCTAATCAAGGCATTTCTTAAACGTCCTTTTACCTGCAATGGGATTATCATTGACAAATGCACAGAAACACACAAAGGAGTAAGTCATTAACTCAGTAAATATCAATATATGATAATCCACATTTTAAATAGAGTTAAGTAAACAATTTAAATAGTCGTACATAAAGTAAATGCATATAATCACCAACTCATACTACCTCAACAAGCAACTCTTTCTCCACATTCTTAAATATTAAACCGCATTACCTTTCTCATGATTCTATTCCACATGGTTACATTTCATACATATAAATACCTTTACCATACCACTTAGGGCAAGACATTCAATACAATACCACTTAGGGCAAGACATTCAAGATAATACCACTTAGGGCAAGACATTCGACGTTTATAACTTCTCAAATCTTATTCTCTTTGAGTCATCCACATATAAACGCATATCTTACGTTTTATGAGTTGTATACAATGCTTATCCTTATCTTGGTGGGTGTTGTGGTTGATGTTTGGCAACTTTGTTAGTTCCTCCTTCACCTCCTCCAATCTTAGAATCTTTCCTCATTCCCACCACATACAACAAAATCAGTCATTTATTCACAATAACACATAAACACTCATATTTACCTATCTAACCATAAAAGAGGTTCATATATTTTCAATAGTTTCCAAACTGTCTAGATTAGGAGTTTTCAATCATTTAATACATACATATTCACATTTTTCTCAACAATCAAAACTCATAACCCATTCTACATCTAACACCTCACCCCTTTACCTTTTTAACATCATTTTTCGTTTTGGGGTTTTGGAGTTTTCATGAATTAACCCCAAATCATTCCCATTTTCAAATACAAACTCTAAATCAAGAGTTTTCAAGAGGAAAGTTAAAGAAAACGAACCACCACTCCAAAGAGAGGGTTTTCATGGTTTTTCATGTTAAGAGAAGATATCCAACAAGAACAAATAGAGTTTCAAAATTAGATAGAGTGTCAAAATCAAGTGATTTAACTCTTCTCTAGCTTTTAATAGCTTCTACACGAACCCTTGCTCTCAAAATCGCCTCTACCTCTCTTTTCTCCCAAAATTTCTACCCTTTTAATGTTTGGGACTCTATTTAAGGGTTCAGACTTTTAGATTCTCACCCAAGCGAGGATACGTTGCCCAGACGAGAAATCCCCGCCTTTTAAAGTTTCAAACTCTAGTGCTCTCGCTCAAGCGAGAATTCAATAGCTTCTAGAGTGCCTCCCTCGCCCAAGCGAGCCAACTCTCGCTCAGGTGAGAAATCAACAGCCTCCAGAGTGCCTCTCTCACCAAGCGAGCCAACTCTCGCTCAAGCGAGAATTCCTAGGAAAATCCTAGGAGGAATGCTTACACCCTCACATGGGCGAGGATCTTCTCGCTCAAGCGAGAATCCTTTAGTATATCCCATATTTTTTGACTTTTACAATACTTCAGGAAAATGAAACTTAGGGTGTTACAATTATGCCTTGAGTGATTCTTTTAAATCTACCTTTTCATGTTTCTCGTTGTGTGCGTATATGCTATTATTTGTGAATGGACAGTTCTCGTTGTGTATTGCATTTCATGTTTGTGTTGTATGACAGCGTGTCGATTCTCTTGAGGTCAAGCCATATCCATAGTGTGTCTAGTTATCACTATGTGTCACACTCAAAACGCTTAAATTGTCTCTATAACTCATTTTAATCGATTATCCATTCCTTTAATCGATCATGTGGGCTATAACACCTTGAATTTTGATTTTTTTTCTAAGTTTAGTGAAACAAAGAAAGTATGGGAATTGTTGGGCAATTCTCGCTTGAGCGAGGGGGGTCTCTCCCAAGCGAGGGGCTCAGGGTTTCTCCTAGGATTTTCCTGGGATTCTCGCATGAGCGAGAAAATTCTCGCTTAAGCGAGAGATGGGTGAATAGACTGAAGGGATCTCGCCTGGGCGAGGATATTGTCACCCAAGCGAGGGGGTGGTTGAGAGTATATTTTGATTCTCGCTTGAGGGAGGCTCTCTCGCTTGAGCGAGAGCATCAGTGCTTGAATTTTAAAAGGACGGGGGATTCTCGCCCAAGCGAGCCATTCTCGCCTGAGCGAGAATCCGGCAATCTAAACCCTAAAATAGAAGTCCCAAATAACATTTTGGGACACTTTTGGCAAAATAGAAAGTGAGAAGACGACTCCCTACCCCCACTGGTGTAGAAGAAAAGGAAATAGCTTGAGAAGAGGTAAACCCCTTGATTTTAACTTTCTCTCTTACATTGAAACCCATTTATGTTCAAAAGGATCTATTCTCTCATGGTAGAAAACCGTTTAATTCCTCCTTTTGAGTTGTATTTCGGTTATAGTAGGTTTTGACCCTTGGAAACATGTAGTTTGAAACTATTTTCGAAAATGGGTTAACCTAGGGTGGGTTTTGAGAACCATTGGGTTAAAAAAACGAAATAGTGTTGAAAGGAAATGAAGAATGAATCTAAAAAAGGGTTTAGAGGTGCTTGAGTTCTCATAAAAAGGAACATATACCTTATTTGAAAGTTTAATGTACATTAGAGCTATGGTTAGGTGTGAATGGTGATATAAGTTTATTTAATGAATGAATGTATGTGTTGTTGTGAAGTATGTTAAGTGTATGACATGACTAACGACTTAGATATTCGTTGTTGTTGTCATGGGGATATGTTAAAAGTGTGACACCCTAATTTTAATTGCCTAAGTGTAGTGAAATTTTGGGGCATACTGGGTGTTTCTCGCTTGAGGGAGAAGGCCTCGCCCAAGCGAGAGGCCCAGTATCTGCTCCCAGGATTTCCTGGGATTCACGCCTGGGCGAGAATGGATCGCATGGGCGAGGGAGAGAGATGTTGACATTGAAGGATCCTTGATTGAGCGAGACTCCCTCGCTTGTGCTAGAGCGTCAATGTTGAGTTTTTAAAATGGGCGGGATAATCTCGCTTGAGCGAGAATTGGCTTGCTTGAGCGAGAACCCGACGATTTCACTTTAAAATAGAAACCCTCAAACACATTTAGGGTTAGAACTTGAGAGACAAGAAACAAGGATGTGATTTTGGGAGCAAGGATTCGTGGGAATCAACTAGAAGCTTGAGAAGAGGTAAATCTCTTGATTCTAACTCTCTTTCTCCCTTTCAAACTCGTTTTGGGTGTATGGGATCTCTTCTCAAAATGTGAGAAACCATGGAAACTCTTCCTTTTGAGTTGTGGTTAGTTGTATTTAGTTTTTCTATTGTTAACGTTTGGTTTAGAGTTGGTATTCAAAGAATGGAGAGGGTTTGTGGGTTAATTCATGAAAACCCCAAAACCCCCAAAATGAAAATGTGGTTAAAGAGGAAAATGGGTGAAATGGTAGATGTAGAAGATGAGTATGTGTTCTAATTGAAAAATAGAAGATGAATATGTATGTTTTAATGTTGAAAACTTCTAATGAGAGTGGTTTTGGAAACATTGAAAATGTATGAATCTTTTGTATGGTTAAAGATAAACTATGAGTTGTTTATATGTTGTTGTGAATAAATTACTGACTTTGTTGTTGTTTGGTGGGAATGAGGAAAGATCCTAAGGTTGGAGGAGGTAGCGAAGGAACTTGCAAAGTTACCCATAACCGACCCCAACACTCACCAAGGTAAGGAGAAGTGGTTAATAGTATATGACGATAGAAAATGCATGGATTTTCTGATTATATATATGACTTGAGAATGACTTGCCCTACGTGGTATTGAGAATGACTTGCCCTACGTGGTATTGAGAATGACTTGCCCTACGTGGTATTGAGAATGACTTTCCCTACGTGGTATTGCGAATGACTTGCCCTACGTGGTATTGCAAATGACTTGCCCTACATGGTATTGAGAATGACTTGCCCTACGTGGTATTGAGAATGACTTTCCCTACATGGTATTGAGAATGACTTACCCTACGTGGTATTGCGAATGACTTGCCCTACGTAGTATTGAGAATGACTTGCCCTACGTGGTATTGCGAATGACTTGCCCTACGTGGTATTGTGAATTACTTTCCCTACGTGGTAATGAGAATGACTTGCCCTACGTGGTATTGTGAATGACTTGCCCTACGTGGTAATGAGAATGTCTTGCCCTACGTGTTATTAAATTGAATTTCTTGCCCTACGTGGTAATGTAACGGTAAATATATATCTGGACTATAATTTTGTGGTGTAACAATGATGAGTAAGGTGACAAGGTTTGATGAGGAGGAATGCATAAACAAGAGTGGTGAACGAAGTGATATGAGTTGGAAATGTGATGTGTTGATTTTATATTTCGAATGTTAAATTGTTTATTTAACTCTCTTTAAAATGTGGATTATCGTATAATGATATTTATCAAATTGATGACTTACTCCGTTGTATGTTTTGTGTATTTTTTTATTGATAATTCCATTGCAGGTAAGTAGTTAAATTGATGGTGCTTGATTTGGTGCCTTAGGAGCTTTTGAAACCGTATTTTCTTTATTAGTTCTTATTGTACCATAACTGACTAAATTCTTTTTGGATAATTGTAACCATGAGTATTTTGATTTTGGAAACCCTTAACCATTGTATGTCGTAGATGCTGAGAAATATTAATATGTGAATTATGTTTTTCTGCATAAGGAAAGTATATATGACTATTGTCCGATAAAATGAATATGAAATGAGGGGGATGACTAAAGTAAATTTATTGGGTTATAATAATATGTCATGAAGATAATGATCGTACGAATGAATTAAAACAAGAAAAAAATTTCAAGGGTAGAAATTGGGTCCTTACAATATGGTATCAAAGCATAGTTAATCCTGCGACCTAGGGTATGGCCTTACGTGCTTCTTCGTGACCTTTATGTGCTTGAATTACTTGGTTTGTACACATTGCAGATTCTGAACCATAACGCAACACCAAGTCCTAGTTCGCAACCCTTGGTCCCACCGGACCGGTAGAGTACCGAGGTCTGGATAAATTTTGCAGGAGGACCCTTAGTCAGTTTCAAGGTTGATTCGCTCCTGATACTGCCATTGAATGGGTCCAAAGATTGGAGAGGATCTTCAGGACCATGAGCTGTGCTGATACTCAGAAGGTGGCGTATATCACCTATATGCTAGTGAAGGATGCTGAAAACTGGTGGGAGATGGTCTAGAGGAAGATGGAGACCAAGAGGCAAATCATCACTTGGGAAACCTTCAAGAGTTAATTCCTTCAGAAGTATTTTCCTGCAGACTTGAAGAGGAAGAAAGAGATAGAATTCTTGCGGTTAGATCAAGGGAGCATGTCGGTGGGGGGGTATGCAGCCAAGTTTGAGGAATTGGCCCAATATTGCCCTTATGTTGAACTAGAGTTGGACAGAAGGTCCAAATGTGCCAAGTTTGAAATGGGGTTGAGGCCCGAGCTGAAGGTGATGTTTGGTCACCAGGAGATCCCTAATTTTCCTACACTAGTGAACAAGTGTAGAATGTGTGAAGATGATGTGCGAGTGAGGGACACTTCTGCTGGTAAAGTGAACCCTCCACGAAACTATGGACCCCACGCAACTTTGTGCAACGGAGGGGTAAGGGTACATATGGCAATAAGTGTAATAAGTGTAGTCGAAGATACTATGGCAATATTTGTCCTCGGTCGGGAAATGGGTGCTTTCACTATGGAGAGCAAGGGCACATGAAGAGGTTTTGTCCCAAACTTGACCAGCGGACAAATAGCGGGAGTGCAGGAAGGACAAGAAACACTGGTAGGGTGTTTACCATGAGCGGTGCAGAGGCATCCAAGGTTAATGGTCTGATCCAAGGTAAATGTATGGTGGCAGGTATTCCCCTTTTAGTGTTGTTTGATTTGGGAACGACACACTCCTTTGTATATGTTGAATGTGTGGACCGACTGAAATTGCGAACTGAGTCGTTGCCTTTCGACTTGGTCGTATCCACCCTAACTAGGTGGTGGTGTCAACGTTTGTGTCTAAATGTTCGGTGGTGGTGAATGGTAGAACGTTTACCGTGGATTTAATTTGCTTACCATTGTCCCAAATAGATTTAATTCTGAGAATGGACTGGTTGTCAGCCAATCATGTTATGTTTAACTATGTTGACAAGAAGGTGGTGTTTGGAGAGCTGTGTGAGATTTCCGACCTGGTTAGTTGTATGGAGCCATTGTCGGCTAAGGGAGTCAGGACTTCCCTTAGGAGAGGGGGATCAGTGTTTGTGCTGTTGGAATCACTGGAGGGTGTTGAGAAACCCCGCATTGATAATATTCCGATAGTCCGTGAGTTCCCCGAGGTATTTCCTGGTGATATTCCGTAATTGCTTCTAGTCAGAGAAGTTGAATTCTCTATTGACTTGGTACTTGGAACGAGACCCATCTCTATAGCTCCTTATAGGATGGCACCGTTAGAGCTGACTGAGTTGAAAAAGTAGGTTGAAGACTTGTTGGCAAAGAAGTTCATCCGTCCTAGTGTCTCACCGTGGGGTGCACCGGTTTTTTTGGTTAAGAAGAAAGATGGGAGTATAAGGTTGTGCACTGATTATAGGCAGTTGAACAAGGTCACTATCAAAAACAAGTATCCGTTGCCTAGAATTTATGACTTGTTGGATCAATTGAGAGGAGCAGTTGTATTCTCAAAGATTGACCTTCGGTCAGGTTATCATCAACTTCTAGTTAAGTCGGAGGATATTCCTAAGACTGGTTTTAGGACGAGGTATGGACACTTTGAGTATTTGGTGATGCCCTTTGGTGTGACGAATGCCCCAACAATATATATCAACTACATTAATCAAATTTTTCATCCATACTTGGATTCATTCGTAGTAGTATTTATTGATGACATTCTAGTATACTCTAAAAGACGAGAGGAACATGCGAAACACCAGAGAATTGTTCTAGATCTTCTGAGTAAAAATCGTTTTTATGCGAAGTTGTCAAAATGTGATTTCTGGTTGGTATCAGTGAACTTCCTTTAACATGTGATATCCCGGGAAGGAGTGGCAGTAGACCCTTCTAAGGTCGAGGCAGTGATGGAATGGGTGGTGCCCAAGTCAACGACTAAGATCAGGAGTTTTCTAGGTTTGGATGGTTATTATAGGAAGTTCATAGAGGGGTTTTCGAAGTTGACATTACCTCTGACTAAGCTAACTAGAAAAGGGGAATCGTATGTGTGGACAATCCGTTGCGAAGAAAGTTTTCAAGAGTTGAAGGGCAGGTTGACTACGGCACCAGTGTTGGTTCTTCCTTGTACTGATCATGATTTCAGTGTGTATTGCGATGCTTCTAAGCAAGGTTTGGGTTGTGTTTTGATGCAGGACAGGAAAGTTGTTGCCTATGCTTCACGACAATTGAGAATGCATGAGCAAAACTACCCTACACATGATTTGGAACTAGCCGCAATGGTCTTTGCATTAAAAATCTGGAGACACCACCTTTATGGTGTAAGATTTGAGGTGTACAGCGACCACAAGAGTTTGAAGTATCTGTTTGATCAAAAGGAACTGAATATGAGACAGAGAAGGTGAACGAAGTTCCTTAAGGACTATGATTTTGGATTGCTGTATCATTCGGGTAAGGCCAATGTGGTAGCCGATGCTTTAAGTCGGAAATCCTTACATATGTCGGCTTTGATGGTTTATGAAGAGAAACTAATTGAAGAGTTCAGGGATATGAACTTGGCGGTCCAGGTAAGACCCCATAGCATGATTTTGGGAATGCTCAAGGTCACCAATGAATTATTTGACCAGATCAGAATAATGCAAATTGAGGATCGAGAATTGAAGGTCAAACGAGAATTGATGGCTAAAGGAAAGGAAATCAGTTTTGAGTCGGATTCCAGTGGAATGTTGCGATACAACGGAAGAGTGTGTGTGCCTCATGATGTGGAATTGCGAAAGAGTATTCTGGATGAGTCACACAAGTGTAAGATGAGTTTCCACTCGGGCACTACAAAAATGTACCAAGATCTGAAAAAGTTGTTTTGGTGGTCTGGGTTGAAAAATGATGTGGCTTTGTATGTCTCGAGTTGTCTCATCTGTCAGAAAGCCAAGATTGAACATCAGAGACCAGCGGGAGAGTTACAGTCACTAGAAATTCCCGTTTGGAAGTGGGATAACATCTCCATGGATTTTGTATCGGGTTTCCCGAAGACTCAGAGGGTACGACTCAATATGGGTAATAGTAGACCGTTTGACAAAGTCTGCTCATTTCTTGCCGATGAAAATGAAATATTTACTAGAGCGATTAGCTGAGTTGTATATCAAGGAAATCGTTCGGTTGCATGGGTTGCCATCGAGCAGTGATTCAGATAGGGATCCCCATTTCACTTCAAACTTTTGGACCAGTTTGCATTTCACTTTTGGAACTAAGTTGAAATTGAGTTCAGCTTATCATCCACAAACGGATGGTCAATCGGAAAGGACCATACAGTCATTGGAGGATCTTTTGAGGGCTTGTGTTTGGAACAGCCTGGGAGTTGGGATAGTATGTTCTCGTTGATCGAGTTCACCAACAATAATAGTTTCCAAACTAGTATCGGGATGGCCCCTTACGAAGCCTTGTTTGGGAGAAAATGTAGGACTCTAGTGAGTTGGTTTGAAACTGGGGAGAACTAAGTATTGGGACCCGAGTTGGTTCGAGAAACGACGGAAAAGATCAAGAAGATCCGAGAGAATATGAGAATAGCACAGAGTCGGCAGAAAAGCTATTACGATAAGAGACGGAAACCTCTTGAGTTTAAGGAGGGAGACCATGTATTTATGAGAGTGGTTTCGACTACTGTGATTGGTAGAGTGTTGAAGTCCTGTAAGCTTATTCCGAGATTTATTGGACCCTATCATGTGAAGAAGATCTTGCTCCTGACCTTGACACGGTTTTGATGAAGACACCAATATCACAAAAAGAAGAAAGGAAGAAGACCGACAAAGACTATCGAAGATAAAGCTTCAAGATTTAGAGTCTAAGTCTTTACGTACTTCTATCCTTACAACTCCTTTATTTACTTAGTTAATAATGCTCAAAATTGTTTTCAAGAAAATCAGGAAAAACTAAGCGTGAATAAAAATAATTTTCAAAAACAACATATAACGGGTTACCATACTTGAATAACAAGTTACATGAGTGAGGAAAGAGTTTTCAAACCTCTAACAGCTATGAGTAATCCATTACAGACTTTGGAGTAACAAATTACCATTTTTAGAAAACTAGGTAATCGATTACTCAAAGCAGTGTAATCGATTACACTAAGGCAAATTCACAAAAATGTCAAACAATGTTGTTGAGTAATCGATTACTCAAATCCAGTAATCGATTACACTGTGTGAATTTTCAGAAAGTTGTTAACATGATTGTTGGGTAATCGATTACCCATTTCTAGTAATCGATTACTGAGAGTTGTTGCATCAGTTTTTCATATTTCAAGTGAAAGGGTTTCACTTCAAACTGATTGCTTTTCATTCCAAACGAAACCTACTCATGCCTAAGGGTATTATGGTTGATTGGAAGCCTATATAAAGGCATTGAAACACTCTCACAACATACAACAATATATACAACTCAGATTTCTAACTCTCTTTCAAAAAGCTCTCACACTTTCTGATTTAAGTTACACTTTTCAAGCAACCTACTCTTAAACTTTCAAAGTCATTTTGAAGTTGCTTCTAAGTGTTTTTCAAATTGTTAAAGAGCATTATTATCTCAAGTATAAGAGTTGTTATTGGATTGCAAGTTATAGAAATTGTCATATACACTTGTAAGGCAATCCAAGCCAAATTGTACATTCTTCACTTTTGCAAAGTTTACTTTCTTTCACAAGGGTGTGAAGAGAAAGGGTGAGTGACTTGGTATAGTGTTTACCAAGAGTGTAACTTGGTATAGTGTTTACCAAGAGTGTTACTTGGAATATATTTTTCCAAGGGGATTAGATATAAGTGAGTGTGTAAGGTACAAGGAGATCTCGGGGTGAGATAATTGTAATTGTAACTAATTATATTTAATAAAGGAATCTCTTTCGCGTCAAGAGTACTGGACATAGCCTTCGGTGGACAAGAAGGTGAACCAATATAAAACACCAACGTACTCTCTTTCCCTTCTCTTTGTTATTTATTTATCCTTCCTAAGTCTATATTTTTCTGCACAATATTTCCGCTGCACCTTAACTTTGATATTGCAGAAAAATTGGCCATACTTATTGCAACAACTAATTCACCCCCCTCTTAGTTGCAATCTCAGTCTTACAATTGGCACCAGAGCTATTTTTGAGAAAGTTACTCTCAAAATCTGATCCTGCTACAAATTAGCCTCAAGATCATTCCTAGGAGAAGGATCCAACATAAACAGACCTCCAAGCTTTGTTGGAGAGTGTTACGACTTCTGGAAAATCAGAATGAGGGTTTTCATAGAGTCGCAAGACTTGGATATATGGAATGCGATCGAAGAAGGACCATATGAACCCTTCACCATAGTCAACAGCACAAGGAAATTAAAGTCAAAATCTTCACGGAATGATGAAGATAAGAAGAAGGTGCAATACGATCTTAAAGCGAAAAGCATCCTCATTTCATCACTTGGCAATGATGAACTTTTCAAAATATGAAATTGCAAATCGGCCAAAGAAATATGGGATGCTCTATATATTATGCACGAAAGAACGGAGGAAGATAAAAGGTCAATGCTCAACAATACTTGTTCTACATCTGAACTAGAAAATGACGAACAAGTTCATCTCTCGCTATTGGTATCTCATCATTATGATGACGAAGAGATAAGTGAATCTAAACCTTTTTCTTCTTCTAAATTACAATTAGCATTTAATGAATTGCATGACGAGTATGTCAAACTTACAAAATTATTTCTAAAACAGAAAACTGAATTAGAAATATTTAGAAATATATCATCATCATCCTCTTTATGTCAAAAATGCATTACTCTTGAAAATAAAGTTTCAACATTAAGTTTTGAACTTAATGATTCAAACAAGAGTAGCAAACATCTAGAAAAGATAATAAAGGATCAGAGACATAATAAAGACCGAAGAGGTCTAGGCTATTCTAAAAGATAAGCTTCCAAGAAGCAAAATGTCTCAACGGAAATAATCTTTCAAAAACAGTGTATCCATGCATCTACACATAGTAAAAATAAAACTAGGATACATAAGCATCAACTCATATGTTTTTATTGTAAAAATTATGGGCATACACCAAATACTTGTTCTATTATAAAATATGGTGTACCCCTAGGACATTATAGATGGGTTGAGAAAGGGACTAACCATGAAGGACCCAAGAAAAGTTGGGTACCTAGTATAACTTAACCTGTTTTGCAGGTAGATTTGAGCGCCGCCCGCAATTTATGGTACTTGGATAGCAGTTGCTCAAAATATATGACGGGCGATAAAAGTAAGTTCTTTGTCCTTACTCCAAGGGACAAAGGCTATGTCACATATGGTGACAACAACAAAGGAAGAATTCTTGGAATCAGTAGAATCGGCAAGCCAACTTCAACAACCAAAGAAGGAGTGCTATATGTGGAAGGACTTAAGCACAATCTTCTAAGTGTAAGTCAACTTAGAGACAAGGGCTTCCATGTATCATTCTACCCAGATAAGTGCATCATTGAAAGTAAGGAATTTCTAAACTCTAAACTTGTTGGTAAGAGAATTAATAACATATATATGATAGATATAGATTCATATCTTCCTTTAACATGTTTAGTTGTAAATGATATTCATGATGCATGGCTTTGGCATAGGAGAATTGCTCACTACATATGGACCATTTGAATAAGCTAATCAAGAAATATTTGGTTGTTGGTTTACCCAAGACAAAGTCTGTTAAAGACAAACTATGTGGTGCATGTCAAATGGGTAAACAAACAAAAACCTCTTTCAAGCCAAAGCATATGGTTTCTTCGGATACACTTGGACTCTATTCTTAGTACATAAGAATGAGGCATTCAAAGCCTTTAGCACTTACGCTAAAAGAGTCCAAAATGAAAAGTCACTTAAAATCGCTGCTATAAGAAGTGATCACGAGGAAGAGTTTCAAAATGCTTCTTTTTTTGGAATTTTTTGATGATCTTGGGATTAATCACAACTTTTCTGCTCCTAGAACACCTCAACAAAATGGTGTTGTAGAGAGAAAGAATCGGTCTTTGGAAGAACTCGCTAGAACAATGTTGAATGAAACTAACCTCCCAAAGTACTTTTGGGCTGATGCGGTAAGCACCGCTTGTTATGTTTCAAATAGAGTTCTAATAAGACCTATTCTAAAGAAAACCCCCTATGAACTCTTCAAGGGAAGAAAACCAAAAATTTCACACTTGCATGTATTTGGTTGTAAATGTTTCATCTTGAATAATGGCAAGGAAAATTTAGGCAAGTTTGATGCAAAGGCAGATGAAGGAATCTTCCTAGGCTATTCTCTCACGAGTAAAGCTTATAGAGTCTTTAACAAAAGAACTCTAGCCATGGAAGAATCTGTCCATGTCTCCTTTGATGAAACCAATCCTCTAATCAAAGAAAGGTTGACCATTGTTGAAGAAGATTTGCCTAACTATACTTTTAATGAAAATGTTATTATTGAAACTGCACCTAATATAAAGCATGTGGAAGTGGATGATAATCCTTCCATACAAGAAGAGCATATTCACTTTGATTTACCCAAAGAGTGGAGAACTCATCAAGATCATCCTATAGACAACATTATTAGCGATATTAACAAAGGTGTTACCACTCGCTTAATGCTAGAAAATGCTTGTCTAAACATGGCCTTTGTTTCTCAAATAGAACCATCTAAGATTGATGAAGCAATCGAGGATGAACACTGGATTCTTGCTATGCAAGAAGAACTTAACCAGTTTGAGAGAAACGAAGTTTGGGAACTTGTTCCTAGACCTAAGAATAGGCATGTAATAGGAACTCGTTGGGTATTTCGCAATAAATCAGATGAAAATGGTATAATAATTAGAAACAAGGCTAGACTAGTAGCCCAAGGATACAACCAAGAGGAAGGTATAGACTTTGATGAAACCTTCGCTCCGGTTGCTAGACTTGAAGCGATTAGACTACTACTTGCATATGCATGCTCTTTGAACTTTCAACTTTACCAAATGGACGTAAAGAGTGCATTCCTATGGGATTAAGTACTTACATCGATGCTGATGACACTGAAAAATGTATTGAAATATCTAAGTATCGAGGTATGATCGGATCTCTTTTATATCTTACTGCTAGTAGACTTGATATTATGTTTAGTGTATGTCTATGTGCGCGATATCAATCTAAACCCAAAGAGTCACATCTAGTTGCCGTTAAGAGCATCATGAAGTATCTCAAAGGCACAACTGATGTTGGACTATTTATCCCAAGGGAAGCGTATGTGAATTGGTTGGCTTCTCGGATTTAGACTTTGCGGGATGCAAGTCTAAGAGAAAAAGTACAAGTGGTACTTGCCACATTCTAGGGAATGCTTTAGTTTCTTGGTCTTGCAAAAAATAAGCTTGTGTTGCCTAAAGCACCGCTGAAGCGGAATATATTGCTGTTGTTTGTTGTTGTGCACAAGTATTGTGGTCAAACAACAATTACGGGATTATGGCTTAAACTTAGGCTGCACACCCTTGAAATGTGACAATACTGGTGCTATTAATCTCAAAAATCCGATTATGAACTCAAGAACAAAACACATTAATATAAGGCACCATTTCCTTAGGGACCATGTCCAAAAGAAGGATGTGTTGGTAGAATTCATTGATACTCATAACCAACTAGCGGACATATTTACTAAACCGTTAGAAAAAGAACCATTTTATAAAATTTGACGAGAATTAGGCATTCTCGATGAAGCTTACTTGTCCTAATATGCTTAAATATTTATATGTATGCTTCATTGTTTATATTCAATGCCTACTTGATCTTAAATTGTGTGTTTTATACTTTAATTTTCAAGTTTTTAGAGCCAAAAATCACTTTCAGCATCAATGGGGAGAAAATTGGTTATAGTAATCAATTACTGGAAACCAAGTAATCGATTACTCAGTGCTATTGTTTTAAAATTTTAAATTTTTGAAAGTGAGTAATCGATTACTCACTCAGTGTAATCGATTACTTTGTGCAGTTATATATATGAACTGCTGCATTTTTCAGAAATCCACCATTTTTCTCTCTCCTGTAACTCGAAGGTTTCCCTCTCTAAACTCTTTTAATTTCTAAAAACCTCATTTTTACTCCGTTTTGATTGATTTTTGTTGCAAATCACATCAAATTTTCTATTCTAAACACTTCTACATCCTCTATTTCATGATTTGTGGCCTAAATCAAAAACCCTCAAATTTCCAAAAACCCTAAACCTTCAAACACCATCAATGGCTTAATCTTCAAAAGGACCACGTTCTTCAAAGTCTAAGCAAGGAGAATCAACTACCAAGTCCAACCCGTTGAACTTGACGAGGCTTCTTGCTAATGACGCTCAAAGGAAGGTCTTCGAGGAAAACTTCCATGGACGCGCCATCTTCACTCCTAAGTACGCTCAAAGGAAGATTATCATTGCAAAGAGGTTGGGCATATCTAAAGACACTGTCCTAAGCTACCGCAGGGTGTGAATGCGGTGAGGGTTGAACGTCCTCGATCCACCGGTAGAGTGTTCACCATGAGTGGTGCAGAGGCATCAGGTGCAGATGGTCTGATAAGAGGTAATTGCATGGTGGCAGGTATTCCTCTTTTAGTGTTGTTTGATTCGGGAGCGACACACTCCTTTTATCTATTGAATGTGTGGATAGACTGAATTTGCAAACTGAGTCATTGCCTTTCGACTTGGTCGTATCCACCCCAACTGATGTACCTGTGGTGGTGTCGACAGTGGTGTCTCGGTGTCTGGTGGAGGTACACGGTAGAACTTTTACCATGGATTTAATTTTCTTACCTCTATCCTAGTTAGATCTAATTCTGGGGATGGACTGGTTGTCGGCTAATCGTATGGTACTGAATTGCGCTGATAAAACCGTAGTATTCGGGAATCTAGATGAGATTTATGATAAGGGTAATGTCACGAAGCCGTTATCAGCAAAGGAAGTCAGGACTTCCTGTAAGGAGGGAGGAGTTGTGTTTATGTTGTTGGCATCCCTGGAGGGTTTTGAGAAACCCAAGATGGAGGACATCATGATAGTTCGTGAGTTTCCTGAGGTATTTCCTGGTGATATTCCGGAATTGCCTCTAGTGAGAGAAGTTGAATTCTCTATCGATTTGGTGCTAGGAACGGGACCCATCTCAATAGCTCCTTATAGGATGGCACCGTTAGAATTGGTTGAGTTGAAAAAGCAGGTTGAGGATTTACTGGCGAAGAAGTTTATTCGTCCTAGTGTCTCACCGTGGGGTGCGCCTGTTTTGTTGGTTAAGAAGAAAGATGGTAGCATGCGGTTATGTACTGACTACAGGCAGTTAAACAAGGTTACTATCAAGAATAAGTATCCGTTGCCCAGAATTGATGACTTAATGGATCAGTTGAGCGGAGCGGTGCTGTTTTCAAAGATTGACCTTCGGTCGGGCTACCATCAACATCGAGTGAAGGCAAAGGATATTCCTAAAACTGCTTTTAGGACGAGATATGGGCATTTCGAGTATTTGGTCATGCCTTTTGGAGTAACTAATGCTCCAGCAATATTTACCGACTACATGAATCGGATTTTTCATCCGTATTTGGACTCATTCGTAGTGGTATTCATTGATGACATTTTGGTTTACTCCAAGAGCAGAGAGGAACATGCTGAGCACCTAGGGATTGTTCTAGAAACTCTGAGTAAGAACCGGTTGTATGCGAAGCTGTCGAAATGTGATTTCTGGTTAGAATCGGTAAACTTCCCTAGACATGTAATATCCAAGGAAGGAGTGGCAGTGGATCCTGCTAAGCTTGAAGTAGTGATGGAATGGGAGGTACCCAAGTCGGTCACTGAGATAAGGAGTTTTCTAGGTTTGGCTGGTTATTATCGGAAATTCATTGAGGGGTTTTCGAAGTTGGCACTCCCTTTGACAAAACTCACGAGGAAAGGAGAACCGTATGTATGGACACTTCGTTGCGAAGAAAGTTTTCAAGAGTTGAAGCGAAGTTTGACTACAACTCCAGTGTTGATTCTCCCTTGTACTGATATGGACTTCAGCGTGTATTGTGATGCGTCCAAGCAAGGTTTGGGTTGTGTGTTGATGCAAGAAGGGAAGGTGGTTGCTTATGCTTCTCGACAGTTGAGGACACATGAACAAAATTACCCTACCCATGACTTGGAATTAGCAGCCGTGGTCTTTGCCTAAAAAATCTGGAGACACCACCTTTATGGTGTGAGATTTGAGGTATACAGCGACCACAAGAGTTTGAAGTACCTATTTGATCAGAAGGAATTAAATATGAGACAACGAAGGTGGATGGAGTTCCTTAAGGATTATGATTTTGGACTGCAGTGTCATCCGGGGAAGGCCAATGTGGTAGCCGATGCTCTAAGTCGGAAATCCTTGCATATGTCGGCGTTGATGATCAGAGAAGGGAAACTTATTGAAGAATTCAGGGATATGAACTTGGAAATTCAGATAAAGCCCCAGAGTATGATTCTAGGGATGCTTAAGGTCACAAATGAACTATTCGATCAAATCAGGGTGATGCAAGTAGAGGATATTGAGTTAATGGCTAAACGGGATTTGATGCTAAGTGGTAAGGAAACTGATTTTGCATCGGACCCTAGTGGATTTTTGTGTTACAAGGGGAGAGTATGTGTGCCCCATGATGAAGAATTACGGAAGAGTATTTTGGAGGAGTCCCATAAGAGTAAGATGAGTTTTCACCCGGGGACGACGAAAATGTATCAGGATTTAAAGAAGTTATTTTGGTGGTCGGGATTGAAGAGAGATGTGGATTCATATGTCTCGAGTTGTTTGGTATGTCAGAAAGCTAAGATTGAGCATCAGCGACCTTCGGGGGAGTTACAATCCCTAGAAATTCCCGTTTGGAAGTGGGACAATATCTCCATGGACTTTGTATCTGGTTTTCCAAAGACTCAGAAAGGATATGACTCGATATGGGTAATAGTGGATCGGTTAACTAAGTCTGCTCATTTCTTGCCGATGAATATTAAATACTCCCTAGAACGATTGGCGGAACTGTATATCCGAGAGGTTGTTCATTTCTTACCTCTTCTCTAGCTTCTCTTAGCTTCTACACGAGCTCTTGCCAAGAAAATCACCTCCTCTTTTCTTTTCTCCCGAAAACCTACCCTCTTTTCGTGTTTGGGGCTCTATTTTAGGGTTCAAGCTTTTAGATTCTCGCCCAAGCGAGAACACGTCGCCCAGGCGAGAAATCTCCGCCTTTTAAAGTTTCAAACTCTGATGCTCTCGCTCAAGCGAGGGATTCTCGCTCAGGCGAGAATCCTTCAGCCTCTGCAACACTCCTCTCGCTCAAGCGAGAATCTTCCAGCCTCCACAGCGTCCCCCTCGCCCAGGAGAGCCATCCCTCGCTCAGGCGAGAGTCCTAGAGAAATCCTGGGTGAAACATTGAACCTCTCGCATGAGCGAGGCCGTCTCATCCAAGCGAGAAATACTCAGTATAGACCAGACTTCTAGTACTTCCACTACACTTAGGGAAAATAAAATTTAGGGTGTTACATCATATATCCTTTAAAGTAGACTAATCCATTTGTTGCCTAAGTTTCACGAACTTGTAGGTGAGGATCCTCATAAGCAAATCAAGGAGTTCCAGATTGTCTGTTCAACCATGAAACCTCGTGATATTCAAGAGGATCACATTTGTTTGAAGGCCTCCCCTCATTCTCTTGAGAGCCCTGCAAAAGACTAATTGTATTACTTGGCTCCTGAATCTATTACAAGTTGAGGTGACATGAAGAGGTCATTTTTAGAATCAGAAAAGACATTTCTGGAATTAGGAAGCAACATGGTGAGAGCTTATATGAGTATTGGGAGAGGTTTAAGAGATTGTGTGCAAGTTGCCCTCATCATCAGTCTGAACAACATGAATAGAAGTATCATTGATGCTTCTAGTGGTGGTACTCTTGGAGATATGACTCCTTTTCAAGCCAGAAGTTTATTGAGATGACTTCCAATTCTCAACAATTCAATGCAAGGAGTAGTGATGCTACAGTTGGTAGAAGTGTCCATGATGTTGGGACAAATGCAGCAAGGCAAGGCAAGCTTGAGAGCCAAATTTATTCCCTCACCACCTTTGTCACTCAGTTAGCCATGAATCAGCAAAAATCTTAACTTGTAACAGTCCATGGCATTTTCACCTCAGCTGATCATTTTAGTGATGTATCCCCTTCTCTGCTAGAAATCAGAACAGGTGACCATCCCGAGGCTTATGCTGTAAATATCTACAACAACAGACCTCCCCAGCTGCAACAAAAGCTTGATCACTCATCAAGAATATAAAATGATGGTAGGAGGAATCATCCAAATATGAAGTGGAATTATCATTCACAATCAAATCATGCACTATTTCAGAATAATAATGATGGGCAAAATAGACCACCATATGTGCCCCCTCCATTCCAAAAATAGAGACAACAAATGATTAACAATCCTGCACCTACTGAACCCTTATTTGAAGAATTAGTGAGGCAAATGCCAATGTAAAATATTATGTTCTAGCAAGAAACTAGAGGCTCCATTCAAAGGAAAAAGTCTTCCATTCAGAATCTGACCACCCAAATGGGACAAATGGCTACTACACTGAACATATTGCAGTCTCAAAATTTAAGAAAGTTACCTTCCCAGACTGTGCTTAACCCATAGAATGTGAGTATCATCACCCTCATGTCAGGAAAGGAGATTGAAGTGCCTACGTATATAACAAATTCTGAGCTTGAAAAAGAACATGATGTGGATGCATCAAAAAGGAAGAACTATGTTTTAGAAGAAAATGAGAATCCCACTAGGAAAACTCATGCAAATCAACCTTCCCCAAGTGATGCACAATAACCATTTTCCATTCCTCTTCCATTTCTACCAAAAATCATTCCAAGGAAGAAAATGGAAAACATGGAAGAGTCGCACAAGGACCTCTAGGATACATTTAGAAAGGTTGAGGTGAACATACCTGTACTTGATGTCATCAAGCAGGTTCCAAGATATGCAAAATTTATGAAAAAGTTGCGCACTCATAAGAGGAAGCTGAAAGGTAATGAAAATAACAACATGGGAAGGAATGTTTCTGAAATGATAGGTAAATTTTTTCCTCACATCCTTGAAAAGTGTAAGGACCCTAGTACATTTATTGTATGCTTGATTTAGGCGCTTCAATTAATTTAATGCATATGAATGTTTTTGAGTAACTTGGTCCTTTGCAACCTACGGGTGCGGTAATCCAATTAGCAAAATAGGAGTACTGCATACCCTGCTGGTTTGGTAGAGGATGTCTTGGTGAGCAACTGATTTTCCCTGCTGACTTTTATATTCTTGATATGGAAGAGGGATCCCTTTGTATCACAGTTCCTGTAACACCACAATTTTCTTCCCTCAAATATATTAGTAATTTGGGAATTAGTTGATGCAAAACTATGGCCAAAGATAATGACTTTGAAAGATAGAAAGATAAGGATAAGAGAGTACACATGTGTTTTATACTGGTTCACCTTCTTGTCCACCGAAGGCTACGTCCAGTACTCTCGCAGCGCAAGAGATTCCTTTATTAAATATAATGATTTGTAATTACAAATATCTCACACCGAGATCTCCTTGTACCTTACACACTCACTTATTCTTAAAACCCTTGGAAAACCCTATTCCAAGTAACACCCTTGGAAAACACTATTCCAAGTCACTCAACCCTTTTCTCTTCACACCCTTGTGAAAGAAAGTGTACTTAGCAAAAGTGAAGAATATACAATATGGCTTGGATTTCCTTTACATGTGTATATGACAATTCTAAACTTGCAATCCAAAAACAACTCTTATACGATAGATAATAATGCTCTTTTACTTTGAAAATGTTTTAAATACACTTAGAAGCAACTCTAAAATAACTTAGAAAGTTTAAGAGTATGTTGCTTACAAGTGCAGAAAATTTAGATGGTGTGAGATCTTGAGAGTTTCTATGAAAGTTTGAAATCTAAGTTGTTATTATGTGTGTTAGAGTTATAAGTGTTTCAATGCCTTTATATAGACTTTCCAATCAACCATTGTAACACCTTAGATTTTATTTTCCTAAAGTATTGTGAAATTCAAAAAGGTCTGGGTTATACTATTTAATTCTCCCTTGAGCGAGAGATGGCTCGCCTGGGGGAGAGGGGAGCTGTGAAGGCTGAGAGATTCTCGCCTGGGCGAGAATTGGCTCGCTTGAGCGAGAGGAGGGTTGCAGAGGCTGTTGGATCCTCGCTTGAGCGAGAGCATCAGAGTTTGACGTTTTAAAAGGCGTGAAACTCTCGCCTGGGCGACGTATTCTCGCTTGGATGAGAGTCTAAAATCCAAAACCCTAAAATAGAGCCCCAAACACGAAAAGGGGGGATTTTTGGGAGAAAAGAAAATGAGAGACGATTTTCTTGGAAAGAGCTCGTGTAGAGGCTAAAAGAAGCTAGAGAAGAGATCATAAGGTTGAAGGAGGTGAAGGAGAGACTAACAAAGTTTCCAAACACCACTAGGGTGTTAAAAAAGAGATGACTCACACACTAAGTTCAACTCTTCTGATTTTTATGAAGTCATACAATCACACTAGGGTGTTAAAAAAGACATCTAAAAAAATGAGAGCTAGGTTGAAAACCTGCATGGGCAATCTAGGAAAAGGAGAGTTGTTCAAGGTCGAAAACCTGAAAGGGCAACTCAAGATCATAATAAAATGAGAGAATTCCCGACAGTTACCTACACTAGGTATCCTGGGAAAAATTAGGAAAGCTAGATGTACACTTTCAAAGTCGAGACATACTATTACTCATCCTCAATATCACAAATGCGACGACTTTGTGAAGAAACAGAAGTTGAAAGTTCAGAATAGGCACAATGGGGCAATTTTTGTTGGTGAAAAAAAATAATATCTACACCCGGAAAGATATTGCCAATTACCCTACTCTGGGGCAATTTTTGATGGTGAAATAAAAAAACATTAGCACTCTAGAAGCAATCCACAATCACCCTACACTGGGGTAATTTTTGTTGGTGAAAAAAAATATACATCAACACTCTGGAAGAAATCTACAGTCTACACTGGGGCAATTTATGGTTTTGGTCATTCCACATAATGACACTGGGGCAAAGTATATGGAGTATCTCAAAGAAATACATGCCTTTAAGCAAACCGTGACAACTTTTGATATACATTCTCAGAAATAAAGAGGAAGAGAAGTCAACAATCAATCATACAAGTCAATGACAATATACAATAGTTGCTTAAGTCGAGTCCATAAAATTAATGAATTTTCTGTTAACCCAAAACGATGAGTATTTTGGAACACTTCTGATGCACAAGTATTATCCTTCATTCCATTGCATACATAAAAAACATACATTACTCTTCTCATACATAACATCATTTGCAAAAGCATGACAAATGTCATCATGCATCATACATAACATACATACTCTCAAGCATATCAACATTAAAATCAATGCATATTCATGCATCAATAGGAGTCTTATGCATCATGTTACATATTTATCAACAATTATTCATAACACAAATCATTTGCATAATCACTTTCAAAGAAAATCGATCACAAAAATGTCGAGTCAATCAAATCGCATAAACCTATCAACACTCTAAAATTCATATCAAAATGTTTCATCAACTTAGGTTCCGGCAGTACCCCGACCTGCGTCCTACTGTTTGATTTACCAAGTTCAGGCAGTACCCCGACCTGCTTCCTTGGCTTTACCTTCTGAATTCTGGCAGTACCCCGACCTGCGTCTTCGGTGTTTCTTTTATCAACCTAGGTTCCGGCAGTATCCCGACCTGCGTTCCTAGTGTTTGATTTACCAAGTTACAGCAGTACCCCGACCTGCGTCCTTGGCTTTACCTTTTGAATTCCGGCAGTACCCCGACCTGCGTATTCGGTTTTTATTTTATCAACATAGGTTCCGGTAGTACCCCGACCTGCGTTCCTAGTGTTTGATTTACCAAGTTCCGGGAGTACCCCGACCTGCGTCCTTGGCTTTACCTTCCGAATTCTGGTAGAACCCCGACCTGCGTCATCGGTGTTTCTTTTATCAACCTAGGTTCCGGCAGTACCCCGACCTGCGTTCCTACTATTTGATTTACCAAGTTCCGGCAGTACCCCGACCTGCGTCCTTGGCTTTACCTTCCGAATTCCGGCAGTACCCCAACCTGCGTCTTCGGTGTTTCTTTTATCAACCTAGGTTCCGGCAGTACCCCGACCTGCGTTCCTAGTGTTTGATTTACCAAGTACCGGTTGAAACCCCGACCTGCGTCCTTGGCTTTACCTTCCGAATTCCGGCAGTACCCCGACCTGCGTTCCTACTGTTTGATTTACCAAGTTCCGGAAGTACCCCGACCTGCGACCTTCGCTTTTAATTCCGAATTCCGGCAGTACCCCGACCAGCGTCTTCAGTGTTTCTTTAATCAACCTAGGTTCCGGTAGTACCCCGACCTACGTTCCTAGTGTTTGATTTACCAAGTTCCGACAGTACCCCGACCCGCGTCCTTGGCTTTACCTTCCGAATTTCGGCAGTACCCCGACCTGCGTCTTCGGTGTTTCTTTTGTCAACCTAGTTTCCGGCAGTACCCCGACCTGCGTTCCTAGTGTTTGATTTACCAATTTCCGGCAGTACCCCGACCTGCGTCCTTGGCTTTACCTTCCGAATTCCGGTAGTACCCTGACCTGCGTCTTCAGTGTTTCTTTTATCAACCTAGGTTCCGGCAGTACCCCGACCTGCGTTCCTAGTGTTTGATTTACCAAGTTCCGGCATTACCCCGACTTGCGTCCTTGGCTTTACCTTCCGAATTCTTGTAGTAGCCCGACCTGCGTTCCTAGTGTTTGATTTACCAAGTTCCGGCAGTACCCCGACTTGCGTCCTTGGCTTTACCTTCCGAATTCCGGCAGTACCATGACCTGCGTCTTCAGTGTTTATTTTATCAACCTAGGTTTCGGCAGTACCCCGACCTGCGTTCCTAGTGTTTGATTTACCAAGTTCCGGCATTACCCCGACCTGCGTCCTTGGCTTTACCTTTCGAATTCTTGCAGTAGCCCGACCTGCGTTCCTAGTGTTTGATTTACCAAGTTCCGGCAGTACCCCGACCTGCGTCCTTGGCTTTACCTTCCGAATTTCGGCAGTACCCCGACCTGCGTCTTCGGTGTTTCTTTTGTCAACCAAGTTTCCGGCAGTACCCCGACCTGCTTTCCTAGTGTTTGATTTACCAATTTCCGGCAGTACCCCGACCTGCGTCCTTGGCTTTACCTTCCGAATTCCGGCAGTACCCTGACCTGCGTCTTCACTGTTTCTTTTATCAACCTAGGTTCCGGCAGTACCCCGACCTGCGTTCCTAGTGTTTGATTTACCAAGTTCCGGCATTACCCCGACCTGCGTCCTTGGCTTTACCTTCCGAATTCTTGCAGTAGCCCGATCTGCGTTCCTAGTGTTTGATTTACCAAGTTCCGGCAGTACCCCGACTTGCGTCCTTGGCTTTACCTTCCGAATTCCGGCAGTACCCTGACCTGTGTCTTCAGTGTTTATTTTATCAACCTAGGTTCCGGCAGTACCCCGACCTGCGTTCCTAGTGTTTGATTTACCAAGTTCCAGCATTACCCCGACCTGCGTCCTTGGCTTTACCTTCCGAATTCTTGCTGTAGCCCGACCTGCGTTCCTAGTGTTTGATTTACCAAGTTCCGGCAGTACCCCGACCTGCGTCCTTGGCTTTACCTTCCGAATTCCGGCAGTACCTCGACCTGCGTCTTCGGTGTTTATTTTATCAAACTTGATTCCGGCAGTACCCCGACCTGCGTTCCTAGTGTTTGATTTACCAAGTTCCGGTAGTACCCCGACCTGCGTCCTTAGCTTTACCTTCCGAATTCCGGCAGTACCCCGACCTGCGTCATCGGTTTTTATTTTATCAACATAAGTTCCGGTAGTACCCTGACCTACGTTCCGACTGTTTGATTTACCAAGTTCCGGCAGTACCCCGACCTGCGACCTTGGCTTTACCTTCCGAATTCCGGCAGTACCCCGACCTGCGTCTTCGGTGTGTCTTTTGTCAACCTAGGTTCCGGCAGTACCACGACCTGCATTCCTAGTGTTTGATTTACCAAATTGCGGCAATACCCCGACCTGCGTCCTTGGCTTTAAATTCTGAATTCCGACAGAACCCCGACCTACGTCTTCAATGTTTCTTTTATCAACCTAGGTTCCGGTAGTACCCCGACCTGCGTTCCTAGTGTTTGATTTACCAAGTTCCAGTAGTACCCCGACCTGTGTCCTTGGCTTTACCTTCCGAATTCCGGCAGTACCCCGACCTGCGTCTTCGGTTTTTATTTTATCAACATAGGTTCCGGTAGTACCCCGACCTGCGTTCCTACTGTTTGATTTACCAAGTTCCGGCAGTATCCCGACCTGCGTCTTTAGTGTTTCTTTTATCAACCTAGGTTCCGGTAGTATCCCGACCTGCGTTCCTAGTGTTTTATTTACCAAGTTCCGACAGTACCTCGACCTGCGCCCTTGGCTTTACCTTCCGAATTCCAGCAGTACCCCGACCTGCGTTCCTAGTGTTTGATTTACCAAGTTCCGACAGTACCCCGACCTACGTCCTTGGCTTTACCTTCCGAATTCCGGCAGTACCCCGACCTGCGTCTTCGGGGTTTCTTTTATCAACCTAGGTTCCGGTAGTACCCCGACCTGCGTTCCTAGTGTTTGATTTACCAAGTTCCAGTAGTACCCCGACCTGTGTCCTTGGTTTTACCTTTCGAATTCCGGCAGTACCCCGACCTGCGTCTTCGGTTTTTATTTTATCAAAATAGGTTCCGGTAGTATCCCGACCTGCGTTCCTACTGTTTGATTTACCAAGTTCCGGCAGTATCCCGACCTGCGTCTTTAGTGTTTCTTTTATCAACCTAGGTTCCGGTAGTATCCCGACCTGCGTTCCTAGTGTTTGATTTACCAAGTTCCGGTAGTACCCCGACCTACGTCCTTGGCTTTACCTTCCGAATTCTGGAAGTACCCCGACCTGCGTCTTCGGTTTTTATTTTATCAACATAGGTTCAGGTAGTACCCCGACCTGCGTTCCAACTGTTTGATTCACCAAGTTCCGGCAGTACCCCGACCTGCGACCATGGCTTTACCTTCCGAATTCCGGCTGTACCCCGACCAGCGTCTTCAGTGTTTCGTTTATCAACCTAGGTTCCGGCAGTACCCCGACCTGCGTTCCTAGTGTTTGATTTACCAAGTTCCGACAGTACCCCGACCTGCGTCCTTGGCTTTACCTTCCGAATTCCGGCAGTACCCCGACTTGCGTATTCGGTTTTTATTTTATCAACATAGGTTCCGGTAGTACCCCGACCTGCGTTCCTACTGTTTGATTTACCAAGTTCCGGCAGTACCCCGTCCTGCGACCTTGGCTTTTCCTTCCGAATTCCGGCAGTATCCCGACCTGCGTCTTCGGTTTTTCTTTTGTCAACCTAGGTTCCGGTAGTACCCCGACCTGCGTTCCTAGTGTTTGATTTACCAAGTTCCGGCAGTACCCCGACCTGCGTCCTTGGCTTTACCTTCCGAATTCTGGTAGAACCCCGACCTGCGTCTTCGGTGTTTCTTTTATCAACCTAGGTTCCGGCAGTACCCCGAGCTGCGTTCCTAGTTTTTGATTTACCAAGTTCCGGCAGTACCCCGACCTGTGACCTTGGCTTTACCTTCCGAATTCCGGCAGTATCCCGACCAGCGTCTTTAGTGTTTCTTTTATCAAACTAGGTTCCGGCAGTCCCCCGACCTGCGTTCCTAGTGTTTGATTTACCAAGTTCTAACAGTACCCCGACCTACGTCCTTGGCTTTACCTTCCGAATTCCGGCAGTATCCCGACCTGCGTCTTCGGTGTTTCTTTTGTCAACCTAGGTTTCGGCAGTACCCCGACTTGCGTTCCTAGTGTTTGATTTACCAAGTTCCGGCTGTACCCCGACCTGCGTCCTTGGCTTTACCTTCCAAATTTCGGCAGTACCCCGACCTGCGTCTTCGGTGTTTCTATTATCAACCTAGGTTCCGACAGTACCCCGAATTGCGTTCCTAGTGTTTGATTTACCAAGTTCCGGTAGTACCCCGACCTACGTCCTTGGCTTTACCTTCCGAATTCCGGCAGAACCCCGACCTGCGTCTTCGGTTTTTATTTTATCAACATAGGTTCCGGTAGTACCCCGACCTGCGTTCCTACTGTTTGATTTACCAAGTTCCGGCAGTACCCCGTCCTGCGACCTTGGCTTTTCCTTCCGAATTCCGGCAGTATCCCGACCTGCGTCTTCGGTGTTTCTTTTGTCAACCTAGGTTCTGGTAGTACCCCGACCTGCGTTCCTAGTGTTTGATTTACCAAGTTCCGACAGTACCCCTACCTGCTTTCTTGGCTTTACCTTCCGAATTCTGGCAGTATCCCGACCTGCGTCTTCGGTGTTTCTTTTGTCAACCTAGGTTCCGGCAGTACCCCGACCTGCGTTCCTAGTGTTTGATTTACCAAGTTCCGGCAGTACCCCGACCTACGTCCTTGGCTTTAAATTCCGAATTCCGGCAGTACCCCGACCTGCGTCTTCTGTTTTTATTTTATCTACATAGGTTCCGGTAGTACCCCGACCTGCGTTTTCGGTTTTTATTTTATCAACTTAATTCTGGCAGTACCCTGACCTGCGACCTTGGCTTTACCTTCCGAATTTCGGCAATACCCCGACCAGCGTCTTCAGTGTTTCTTTTATCAACATAGGTTTCGGCAGTACCCCGACCTGCGTTCCTAGTGTTTGATTTACCAAGTTCCGACAGTACCCCGACCTGCGTCCTTGGCTTTACCTTCCGAATTCCAGCAGTACCCCGACCTGTGTCTTCGGTGTTTCTTTTTTCAACTTAGGTTCCGGCAGTACCCCGACCTGCGTTCCTAGTGTTTGATTTACCAAGTTCCGACAGTACCCCGACCTACGTCCTTGGCTTTACCTTCCGAATTCCGGCAGTACCCCGACCTGCGTCTTCGGGGTTTCTTTTATCAACCTAGGTTCCGGTAGTACCCCGACCTGCGTTCCTAGTGTTTGATTTACCAAGTTCCAGTAGTACCCCGACCTGTGTCCTTGGTTTTACCTTTCGAATTCCGGCAGTACCCCGACCTGCGTCTTCGGTTTTTATTTTATCAAAATAGGTTCCGGTAGTATCCCGACCTGCGTTCCTACTGTTTGATTTACCAAGTTCCGGCAGTATCCCGACCTGCGTCTTTAGTGTTTCTTTTATCAACCTAGGTTCCGGTAGTATCCCGACCTGCGTTCCTAGTGTTTGATTTACCAAGTTCCGGTAGTACCCCGACCTACGTCCTTGGCTTTACCTTCCGAATTCTGGAAGTACCCCGACCTGCGTCTTCGGTTTTTATTTTATCAACATAGGTTCAGGTAGTACCCCGACCTGCGTTCCAACTGTTTGATTCACCAAGTTCCGGCAGTACCCCGACCTGCGACCATGGCTTTACCTTCCGAATTCCGGCTGTACCCCGACCAGCGTCTTCAGTGTTTCGTTTATCAACCTAGGTTCCGGCAGTACCCCGACCTGCGTTCCTAGTGTTTGATTTACCAAGTTCCGACAGTACCCCGACCTGCGTCCTTGGCTTTACCTTCCGAATTCCGGCAGTACCCCGACTTGCGTATTCGGTTTTTATTTTATCAACATAGGTTCCGGTAGTACCCCGACCTGCGTTCCTACTGTTTGATTTACCAAGTTCCGGCAGTACCCCGTCCTGCGACCTTGGCTTTTCCTTCCGAATTCCGGCAGTATCCCGACCTGCGTCTTCGGTTTTTCTTTTGTCAACCTAGGTTCCGGTAGTACCCCGACCTGCGTTCCTAGTGTTTGATTTACCAAGTTCCGGCAGTACCCCGACCTGCGTCCTTGGCTTTACCTTCCGAATTCTGGTAGAACCCCGACCTGCGTCTTCGGTGTTTCTTTTATCAACCTAGGTTCCGGCAGTACCCCGAGCTGCGTTCCTAGTTTTTGATTTACCAAGTTCCGGCAGTACCCCGACCTGTGACCTTGGCTTTACCTTCCGAATTCCGGCAGTATCCCGACCAGCGTCTTTAGTGTTTCTTTTATCAAACTAGGTTCCGGCAGTCCCCCGACCTGCGTTCCTAGTGTTTGATTTACCAAGTTCTAACAGTACCCCGACCTACGTCCTTGGCTTTACCTTCTGAATTCCGGCAGTATCCCGACCTGCGTCTTCGGTGTTTCTTTTGTCAACCTAGGTTTCGGCAGTACCCCGACTTGCGTTCCTAGTGTTTGATTTACCAAGTTCCGGCTGTACCCCGACCTGCGTCCTTGGCTTTACCTTCCAAATTTCGGCAGTACCCCGACCTGCGTCTTCGGTGTTTCTATTATCAACCTAGGTTCCGACAGTACCCCGAATTGCGTTCCTAGTGTTTGATTTACCAAGTTCCGGTAGTACCCCGACCTACGTCCTTGGCTTTACCTTCCGAATTCCGGCAGAACCCCGACCTGCGTCTTCGGTTTTTATTTTATCAACATAGGTTCCGGTAGTACCCCGACCTGCGTTCCTACTGTTTGATTTACCAAGTTCCGGCAGTACCCCGTCCTGCGACCTTGGCTTTTCCTTCCGAATTCCGGCAGTATCCCGACCTGCGTCTTCGGTGTTTCTTTTGTCAACCTAGGTTCTGGTAGTACCCCGACCTGCGTTCCTAGTGTTTGATTTACCAAGTTCCGACAGTACCCCTACCTGCTTTCTTGGCTTTACCTTCCGAATTCTGGCAGTATCCCGACCTGCGTCTTCGGTGTTTCTTTTGTCAACCTAGGTTCCGGCAGTACCCCGACCTGCGTTCCTAGTGTTTGATTTACCAAGTTCCGGCAGTACCCCGACCTACGTCCTTGGCTTTAAATTCCGAATTCCGGCAGTACCCCGACCTGCGTCTTCTGTTTTTATTTTATCTACATAGGTTCCGGTAGTACCCCGACCTGCGTTTTCGGTTTTTATTTTATCAACTTAATTCTGGCAGTACCCTGACCTGCGACCTTGGCTTTACCTTCCGAATTTCGGCAATACCCCGACCAGCGTCTTCAGTGTTTCTTTTATCAACATAGGTTTCGGCAGTACCCCGACCTGCGTTCCTAGTGTTTGATTTACCAAGTTCCGACAGTACCCCGACCTGCGTCCTTGGCTTTACCTTCCGAATTCCAGCAGTACCCCGACCTGTGTCTTCGGTGTTTCTTTTTTCAACTTAGGTTCCGGCAGTACCCCGACCTGCGTTCCTAGTGTTTGATTTACCATGTTTCGGCAGTACCCCGACCTGCGTCCTTTGCTTTACCTTCCGAATTCCGGCAGTATCCCGACCTGCGTCTTCGGTGTTTCTTTTATCAACCTAGGATCTGGCAGTACCCCGACCTGCGTTGCTAGTGTTTGATTTACCAAGTTCTAACAGTACCCCGACCTGCGTCCTTGGCTTTACCTTTCGAATTCCGGAAGTATCCCGACCTGCGTCTTCGGTGTTTCTTTTGTCTTCCTAGGTTCCGGCAGTAACCCGACCTGCGTTCCTAGTGTTTGATTTACCAAGTTCCGGCAGTACCCCGACCTACGTCCTTGGCTTTAAATTCCGAATTCCGGCAGTACCCCGACCTGTGTCCTTGGCTTTAAATTCCGAATTCTGGTAGTACCCCGACCTATGTCTTCAGTGTTTCTTTTATCAACCTAGGTTTCGGCAGTACCCCGACCTGCGATCCTAGTGTTTGATTTACCAAGTTCCGGCAGTACCCCTACCTGCGTCCTTGGCTTTACCTTCCGAATTCTTGCAGTACCCCGACCTGCGTTCCTAGTGTTTGATTTACCAAGTTCCGGCAGTACCCTGACTTGCGTCCTTGGCTTTACCTTCCGAATTCCGGCAGTACCCCGACCTGCGTCTTCGGTGTTTCTTTTATCAACCTAGGTTCCGGCAGTACCCGGACCTGCGTTCCTAGTGTTTGATTTACCAAGTTCCGGCAGTACCCCGATCTGCGATCTTGGCTTTACCTTCCGAATTCCGGCAGTACCCAGACCAGCTTCTTCAGTGTTTCTTTTATCGACCTAGGATCTGGCAGTACCCCGACCTGCGTTCCTAGTGTTTGATTTACCAAGTTCCGACAGTACCCCGACATGCGTCCTTGGCTTTACCTTCCGAATTCCGGCAGTATCCCGACCTGCGTCTTCGGTGTTTCTTTTGTCAACCTAGGTTCCGGCAGTACCCCGACCTGCGTTCCTAGTGTTTGATTTACCAAGTTCCGGCAGTACCCCGACCTACGTCCTTGGCTTTAAATTCCGAATTCCGGCAGTACCCCGACCTTTGTCTTCGGTTTTTATTTTATCAACATAGGTTCCGGTAGTCCCCCGACCTGCGTCTTCGGTTTTTATTTTATCAACATAGTTTCCGGTAGTACCCTGACCTGCGTTCCTAGTGTTTGATTTACCAAGTTCCGACAGTACCCCGACCTGCGTCCTTGGCTTTACCATCCGAATTTCGGTAGTAGCCCGACCTGCGTCTTCGGTATTTCCTTTATCAACCTAGGTTCCGGCAGTACCCCGACGTGCGTTCCTAGTGTTTGATTTACCATGTTCCGGCAATACCCCGACCTACGACCTTGGCTTTACCTTCCGAATTCCGGCAGTACCCTGACTTGCGTCTTCGGTTTTTATTTTGTCAACATAGGTTCCGATAGTAACCCGACCTGCGTCTTCGGTTTTTATTTTATCAGTATAGTTTCTGGTAGTACCCCGGCCTACGTTCGTACTGTTTGATTTACCAAGTTCCGGAAGTACCCTAACCAGCGACCTTGGCTTTACCATCCGAATTCCGGTAGTACCCCGACCAGCGTCTTCAGTGTTTCTTTTATCAACCTAGGTTCCGGCAGTACCCCGACCAGCGTTCCTAGTGTTTGATTTACCAAGTTCCCACAGTACCCCGACCTGCGTCCTTGGCTTTACCTTCCGAATTCCGGCAGTACCCCAACCTGCGTCTTCGGTGTTTGTTTTGCCAACTTAGGTTCTGGCAGTACCCCGACCTGCGTTCCTAGTGTTTGATTTACCAAGTTCCGGAAGTACCCCGACCTGCGTCCTTGGCTTTAAATTCCGAATTCTGGTAGTACCCCAACCTATGTCTTCAGTGTTTCTTTTATCAACCTAGGTTTCGGCAGTACCCCGACCTGCGTTCCTAGTGTTTGATTTACCAAGTTCCGGCAGTACCCTGACTTGCGTCCTTGGCTTTACCTTCCGAATTCCGGCAGTACCCCGACCTGCGTCTTCGGTGTTTCTTTTATCAACCTAGGTTCCGGCAGTACCCCGACCTGCGTTCCTAGTGTTTGATTTACCAAGTTCCGGCAGTACCCCGATCTGCGATCTTGGCTTTACCTTCCGAATTCTGGCAGTACCCAGACCAGCTTCTTCAGTGTTTCTTTTATCAACCTAGGATCTGGCAGTACCCCGACCTGCGTTCCTAGTGTTTGATTTACCAAGTTCCGACAGTACCCCGACATGCGTCCTTGGCTTTACCTTCCGAATTCCGGCAGTATCCCGACCTGCGTCTTCGGTGTTTCTTTTGTCAACCTAGGTTCCGGCAGTACCCCGACCTGCGTTCCTAGTGTTTGATTTACCAAGTTCCGGCAGTACCCCGACCTACGTCCTTGGCTTTAAATTCCGAATTCCGGCAGTACCCCGACCTTTGTCTTCGGTTTTTATTTTATCAACATAGGTTCCGGTAGTCCCCCGACCTGCGTCTTCGGTTTTTATTTTATCAACATAGTTTCCGGTAGTACCCTGACCTGCGTTCCTAGTGTTTGATTTACCAAGTTCCGACAGTACCCCGACCTGCGTCCTTGGCTTTACCATCCGAATTTCGGTAGTAGCCCGACCTGCGTCTTCGGTGTTTCCTTTATCAACCTAGGTTCCGGCAGTACCCCGACGTGCGTTCCTAGTGTTTGATTTACCATGTTCCGGCAATACCCCGACCTACGACCTTGGCTTTACCTTCCGAATTCCGGCAGTACCCTGACTTGCGTCTTCGGTTTTTATTTTGTCAACATAGGTTCCGATAGTAACCCGACCTGCGTCTTCGGTTTTTATTTTATCAGTATAGTTTCTGGTAGTACCGCGGCCTACGTTCGTACTGTTTGATTTACCAAGTTCCGGAAGTACCCTAACCTGCGACCTTGGCTTTACCATCCGAATTCCGGTAGTACCCCGACCAGCGTCTTCAGTGTTTCTTTTATCAACCTAGGTTCCGGCAGTACCCCGACCTGCGTTCCTAGTGTTTGATTTACCAAGTTCCGACAGTACCCCGACCTGCGTCCTTGGCTTTACCTTCCGAATTCCGGCAGTACCCCACCTGCGTCTTCGGTGTTTGTTTTGCCAACTTAGGTTCTGGCAGTACCCCGACCTGCGTTCCTAGTGTTTGATTTACCAAGTTCCGGCAGTACCCCGACCTGCGTCATTGGCTTTAAATTCCGAATTCTGGTAGTACCCCGACCTATGTCTTCAGTGTTTCTTTTATCAACCTAGGTTTCGGCAGTACCCCGACCTGCGTTCCTAGTGTTTGATTTACCAAGTTCCGGCAGTACCCTGACTTGCGTCCTTGGCTTTACCTTCCGAATTTCGGTAGTACCCCGACCTGCGTCTTCGGTGTTTCTTTTATCAACCTAGGTTCCGGCAGTACCCCGACCTGCGTTCCTAGTGTTTGATTTACCAAGTTCCGGCAATACCCCGACCTACGACCTTGGCTTTAACTTTCGAATTCCGGCAGTACCCTGACTTTCGTCTTCGGTTTTTATTTTGTCAACATAGGTTCCGGTAGTACCCCGACCTGGGTCTTCGGTTTTTATTTTATCAGTATAGTTTCTAGTAGTACCCCGACCTACGTTCGTACTGTTTGATTTACCATGTTCCGGAAGTACCCTAACCTGCGACCTTGGCTTTACCATCCGAATTCCGGTAGTACCCCGACCAGCGTCTTAGTGTTTCTTTTATCAACCTAGGTTCCGGCAGTACCCCGACCTGCGTTCCTAGTGTTTGATTTACCAAGTTCCGACAGTACCCCGACCTGCGTCCTTGGCTTTACCTTCCGAATTCCGGCAGTACCCCAACCTGCGTCTTCGGTGTTTGTTTTGCCAACTTAGGTTCTGGCAGTACCCCGACCTGCGTTCCTAGTGTTTGATTTACCAAGTTCCGGCAGTACCCTGACTTGAGTCCTTGGCTTTACCTTCCGAATTCCGGCAGTACCCCGACCTGCGTCTTCGGTGTTTCTTTTATCAACCTAGGTTCCGGCAGTACCCCGACCTGCGTTCCTAGTGTTTGATTTACCAAGTTCCGGCAATACCCCGACCTGCGTCCTTGGCTTTACCTTCCGAATTCCGGCAGTACCCCAACCTGCGTCTTCGGTGTTTGTTTTGTCAACGTAGGTTCCGGCAGTACCCCGACCTGCGTTCCTAGTGTTTGATTTACCAAGTTCAGACAGTACCCCGACATGCGTCCTTGGCTTTACCTTCCGAATTCCAGCAGTATCCCGACCTACGTCTTCGGTGTTTCTTTTGTCAACCTAGGTTCCGGCAGTACCCCGACCTGCGTTCCTAGTGTTTGATTTACCAAGTTCCGGCAGTACCCCGACCTACGTCCTTGGCTTTAAATTCCGAATTCCGGCAGTACCCCGACCTTTGTCTTCGGTTTTTATTTTATCAACATAGGTTCCGGTAGTCCCCCGACCTGCGTCTTCGGTTTTTATTTTATCAACATAGTTTCCGGTAGTACCCTGACCTGCGTTCCTAGTGTTTGATTTACCAAGTTCCGACAGTACCCCGACCTGCGTCCTTGGCTTTACCATCCGAATTTCGGTAGTACCCCGACCTGCGTCTTCGGTGTTTCTTTTATCAACCTAGGTTCCGGCAGTACCCCGACCTGCGTTCCTAGTGTTTGATTTACCAAGTTCCGGCAATACCCCGACCTACGACCTTGGCTTTACCTTCCGAATTCCGGCAGTACCCTGACTTGCGTCTTCGGTTTTTATTTTATCAACATAGGTTCCGGTAGTACCCCGACCTGCGTTCCTACTATTTGATTTACCATGTTCCGGCAGTACCCCGACATGCGACCTTGGCTTTAAATTCCGAATTCCGGCAGTACCCCGACCTGCATCTCCGAATTTTATTTTATCAACATAGGTTCCGGTAGTACCCCGACCTGCGTCTTCGGTTTTTATTTTATCCACATAGTTTCCAGTAGTACCCCGACCTGCGTTCCTACTGTTTGATTTACCATGTTCCGGCAGTACCCTAACCTGCGGCCTTGGCTTTACCATCCGAATTCTGGTAGTACCCCGACCAGCGTCTTCAGTGTTTCTTTTATCAACCTAGGTTCCGGCAGTACCCCGACCTGTGTTCCTAGTGTTTGATTTACCAAGTTCCGACAGTACCCCGACCTGCGTCCTTGGCTTTACCTTCCGAATTCCGGCAGTACCCCAACCTGCGTCTTCGGTGTTTGTTTTGTCAACTTAGGTTCCGGCAGTACCCCGACCTGCGTTCCTTGTGTTTGATTTACCAAGTTCCGACAGTACCCCGACCTGCGTCCTTGGCTTTAAATTCCGAATTCTGGTAGTACCCCGACCTGTGTCTTCAGTGTTTCTTTTATCAACCTAGGTTTCGGCAGTACCCCGACCTGCGTTCCTAGTGTTTGATTTACCAAGTTCCGGTAGTACACCGACCTGCGACCTTGGCTTTACCTTCCGAATTCCGGCAGTACCCCGACCTGCGTTTTCGGTGTTTGTTTTGTCAACTTAGGTTCCGGCAGTACCCCGACCTGCGTTCCTAGTGTTTGATTTACCAAGTTCCGGCAGTACCCCGACCTGCGTCCTTGGCTTTAAATTCCGAATTCCGGCAGTACCCCGACCTGTGTTCCTAGTGTTTGATTTACCAAGTTCCGACAGTACCCCGACCTGCGTCCTTGGCTTTACCTTCCGAATTCCGGCAGTACCCCAACCTGCGTCTTCGGTGTTTGTTTTGTCAACTTAGGTTCCGGCAGTACCCCGACCTGCGTTCCTAGTGTTTGATTTACCAAGTTCCGGCAGTACCCCGACCTGCGTCCTTGGCTTTAAATTCCGAATTCTGGTAGTACCCCGACCTGTGTCTTCAGTGTTTCTTTTATCAACCTAGGTTTCGGCAGTACCCCGACCTGCGTTCCTAGTGTTTGATTTACCAAGTTCCGGCAGTACCCCGACCTCCGACCTTGGCTTTACCTTCCGAATTCTTGCAGTACCCCGACCTGCGTTCCTAGTGTTTGATTTACCAAGTTCCGGCAGTACCCCGACTTGCGTCCTTGGCTTTACCTTCCGAATTCCGGCAGTACCCCGACCTGCGTCTTCGGTGTTTCTTTTATCAACCTAGGTTCCGGTAGTACCCCGACCTGCGTTCCTAATGTTTGATTTACCAAGTTCCGGTAGTACCCCGACCTGCGTTCCTAGTGTTTGATTTACCAAGTTCCGACAGTACCCCGACCTGCGTTCCTAGTGTTTGATTTACCAAGTTCCGACAGTACCCCGACCTGCTTTCTTGGCTTTACCTTCCGAATTCTAGCAGTATCCCGACCTGCGTCTTCGGTGTTTCTTTTGTCAACCTAGGTTCCGGCAGTACCCCGACCTGCGTTCCTAGTGTTTGATTTACCAAGTTCCGGCAGTACCCCGACCTACGTCCTTGGCTTTAAATTCCGAATTCCGGCAGTACCCCGACCTGCGTCTTCTGTTTTTATTTTATCTACATAGGTTCCGGTAGTACCCCGACCTGCGTTTTCGGTTTTTATTTTATCAACATAATTCCGGCATTACCCTGACCTGCGACCTTGGCTTTACCTTCCGAATTTCGACAATACCCCGACCAGCGTCTTCAGTGTTTCTTTTATCAACATCGGTTCCGGCAGTACCCCGACCTGCGTTCCAAGTGTTTGATTTACCAAGTTCCGACAGTACCCCGACCTGCGTCCTTGGCTTTACCTTCCGAATTCCAGCAGTACCCCGACCTGTGTCTTCGGTGTTTCTTTTTTCAACTTAGGTTCCGGCAGTACCCCGACCTGCGTTCCTAGTGTTTGATTTACCATGTTCCGGCAGTACCCCGACCTGCGTCCTTGGCTTTACCTTCCGAATTCCTGCAGTATCCCGACCTGCGTCTTCGGTGTTTCTTTTATCAACCTAGGTTCCGGAAGTACCCCGACTTGCGTTCCATGTGTTTGATTTACCAAGTTCCGGCAGTACCACGACCTACGTCCTTGGCTTTACCTTCCGAATTCCAGCAGTACCTCGACCTGTGTCTTCGGTGTTTCTTTTTTCAACTTAGGTTCCGGTAGTACCCCGACCTGCGTTCCTAGTGTTTGATTTACCATGTTCCGGCAGTACCCCGACCTGCGTCCTTGGCTTTACCTTCCGAATTCCGGCAGTATCCCGACCTGCGTCTTCGGTGTTTCTTTTATCAACCTAGGTTCCGGAAGTACCCCGACTTGCGTTCCATGTGTTTGATTTACCAAGTTCCGGCAGTACCACGACCTACGTCCTTGGCTTTACCTTCCGAATTCTGGTAGTACCCCGACCTGCGTCTTCGGTGTTTCTTTTATCAACCTAGGTTCCGGCAGTACCACGACCTGCGTTCCTAGTGTTTGATTTACCAAGTTCCGGTAGTACACCGACCTGCGACCTTGGCTTTACCTTCCGAATTCCGGCAGTACCCCGACCAGCGTCTTTAGTGTTTCTTTTATCAACCTAGGATCCGGGAGTACCCCGACCTGCGTTCCTAGTGTTTGATTTACCAAGTTCCGACAGTACCCCGACCTGCGTCCTTGGCTTTACCATCTGAATTCCGGCAGTATCCCGACCTGCGTCTTCGGTGTTTCTTTTATCAACCTAGGTTCCGGCAGTACCCCGACCTGCGTTCCTAGTGTTTGATTTACCAAGTTCCGGCAGTACCCCGACCTACGTCCTTGGCTTTACCTTCCGAATTCCGGCAGTACCCTGACTTGCGTCTTCGGTTTTTATTTTATCAACATAGGTTCCGGTAGTACCCCGACCTGCGTCTTCGGTTTTTATTTTATCAGCATAGTTTCTGGTAGTACCCCGACCTACGTTCCTACTGTTTGATTTACCAAGTTCCGGAAGTACCCTAACCTGCGACCTTGGCTTTACCATCCGAATTCCGGTAGTACCCCGACCAGCGTCTTCAGTGTTTCTTTTATCAACCTAGGTTCCGGCAGTACCCCGACCTGTGTTCCTAGTGTTTGATTTACCAAGTTCCGACAGTACCCCGACCTGCGTCCTTGGCTTTACCTTCCGAATTCCGGCAGTACCCCAACCAGCGTCTTCGGTGTTTGTTTTGTCAACTTAGGTTCCGGCAGTACCCCGACCTGCGTTCCTAGTGTTTGATTTACCAAGTTCCGGCAGTACCCCGACCTGCGTCCTTGGCTTTAAATTCCGAATTCTGGTAGTACCCCGACCTATGTCTTCAGTGTTTCTTTTATCAACCTAGGTTTCGGCAGTACCCCGACCTGCGTTCCTAGTGTTTGATTTACCAAGTTCCGGCAGTACCCCGACCTGCGTCCTTGGTTTTACCTTCCGAATTCTTGCAGTACCCCGACCTGAGTTCCTAGTGTTTGATTTACCAAGTTCCGGCAGTACCCTGACTTGCGTCCTTGGCTTTACCTTCCGAATTCCGGCAGTACCCCGACCTGCGTCTTCGGTGTTTCTTTTATCAACCTAGGTTCCGGCAGTACCCCGACCTGCGTTACTAGTGTTTGATTTACCAAGTTCCGGCATTACCCCGATCTGCGATCTTGGCTTTACCTTCCGAATTCCGGCAGTATCCCGACCTGCGTCTTCGGTGTTTCTTTTGTCAACCTAGGTTCCGGCAGTACCCCGACCTGCGTTCCTAGTGTTTGATTTACCAAGTTCCGGCAGTACCCCGACCTACGTCCTTGGCTTTAAATTCCGAATTCCGGCAGTACCCCGACGTTTGTCTTCGGTTTTTATTTTATCAACATAGGTTCCGGTAGTCCCCCGACCTGCGTCTTCGGTTTTTATTTTATCAACATAGTTTCCGGTAGTACCCTGACCTGCGTTCCTATTGTTTGATTTACCAAGTTCCGACAGTACCCCGACCTGCGTCCTTGGCTTTACCATCCGAATTTCGGTAGTACCCCGACCTGCGTCTTCGGTGTTTCTTTTATCAACCTAGGTTCCGACAGTACCCCGACCTGCGTTCCTAGTGTTTGATTTACCTAGTTCCGGCAATACCCCGACCTACGACCTTGGCTTTACCTTCCGAATTCCGGCAGTACCCTGACTTGCGTCTTCGGTTTTTATTTTATCAACATAGGTTCCGGTAGTACCCCGACCTGCGTTCCTACTGTTTGATTTACCATGTTCCGGCAGTACCCCGACCTGCGACCTTGGCTTTACCTTCCGAATTTCGGCAGTACCCCGACCAGCATCTTCAGTTTTTCTTTTATCAACCTAGGTTTCGGCAGCACCCCGACCTGCGTTCGTAGTGTTTGATTTACCAAGTTCCGAAAGTACCCCGACCTGCGTCCTTGGCTTTACCTTCCGAATTCCGGGAGTATCCCGACCTGCGTCTTTGGTGTTACTTTTGTCAACCTAGGTTCCGAAAGTACCCTGACTTGCGTTCCTAGTGTTTGATTTACCAAGTTTCGGCAGTACCCCGACCTGCGTCCTTGGCTTTACCTTCCGAATTCCGGCAGTATCCCGACCTGCGTCTTCGGTTTTTATTTTATCAACATAGGTTCCGGTAGTACCCCGACCTGCGTCTTCGGTTTTTATTTTATCAACATAGTTTCCGGTAGTACCCCGACCTGCGTTCCTAGTGTTTGATTTACCAAGTTCCGACAGTACCCCAACCTACGTCCTTGGCTTTACCTTCCGAATTTCGGAAGTACCCCGACCTGCGTCTTCGATGTTTCTTTTATCAACCTAGGTTCCGGTAGTACCCCGACCTGCGTCCTTGGCTTTACCTTCCGAATTCCGGCAGTACCCCGACCTGCGTCCAAGGACCTTGGCTTTACCTTCCGAATACCGGCTGTACCCCGACCAGCGTTCCTAGTGTTTGATTTACCAAGTTTCGACAATACCCCGACCTGCGTCCTTCGCTTTACCTTCCGAATTCCGGCAGTATCCCGACCCGCGTCTTCGGTGTTTCTTTTGTCAACCTAGGTTCCGGCAGTACCCCGACCTGCGTTCCTAGTGTTTGATTTACCAAGTTCCGGCAGTACCCCGACCTACGTCTTTGGCTTTAAATTCCGAATTCCGGCAGTACCCCGACCTGCGTCTCCGGTTTTTATTTTATCAACATAGGTTCCAGTAGTACCCCGACCTGCGTCTTCAGTTTTTATTTTATCCACATAGTTTCCGGTAGTACCCCGACCTGCGTTCCTACTGTTTGATTTACCATGTTCCTACAGTACCCTGACCTGCGACCTTGGCTTTACCTTCCGAATTTCGGCAGTACCCCGATCAGCGTCTTCAGTGTTTCTTTTATCAACCTAGGTTCCGACAGTACCCCGACCTACGTTCCTAGTGTTTGATTTACCAAGTTCCGACAGTACCCCGACCTGCGTCCTTGGCTTTACCTTCCGAATTCCGACAGTACCCCGACCTGCGTCTTCTGTGTTTCTTTTGTCAACTTAGGTTCCGGCAGTACCCCGACCTGCGTTCCTAGTGTTTGATTTACCATGTTTCGGCAGTACCCCGATCTGCGTCCTTGGCTTTAAATTCCGAATTCCGGAAGTACCCCAACCTGCGTCTTCAGTGTTTCTTTTATCAACCTAGGTTTCGGCAGTACCCCGACCTACGTTCCTAGTGTTTGATTTACCAAGTTCCGGCAGTACCCCGACCTGCGTCCTTGGCTTTACCTTCCGAATTCTTGGAGTACCCCGACTTGCGTTCCTAGTGTTTGATTTACCAAGTTCCGACAGTACCCCGACTTGCGTCCTCGGCTTTACCTTCCGAATTTCGGCAGTACCCCGACCTGCGTCTTTGGTGTTTCTTTTATCAACCTAGGTTCCGGCAGTACCCCGACCTGTGTTCCTAGTGTTTGATTTACCAAGTTCCGACAGTACCCCGACCTGCGTCCTTGGCTTTACCTTCCGAATTCCGGCAGTACCCCAACCTGCGTCTTCGGTGTTTGTTTTGTCAACTTAGGTTCCGGCAGTACCCCGACCTGTGTTCCTAGTGTTTGATTTACCAAGTTCCGGCAGTACCCCGACCTGCGTCCTTGGCTTTAAATTCCGAATTCTGGTAGTACCCCGACTTATGTCTTCAGTGTTTCTTTTATCAACCTAGGTTTCGGCAGTACCCCGACCTGCGTTCCTAGTGTTTGATTTACCAAGTTCCGGCAGTACCCTGACTTGCGTCCTTGGCTTTACCTTCCGAATTCCGGCAGTACCCCGACCTGCGTCTTCGGTGTTTCTTTTATCAACCTAGGTTCCGGTAGTACCCCGACCTGCGTTCCTAGTGTTTGATTTACCAAGTTCCGGCAGTACCCCGATCTGCGATCTTGGCTTTACCTTCCGAATTCCGGCAGTACCCAGACCAGCTTCTTCAGTGTTTCTTTTATCAACCTAGGATCTGGCAGTACCCCGACCTGCGTTCCTAGTGTTTGATTTACCAAGTTCCGACAGTACCCCGACATGCGTCCTTGGCTTTACCTTCCGAATTCCGGCAATATCCCGACCTGCGTCTTCGGTGTTTCTTTTGTCAACCTAGGTTCCGGCAGTACCCCGACCTGCGTTCCTAGTGTTTGATTTACCAAGTTCCGGCAGTACCCCGACCTACGTCCTTGGCTTTAAATTCCGAATTCCGGCAGTACCCCGACCTTTGTCTTCGGTTTTTATTTTATCAACATAGGTTCCGGTAGTCCCCCGACCTGCGTCTTCGGTTTTTATTTTATCAACCTAGTTTCCGGTAGTACCCTGACCTGCGTTCCTAGTGTTTGATTTACCAAGTTCCGACAGTACCCCGACCTGCGTCCTTGGCTTTACCATCCGAATTTCGGTAGTACCCCGACCTGCGTCTTCGGTGTTTCTTTTATCAACCTAGGTTCCGGCAGTACCCCGACCTGCGTTCCTAGTGTTTGATTTAACAAGTTCCGGCAATACCCCGACCTACGACCTTGGCTTTACCTTCCGAATTCCGGCAGTACCCTGACTTGCGTCTTCGGTTTTTATTTTATCAACATAGGTTCCGGTTGTACCCCGACCTGCGTCTTCGGTTTTTATTTTATCAGCATAGTTTCTGGTAGTACCCCGACCTACGTTCCTACTGTTTGATTTACCAAGTTCCGGAAGTACCCTAACCTGCGACCTTGGCTTTACCATCCGAATTCCGGTAGTACCCCGACCAACGTCTTCAGTGTTTCTTTTATCAACCTAGGTTCCGGCAGTACCCCGACCTGCGTTCCTAGTGTTTGATTTACCAAGTTCCGACAGTACCCCGACCTGCGTCCTTGGCTTTACCTTCCGAATTCCGGCAGTACCCCAACCTGCGTCTTCGGTGTTTGTTTTGTCGACTTAGGTTCCGGCTGTACCCCGACCTGCGTTCCTAGTGTTTGATTTACCAAGTTCCGACAGTACCCCGACCTGCGTCCTTGGCTTTAAATTCCGAATTCTGGTAGTACCCCGACCTATGTCTTCAGTGTTTCTTTTATCAACCTAGGTTTCGGCAGTACCCCGACCTGCGTTCCTAGTGTTTGATTTACCAAGTTCCGGCAGTACCCCGACCTGCGTCCAAGGACCTTGGCTTTACCTTCCGAATACCGGCTGTACCCCGACCAGCGTTCCTAGTGTTTGATTTACCAAGTTTCGACAATACCCCGACCTGCGTCCTTCGCTTTACCTTCCGAATTCCGGCAGTATCCCGACCCGCGTCTTCGGTGTTTCTTTTGTCAACCTAGGTTCCGGCAGTACCCCGACCTGCGTTCCTAGTGTTTGATTTACCAAGTTCCGGCAGTACCCCGACCTACGTCCTTGGCTTTAAATTCCGAATTCCGGCAGTACCCCGACCTGCGTCTCCGGTTTTTATTTTATCAACATAGGTTCCAGTAGTACCCCGACCTGCGTCTTCGGTTTTTATTTTATCCACATAGTTTCCGGTAGTACCCCGACCTGCGTTCCTACTGTTTGATTTACCATGTTCCTGCAGTACCCTGACCTGCGACCTTGGCTTTACCTTCCGAATTTCGGCAGTACCCCGATCAGCGTCTTTAGTGTTTCTTTTATCAACCTAGGTTCCGACAGTACCCCGACCTACGTTCCTAGTGTTTGATTTACCAAGTTCCGACAGTACCCCGACCTGCGTCCTTGGCTTTACCTTCCGAATTCCGACAGTACCCCGACCTGCGTCTTATGTGTTTCTTTTGTCAACTTAGGTTCCGGCAGTACCCCGACCTGCGTTCCTAGTGTTTGATTTACCATGTTTCGGCAGTACCCCGATCTGCGTCCTTGGCTTTAAATTCCGAATTCCGGAAGTACCCCAACCTGCGTCTTCAGTGTTTCTTTAATCAACCTAGGTTTCGGCAGTACCCCGACCTACGTTCCTAGTGTTTGATTTACCAAGTTCCGGCAGTACCCCGACCTGCGTCCTTGGCTTTACCTTCCGAATTCTTGGAGTACCCCGACCTGCGTTCCTAGTGTTTGATTTACCAAGTTCCGACAGTACCCCGACTTGCGTCCTTGGCTTTACCTTCCGAATTTCGGCAGTACCCCGACCTGCGTCTTCGGTGTTTCTTTTATCAACCTAGGTTCCGGCAGTACCCCGACCTGTGTTCCTAGTGTTTGATTTACCAAGTTCCGACAGTACCCCGACCTGCGTCCTTGGCTTTACCTTCCGAATTCCGGCAGTACCCCAACCTGCGTCTTCGGTGTTTGTTTTGTCAACTTAGGTTCCGGCAGTACCCCGACCTGCGTTCCTAGTGTTTGATTTACCAAGTTCCGGCAGTACCCCGACCTGCGTCCTTGGCTTTAAATTCCGAATTCTGGTAGTACCCCGACCTATGTCTTCAGTGTTTCTTTTATCAACCTAGGTTTGGGCAGTACCCCGACCTGCGTTCCTAGTGTTTGATTTACCAAGTTCCGGCAGTACCCCGACCTGCGTCCTTGGCTTTACCTTCCGAATTCTTGCACTACCCCGACCTGCGTTCCTAGTGTTTGATTTACCAAGTTCCGGCAGTACCCTGACTTGCGTCCTTGGCTTTACCTTCCGAATTCCGGCAGTACCCCGACCTGCGTCTTCGGTGTTTCTATTATCAACCTAGGTTCCGGTAGTACCCCGACCTGCGTTCCTAGTGTTTGATTTACCAAGTTCCGGCAGTACCCCGATCTGCGATCTTGGCTTTAGCTTCCGAATTCCGGCAGTACCCAGACCAGCTTCTTCAGTGTTTCTTTTATCAACCTAGGATCTGGCAGTACCCCGACCTGCGTTCCTAGTGTTTGATTTACCAAGTTCCGACAGTACCCCGACATGCGTCCTTGGCTTTACCTTCCGAATTCCGGCAGTATCCCGACCTGCGTCTTCGGTGTTTCTTTTATCAACTTAGGTTCCGACAGTACCCCGACCTGCGTTCCTAGTGTTTGATTTACCAAGTTCCGGCAATACCCCGACCTACGTCCTTGGCTTTAAATTCCGAATTTCGGCAGTACCCCGACCTTTGTCTTCGGTTTTTATTTTATCAACATAGGTTCCGGTAGTCCCCCGACCTGCGTCTTCGGTTTTTATTTTATCAACATAGTTTCCGGTAGTACCCTGACCTGCGTTCCTAGTGTTTGATTTACCAAGTTCCGACAGTACCCCGACCTGCGTCCTTGGCTTTACCATCCGAATTTCGGTAGTACCCCGACCTGCGTCTTCGGTGTTTCTTTTATCAACCTAGGTTCCGACAGTACCCCGACCTGCGTTCCTAGTGTTTGATTTACCAAGTTCCGGCAATACCCCGACCTACGACCTTGGCTTTACCTTCCGAATTCCGGCAGTACCCTGACTTGCGTCTTCGGTTTTTATTTTATCAACATAGGTTCCGGTAGTACCCCGACCTGCGTTCCTACTGTTTGATTTACCATGTTCCGGCAGTACCCCGACCTGCGACCTTGGCTTTACCTTTCGAATTTCGGCAGTACCCCGACTAGCGTCTTCAGTGTTTCTTTTATCAACCTAGGTTCCGGCAGTACCCCGATCTGCGTTCCTAGTGTTTGATTTACCAAGTTCCGGCAGTACCCCGATCTGCGATCTTGGCTTTACCTTCCGAATTCCGGCAGTATCCCGACCTGCGTCTTCGGTGTTTCTTTTATCAACCTAGGTTCCGGCAGTACCCCAACCTGCGTTCCTAGTGTTTGATTTACCAAGTTCCGGCAGTACCCCGACCTACGTCCTTGGCTTTAAATTCCGAATTCCGACAGTACCCCGACCTTTGTCTTCGGTTTTTATTTTATCAACATAAGTTCCGGCAATACCCCGACCTACGACCTTGGCTTTACCTTCCGAATTCCGGCAGTACCCTGACTTGCGTCTTCGGTTTTTATTTTATCAACATAGGTTCCGGTAGTACCCCGACCTGCGTTCCTAGTGTTTGATTTACCAAGTTCCGGCAGTACCCTGACTTGCGTCCTTGGTTTTACCTTCCTAATTCCGGCAGTACCCCGACCTGCGTCTTCGGTGTTTCTTTTATCAACCTAGGTTCCGGCAGTACCCCGACCTGCGTTCCTAGTGTTTGATTTACCAAGTTCCGGCAGTACCCCGATCTGCGATCTTGGCTTTACCTTCCGAATTCCGGCAGTATCCCGACCTGCGTCTTCGGTGTTTCTTTTGTCAACCTAGGTTCCGGCAGTACCCCGACCTGCGTTCCTAGTGTTTGATTTACCAAGTTCCGGCAGTACCCCGACCTACGTCCTTGGCTTTAAATTCCGAATTCCGGCAGTACCCCGACCTTTGTCTTCGGTTTTTATTTTATCAACATAGGTTCCGGTAGTCCCCCGACCTGCGTCTTCGGTTTTTATTTTATCAACATAGTTTCCGGTAGTACCCTGACTTGCGTTCCTATTGTTTGATTTACCAAGTTCCGACAGTACCCCGACTTGCGTCCTTGGCTTTACCATCCGAATTTCGGTAGTACCCCGACCTGCGTCTTCGGTGTTTCTTTTATCAACCTAGGTTCCGACAGTACCCCGACCTGCGTTCCTAGTGTTTGATTTACCAAGTTCCGGCAATACCCCGACCTACGACCTTGGCTTTACCTTCCGAATTCCGGCAGTACCCTGACTTGCGTCTTCGGTTTTTATTTTATCAACATAGGTTCCGGTAGTACCCCGACCTGCGTTCCTACTGTTTGATTTACCATGTTCCGGCAGTACCCCGACCTGCGACCTTGGCTTTACCTTTCGAATTTCGGCAGTACCCCGACTAGCGTCTTCAGTGTTTCTTTTATCAACCTAGGTTCCGGCAGTACCCCGATCTGCGTTCCTAGTGTTTGATTTACCAAGTTCCGACAGTACCCCGACCTGCGTCCTTGGCTTTACCTTCCGAATTCCGGGAGTATCCCGACCTGCGTCTTCGGTTTTTATTTTATCAACATAGGTTTCGGTAGTACCCCGACCTGCGTTCCTACTGTTTGATTTACCATGTTCCGGTAGTACCCCGACCTGCGACCTTGGCTTTACCTTCCGAATTTCGGCAGTACCCCGACCAGCATCTTCAGTTTTTCTTTTATCAACCTAGGTTTCGGCAGTACCCCGACCTGCGTTCGTAGTGTTTGATTTACCATGTTCCGAATGTACCCCGACCTGCGTCCTTGGCTTTACCTTCCGAATTTCGGGAGTATCCCGACCTGCGTCTTTGGTGTTACTTTTGTCAACCTAGGTTCCGAAAGTACCCCGACTTGCGTTCCTAGTGTTTGATTTACCAAGTTTCGGCAGTACCCCGACCTGCGTCCTTGGCTTTACCTTCCGAATTCCGGTACTACCCCGACCTGCGTCTTCGGTTTTTATTTTATCAACATAGTTTCCGGTAGTACCCCGACCTGCGTTCCTAGTGTTTGATTTACCAAGTTCCGACAGTACCCCAACCTGCGTCCTTGGCTTTACCTTCCGAATTTCGGAAGTACCCCGACCTGCGTCTTCGATGTTTCTTTTATCAACCTAGGTTCCGGTAGTACCCCGACCTGCGTTCCTAGTGTTTGATTTACCAAGTTCTGGTAGTACCCGGACCTGCGTCCTTGGCTTTACCTTCCGAATTCCGGCAGTACCCCGACCTGCGTCCAAGGACCTTGGCTTTACCTTCCCAATACCGGCTGTACCCCGACCAGCGTCTTTAGTGTTTCTTTTATCAACCTAGGTTCCGGCTGTACCCCGACCTGCGTTCCTAGTGTTTGATTTACCAAGTTTCGACAATACCCCGACCTGCGTCCCTCGCTTTACCTTCCGAATTCCGGCAGTATCCCGACCCGCGTCTTCGGTGTTTCTTTTGTCAACCTAGGTTCCGGCAGTACCCCGACCTGCGTTCCTAGTGTTTGATTTACCAAGTTCCGGCAGTACCCCGACCTACGTCCTTGGCTTTAAATTCCGAATTCCGGCAGTACCCCGACCTGCGTCTCCGGTTTTTATTTTATCAACATAGGTTCCAGTAGTACCCCGACCTGCGTCTTCGGTTTTTATTTTATCCACATAGTTTCCGGTAGTACCCCGACCTGCGTTCCTACTGTTTGATTTACCTTGTTCCTGCAGTACCCTGACCTGCGACCTTGGCTTTACCTTCCGAATTTCGGCAGTACCCCGATCAGCGTCTTCAGTGTTTCTTTTATCAACCTAGGTTCCGACAGTACCCCGACCTACGTTCCTAGTGTTTGATTTACCAAGTTCCGACAGTACCCCGACCTGCGTCCTTGGCTTTACCTTCCGAATTCCGACAGTACCCCGACCTGCGTCTTCTGTGTTTCTTTTGTCAACTTAGGTTCCGGCAGTACCCCGACCTGCGTTCCTAGTGTTTGATTTACCATGTTTCGGCAGTACCCCGATCTGCGTCCTTGGCTTTAAATTCCGAATTCCGGAAGTACCCCAACCTGCGTCTTCAGTGTTTCTTTTATCAACCTAGGTTTCGGCAGTACCCCGACCTACGTTCCTAGTGTTTGATTTACCAAGTTCCGGCAGTACCCCGACCTGCGTCCTTGGCTTTACCTTCCGAATTCTTGGAGTACCCCGACCTGCGTTCCTAGTGTTTGATTTACCAAGTTCCGACAGTACCCCGACTTGCGTCCTTGGCTTTACCTTCCGAATTTCGGCAGTACCCCGACCTGCGTCTTCGGTGTTTCTTTTATCAACATAGGTTCCGGTAGTACCCCGACCTGCGTTCCTAGTGTTTGATTTACCAAGTTCCGGTAGTACCCCGACGTGCGTCCTTGGCTTTACCTTCCGAATTCCGGCAGTACCCCGACCTACGTCTTCGGTTTTTATTTTATCAACATAGGTTCCGGTAGTACCCCGACCTGCGTTCCTATTGTTTGATTTACCAAGTTCCGGCAGTACCCCGACCTGCGACCTTGGCTTTACCTTCCGAATTCCGGCTGTACCCCGACCTGCGTCTTCGGTGTTTCTTTTATCAACCTAGGTTCTGGCAGTACCCCGACCTGCGTTCCTAGTGTTTGATTTACCAAGTTCCGGCAGTACCCCGACCTGCGTCCTTGGTTTTACCTTCCGAATTCCTGCAGTACCCCGATGTGCGTCTTCGGTTTTTCTTTTATCAACATAGGTTCCGGCAGTACCCCGAGCTGCGTTCCTACTGTTTGATTTACCAAGTTCCGGCAGTACCCCGACCTGCGTCCTTGGCTTTACCTTCCGAATTCCGGCAGTACCCCGACCTTCGTCTTCGGTTTTTCTTTTGTCAACCCAGGTTCCGGCAATACCCTGACCTGCGTTCCTAGTGTGTGATTTACCAAGTTCCGGCAGCACCCTGACCTGCATTCTTGGATACACAAGTTTGATTCAGTTTCAAAGCATGTTTTAAGCCATTATTGGGCTTAGACATCGATTTGGTTATTACATCAAGAGCTTATAATGTAATATTATCATCACACGAAGAGTGTGACTAAGCTCAAGCTTCAAAGCATATTCATATCGAGTTGATCTTTATAGTTACCTAGTTCCCGTCGTATCTCGGAACCGCAGACTAGGCCCTTGTCTCTTCCGCGACATCCCCAAACGAAATTTGTATCCCCTGTCTTTACAAGTTACTTACTCCGATAACACTCAAACCACATTTTGAATGTTATCGAGTAAATAACAAGTAAATAGGGGCAGCTGTGAATACCCAATTTCGTCTAGGGTCTTTTTTTATACTTTAAAGAAGTTTATGGAACGGGTCGCAATTACATAAATTCACAGGACTAAATACTAATTTCCATAAATAACACTTAACCCTAAACCTAGTTTTAAGGGGGCCTATATAAAGACCCACTTAAACTAAACTAAGACATCTTTTTTTATCCAAAAAACACTAAGCAACTTTAAGCACTACTCATCTCATCCCTACACTCATTTTTTCTAACCTAAACAAACCAACAGCTTTTTAGGAAAGGAATTGAGGCACCTTATCCCTAATCCCTAATTTGAAACCAGCCACTAGAATAAAAAAGAAGCAGCCATATACTTTGTGAAAATCTCATTTGAACCTTCCATCTTTATTCAACCTTCTATGTTGTCTCCAAACTGCTCAATGCCGCACACGGTGGTCCTAAGCCGACAGCTTCGCTGGCCGTTAGATTTGGCCACTGCAGCGATGCATTAGTCGCGTCTTGACACCCTGGACAACTCCAACCTTGCCATGGCAGCGGTTTAGCCTTGCGAGATGTCGCCTGCAACCTTCGTGCCGTGAACAACAGTGGTTTTTTTAATTTTATTTCCCTTCTCCATTCGTTATACATGAGTCACCCTTCTTCTTTTATTTGTTACTATTCCCTTCTTTTTTTTAATTTAGTTAGTGATATGTTTGGCAAATATGACATGTATTCTTATTCATATTCCTATTTGTATATGTTACTGTTTGGTATTAGGACTAGGCTTGTCATTTTTTATGTGATTATTGTTAGGTTATTGTTACATTTCATATGTTGTTTTCTGTGTATATAGTTCATCCTTTTTTTGATTTCTTGTTATTTGTTTGGTTTTGATTTTGTTAATAACTTTACAATTTGTATGTTTTATTTCTGTTTTGTATATACTATGGATGTATTATTATGTTGTTGAATTCATTTATCACTTGTGTAGATTTAACAATACATTTGTAAGTAAACGTGTTTTTTATCAATGATTCTATTTCACTCGAGCGTAAAAACAGAATCCAAGTTAAGAATTCGGGAGATCGGTGAACGGACCGAACCATAACTTCCCCTCCCTTCAAATAGAAAATTGGTGAGCGGTTATCGTACTGCCTCTTCTTTATATTTTAAATGGAATTGGTGGTAGATGGTCAGTGTCGTCCTTATCTTTTAAAATTCTTACCCTAATTTTATAAAAAATGATTACACTTTGATAATTTCAAATAAACTAATTAATTAGTCAATGTTATCCTCGTAAATATCAAATAGCCGTTAATAATTTATTTGTGACATATTTATTTGAACCTTCAATAAATGAGATCCAGTTTTTTTGAAATTAGTCATTAATGTGGTTATTGTAAATACCACAGTCATTAATGATAATTAATGGTAACCATATTTATTTGAATCATTCAATAAATAAGATTCATTTTTTGAAATTAATCATTAAGTGTGTTATTTTAAATATTAAAAGCAAATCATGATAATTAATGGAAATCATATTTATTTGAATCATCAATAAATAAGATTTATTTTTTGAAATTACCAAATGTGTAAATCAAGTATATAATCATTATCTCTTTATGTCATAAATATTTGGGATAATAACTTTCAAATAAAACAATTTCATGAAAGATATTTTCTTTGAATTTAAGGGTTAGAAAAAAATATCAACTCGAGTCTTATTTTATTATCCTATTAGTAGGAAAGAGGTGAGCGGCTATCGTACTGCCTCTTCTTTTCTCTAAAGCACATAACACAATAGAGACCAATCTCTTATCTTAATACCTTATTTAATTAAAAGCGGTGAGCGGTTATCGTACTTCCTCTTATTTTTATTATATGGGTGAGAATGATATAGAGTCAAGTTATATTCTATTCTCTAACCCTAACAATTACTAACCATTTTACCAATATCTCAAACCACTTTTTTATAAATAAAATTAACCCAACACATCAAACTTTTTCTACCAAGAACTACATAGTCTTGATTTCCCTATTGCACCTAGGGATACGTAGGAGCAAGATAACTCTTGTCAGACACAAAAAAGTAAAAATATTTTGTTTCAATAAATAATCATTGGATTTAACAAGCTTTAGGGTATATTAAATTCTATGCGATTATTGTGGGTACCGTTTAATAACGGGCGGACAGAGTGCTAATACCTTCCCTGATCCGTAACCGACTCCCGATTCCAGAATTCTAGTTCGAAGACCAGTCTTTCTAATATTTGGGCAAAAAAGGGTTTTTCTACGTTTTGACTGCATAAAACGTAGTGGCGACTCCAAACTTGGATCTGATGCTCTCGTTCAAGCGAGAATATCCCGCCTTATTTTAAAAACTTGGATCTGATGCTCTCGTTCAAGCGATGGATTCTCTCTCAAGCGAGGATCCTTCAGTATACACTCCCTCTCCCTTGCCCAGGCGAGTCAACTCTTGCTCAAGCGATCCATCTCTCTCTCAAGCGAGGCTCCCAGATAAAATCCTGGGAGAAATACTAACACTCTCGCTTGGGCGATGCTCCTCTCGCTCATGCGAGAATCCAGTAGTATACCCCAGATTCTCCTTGGTTACAAAGTTTTTGGAAAATTAAACTTAGGGTGTTACACATGAGACAGAGAAGGTGGATGGAATTCCTCAAGGATTATGATTTTGGACTGCAATACCACCCGGGAAAAGCCAATGTGGTGGCTGATGCTTTAAGTCGCAAATCCTTACATATATCGGCTTTAATGGTGCAATGAAGGGAAACTAATTGAGGAGTTCAGGGATATGAACCTTGTAGTTCAAATTAGACCCCATAGTATAATTTTGGGAATGCTTAAGGTGACAAATGAGTTGTCTTGCCAAATCTGAATAATGCAAGTTGAGGATAGGGAACTGAAGATCAAACGAGATTTGATGACGAGTGGAAGAGAGACTAATTTTGAATCGGACTCTAGTGGAATGTTGCGATACAAGGGAAAGGTGTGTGTACCTCATGATGCGGAATTACGAAAGAATATTCTGGAGGAGTCACACAAGAGTAAATGAGTTACCATCTGGGCACTACAAAAATGTACCAAGATTTTAAATGTTGTTTTGGTGGTCGGGGTTGAAAAAGGATGTAGCGTTGTATGGATCGAGTTGTCTCATCTGTCATAAAGCCAAGATTGAACATCAAAGGCCAGCAGGAGAGTTACAGTCACTAGAGCTTCCCGTTTGGAAGTGGAATAGTATCTCCATGGATTTTGTATCAGGTTTCCCAAAGACTCACAGAGGGTACGACTCGATATGAGTAATATTCGACCGTTTGACAAAGTCTGCTCATTTCTTGTCGATGAACAGGAAATATTCCCTGGAACGATTAGCTAAGTTGTATATCAAGGAAATCGTCTGGTTGCATGGGATACCGTCGAGCATTGTTTCAGATAGATAACCCCGTTTCACTTCAAATTTTTGGACTAGTTTGCAGTCTGCTTTGGGGACGAAGTTAAAATTGAGTTCAGCTTATCATCTACAAACGGATGGTCAATCGGAAAGGACCATATAGTCATTGGAGGATCTTTTGAGGGCTTGTGTTTTGGAAAAACCGGGGAGTTGGGATAGCATGTTGCCTTCGATCGAGTTCACCTACCACAATAGTTTCCATACTAGTATTGGAATGGCCCCTTACGAAGCCTTGTATGGGAGAAAATGTAGGACTCCTTTGAGTTGGTTTGAAACTGGGGAGAACTTAATATTGGGATCTGAGATGGTCCGAGAAACGACGGAAAAGATCAAGAAGATCTAGGAGAATATGAGAATAGCACAAAGTCGGCAGAAAAGCTATTACGATAAGAGACGGAAACCTCTCGAGTTTAAGAAGGGAGATCATGTATTTATGAGGGTAGTTCCAACTAATGGGATTGGTAGAGTGTTGAAGTCCCGTAAGCTTACTCCGAGATTTATTGGGCCTTATCAGGTAATGAAGAGGGTTGGGCCGGTAGCATATCAGATCGATTTACCTCCATTGTTGTCGAATCTCCACAATGTGTTTCATGTGTCACAATTGCGAAAATATGTTGGGGATCCATCTCATGTGGTTGAGTCCGACCAGATAGAACTGAAGGATAATCTGATGTTTGCGACCTTGATCGTGAGGATCATGGATACCAATATCAAGAGGTTGAGAGGCAAAGAGATTGCCTTGGTGAAGGTACTGTGGAGCCAAATAGATGAAGTAGACGCTACTTGGGAAGTGGAGCATGATATGAGGGAGGATTATCCTGATTTGTTTGAATCAAGGTACGTTTAATTTTCGGGGACGTAAATTCCTATAAGAGGGGGAGGATTGTAACACCCTAATTTTATTTTCCTAAGTGTAGTGAAAATTCTAGGAATCTGGGGTATACTGGGTGTTTCTCGCTTTAGCGAGAGGGCCTCGCCCAAGCGAGAGGCTTAGTATCTACTCCCATGATTTCCTGGGATTCTCGACTAGGCGAGGGAAAGAGGTGTGGACACTGATATTCTCGCTTGAGTGAGAACCCGAAGATTTCATTTTAAAATAGAAACCCCAAACACTTTTAGGGTTAGAACTTTGGAGAGAATAGAGAGAAGGGAGCATTTTGAAGAGAAAGGATTCGTGAGAATCATCTAGAGGCTTGAGAAGAGGTAAATCTATTGATTCTAACTCTCTTCTTCCCTTTCAAACTTGTTTTGGGTGTATGGAATTTCTTCTCAAAATGCGTGAAACCTTGGAAACAATCCCTTTTGAGTTGTGGTTCGTTTTATTTCGTTTCTCTCTTGTAAACTCTTAGTTTAGAGTTGATATCCAACAAAATGGAAAGGGTTTGTGGGTTGGTTCATGAAAACCCCAAAACCCCCAAAATGAAATTGTGGTTAAAGAGGAAAATGGGTAAAATAGTTGAGGTGGAAGATGAGTATGTATTCTAATGTAAAATAAAAGATGAATATGTATACTTGACGTGCTTGGAAGTCCTAGATAAAATGGTTTGAGAATCATTGGAAAATATGAACATCTTTTATGGTTGAATGTGTAATATGAGTTATTTATGTGTTATTGTGAAATAAATGACTGATTTTGTCGTTATGTGGTGGGAATGAGGAAAGATCCTATAGTTGGAGGAGGTGACGAAGGAACGGGTAAAGTTACCAAGAATCCAACCCCACACTCACCAAGGTAAGGATAAGTCTTTAACTTGTACATTGTATAAGAAAATGTGTGGATTTTCTGGTTATAAATTGATTGTGAATCAATAAAGAGAAAACATATTTTTAGCTACACTCAAGAGGTGTAGTGACTTTGGCTCATGTTATGTAGCAAACTTTGGCTCAAGTTTTGTAGTAAACTTTGGCTCAAGTTATGTAGCAAACTTTGGCTCAAGTTTTCTAGTAAACTTTGGCTCAAGTTATGTAGCTAGCTTTGGCTCAAGTTATGTAGCAAACTTTTGCTCAAGTTATGTAGCAAGCTTTGGCTCAAGTTATGTGCCACACTTTGGCTCAAGTTATGTAGCAAGCTTTGGCTCAAGTTATGTAGCAAACTTTGGCTCAAGTTATGTTGCAAACTTTGGCTCAAGTTATATAGGAAGCTTTGGCTCAAGTTATGTAGCACACTTTGGCTCAAGTTATGTAGCAAGCTTTGGCTCAAGTTATGTAGCTCACTTTGGCTCAAGTTATGTAGCAAGCTTTGGCTCAAGTTATGTAGCAAACTTTGGCTCGAGTAATGTAGCAAGCTTTGGCTCAAGCTATGTAGCAAGTTTTGGCTCAAGCTATGTAGCAAACTTTGGCTCAAGTTATGTAGCACGATTTTCAAATATATATAAACTGCTAAAATGGTTTTAAGTATTATTATGCTAAATTGTTTACTTAATACTAATGAAATGTGGATTAACATATAATGATATTTATTGAGTTAATGACTTACTCCTTTGTGTTTTCTTTGTGTATTTGTCAATGTTAATTCCATTGCAGGTACACGGATGCGGTAAGAATGCTTGATTTAAAAGCTGTAGGAGATTTAATAATCAAGATTTCTTGTTTTGTTGACTGTTGTGTATTAATTGAATATTCGATTGACTTAGATTGTAACTATGGATACATTAATTTTGTAACTCACGACTTGACACATGATGAACCCTATTATATAAATATATGCGAATTATATTTTTCTGCAATTAAGGGTAATCAAGGTTTAAAACTGAAATTGTATGTTTAGAGTTATTAGATAACCAAAGAAATGGATGATGCGAAGATTAAAAGAAATGCATGTATGATATAACATGGGGAAATCAAACATAAAGGGTTAAAATAAAAGTAAATTTTCAAGGGTAGAATTTGGGTCCATACATGCCTTGATTAGGAGCTTTAGGAGCTTAGTGATCAAGATTTTATATTTGCAAACCTTTTGTGTACTAAGTGACTATTTACTGATTGTTAACTGTATTTATGGGTACCTTAATGTTTTAACCCCATGTCGCGCCCCGATTTTTGGCCGAACATCGGTTGCACGACAACTAGCGACTCTGCTGGGGATTTCCTAAGAGAGTCAGGCCTAAAGCATATAATTCCATGGATTCATGTATACCCCTGAAACTTGTCTTTTTCTTTTTGTACATATCTGTGTTTATGTATATTTATAATTTTATTGTGGGATTTTTATCCCTAAGAGGTATGTTTGCTTCTCACACACAACACATAGATACACAATGTCTTTGCACACACATATGCCCTATACTCGGGTATTAGAGATTTCCTTTTAAGATTAGAAGGGACATCTGCCTTGCCGGTGCTGGCCTTGAGCTAAATCTTGTATTGGCGTGATGAACCGATCAGACTGTTACCAAATATCATGGGTTAGGTGCTCGATGGGGCTTGACCTCTCCCGTTGCTAACTTATGGTATTTGGGTTTCTTTTCCTCCATGGAAAAGATGCATTTTGGTGACCTTGTAGGAGTCTAGAACTTCCTAAGGAGTCCACTTTAGACATACCCTAGTATCCCACCATATGATGTGGCCTATAGTCATGATCGTCATAGAATTTACCCATGTGAAGCACAAGAAGCATATCTCTACCCTCCATTGTTTTATTTATGAATCATTATTCATTGGGTTATCATCATAAGTTGAAACCCACCAACATCACATATGCCCGAGTGATATCATAGCATTTCAAGTCTTTGTATCATGACGACGGCGTATTCACAAAGTACTCATATTGGGACCTCTCATCCCAAGGGTAATTTTATAATCAGGGGCAAGATATTATTGTCTCTATTCAACCTGAACGATATGAAATATATTTAAGTTATCATGTTTCATGATGAAGGTTTGTGTTGATCTTTGACTCTTAAGACTTGTGATTTTTGCATATGCATTCACCGAATCTGAGAGGCTCGTTACTTCCCAAGATGACCAGTGCGGTATTGGGATTATTTCCTGTATCACTTTACCGTCACTTATGATTTGGCACATTTATTAACTTTTGGCATCATCATACATGCATTCATTCAATTGATCACTCAAAATTTGAGAAAAAACAAAATAATATTAAAAAATTTCATAACTTCATACATGAATTCATTCAATCAATCATTCAAGATTTGAGAAAACACAAAAATACAATATTCAAGAAATGCACACATTCATACATGCATTCAAAAAAAAATCATTCAAACATTAAAAAAAAATTCATTCAAACATTCATAAAAAAAACATTCAAATATTGATAAAAAAAATATTCATTCAAACATTCATTCATTCATTAGCCGATTCATTGTTCAAATTAGTCAAAAGAAAAATGAAAAAAATATATTCATACATTCATCAACTTAATCACGCATAAAAAATATATTCATGCATTACATTTCATGCATTATCATATATCATCATACACTCATTTTATACATCATCATACATCCATTTCATACATCATCTAAAAAACATATAGAATAAATTAATTCATGCATCATCATATGCATTCAAAAAAAATATAAAAAAATAAAAAGAAAGACGTACATTTTTTTTTCATGCATCAAAAAATTGCATTCTTATATCATTCATGAATCTCATGCATAAATAAAAGTAATATTCTTTGCATACATTTCATCGTCCAAAAATACTCATACGTTGAAGGTTAGATTTGGAAATATTATTTTTGGACTTGACTAAATATAATCGCGGTTGAGACTGAATTTGTTCGTGTTGTCGGACAAACCCCAATGTGATACATCATTTCTCACTCCAGCAGAACTGACAATTGACTGTTAAAAAACTTCTCATTTTGAAGACTCTCAGTATCCAAGTCAATCTAACTTGTCTTTTCTCTTATCCATGTTTCATTCCTTAAATAAAGATTCATTTTCCAGTGCATATCTTTTTAATATGTACATACTAGTGCATTGATCATGAAATTGTACCACCTCATACTCAATTCAACAAACATCATTCACTAAAAAACCCAAATTTTTTTATCTGTGCATTAAATGTGAGATATTCGATTCAAAATTAAAGTTAGAAGGAGGATGATGCAATTGTGAGATCCAAAATATGTCAATCTTCGGACAAATTTTATTCCAATGACACAAGGACTCATTGTCAATACCCAAACACTATGAAGATATCTCTAGTCACCCAATTTGAGCCTTAACATTATGATAGGAGATTTTTCTGAAATTAACCGCAAAATATCAATTGCTTGGGGAGGGTAAACTTCAATAGTTTTCCATGACATTCAATTATTTAGGAATCAATACATTCTTATCATACACCACCTACATTATCTGGCCGGTGGATAAAGATAAAAATCAAGTTAAAATTGTTCCTCGATCAAAGTGCGAAAAAATATATACAAAGATCCTGTTGAGAATCCTCAATAAAAAACTCAGGCAAAAGTTAAGGCAGAGAAATGCATCGCCACTGATCATTAAAGGAATTATTCATATCCTATCGGGGAGACCATCGCCTTAATTCTTGGCCTTCGCCCATTACCTCACAAAAACCAATCAAAATCCTAGTGATTGAATGTCATGTCAAGAAAAGTATTGGAAATAGGAGAAGGAGAAAGAAGTAGAAAGTTGTGGGCATGGAAATTATAAATTTGAGCCTTATATCCTTTAATTTCAAAAACCCTTAGCCAAACCACATTACAACCTTAAAAAGTCCTTGTCGATGATTCAATTTGTCAGAAGTACACATAAGGGCAGAGAAACGCTGACTCCATAAAATCTTACAAATTTTGATAAAATATCTCATTTTTAATTCATAAGGTTAAGATCCTTCATATCTCATCATCACCATCGCCATTATCAAGAACACCTTAACACTCAGAACCCACGTCAAATTTAATTTTTTTTCACCATCACCATCCATAGCTTAAACATTAGCCAAATTTGCATGATCGTTGTTACTAGTATTTCTTTCTAAGAAGTTGTGCATAAAAATGAAGCCTTAAAGGAAATATGGAAGTTTCTCAAACTGGGGCAATTTTTGAGATTATTTGTGGTACAAAGACTAACCCTACCTGAGTAATTTGAAGAGAATGATGAGTCCTAATATCTCACACTTGGGCATTTTTTTGGTAGATCATTTTTTCTAGTAGAGACATAAGAAGCCCCAAAACTAAGTCAACGGTGACATTGCTTCATACGGATATACAAGTTGATTCAATCACAATAATTCAAAATTCTCAACCAAGTCAAAGAGAGATTTAAGTATTACTTTCAAGAGGCCTATTCAATAACAATTGTAGAGATGACTCACACACTAAGTTCAACTCTTCTGATTTTTATGAAGTCATACAACCACACTAGGGTGTTAAAAAAGACATCTAGGTTGAAAACCTGCATGGGCAATCTAGGAAAAGGAGAGTTGTTCAAGGTCGAAAACCTGAAAGGGCGACACAAGATCATAATAAAATGAGAGAATTCCCGACAATTACCTACACTAGGTATCCTGGGCAAAATTAGGAAAACTAGATGTACACTTTCAAAGTCGAGACATACTATTACTCATCCTCAATATCACAAATGCGACGACTTTGTGAAGAAACGGAAGTTGAAAGTTCAGAATAGGCACACTGGGCAATTTTTGTTGGTGAAAATAAAATATATGTACTGGGGCAATTTTTGATGGTGAAATAAAAAAACATTATCACTCTAGAAGCAATCCACAATCACCCTACACTGGGGCAATTTTTGTTGGTGAAAAAAAATATACATCAACACTCTGGAAGAAATCTACAGTCTACACTGGGGCAATTTATGGTTTTGGTCATTCCACATAATGACACTGGGGCAAAGTATATGGAGTATCTCAAAGAAATACATACCTTTAAGCAAACCGTGACAACTTTTGATCTACATTCTCAGAAATAAAGAGGAAGAGAAGTCAACAATCAATCATACAAGTCAATGACAATATACAATAGTTGCTTAAGTCGAGTCCATAAAATTAATGAATTTTCTGTTAACCCAAAACGATGAGTATTTTGGAACACTTGTGATGCACAAGTATTACCCTTCATTCCATTGCATACATAAAAAACATACATTACTCTTCTCATACATAACATCATTTGCAAAAGCATGACAAATGTCATCATGCATCATACATAACATACATACTCTCAAGCATATCAACATTAAAATCAATGCATATTCATGCATCAATAGGAGTCTTATGCATCATGTTAAATATTTATCAACAATTATTCATAACACAAATCATTTGCATAATCACTTTCAAAGAAAATCGATCACAAAAATGTCGAGTCAATCAAATCGCATAAACCTATCAACACTCTCAAATTCATATCAAAATGTTTCATCAACTTAGGTTCCGGCAGTACCCCGACCTACGTCCTACTGTTTGATTTACCAAGTTCCGGCAGTACCTCGACCTGCATCTTTGGCTTTACCTTCTGAATTCTAGCAGTACCCCGACCTGCGTCTTCGGTGTTTCTTTTATCAACCTAGGTTCCAGCAGTACCCTGACCTGCATTCCTAGTGTTTGATTTACCAAGTTCCGGCAGTACCCTGACCTGCGTCCTTGGCTTTACCTTCTGAATTTCGGCAGTACCCCGACCAGCGTCTTCAGTGTTTCTTTTATCAACCTAGGTTCCAGCAGTACCCCGACCTGCGTTCCTAGTGTTTGATTTACCAAGTTCCGACTGTACCCCGACCTGCGTCCTTGGCTTTACCTTCCGAATTTCGGCAGTACCCCGACCTGCGTCTTCGGTGTTTCTTTTGTCAACCTAGGTTCTGGCAGTACCCCGACCTGCGTTCCTAGTGTTTGATTTACCAAGTTCCGGCAGTACCCCGACCTGCGTCCTTGGCTTTACCTTCCGAATTTCGGCAGTACCCCAACCTGCGTCTTAGGTGTTTCTTTTATCAACCTAGGTTCCGGCAGTACCCCGACCTGCGTTCCTAGTGTGTGATCTACCAAGTTCCGGTAGTACCCCGACCTGCATCCTTGGCTTTACCTTCCGAATTCCAGCAGTACCCCGACCTGCGTCTTCGGTTTTTCTTTTTTCAGCATAGGTTTCGGCAGTACCCAAACCTGCGTTCCTACTGTTTGATTTACCAAGTTCCGGCTGTACCCCAACCTGCGACCTTGGCTTTACCTTCCGAATTCCGGCAGTACCTCGACCTGCGTCTTCGGTGTTTCTTTTATCAACCTAGGTTCCGGCAGTACCCCGACCTGCGTTCCTAGTGTTTGATTTACCAAGTTCCGGCAGTACTCGACCTGCGTCCTTGGTTTTACCTTCCGTATTCCTGTAGTACCCCGACGTGCGTCTTCGGTTTTTATTTTATCAACATAGGTTCCGACAGTACCCCGACCTGCGTTTCTACTGTTTGATGTACCAAGTTCCGATAGTACCCCGACCTGTGTTCTTGGCTTTACCTTCCGAATTCCGGCAGTACCCCGACCTGCGTCTTCGGTTTTTCTTTTGTCAACCCAGGTTTCGGCAGTACCCCGACCTGCGTTCCTAGTGTGTGATCTACCAAGTTCCGGCAGCACCTTGACCTGCGTTCTTGGATACACCAATTTGATTCAGTTTCAAAGCATGTTTTAAGCCATTATTGGGCTTAGACATCGATTTGTTTATTACATCAAGAGCTTATAATGTAATATTATCATCACACGAAGAGTGTGACTAATCTCAAGCTTCAAAGCATATTCATATCGAGTTGATCTTTATAGTTACCTAGTTCCCGTCGTATCTCGGAACCGCAGACCGAACCCTTGTCTCTCCCGCAACATCCCCCAACGAAATTTGTATTCCCTGTCTTTACTAGTTACTTACTCTGATAACACTCAAACCACATTTTGAATGTTATCGAGTAAATAACAAGTAAATAGGGGCAACTGTGAATACCAAATTTCGTCTGGGGTCTTTTTTTAAACTTTAAAGAAGTTTATGGAACGGGTTGCAATTACATAAATTCACAGGACTAAATACTAATTTCCATAAATAACACTTAACCCTAAACCTAGTTTTAAGGGGGTCTATATAAAGACCCACTTAAACTAAACTAAGACATCTTTTTTTATCCAAAAAACACTAAGCAACTTTAAGCACTACTCATCTCATCCCTACACTCATTTTTTCTAACCTAAACAAACCAACAACTTTTTAGGAAAGGAATTGAGGCACCTTATCCCTAATCCCTAATTTGAAACCAGCCACTAGAATAAAAAAGAAGCAGCCATATACTTTGTGAAAATCTCATTTGAACCTTCCATCTTTATTCAACCTTCTATGTTGTCTCCAAACCGCTCAATGCCGCACACGGTGGTCCTAAGCCGACAGCTTCGCTGGCCGTTGGATTTGGCCACTGCAACGACGCATCAGTCGCGTCTTGACACCCTGGACAACTCCAACCTTGCAATGGCAGCGGTTTAGCCTTGCGAGATGCCGCCTGCAACCTTCGTGCCGTGAACAACAGTGGTTTTTTTTATTTTATTTCCCTTCTCCATTTGTTATACCTGAGTCACCCTTCTTCTTTTATTTGTTACTATTCCCTTTTTCTTTAATTTAGTTAGTGATATGTTTGGCAAATATGACATGTATTCTTATTCATATTCCAATTTGTATATGTTACTGTTTGGTATTAGGACTAGGCTTGTCATTTTTTATGTGATTATTGTTCGGTTATTTTTACATTTCATATGCTATTTTCTATGTATATAGTTCATCCTTTTTTGATTTCTTGTTACTTGTTTGGTTTTGATTTTGTTAATAATTTTACAATTTGTATGTTTTATTTCTGTTTTGTATATACTATGGATGTATTATTATGTTGTTGAATTCATTTATCACTTGTGTAGATTTAACAATACATTTGTAAGTAAACGTGTTTTTTATCAATGATTCTATTTCACTCGAGCGTAAAAACAGAATCCAAGTTAAGAATTCGGGAGATCGGTGAACGGACTGAACCATATCTTCCCTTCCCTTTAAATAGAAAAGTGGTGAGCGGTTATCGTACTGCCTCTTCTTTATATTTTAAATGGAATTGGTGGTGGATGGTCAGTGTCGTCCTTATCTTTTAAAATTCTTACTTTAATTTTATAAAAAATGATTACACTTTGATAATTTCAAATAAACTAATTAATTAGTCAATGTTATCCTCGTCAATATCAAATAGCCGTTAATAATTAATTTAGTGACATATTTATTTGAACCGTCAATAAATGAGATCCAGTTTTTTTGAAATTAATCATTAATGTTGTTATTGTAAATACCACAGTCATTGATGATAATTAATGGAAACCATATTTATTTGAACCATTCAATAAATAAGATTCATTTTTTGAAATTAATCATTAAGTGTGTTATTGTAAATATTAAAAGCAAATCATGATAATTAATGGAAATCATATTTATTTTAATCATCAATAAATAAGATTTATTTTTTGAAATTACCAAATGTGTAAATCAAGTATATAATCATTATCTCTTTATGTCATAAATATTTGGGATAATAACTTTCAAATAAAAAAATTTCATGAAAGATATTTTCTTTGAATTTAAAGGTTAGAAAAAAATATCAACTCGAGTCTTATTTTATTATCCTATTAGTAGGAAAGCGGTGAGCGGCTATCGTACTGCCTCTTCTTTTCTCTAAAACAGATAACACAGTAGAGACCAATCTCTTATCTTATTACCTTATTTAATTAAAAGCGGTGAGCGGCTATCGTACTGCCTCTTATTTTTATTATATGGGTGAGAATGATAGTCAAGTTATATTCTATTCTCTAACCCTAACAATTACTAACCATTTTACCAATTTCTCAAACCACTTTTTTATAAATAAAATTAACCCAACACATCAAACTTTTTCTACCAAGAACTACGTAGTCTTGATTTCCCTATTGCACCTAGGGATACGTAGGAGCAAGATAACTCTTGTCAGACACAAAAAAATAAAAATATTTTGTTTCAATAAATAATCATTGGATTTAACAAGCTTTAGGGTATATTCAATTCAATGCGATTATTGTGGGTACCGTTTATTAACGGGCGGACAGGATGCTAATACCTTCCCCGATCCGTAACCGACTCCCGATTGTAGAATTCTAGTTCGAAGACCAGTCTTTCCAATATTTGGGCACAAAAGGGTTTTTCTACGTTTTGACTGCATAAAACGTAGTGGCGACTCCAAACTTGGATCTGATGCTCTCGTTCAAGCGAGAATATCCCACCTTATTTTAAAAACTTGGATCTGATGCTCTCGTTCAAGCGATGGATTCTCTCTCAAGCGAGGATCCTTCAGTATACACTCCCTCTCCCTTGCCCAGGCGAGTCAACTCTTGCTCAAGCGAGCCATCTCTCTCTCAAGCGAGGCTCCCAGATAAAATCCTGGGAGAAATACTAACACTCTCACTTGGGCGATGCTCCTCTCCCTCATGCGAGAATCCAGTAGTATATCCCAGATTCTCCTTGGTTACAAATTTTTTGGAAAATTAAACTTAGGGTGTTACACATGAGACAGAGAAGGTGGATGGAATTCCTCAAGGATTATGATTTTGGACTGCAATACCACTCGGGAAAAGCCAATGTGGTGGCTGATGCTTTAAGTCGGAAATCCTTACATATATCGGCTTTAATGGTGCATGAAGGGAAACTAATTGAGGAGTTCAAGGATATGAATTTGGTAGTTCATATGAGACCCCATAGTATAATTTTGGGAATGCTTAAGGTGACAAATGAGTTGTCCGACCAAATCTGAATAATGCAAGTTGAGGATAGGGAACTGAAGATCAAACGAGATTTGATGACGAGTGGAAGAGAGACTAATTTTGAATCGGACTCTAGTGGAATGTTGCGATACAAGGGAAAGGTGTGTGTACCTCATGATGCAGAATTACGAAAGAGTATTCTGGAGGAGTCACACAAGAGTAAAATGAGTTTCCACCTGGGCACTACAAAAATGTACCAAGATTTTAAATGTTGTTTTGGTGGTCGGGGTTGAAAAAGGATGTAGCATTGTATGTATCGAGTTGTCTCATCTGTCATAAAGCCAAGATTGAACATCAAAGGCCAACGGGAGAGTTACAGTCACTAGAGCTTCCCGTTTGGAAGTGGAATAGTATCTCCATGGATTTTGTATTAGGTTTCCCTAAGACTCACAGAGGGTACGACTCGATATGGGTAATATTCGACCGTTTGAGAAAGTCTGCTCATTTCTTGTCGATGAACATGAAATATTCCCTGGAACGATTAGTTAAGCTGTATATCAAGGAAATCGTCTGGTTGCAAGGGATACCGTCGAGCATTGTTTCAGATAGAGAACCTCGTTTCACTCAAATTTTTGGACTAGTTTGTAGTCTGCTTTTGGGACGAAGTTGAAATTGAGTTCAGCTTATCATCTACAAACGGATGGTCAATCGGAAAGGACCATATAGTCATTGGAGGATCTTTTGAGGGCTTGTGTTTTGGAAAAACCGGGGAGTTGGGATAGCATGTTGCCTTCGTTCGAGTTCACCTACCACAATAGTTTCCATACTAGTATCGGAATGGCCCCTTACGAAGCCCTGTATGGGAGAAAATGTAGGACTCCTTTGAGTTAGTTTGAAACTGAGGAGAACTTAATATTGGGACCTGAGATGGAAAAGATCAAGAAGATCTGGGAGAATATGAGAATAACACAAAGTCGGTAGAAAAGCTATTACGATAAGAGGCGAAAATCTCTCGAGTTTAAGGAGGGAGATCATGTATTTATGAGGGTAGTTCCAACTAATGGGATTGGTAGAGTGTTGAAGTCTCGTAAGCTTACTCCGAGATTTATTGGGCCTTATCAGGTAATGAAGAGGGTTGGACCGGTAGCATATCAGATCGATTTACCTCCATTGTTGTCGAATCTCCACAATGTGTTTCATGTGTCACAATTGCGGAAATATGTTGGGGATCCATCTCATGTGGTTGAGTCCGACCAGATAGAACTGAAGGATAATCTGATGTTTGCGACCTTGATCGTGAGGATGGTGAATACCAATGTCAAGAGGTTGAGAGGCAAAGAGATTGCATTGGAGATGGTATTGTGGAGCCAAATAGATGAAGTAGACGCTACTTGGGAAGTGGAGCGTGATATGAGGGAGGATTATCCTGATTTGTTTGAATCAAGGTACGTTTAATTTTCGGGGACGAAAATTCCTATAAAAGGGGGAGGATTGTAACACCCTAATTTTATTTTCCTAAGTGTAGTGAAAATTCTAGGAATCTGGGGTATACTGGGTGTTTCTCGCTTGAGCGAGAGGGCCTCGCCCAAGCGAGAGGCTTAGGATCTGCTCCCATGATTTCCTGGGATTCTCGACTGGGCGAGGGAAAGAGGTGTGGACACTGATATTCTCGCTTGAGCGAGAACCCGAAGATTTCATTTTAAAATAGAAACCCCAAACACTTTTAGGGTTAGAACTTTGGAGAGAATAGAGAGAAGGGAGCATTTTGAAGAGCAAGGATTCGTGAGAATCATCTAGAGGCTTGAGAAGAGGTAAATCTCTTGATTCTAACTCTCTTCTTCCCTTTCAAACTTGTTTTGGGTGTATGGAATTTCTTCTCAAAATGCGTGAAACCTTGGAAACACTCCCTTTTGAGTTGTGGTTCATTTTATTTCGTTTCTCTCTTGTAAACTCTTAGTTTAGAGTTGATATCCAACAAAATGGAAAGGGTTTGTGGGTTGGTTCATGAAAAACCCAAAACCCCCAAAATGAAATTGTGGTTAAAGAGGAAAATGGGTAAAATAGTTGAGGTGGAAGATGAGTATGTATTCTAATGTAAAATAAAAGATGAATATGTATATTTGACATGCTTGGAAGTCCTAGATAAAATGGTTTGAGAATCATTAGAAAATATGAACATCTTTTATGGTTGAATGTGTAATATGAGTTATTTATGTGTTATTGTGAAATAAATGATTTGTCGTTATGTGGTGGGAATGAGGAAAGATCCTAGCGTTGGAGGAGGTGACGAAGGAACGGGTAAAGTTACCAAAAATCCATCCCCACACTCACCAAGATAAGGATAAGTCTTTAACTTGTACATTGTATAAGAAAATGTGTGGATTTTATGGTTATAAATTGATTGTGAATCAATGAAGAGAAAACATATTTTTAGCTACACTCAAGAGGTGTAGTGACTTTTGCTAGAGTTATGTAGCAAACTTTAGCTCAAGTTTGTAGTAAACTTTGGCTCAAGTTATGTAGCAAACTTTGGCTCAAGTTTTGTAGTAAACTTTGGCTCAAGTTATGTAGCTAGCTTTGGCTAAAGTTATGTAGCAAACTTTGGCTCAGGTTATGTAGCAAGCTTTGGCTCAAGTTATGTGGCACACTTTGGCTCAAGTTATGTAGCAAGCTTTGGCTCAAGTTATGTTGCAAGCTTTGGCCAAGTTATGTCGCAAACTTTGGCTCAAGTTATGTAGCAAACTTTGGCTCAAGTTATATAGCAAGCTTTGGCTCAAGTTATGTAGCACACTTTGGCTCAAGTTACGTAGCAAGCTTTGGCTCAAGTTATGTAGCTAACTTTGGCCCAAGTTATGTAGCAAGCTTTGGCTCAAGTTATGTAGCAAACTTTGGCTCGAGTAATGTAGCAAGCTTTGGCTCAAGCTATGTAGCAAGTTTTGGCTCAAGCTATGTAGCAAACCTTGGCTCAAGTTATGTAGCACGATTTTCAAATATATATAAACTGCTAAAATGGTTTTAAGTATTATTATGCTAAATTGTTTACTTAATACTAATGAAATGTGGATTAACATATATTGATATTTATTGAGTTAATGACTTACTCCTTTGTGTTTTCTTTGTGTATTTGTCAATGTTAATTCCATTGCAGGTAGACGGATGCGGTAAGAATGCTTGATTTAAAAGCTGTAGGAGATTTAATAATCAAGATTTCTTGTTTTGTTGACTGTTGTGTATTAACTGAATATTCGATTGACTTAGATTGTAACTATAGATACATTAATTTTGTAACTCACGACTTGACACATGATGAACCCTATTATATAAATATATGCGAATTATATTTTTCTGCAATTAAGGGTAGTCAAGGTATAAAACCGAAATTGTATGTTTAGAGTTATTAGATAACCAAATAAATGGATGATGCGAAGATTAAAAGAAATGCATGTAAGATATAACATGGGGAAATCAAACATAAAGGGTTAAAATAAAAGTAAATTTTCAAGGGTAGAATTTGGGTCCTTACATGCCTTGATTAGGAGCTTTAGGTGCTTAGTGATCAAGATTTTATATTTGCAAACCTTTTGTGTACTAAGTGACTATTTACTGATTGTTAACTATATTTATGGGTACCTTAATGTTTTAACCCCATAACCTAACATATGTTGATACTTCTCGTTATCAATGCTTATTATGATTTTCTGAAAATTGGAAGTGGTGTATGCACGGGGTAGCAAGTATATGTTCAAGAGAATTTTAAAATGGTAAGGATATATGAGTTAAAGCTTATAGAAATGTTAATGAATGACACAATTGGGAAACTTTGTAGAAATGAGTTAAAATAAAATGAAAAATTCTCAAGGGTATAAATTGGGTTCTTACAATATGGTATCAGAGCATAGTTAATCTTGTGCCCTAGGGTATGGCCATACAAGCTTCCATGTATAACATGTATGAAATTATTATTTGATTTATGTGGACTACTGTGTGAATATGTGATAACTTGTCTGGTGAAACTTTGTGTACTGACAAGTGAATGAGTGTAGGTACAAGTTAAGAAGATAGCTGGAAGAGGAAGAGGGTCTGGTTAGAATGAAATACTGGCTCAAATAGCAGTCGTGCTACAAAACAAGAATGAGAACCTGCAGCATCCGAATCAGAATGTAGTGTCGAGCTCGAACCCACATCCCTTGGCACCTCAAGAACCGGTAGAGTACCGGGGATTGGATGAGTTTTTACGCGCAATCCCAATCGGATCGAAGGTGGATTCACTCCTGATGCGACCAATGAATGGGTCCAAGACTTGGAGCGGATATTCAGAGCCATGGGCTGTTCTGATTCCCAAAAGGTGACCTATGATTCCTATGTGCTGGTGAAGGATGCTGAGAACTGGTGGGCGTATGCTCGGAGGCAGATTGAATCAGAAGGACAAGCTATAACTTGGGAAGCTTTCAAAGGGAAGTTTCTCCACAAGTACTTCCCCGCTGATCTCAAGAGGAAGAAGGAAATGAAGTTCTTGCAGCTAGAGAAAGGAGACTTATTAGTGGGGGAGTACGCGTCCAAGTTCGAATAATTGGCCCGATATTGTCCTTATTATGAGCTGGAGGTGGACGGGCGGTCCAAATGTGCTAAGTTTGAGACGGGCTTGAAGCCCAAGCTGAAGATGATGTTTGGGCATTAGGAGATCTCTGATTTTCCTACCTTGGTCAACAAGTGTATGATGTATGAAGATGATATGAGAGCGGATGATGCGGCGGTCAACAAGCCAAACCCTCCGAGGAACTTTGGGCCTCAACTCCATTTTGTGCAAATGAGGGGTAAGGAGAAGATGACCGAAAACCGACGACCTTATGCTCCACCCAACGTCCATCGAAATCATGGTTCTCAAAGGCCAACCTACCCTACTACTACTGGAGGGTCATCTCAGAACTCTTACCCTTTGTGAAATAAGTGTGGTCGAAGACACTATGACAATATTTGCCCTGGACCGGGAAATAGGTGTTTTCAATATGGAGAGCAAGGGCATGTGAAGAGGTTTTGTCTGAAGCTTAATCAAGAGGCGAATGTGGTAAGGACTGAGAGGAAGAGGATAACTGTAGAGTATTTACCATTAGTGGTGTAGAGGCCACGAACTCTCATGGTCTGATTCAAGGTAATTGTATGGTGACATGTATTCCTCTTTTAGCGTTGTTTGATTAGGGAGCGATACACTCCTTCATATCTATTGAATGTGTAGAGCGACTGAGGTTGTAAACTGAGTCGTTTCCCATCGACTTAGTCGTAACCACCCCTACTAATGCACCTGTGGTGGTGTCAACGTTTGTATCTTAGTGTCCAGTGGTGGTAAACGGTGGGATATTTACTATAGATCTAATCTGCTTACCGCTATCCCAGTTAGATTCAATTATGGGGATGGACTGGTTGTCAGCAAATCAAGTGATGCTTAATTATGCTGATAAAACTTCTTCAAATCTTGATACATTTTTGTGGTTCTCGGGTGTAAACTCATCTTACTCATGTGACATTGCTCAAGAATGCTCTTCCGCAATTCCACATCGCGAGGTACGAACACCCTCCACCTTGTACCTCAACATCCCTCCAACGTCTAACTCAAAATCTTTTTCTCTCCCATTAATCATCAAATCCTTTTTGGCTCTTAGTTCCTGATCCTCAACTTGCATCACTCAGATCTGATCAAACAACTCATTCGTAACTTTTAGCATTCCCAAAATCATACTACTGGGTTTTACGTGAACTGCCAAGTTCATATCTCGGAATTCCTCAATTAACATCTCTTCATGGATCATTAATGCGGACACATGTAATGACTTCCGACTCAAAGAATCAGCCACCACATTGGCTTTTCCTGGATGATATTGCAAACCAAAATCGTAGTCTTTCAAATATTCCATCCATCTTCGCTGTCTCATGTTCAACTCATTCTGATCGAATAACTATTTCAAGCTTTTGTTATTGATGTACACTACAAACCTTACACCATAGAGATGGGACAATGGTAAGTAGATTAGATCCACGGTAAATGTCCTACCGTTTACCATCACCGGACATCGAGACACAACCGTCGACACCACCACAGGCACACTAGTTGGGGTGGATACGACCAAGTCGAAAGGCAACAACTCAGTTTGCAATTTCAGTCTATCCACGCATTCAACAGATACAAAGGAGTGTGTCACTCCCGAATCAAATAACACTAAAAGAAGAATATCTGCCACCATGCAATTACCTTTGATCAGGCCACCCACATTCGATGCCTCCGCACTACTCATGGTAAACACTGAGCCAGTAGGTTGAGGTCGTTCAGCCCTCACAACGTTCATACTCTGTTGCAACTTCGGACAATACCTCTTGATATGCCTTGTCTCCTTACAATGGAAGCAGCTAAGTGTCGTACCTCGGCACAAGTCGCCGACATGAGTTCTGATGCAATTGTTGCATACGGACGGAGGACGAGATTTTGATTCCCCGACCTTGGCGTGAGGACTTGGCCCATGTGAACTACCTCCCCGACTTCCAGCAGGCAGGGAGTATGGTTTCCGTTCCTCTTGAAAGACCTTGCTCTTCCCCTTCCCATGCCCGTAACTCCTTTGAGGCCCAAATTGCCTCGGGGATTTGTGCGGGGAGTCACCACCTCATGTACTTCCAAGTCGTCCTCATACATCCTGTACTTGTTTACCAAGGTAGCAAAACCAGCAATCTCTTGATGCCCGAACATCCTTTTCAGCTTGGGCCTTAAGCCCGATTCAAATTTAGAGCACTTGGACCGTCCGTCCACTTCCAACTCATAGTAGGGACAAAATCAGGCCAGTTCCTCGAACTTGACCACTTATTCTCCCACCGACATGTCACCCTGTTCCAACCTCAGAAATTCCATCTCTTTCTTCCTCTTGAGATCAGCAGGAAAATATTTCTAAAGGAACTTCTCCTTGAAGGTACCCCAGACAATCACTTGGCCATCCGTTTCCATTTGGCGCCGAGTAAACTCCCACCAAGTTTCAGCTTCTTTCACCAGCATGTAAGAAGCATAAGCCACCTTCTGAACATCATTACAACTCATGTCTCGGAATATTCATTCCATGTCTTGAATCCACTCGTGTGACGCATCAGGAGCGAATCCACCTTGGAACTGGCTATGAATCCGCTTACAGAACTCGTTCAATCCTCTATACTCAGCAGGCCCTGGTAGGACTAAAGGTTGTGAGCTAGGACTTGGTGCGGTGTTCTGGTTCAGGCTATGCAAGTTCTCATTAACTTGTTGTAGTGCAGCCACCATCTGAGCCAACAAGTCATTCGGAACATTCTGACTTGTTCCCTCCCTCTTCCAGCCATTCCTTAACCTACACTCATTGGTGGTTAGCCCACAATTCTAACTCACATAATTCAGGTTATCACATAGTCTCATAGTACATTACATGTCACTACATCAAGGCTACATCATTTAAACAGTCAATTCACATAATTTCAACTAGTTAAATCACAAACATGTTACAATGAAGCAAGTAAGGCTATACCCTAGGCCGCAAAATTAACTATGCTCTAATACCATATTGTAAGGACCCATATTCTACACTTGAAATTTTTTGTTTATTTTAATCCTTATGCTTGATTCCCATGTTACATCATACATATATTTCCTTTAACCTTTTAAATCATCCATTCTTTAATCATCTAAAAACTCTAATCATACAATTTCAATTTCATGCCATGACTACCCTCAATTGCAGAAAACATAATTCATATAAATATCTCCTGGTAACTACCACATACAATTAGCTATGGGTTTCCAAAATACCCATAGCTACAAATATCCAGAGTTACAAATATCCATAATTACAATTATCCAACATAGCATTTAGTCAGTCATGATACAAAAAGGGCAAAATAAAGGAATCCAGGTTTTAAGTGGCATCAAACCAAGCATCTTCAACTAATTTGTTTACCTGCAATGGGATTATCAACGACAAGTACACACAACACACAAAGGAGTAAGTCATTAATCCAATAAATACCATTATAAGATAATCCACATTTTAAAGGGGTTAGCAAACCATTTTAAATTCATTTTCGCTACATAACTTGAGCCAAAGTTTGCTACATCGCTTGAGCCAAACTTGCTATATAACTTGAGCCAAAGTTTCACTACATAACTTGAGCCAAAGTATCGCTACATAACTTGAGCCAAAGTATCGCTACATCGCTTGAGCCAAAGCTTGCTACATAACTTGAGCCAAAGTTTCGCTACATAACTTGAGCCAAACTATCACTACATAACTTGAGGCAAAGTATCGCTACATCGCTTGAGCCAAAGCTTGCTAGATATCTTGAGCAAAAGTTTCGCTACATAACTTGAGCCAAAGTATCACTACATCGCTTGAGCCAAAGCTTGCTACATAACTTGAGCCAAAGTTTGCTACATAACTTGAGCCAAAGCTTGCTACATAACTTGAGCCAAAGTTTGCTACATAACTTGAGCCAAAGCTAGCTACAAAACTTGAGCCAAAGTTTGCTACATAACTTGAGCCAAAGTTTACTACAAAACTTGAGCCAAAGTTTGCTACATAACTTGAGCCAAAGTCACTACATAACTTGAGCCAAAGTCACTACATAACTTGAGCCAAAGTCACTACATAACTTGAGCCAAAGTTTGCTACAAAACTTGTTTCTATTTCATGTGCGTCAGTAATTGTTATGCATAATTGCAATGTTATGGCATAAGTATGTTTCTGTAAATAGACTGTGGGGATTCTCATGTCCTGGATGAAATGTAACCCCGGAACTAACTAGCCTTTTGAAAATGGTGTCTGGGACGTTTAGTGTCGCATGAGGAAAAAAAGGGGTTTTCAAGTTATTTTGAAATCGTTATGAAAACCTTGCTTTCACGAAGTGATTGCCATGAATCTTACATCTAATGAATTTTCGAAAATCATTTTGGATGAAGTTTAGCATTTGGCTAAGCATTAATTAAGTTCCTTTGCTGAAGATCCAAATTTTTAACAACGGTATCTTGAACGAATTTGATGTTGTTAAAAACTTGGTGATGCGATTATGACCGTGTGAATCTAGACATGATGCAAATTTGAGTACTAAATGTATATTTGCAAGTATAATAGGGGTATCCATATCTAACGTATGTTATAGGATTGAATGTCTATAAATTTGCAAATGATCATTGGTAATAAAGTGTGTGATTTGAGTGGGCCTACTGCCTTGTACGTCTAGTTAAGGTGATTAACTAGTGAATATTTTTCTACCGCATCCGTTTGTGGTAGAAATGTTTGATTAATTTGGATAATTACTTGGTAATTCTATTTTTTACTCGGAAGGACTCCAAAAATCTTGTTTGTCTAAAAGCTACTTGTTGGATGACTACCATGTTTCTTTGTTGTAGCGAGTACAAGTTTGAAATGTTATTGAGAATTTTGAATTAATTGTGACTATTTCTCATGTATGAAATGAAATGACTCTATTTCCATCGAGTGGATGTTGATCTAGCTTTTGCATGTTGGATGCGATCTAATGCATCGTGGTAAATGATGGGTATTGATTCCCACTTTCTTTCGAATTTGAAGGTGTTATCGTGAATCTCACTGTATGTGTTGATCGTTTTGAACGATTGTTATCTTGATAGATTGGGGAGATCTATTGTTCTTGTTGAATACTTGAGAATCTTTATTTCGGTTGTGATAATTTTCTCTTAGTCGTCCTAGTTGTCCTGATATTTGGCTTTTGTATTTGGACTCTAAGAGGTTAATCCATGAATTGTCTATGTAGCATCACTGCTATGTGGTATGTGTCCTTGTTTGTCGTCTAAGTGAATCATAATTGTTTGGATGGTGGATCTAAGGTTGATCGAGTAAATCTTATGTCTAATGTTTAGGCGATGATAGTATTTGTTTTTCCTAAGAGTAACCTAATAAAATTTCGGGGACGATATTTCTTTTCGGGGGGAAGGATTGTAACACCTCAAATTTCGTTTTCGGAATGATTGGAAAAAGTAGAGTGTTGGAGTATATATTGGGCAATCCTTGTTTGAGAGAGAGGACCTCGCCCGAGAGAGAGACTTAGTGTTATAATATGAGTTTCTTGGGGACCTCGCTTAAGCAAGGAAGTGGTCGCTTGAGTGAGAATGAAATCTGGAAAAGCTGTCAAATTCTAGCTTGAGCTAGAATTTCCGCCCAGGCTACACAGGAGCCTTAACATACTGCCTGATTCTCGCCCGAGCGAGAAATCCGCGCCCGGGCGAGAGCGTCAGAGTTGAAAAGCTGAAAAATTGCAAAATTCTCGCCCAAGCAGCCATTCTCGCTCAGGCGAGGCTGCGCAGCAATAAAAGTAAAAGTGGGGTTTCAAAAACCCTAATCTTCATTTTATTTTCTCTCATTTCTCTCCCAATGGCGGCTCCACCCAAATGAACCATTCTCCTCTCCACTAAACATCAAAACTCATCAAAACCTCTTCCTATTACTTCTTGGTGGCACATTTGGGAAATCTTGGAGGTGAAAAATGGAACAATGGAGATTGGAGAAGATGAAGAGAGATGTGGCTCTTTTGCGGAACAACAGAGCTTATGCAACCTAAGGTGAGGGAGAAGACCATTGTGGTCTTAGATTTTTTCATTAGAGTCATCTTCTCTGATTTCCCTCAAGAATCAGAGCACGTTAACGGATAGAAACTCTCTTGGGTGTTTGTGGTCCATGTGAGGATGTATTAACCATAAAAGTGGAGATATATGTGTGGGAAAACCGTTTATTTAAGTAAAACGCAATATGATCATTTATGGTAATACACCGTTATGAAAGATGGTTCAAACGTTAATGTGTTATATGATGAAGAATATGTTGTGTGTGGTTTGTTTATGATAATGGTGTGTTATGGATGGTTGATTTGTTATAAACATATATGGGTGTGTTTGTAATAAGGATTGTGAGATGTGTTGTTTAATGACAAAAGTAGAAATGGTTATGTTGTGTGATAATGATTGTGTGTGAGTTGTTTATTGTCATAAACATATATGAGTGTGTTTGTAACAATGATTGCGTGACGAGTTGATGATTTGTTAAAAGTGGAGATGAGTATGTTTATGAAAATGACTAAGTTGTGAGTCGCTTTATTGTTATGAACATATATGCGTATGTTTGTGACAATGAAGGTGTTGTGGGTTATTTTATGGTGATGAAACAATGAGACACCTTGTGTTTATTGTGTTATGAGATGAATTGGTGGTGAATCAATGAAAAGAAAACACGTTTTTAGCCGACCATGATTGGTTAGCGACTTTGGCTCAAGTTATGTAGCAAGCTTTGGCTCAAGTGATGTAGCAAGCTTTGGCTCAAGCAATGTAGCAAACTTTGGCTCAAGTTATGTAGCATGATTTTCAAAAAGAAAGTATATTTTAGCTAACTGAAATGGTATAGCGACTTTGGCTCAAGTTATGTACCAAGCTTTGGCTCAAGCGATGTAGCAAGCTTTGGCTCATGCGATGTAGCAAGCTTTCGCTCAAACAATGTAGTAAGCTTTGACTCAAGCGATGTAGCAAGCTTTGGCTCAAGCGATGTAGCAAGCTTTGGCTCAAGCAATGTTGCAACCTTTGGCTCAAGTTATGTAGCATGATTTTCAAAAACAAAGTATATTTTAGCTAACCGAAATGGTATAGCGACTTTGGCTCAAGTTATGTAGCAAGCTTTGGCTCAAGCGATGTAGCAAGCTTTGGCTCAAGCTATGTAGCAAGCTTTGGCTCAAGCGATGTAGCAAGCTTTGGCTCAAGCGATGTAGCAAGCTTTGGCTCAAGCGATGTATCAAGCTTTGGCTCAAGCGATGTAGCAAGCTTTGGCTCAAGCGATGTAGCAAGCTTTGGCTCAAGCGATGTTGCAATCTTTGGCTCAAGCGATGTAGCAAGCTTTGGCTCAAGCAATGTAGCAAGCTTTGGCTCAAGCAATGTAGCAATCTTTGGCTCAAGCAATGTAGCAAACTTTGGCTCAAGTTATATAGCATGATTTATAGATATATATGTATGTTGAATTATGATGAAGGTTGAATTGGGTAAATCATGTAAGTAAGTTGTAATAGGTGCTAAATGAAGGAGTGAATATCCTATAAATGTTATAGTGATTTGGAATGAACTGTCTAAGTGAGAAATGATAATCATGCTAATTGGAAATATGAACATATGTGGTATAATGTGTTGATTGTTATATGTTTAATATGATTGACGTTAAACGTTGTATAGGTTTAATACTTTAATGTTATTACTCCATGTAATTCCACGCTACGGTCATCGTAGTTGGTTCTTACTCCTTCTGTCTCTTCTTGTATGTGTTGTGTATTTGAGTTCAGGTTGTGGCGGTAGCGCGTTCGACGCTTGCGGAATAGAGAACATGGTAGAGTAGGGTTTTATGTAATTGATATGTTATATGATAAATGTTTATAATAGGAGAACTATGTTGGATTATCTATTTTGTAAAATGGAACTCCTCCTAAGTGTATAATGAAGTTGATTTAATGTTTGTATTAAAAGTATTCCTTGAGAAAGGATAATTGTTTAGATTATGTATTTGAAAGGAAGTGTAATGACATGCTTTTGAAGTGAGATGTATTTGGAATATTTTCGCCTTGTGATTTATAAATGGAACTAATATTTGTATTCACTCAAGTTTCCAAACCGTTCAAGTAATGTCTTCCAAAAGTAATCACTTCACTTTCATGAACAAGGTTTTAAAAAGAATTTTTGGATTACGAAAATCGGGTCCTTACATACGTCGCCCAAGCGAGAAGTCCCCGCCTTTTAAAGTTTCAAACTCTGACGCTCTCGCTCAAGAGAGAGATATTCACTCAAGCGAGAATTCGACAGCCTCCATGCTTCTCTCCCTCGCCCAGGCGAGAATCTCGTAGCCTGTACAATTTCCTCTCGCCCAGGCGAGCCATCTCTCGCTCAGGCGAGAGTCCCAAAGAAAATCCTGGGAGAAATGTTGACACTCTCGCTTGGGCGAGGCTCCTCTCGCTCAAGCGAGAATCCTACAGTATACCCCAGATTTTCTACCGTAACTATTCTTTTAGGAAAATAAAACTTAGGGTGTTACAAAAAGCACTTTTAAACATCCAATTTACAAAGTTGAATTTTTAATGAACATGTGTAAGCTGAGAACAATCTTAGAGCCTCAAGTCCAGCCACAAGAGTGAATGCTTCTTCGAAATCAAGTCCCTCCTCTTGGTCGTTGGGCTACTAGCCTAGCCTTATTTCTACCAATAATGCCATTTTCATATGATTTATTTCTAAATGCCCATCTTGTTCCTTTGACCTCTTAGGTCTAGGAACAAATTACCCAACCTGGTTTCTCTAAAATTGATTGAGCTCTTCTTGCATAGCAATAATCTAATGCTCATCATGAGTAGTATCATCTATTTTATATGGTTCTTTTTTAGAAACAAAGACCATATTAAGACATGCATCATATAAATTATGTCGAGAAGAAAATGCCTTGTTTAAGTCACTGATGATGTTGTTAATAGGATGATCTCTACAGGTTTTCCATTCCTTTGGTAAATCATAATGTATTTTATCTTCTTGTTGAGTTAGATCATCATTATAATTCATTTTCTCTATGTCATTTAACTCTCCAATAATTGTTATTTCACTTTGGGATGTGCTTGGTAAATCATCATCATCAAAAATAAGTTTTTCCTCTTTGGAGGGGTTAGTTTCATCAAATGATACATGCATAGACTCTCACAGGGTTAAAGTTCTCTTATTAAAAATTATATATGCTTTACTAGTCAGAGAATAACCTTGAAAGATTCCTTAATCTGACTTTGCATCAAATTTACGAAGAATGTCTTTTCCATTATTAAGAACAAAATATTTACACCCAAAGACATGAAAATGAGCTATATTTGGTTTTCTACCTTTGTATAGTTCATAGGGAGTTTTCTTGGGAATAGGTCTTATCAAAACTCTATTAGAGACGTAATTGACGGTACTCACTGTATCAACCCAAAAGTAATTGGGCAAGTCAATATCATTTAACGTAGTGCGTGCCAGTTTCTCCAATGACTTATTCTTCCTTTCTACAACACAATTTTGTTGTGGTGTTCTAGGTGCTGAGAAATTGTGTCTGATATCATCTTCATCACCAAATTCCTCATGATCACTTCTAATAGCAGCATTTTGAACTTCTCCCCCATGATCACTTCTAATAGCAGCGAATTTTTGCAAAATCATGGAAAGCTTAATTTTTGTACACCAAAAACTATGTCCATGTAAATCTACAAAAATTATCTATTATTACAAGAGCATAATAAGTACATGTACAACAATTGTAACGGCCTATCGGAAAAACTACATGCTTTGGCTTAAATCACTCTTTTTTGGGGTGATAGTGGAAAATTTGACGGATAAGTCACCCTTACTGCCACTCTACAGAACCGTACATGAGATTTTCACTTCATACGGCTCCTCATTCAATTCTTTCAAAGTCATTGGATCCTTTTCCTCGTTCGAGAATCTCCCCCCTTCTTCCACTCCATCCCGAAGAGTAACTAGGACCAATTCAGTCACGTTTTCATGTTCCAATTGAACACTTTCCTTTTTTGATTATTCTCAAAGCAAAGGAGAAGATTAATCTTTTTACCAAACATATGTGGATCCAATCACGATCTTATAACAAGAACAAAAAATCTTTCTCGATCAATCCTTTTTTTGCCCCCCCCCCCCCCATTCTTCGAGAATCAGAAAGATCCTTTTCAATCAAGTTTGAACTTGTTCGTTTGGAATCTGGACTCTTCTACTACTATTTACTTATTTACTTATATATATATATTTGATTTTCTTCCATAATTCCTTAAGTCCCACAGGTTTGATCCTGTAGAATCTGATCCATTTTCTCATTGAGCGAAAGGTAGGAAATAAATCAGATTGATTTTTCGATCAAAAGTACTATGTGAAATCTTCGGTTTTTTCCTTGGGAGGTAAGGTATCGGGAAGGAATTGGAATGTAATAATATCGATTCATACAGATACAGAAGAAAGGGTTCTCTATTGATTCAAACGCTATACCTACGAGATAGGGATAGAGAAATAGGAAAATACCGAATTGGATCCCAAATTGACGGGTTAGTGTGAGCTTATCCATGCGGTTATGCACCCTTCGAATAGGAATTCATTTTCTGAAAGATCCCGGCTTTCGTGCTTTGGTGGGTCTTCGAGATCCTTTCGATGACCTAAGTTGTGTTAAAGAGATATCTATATGATCCGATCGATTGCGTAAAGTGCGCGGTAGCAACGGAATCGGGTAGAGTATACAGAAAAGACAGTTCGATTTCTATTCTATTAGTATTTTCTATTAGTATTAGTCAGTGATTTCGGCTCAGTGATTCCTTTCTTTCGTGATGAACTGTTGCCACCAGTCCTACATTTTGTCTTTGTGGGCCGAGGAGAAAGGGAGCTCAGCGGCAAGAGGATTGTAACATGAGAGAAGCAAGGAGGTCAACCTCTTTCAAGTAGTGTTCGATCGATTACGTAATAGCCGTTTTCAAGTAGTGTTCAATCGATTACGTATTAATCAATATTCGATGGATTGGTCTGAGGTTATCGACAAAAAAGATTTGTCTAAGTCACTTTGTTTCTTTTTGTCCAAGTTACGTCTATTTTTGGCCAAGTTTCTTCTCTTTTTGTCAAAGTCACTTCCTTTTTTATTTGTGAGTTTCAGGAGTATCCCCATTCATAGGTCCGAGATCCACATCTATGAATTGAAAGGTCCGAATAATCCACTCTGTAGAGCTATTTACTCGATCCGATCCGATCCATTCGATCGTAGAGATATTTACTCGATCGCAGACATTTCTGGAACACCTCTAACAGAGGGACAAATAGTCAATTTTGACAGAACTTATTGTCAACCTCTTTCAGATATGAATCTACCTGATTCAGAAGGGAAGAACTTGCATCAGTATCTCAATTTCAATTCAAACATGGGTTTATTCACACTGCATGTTCTGAGAAATATTACCATCCGAAAAGAGGAAAAAACAGAGTCCTTGTCTAAAAAAATGCCTTGAGAAAGGGCAGATGTATAGAACCTTTCAACGAGATAGTGCTTTTTCAACTCTCTCCAAAGGGAATCTATTCCAAACATATATACCATGGAATCTATTCCAAACATATATACCATGGTTCCTTACTTCGACAGGGTACAAATATCTAAATCTCATTTTTTTAGATACCTTTTTAGACCTATTGCCGATACTAAGTAGCAACCAAAAATTTGTATCCATTTTTCATGATATTGCATGGATCAGATATATCATGGCGAATTCTTCAGATTCCATTGTGGAAGACGCAATGGAATATGATAAGTGAGATTTCGAGTAAGTGTTTACATAATCTTCTTCTGTCCGAAAAATTATTCATCGAAATAATGAGTCACCATTGATATCGACACATCTGGGATCGCTAAATGTTAGGGAGTTCCTCTATTCAATCCTTTTCCTTCTTCTTGTTGTTGGATATCTCGTTCGTACACATCTTTTCTTTGTTTCTCGAGCCTATAGTGAGTTACAGACAGAGTTCGAAAAGGTCAAATCTTTGATGATTCCATCATACACGATTGAGTTGCGAAAACTTCTAGATAGGTATCCTACATCTGAACTGAATGCTTTCTGGTTAAAGAATTTCTTTCTAGTTGCTCTGGAACAATTAGGAGATTCTCTAGAAGAAATACAGGGTTCTGCTTCTGGAGGCAACATGCTATGGGGTGGTGGTCCCGCTTGTGGGGTCAAGTCAATACGTTCTAAGAAGAAAGATTGGAATCTCATCGATCTCATAAGTATCATACCAAATCCCATCAATCGAATCGCTTTTTCGAGAAATACGGGACATCTAAGTCAAACAAGTAAAGCGATCTATTCCTTGATAAGAAAAAGAAAAAACGTGAATGGTGATTGGATTGATGATAAAATAGAATCCTGGGTCTCGAACAGCGATTCGATTGATGATAAAGAAAGAGAATTCTTGGTTCAGTTCTCTACCTTAATGATAGAAAAAAGGATTGATCAAATTCTATTGAGTTTGACTCATAGTGATCATTTATCAAAGAATAAATTTGGTTATCAAATGATTGAACAATCGGGAGCAGTTTACTTACGATACTTAGTTGACATTCATAAAAAGTATCTAATGAATTATGAGTTCAATACATCATGTTTAGCAGAAAGACGGATATTCCTTGCTCATTATCAGACAATCACTTCACAAACCCCGTGTGGGGCTAATAGTTTTCATTTGCCATCTCATGGGAAACCCTTTTCGCTCCTCTTAGTGATAGGTTCTATAGGAACTGGATGATCCTATTTGGTCAAATACCTAGCGACAAACTCCTATCTTCCTTTCATTACAGTATTTCTGAACAAGTTCATGGATAACAAGCCTAAGGGTTTTCTTATTGATGATAGTGACGATAGTGATGATAGTGACGATATCGACCGTGACCCTGATACGGAGCTGGATCATCTAACTATGATGAATGCGCTACATATGGATATGATTCCGGAAATAGACCGATTTTATATCCCCCTTCAATTCGAATTAGCAAAAGCAATGTCTCCTTGCATAATATGGATTCCAAACATTCATGATCTGGATATGAATGAGTCGAATTACTTATCCCTCGGTCTATTAATTAACTATCTCTCTGGGGATTGTGAAAGATGTTCCACTAGAAATATTCTTGTTATTGATTCGACTCACATTCCCCAAAAAGTAGATCCCGCTCTAATAGCTCCGAATAAATTAAATACATAAATTAAGATACGAAGGCTTCTTATTCCACAACAACGAAAGCACCTTTTCACTCTTTCATATACTAGGGGATTTCACTTGGAAAAGAAGATGTTCCATACTAATGGATTCGGGTCCATAACTATGGGTTCCAATGTACGAGATCTTGTAGCACTTACCAACGAGGCCCTATCGATTAGTATTATCCAAAAGAAATCCATTATAGACACTAATATAATTAGATCTGCTCTTCATAGACAAACTTGGGATTTACGATCCCAGTTAAGATCGGTTCAGGATCATGGGATCCTTTTCTATCAGATAGGAAGGGCTGTTTCACAAAATGTACTTCTAAGTAATTGCTCCATAGATCCTATATCTATCTATATGAAGAAGAAATCATGTAACGAGGGGGATTCTTATTTGTACAAATGGTATTTCGAACTTGGAACGAGCATGAAGAAATTAACGATACTTCTTTATCTTTTGAGTTGTTCTGCCGGATCGGTCGCTCAAGACCTTTGGTCTCTACCTGGACCTAAAGAAAAAAATGGGATCACTTCTTATGGACTCGTTGAGAATGATTATGATCTAGTTCATGGCGTATTAGAAGTAGAAGGCGCTCTGATGGGATCCTCGCGGACAGAAAAAGATTGCAGTCAGTTTGATAATGATCGAGTGACATTGCTTCTTCGGCCCGAACCAAGGAATCCCTTAAATATGATTCAAAATGGATCTTGTTCTATCGTTGATCAGAGATTTCTCTATGAAAAATATGAATCGGAGTTTGAAGAAGGGGAAGGAGTCCTCGACCCGCAACAGATAGAGGAGGATTTATTCAATCACATAGTTTGGGCTCCTAGAACATGGCGCCCTTGGGGCTTTCTATTTGATTGTATCGAAAGGCCAAATGAATTGGGATTTCCCTATTGGGCCGGGTCATTTCGGGGCAAGCAGATAATTTATGATGAAGAGGATGAGCTTCAAGAGAATGATTCGGAGTTCTTGCAGGGTGGAACCCTGCAGTACCAGACACGAGATAGATCTTGCAAAGAACAAGGTTTTTTTCGAATAAGCCAATTCATTTGGGACCCTGCGGATCCACTCTTTTTCCTATTCAAAGATCAGCCTTTTGTCTCTGTGTTTTCACATCGAGAATTCTTTGCAGATGAAGAGATGTCAAGGGGGCTTCTTACTTCCCAAACAGATCTTCCTACATCTATATATAAACGCTGGTTTATCAAAAATACGCAAGAAAAGCATTTCGAATTGTTGATTCATCGCCAGAGATGGCTTAGAACCAATAGTTCATTATCTAATGGATTTTTCCGTTCTAATACTCTATCCGAGAGTTATCAATATTTATCAAATCTGTTCCTATCTAACGGAACGCTATTGGATCAAATGACAAAGACATTGTTAAGAAAAAGATGGCTTTTCCCGGATGAAATGGTTATTGCTATCTGCTCCAATAACGAATCATTGGTTTAACTGAATAACGAAATAAAATAGATAGACCTTGCTTTCTCTCCGTCTCAGGTCTATGGATCTTCTCAATTGAAAGATCCCCTATATCGATAATACACATTCCAGTTGACCGAGCCTAATTCTAATTGTTTTGTTCCGAAGCAAAGATATCCACGGGGCGATTTGTCCTATTCAGATATTCACGACCAAGAAGTACTGAATTTTCTTTCTTTTTGGATAGGCCCTGAAGGGAGAAGGAAGGTTGGAATGCTAACAGGCGTCCATTATTGAATTCAACCGACCCGAGAGTACAATACCCATTTTGGGAACGTTCGGTGTCAAAGTCAGTCAATCCCTAAAACGGACTATGTAATGTACTTTATCCGCCGGTACAGGTGGGCATTTTACCAGAGGTTTCTATTGTATCAATCTACCCCTGTGTGATTCTTGTTGAAGCATATACTCGGGGGGGGGGGGGGGGGTGCAGAGCGAACGATTTCAAAATGGACTCCCCATTCATTAGATAGAGAAGATCATCAAGATTTCGTGATCCTCTGCCGAACTTATTCCAATTCAGTAAGAGATCTCAATATTATGCCTTGAAGAGGAATCGAACCTCCACGCTCTTTAGCACGAGATTTTGAGTCTCACGTGTCTACCATTTCACCACCAAGGCATCTTGAAAGTGAATCGTAATCCATGAATATGATATCTATCTAGTGTGACGTATGGAATATATGACAGGGGTGGAGTGTTAGAGTATTTTTATTGATAGGTCATGTCATATAGGCCCGAGTCGGACATCCAATCGGTTCGACTTGAATTATCTGGAGGATACCTTATATATATATTCTATCAAAAAATGGACAATCAAACCTATTTCTCGATTCAATAGAAGCCAAAAGAAAAAGAGGTGAATAGGGTCCCAAATAATGAGAGATAGGTAAAAAGCAGGTCCGATTAATCCTAAATGGAATGGAACGACGCAGGGACCTATATGTAAACATAGTATCTATTTAGATACACTCGAATGACCCCTTCACATAAGGAGAATGTATATAACCCTATTCCGGTCTGGTCCGGTATGGAATGAACTTATAATCATGGAATCGACTCGATGATCAGATTATAGATTATAAGTTCATAACCCTAGCCCATTCCCATTTTCGGCGGAATAGATCTACTAATTCTTTGATTCCAGTTAGTAAGATAAGAGGGATCTTGAACTAAGAAATAGATTCTAGAAGCTAAAAAAGGGTATCCTGAGCAATTTCAATAATCGGGTTCATTGATATTCCCGGTATAGTAGATTCTATCACACATACAATCATACTCAATTCAATGGAATTGTTTGATCTTAAAGGGGACCTTCTATAATTTCGCACGTGAGGAGTTATTTCTTGGTTTCGTCCAGTCATTAATAACTTGATTATTTTTAGATAATAGTAGATAGAAACAACGCTCGTAAGGAGTCCTATTGAAACCAAGAAATATAGGCCTGCCTGCCATCCACACCAGAATAAATGAAGTTTTCCGAAAAAACCTGCTTGTGAGGAAGACCTCCTAAGGATAAGAGACATAGGGCTAAAGAGAGAGTTAAAAAGGGATCTTTCGTGTATAATCATGCATAATCTCGAATGTTATCAGTTCCGGTACGTAGACCAAATGATACAATTCAAGCAAAAGTTCCTAGATTCATGGAGATATAGAACAGCATATAAGTTATCATGCTTGCATATCCACCATTTGAGTCTCCAACAATTATTTCAATAATGACATATCCGATTTGACCTATGGACGAATATGCAAGCATATGTTTCATGCTTGTTTGGGTAATAGCAATGAGATTTCCCAATATCATGCTAAAAATAGCTAGGATTTCCAGAAGAAGATGCCATTCGTTTGATGAGAAATAAAAAGGAATATCGAAAATTCGAGTGGCTGAAGCTGAAGTAGCTACTTTCGAAGTAACAGAAAGAAAAGCAACGACTAGAGTGGGAGAGTCAGAGTCGAAAAGAGGATTCCTCACTTCTTTCTCTCATTTAAAACCGTTCATGAGACTTTCAGCTCGCACGACTCCTAAGTGATAAAAGAAAGAAGAACTCATCTTCTTTCTTTTTTGATTACCTTCCTCGCGTATGTATAAGACCGAACCCATTCGATTTTGAATTTTCAAAAGGATTACTAATCCTTAACTTTTCGAGGAATACACTTTAGTTTGTTTGCCCTTTTGACATGCAACTCATAGTTTGTCTTCTACAAACTTCATCTTGTGCAAACCAACTACTAGTTCATTTTTAATTTACTTACTCCAATGGTCCATATGAATATGTGCAATTCTCCTATGCCCTAAGCATACATCATCACTATTAAAAACTATACACTTAACTCTTAGAGAAATATCATTTTATGAAATCGTGTAAATATTGTTAATCCTATTTCTTTTGAGTTTAACGGTTACCTTATCATGAAAGATTTATTTGTCGATGTTGAAAGCCACATTGAAGTATTTATCATAAAGTTGACTAATAATCAGAAGATATGCTTGAGGCTTTCAACTTATATTACTCCTTCAAAGGTTGTAGAAGGTGGCATTTCAATTAGACCAACTCCAAGTATTATATTGTTACTATTATCTTTGTAGGTGACGAAACCTTTGTCCCGTAGAGTGAGGAGTGAAACTTTTCTCTTGTCACCCATCATGTCCTTAGAGCAGCCACTATCAAGATATTGTATTTCATTTGCAGTCCGTAAACACTCCTACAAAATAGTTAAACACTTTTATTAGGTACTCAATAAAATTTGGGTCCTATAGGGTTAGTACCTTTCTCAACGCACTTATATTATCTAGTTAGAATACCAACTTTCTTAAAATAACATGAATTAGTTGTATGGCCTATGTTTTTACAATAAAACAAATAGTGTGATGTTGATGTATCCTTGGTTTTGTTTTAGACAAAGAATTTATATGAATACTTTCCTTTTGAAAAATATGCATCCTAGCTTTACTAGTTTTCACAAAGTCATTTTTGAACTTGTTACTTGAGTGTTGACTATTAGTATAGCCTAGACCTCTTCGGTCATTACTATGCCTTTGGTTTTTCGAAATGTTGTCCAGATTGTGAGTACTCTTTTTAAGTCCTTTAAGTTTTGGACTTAATGATGCAACATTTGCTTCTAGAGTATCACATATTGGACATTTAGAAGGCTTGACCTTTAAAGGTCCATATTATTTCTTGAAATATTGTTATGATTTTCTGAAACCAAAACATCAATTTTATGTTTTAAAAATAGTTTTGCAAGTTTTATGCATTCTTTATGAACTTCAGTTAAAGGATTTTAGATTTCATCATAAGAAAGTTTATCTACAATTTCATAATCACTTACCCCATCATCATCGGACTAGTGAGATGTTGATAAGTGCCAAAAATACCTTATTTTCATACATTGTGTAGGGAAGTTATCCTTTGGAAACTTGTGAACACCAACTTATTTAAGTAAATTTAAGTAAATTTGCATATATATATATATATATATATTGTATACTGTAACACTCTAAATTTCTCTTCTTTTAAGCATAGTAGGAACCAGTAAGTCTGAGAGTTACTGGATGATTCTCGCCTAGGCGAGAGAGTCTCACTTGAGCGGGAAGTCCAGGATTTCTCCCAGGATTTTTCCTGAAAGTCTCGCCTGAGCGAGAGTTGGCTCCCTTGGGCGAGGGAGGCACTCTAGAGGCTGTTAGTTTCTCGCCTGAGCGAGAGTTGGCTCGCCTAGGCGAGAGAGGTACTCTGGAAGCTGTTGAATTCTCGCTTGAGCGAGAGCGTCAGAGTATGAAACTTTAAAAGGCGAGGATTTCTCGCCTGGGCGACGTGTTCTCGCTTGGGCGAGAATCTAAAAGCATGAACCCTAAAATAGAGCCCCAAACACGAAAAGAGGGTAGGTTTTTGGGAGAAAAGAGAAGCGGAGGCGATTTTATTGGCAAGAGTTCGTGTAGAGGCTAAGAGAAGCTAGAGAAGAGGTAAACATCTTGATTTTAACACTCATTCTCTCGTTGAAACTCATTTTGGGCATTTGGGTATCTTCTCTTTGTATAGAAAATCTTATAACTTTCTATTTTGAGTTATAACTTGTTATGTAGCATTTCCTTTGAAAAACTCGAGGTTTAGAGTTTGTATTTGAAAATGGAGATGATTTTGGAAAACATCGAAATATGAACTATTTTTATGGATAAATATGTGGTATTAAGTTGTTTATATGATAATATGAATATGTTATTGATTATGGTTGTTGTGTGTGGTATGAATGAGGAAAGACCCTAAAGTTGGAGGATGCGGAGTAGAGGCTAACAAGTTACCCAACACCAACACCAACGCACACCAAGGGAGAAGCATTTCCATTATTAGTGAAATAATGTGGAAGGTAAGCTTATTGAGTATGTTATTATGAGAATCGCGTCATTAATATCATTGAACAGATGTTGTACTCTTTCGCCTTTGTGCCATAGACTTGCCCTATGTGGTAATGATACGCCTTTGTGGCATAGACTTGCCCTACTTGGTATTGATTCGCCTTTGTGGCATACAATTGCCCTAAGTGGTATTGATACGCCTTTGTGGCATAGACTTGCCCTACGTGGTATTGATACGCCTCATAGACTTGCCCTACGTGGTATTGATACGCCTTTGTGACATAGACTTGCCCTACATGGTATTGATGCGCCTTTGTGGAATAGACTTGCCCTACATGGTATTGGATTAACTGTTATTAAATGTGGATGTTAAATTGTAGTATGATGGTTATTTAGTTTGAATGTTGAATTATATTAAACTAGATTTATATATGTTTGTAATATTTCTATTCTATGCTGATTTATAAACACTGATTATCCTGTATTTGATGTTTTACTCCCTTGTACTTCTTGTTGGTTGTATTTATGATAATCGATGTACATGTAAAGCAAAGGACTAGTGGATCCAGGCGGCTTCTTAGTGTAGCTTTCTGTTTTGATGTGCTAGAGATACTAATGTGTTGTTTTGCGTTATGCACATATTTTGTATCTATTAACTTAACTAGGGGTACATTAATTTTGTAAACCCATGACTTAACCTGTGATGAACTTTAATTCCTTTAAGAATGTGAATTATGTTTTTCTACAACTGAATGTGTTTAAGATATGAAACTGAAAATGTATGTTCGGGTTTTTAAATAACAAGAGAAATGGGTTAGTTAAAGTTTAAGGAAATTTATTTTCAATGTAACGAGGTTACCACCTATAAAGGTGAAATAACCTGAAGTAGATCGTCTGTCATCTATCACTCCAGCCCAATCAACATCCGTGTACGCATCCATGTTTTGATGATCTACATTTTTAGTGAATAATAGTCCTTTCCCAGGAGCAGACTTCAAATACCTCAAAATGCGCATAATTGCATTCATATGTTGCTCTCCAAGATTAGGCATAAATTGGCTAACAATGTTCAATGCATAGGCAACGACCGACCTAGTGTGGGCTAAGTACATCAATCTCCCTACTAGTCTTTGGTATCTCCCTTTACTAACAAGTATTGATAAGACTCGACACATAACTTCAATCCTTCTTCCATTTGTGTATCGGTTGGTTGACATGTTGACATGTCAGTTTCTTGTAATAAGTCTAAGGTACATTTTCTTTGAGAGAGAAAAGTTCCTTTATTAGATCGAGACATTTGTCTTACATTTCAAATTTCTTGGACAAGTAACTTTGTAAGGCCATCCTTTCCACAGGATCCTTTCCTGTAACCACCATGTCATCCACATATACAATAAGTGTAGTGATCTTACCACGTTGTTTCTTTAAGAATAAAGTGTGGTATGCATTGTTCTGACAGTATCCAAAGGCATTCATAGATTTCGTAAATCTTCCACACCATGCTCTCAGAGATTGTTTCAACCCATATAGTGATTTCTTTAATTTTCACACCTTTTTACTATGGGTTTCTGGTATCATGCATCCTAGAGGGAGATCCATGTAGACTTTTTCAGACAACTCCACATGTAGAAAGACATTTTTCACGTCAAACTGTTGTAGTGGCCAGTCCCAATTGGCTGCTAGAGACAACAAGACTCATACTGTTTTGATTTTAGCTATATGTGCAAATGTCTCTGTATAATCGATCTCATAGGTTTGAGTGTAAACTTTTCCCACCAATATTGCTTTAAAGCATTCAATTGTACCATCTGCTTGATACTTCATAGTATAAACCCACCGACATCCAACTGGTTTCTTTCGTGGTGGACAATCAACAAGTTCCCAAGTCTTATTTTTCAGCAAGGAATTCATCTCCTCATTCATAGCAGCTTTCCCCCTTGGGTTATCTAAGGCTTCCTGCACACTGTTGGGAATAGATGTAATAGATAATTGATTTACAAAAAGATTGATTTGATTCTGACAAGTGATGGTTAGACACATAACAACTCATAGGATATTTAACTTTATTAGAAAGTTCAGGTTCATATGTGGTTTAAGGATACCTCCAGTGCAACGTGGTGGTAGTTGTTTTCTAGATGGTTCAGACTCCAAATTAGGAACATCCTCAACAGACAATTGGTTTGGTGTATCAATTACTTATGGTACTAGTAATTCAGATGAAGATGGAGCCAAGATTATTGCAGATTCTGAATGTTCATCACCACCTTCATCCAAAGTTGCACCAATCATATTTGATTCACTCAGATTACCATATTCAACACTAAATTCAGAGAGCTCCCCTATAGATTCAAAGAGTTCTTCTTCTTTAGTGACTTACCTCTCTACGGATACATGAAAGTCAGAGTCTAGAGTCATAATTTCTTCCTGATTCTCCCCCTGATGTTCAGACTCAGAGGAAAAATACATCGAGTCTTCATGAAAAACTATATCTTATGTAACAAACATTTTTTGAGTTGGAGGATGATAATATCGATATCCCTTTTAATAAGTTGTGTACCTTACGAAAACACATCGCAATGCTCAAGGAAACAACTTGTTACTTTGATGCTTATGAAGATGTACAAAAGCTACATAACCAATGATACGAGGAGATAAGTTTGGAACAACAGGAGAAACAATGGCTTCAACAAGGGTTTGAGATGATGTTTGAAAGTCAATAGTGCTATAGGGTACCTGATTAATCAAGTATGTTGCAGATGTAAGTGCTTCTCCTCAATAGGATAATGACATATGGACTTCTATCAATAAAGCATAGACAACCTCTAAAAAATGAGGATTTTTCCCCTCAGCCACTCCATTTTGTTGAGGTGCGTTGGGACAAGTAGTTTGATGAACAATCCCATGTGCTTCCAAATATTTTTGAAATTCAGAACTCAAATATTCACCTCCATTGTCACTTTGATGAACCTGGACTTGTGCATTGTATTGAGTGCAAACCATTTTATGAAATTTTTTAAATAAAAAATACACTTCACTTTTGGATTTCATCAAGTGCACCCAAGTCATCCTAGTACAATCATCGATAAAATTAACAAACCAACGTGATCCACCAAGGGTTGTGACCTTAGATGGACCCCAAACATCAGAATGTATAACCTAAAGTGAAGATGACTTTTATTCAAAATTAATGGAAACGATGTATGATGGCTTTTTTCAAGTTCACAAACATCACAGCGGAAGCTAGAAACATCAAAGTTTACAAATAAACTAGGAAATAATTTCTTAAGATAACCAAAAGAGGCATGTCCAAGACGTCGATGCCACAACCAAATGTTAGATTTCTTCTTTCCTCCTCATTATTATTCACTATCAATGCTTGACGCAACTTGTCCAAGCTCTTTGACTATAAGTCCAAGTAATAGAGCTTTCTACGCCTACTACCACAACCAATCGTCTTCCTTGTTTGGATATCCTTAAAAACACAAAAAAACATGTTGTAGTGTTCTATTAAGCAATTCTTCGTGGTTCGACTTAACCCTATGTTATACTACAATTGAATCTAAAAAGTGATTTAAGAGTTAATATAGTAAAGAGTTACTTATAAATTTTATTTGTTGAAAAATAAATCCTTAAACATAATTTCTATCCAATTCATGGATTGTAACTTTGTGAATAGGAATAACATACAAAAGTACAATCCAACAAATGGATTGTTACTATGTGGAAAAAAAGTGATGTAATTAATATTCTAACAATCTAACTTTTACATTTCTATCATTTACTTTTTGCAACTAACTGTTTATTTTCTTTATTTACATTTTGTCACTTACATTCCACAACTAACTAATAACTCATTATTTTTCTTTACTTATATTCTGTCATTTAAATTCAGCAACTAACTACTAACTTTTTATTTTTCTTTATTTACTTTTTGTCATTTAATTTTGTGCACATACTAACTTACTAACAATTAATTTATTACCTTTTATTCTTTTATTCTTTTATTTATCTAACATCACTCTAACTTCATTCTTGATACCAACATTTCACAGGAAATGATATGGATAACTTAATAATTGATTCCAACCTTTCATAAGAAATAGTATGGTTAAATCAACCTGAAAAGGGAGAAAAAAGTTGAAATAAAAGAAATCACTTTGACAAGGACCACCACACTGATGACGATAAATAAAAAGAGAAACAAACACTCAAAAAGAAACCCTAGGGTGGTGGTCCACTCTTCACATGCTATGTATGATCCCCTTGTTGTCTTCGTTTCTTATTTTCCTTTCAAGGGATTATTATTTAGAGTGGGCAATAACTTTAATGTGATAAAAATTTCCGCACTCAAAGCATGTGAAGTTTTGTCCTAATGTTGAAGCTTCATTACTTTTAACAACTCTCTTGCTTGAGCCAGCCTTGGCGCCTTTGTTTCTTTTGAGAAACTTGATGAAATTCTTGACAAACAGGTTCATGTCTTCCATTCCATCCTCATCTGTGTTTTCTTCGAATGGGTCGCATGAATATGCCTTTTCCTTAAAGGATTTGTTTTTGCGCGTTATTCTTGTTCTTCATGTTGTTCAAGATGGTTTAGTTCCAACTCGTGTTCTTGCAATTTACCAAATAAAACAGCTGATGACATTTCGAAAGACTTTTCTCTTCACTTATGGTTGTTACCTTTAGTTTCCAAGTTCTAGTTAACAACCTAAGGACTTTATTATTGAGGTCACTATTGGATAAGTGTTGCCTTATCTTGAAGAAAGAGAAAGCCCATTTGTGAAGAAAGCGTATAGGTGGTTCAAAGGAGAAGTCAAGCATTACTTACTGTCCAGGAAGGCCACCCATGCGTGATGTCACCCATTATGCAAGGAAGCAAGGTGGAAGCAGGAGGTGTCACCATAGATGTGCCTATAGAGGGCAAGTTGGGCGTGTAAGCAGCTTAGCTTAACCCACAATGGTTGAGTGAGCAAAAGATTGTACTAGGGCAGGGTAGGATCAGTGAGTCAGTTGTTGACCAGCTGCTTGGCAAGGCGGGCTAGAGCAGGCCAACTCTGCCAGATTGTAGGCGCCAAGCGCCTAAGGAAAGGGGCTCAATAGGCTAGAGAAAATCTATATATAGAAACCTTTCCTACCTTGTTATACATTGCAATTTCATCATTTAGCATATGTATTTTACTTTTTCATTAGAAAATTTGGACGGAATGGAGTTGGTAAATGATGTGCAAAAACTTGGTTTTGCATCATTATTTAGAACCAAAAGCATCCAATCTTTGGATGGCTAATGCTCATAAAAGGTTTAGGATATGGTGTAATGTTGAAATGATTTAGGAGTAGTTTATCTCTCAACAAGAAGTCTCCTTTTAAGGTGCCAATTTGTTGAATGATAAAAATGTGGTTTAAGGGTAAAAGAAAGTCATTGAGTGATGAATAACTTATTTTATTTTATTGCTCCACTTTCGGGTTGAGGTAACCATACCATTTCTTATGAAAGGTTGGGATCAATAAATAATAAAAGAATAAAATCAATAAATAAATTGTTAGTAAGTTAGTATGTGCATAAATTAAATGACATAAAGTAAATAAAGAAAAGAAAGATCTAGTGTTAGTTCTTAGTAGTTAGTTATTTTCATCACTCTTTTACATAGTAACAATTCATGAATTGAACCACGCACCATGTCTTAACTTCCCGCCAATGTCCAGTTTGGAAAAGATGATTTTCTAACCTTGTATAATACACTAATCAATAGTTAATTTCCACTCGTCAGAGTAAGTTGATACACCCTACTTCAGGCTCATAATATTGATTAGCCTTGAATACAAGTTGCTTAAAATAGATGCTTAGTGTGGCAGGTGAACTATGGTGTAAGTTCTACTTTTTAGTTCACTTTTCAACACTTTAAGAAGAAGCATTTTAAATATTTAAATCTAGTTTTAGGTGAACTAGCTAAAACCGCAATAAGAACTTCTTAAAACAATCAATATAACAAAAGTAATAACTAGTATAAAGGAAGAAGATACAAAAGAGTGAAAGAAATTACACCATAGTCCAAACATTTTAGGAGCGTTAGCCATCCATCCAAAGATTGGATGCTTTAGGTTCTAAATGATGTTACAAAATTACGTTTTTGCACATCATTTGCCAACTCCATTCCCTCTAAAAAGAAAGCCTAAAAGAAGATAGAAACCAAAAATTAGAATAAAATTGTATGTTCAATGTATTGCAATGTGTGAAATGGCCTTCCTTTTATAGGCCAAGGCTGGTGCCCCTACATGGTCCTGCTTGGGGCAATGGCCCATGTGCCAAGGCTGTTGGGTCAGCAATTGTCCCTTCTAGTTGGCCAGCCTATTATGGGCTAGGCTCCAAGCAAAGTGACCCTCCCACTTGACTTGTCATTTCTTGTGTCTTGCATGAGGTCATGATGTTCCAAAGCAATATTCACTTTCCACGAGTCATCCTCTCAGCCAATTTTTACCCGCCTAAACACTCAACCACATCTCTCACCATTGATTCTCTGTCCTTTCATACCCCATCCACGTGTCTTTCATCCTCAATTCTCCAAACTCTTCATTATCCCCAAAAAATTCAAAGTCTTCATTTACCCTAATTTCATTTGACTTTTCTCATCTCCAATTCTCCAAACTTCATCTGACTTTTCTCATCCTCATACTCAAAACTCTTAATTATCCACAAATTCACCAAACTCTTCATCATCTCTAATTTCTCAAACTCTTCATTATCCTCAGTTTCTCCAACTCTTCATTATCCCCAATTGATTTTTTTTTTATTCCCGTAACCCTACATTTCACCTAGTCTTCATTTCACCACCATTCCCAAAACTTCGTTTGACCTCCCATTCCATCGTTCCCCAAGCTTCTTATTTTTCTCCAATTGTTCCTCTTCCAAAACCAAATACACGTGTAACCATGAATATCTCCCGACATTTATCATCATCTCTGGAAATATCCATAACCATCATTGTTCATCATTACGACGTGACCATTTTCCCATCGTTGATCTCCCATCTGTTGATTCTCCATCTTCTCATGCCGCTTCCACGTGTCCTATACATTAACTCCTTCTGTGTGTTTACTATCTGTGTTTACTATCTATGTTTAATATCTTCCATTTTCTTATGTGTGTTTACTATCTGTGTTTGATATTCTGGATTTTATTTTCTTATATGTAAATAGAGAAGGTAAAGTTTGTGTTCTTCTTCACTTTCCTTTACATACAACCTGTGACTTTTATAACTCCTACTTACTTAAAGGTAAAGGTAAAGTTTGCATTTTTAACCAATGTTACCTAATAGTGTGTTCATCTTCATCTTCATATGTTTATTATATGACTTTACTTTTCTGTTTTTTAAACACATAAATTTTGCCTTTGTGTTTCCCTTTTATATCATTTTTCTTACAATTTTGCTTTTTTGGTATGAAACATATACATACTCATGTTTGATTTTATCATTAACATATAAAGTTTGCATTTTTTTGAAGTCCTAGCTTTTTATGAAATCTATCCAAACCTCATCTTCATCCACTGTTAACTTTTATTTTTTGTTGTTTGCATGTTGCTATGTGAATGTTTGATGTTCGTTTATCAACTATTACTATGAGTTTGTTTTCCTGTATTGAAGCTATAAGTTCAATAAGTCGTGTTTCCCTTTTTTATCATTTCTGTTACACCTATCATTTCTGCTAAAGTTTGCATTTTTAACCAATCTTACCTCATAGTGTGTGCATTTGAATATTTGATGTTCATTTACTCAAAAGTTTGCTTTTTTAACCAATGTTACCTAATACTGTGTTCATCTTCACCTTCATATGTTACCTATTTTGTTGTTGTTGTGGTATGTTTTTCCATTCAAAATGTATATGCTTATTCAACTATTGTTGTTTTTATGTTATTGCTTTTGTCATATGCAATGATACATGTTTATTAACTTAATTATGTTCATTAGATGATATACGTATACTCAAGGATTATTGATACTATATAAAAATGTGATGTTCCAAAGCGTTGGTTATAAAAGTTTTCTTTTTTAACCAATGTTACCTAATATTGTGTTCATCTTCATCTTCATATGTTTATTATGAGTTTATCATTTTGTGTACTAATATTTTGTTGTTGTTGTGGTATGTTTTTTCATTCAGAATGTATATGCTTATTCAACTATTGTTGTTTTTATGTTATTGCTTTTGTCATATGCAATGATATTTGTTTATTAACTTAATTATGTTTATTAGGATCATACAACTTTGCTATGTTCAAATACCCCTCAAACCTGGACATCTTATCACTTCTATCGTTTAAGTTTATTCTTTGTTTGTACATCTTTAGTCCAATATTGTAAAATGATTTTATAGATTTTTTACTTTACCTTTGTTTCAATGGGTTTCAACCTGTTTCAATTTTGTTTATATTTTTAACACTTTCTTGCTGTACCTTTGGTTGGCTCTATAAAAATAAGGTCTTTACAATGTATATATGGTGGTAAACTTATTGTATTTTTACCTATGTAAAAAAGGTCTTCACATTTATTCTCAATAAATGCTTTATTTCAAGCATTTGGTGCAATTTATTATTGTAATTATTTGTTGTATTTTGATTGTACCTTTTTTTGGGGAATTACAAAATAGTAAAATTAAATAGGTGATACAAATTTCAATGTCTCAATTGACAGAGTTTAAAATTATAGGGAGAGGCATAATAAATGGGAATAATGATGATTGAGAAAGAAATTTCGTAATGATGTTGTATAATGACTTAATGTTTATCTTTTTTTAATTTTCTCTCCTAAAATCAATCAATCATAATTAATAATAATGACAATGTCGGGCACGAGAGGATGTCGGGCTCGAAACGTTAAAAAAAATATGCGAGCAAAAAATATGCGAGCATGTCAGGCTCGAGAGGATAAAATAAATTTGAGAGCATGTCGGTCTCGAGATGGTAAAATGAATATGGGAGCATGTCAGGCTCTAGACGATAAAAAAAATATGCGAGCTTGTTAAGCTCGCGATGATGAAAATAAATATGTGAGCATGTCGGGCACGAGACGATAAAATAAATTTGCCAGCATGTCGGATTCGAGGCGTTAAAATTAATATGCGAGCATGTTGGGCTCGAGACTATAAAATAAATATGCGACCGTGTCGGGCTCGAGGATATAAAATAAATCCACGAGCATGTCAGGCTCGAGACGATAAAAACTTATGCGAGCATTTCGAGCTCGAGGTGATAAAAATAAATATGCGAGCATGTCGGCATCGACACGATAAAGAAATTTGGGAGCCTGTCGAGCTCGAGACGATAAAAAATATTTGCGAGCCTGACGAGCTCGAGATGATAAAAATTGGTATGCGAGCATTTCGAGTTCGAGATGGTAAAATAAATTTGCGAGCGTGTCAGGCTCGAGACGATAAAATAAATATGCGAGTGTGTCGTGCTCGAGACGATAAAAATTAATATGCGAGCTTGTTGGGATCGAGACGATAAAAATTAAGATGCGAGCTTGCCAGGCTCGAGACGATAAAAATAAATATGCGAGCTTGATAAAATAAATTTGTCTGCAAGACGGGTTGGACACGTTAAAATAAATATGCGAGCATGTTTGGCTCGAGACTGTAAAATAAAGATGCGAGTGTGTCGATCTCGAGGCGATAGAATCAATATGCGAGCTTGTCAAACTCGAGACGATAAAAATAAATATTTGAGTTTCACAAAATAAATTTGTCAGCAAGTCGGGCTGGAAACGTTAAAAAAAATATGCGAGCATGTCGAGCTCGAGAGGATAAAATAAATTTGCGAGCATGTCGGGCTCAAGACGGTAAAATAAATATGGGAGCATGTCGGGCTCTAGATGATAAAAAAAATATGCGAGCATGTCGGGCTCGAGGATATGAAATTAATATGCGAGCGTGTTGGGCTCGTGGAATTAAAATCAATCCGCGAGCATGTCGGGCTCGAGACGATAAAAACTTATGCCAGCATTTCGAGCTCGAGATGATAAAAATAAATTGCGAGCTTGTCGGGATCGAAACGTTTAAAAAAATATGCGAGCATGTCGAGCTCGAGAGGATAAAATAAATTTGCGAGCATGTCGGGCTCGATACGGTAAAATAAATATAGGAGCATGTCGGGCTCTAGACGATTAAAAACATAGGCGAGCTTGTCAGGCTCAAGATGATGAAAATAAGTGTGTGAGCATGTCGGCCACGAGACGATAAAATAAATTTGCTAGCATGTCGGATTCGAGGCGTTAAAATAAATATGCGAGCATATCGGGCTTGAGACTATAAAATAAATATGTGAGCGTGTCGGGCACGAGGAGATAAAATAAATCCGCGAGCATATCGGGCTCGAGACGATAAAAACTTATCTGAGCATTTCGAGCTTGAGATGATAAAAATAAATATGCGAGCATGTCGAGATCGAGACGATAAAAAATATTTGGGAGCCTGTCGGGATCGAGACGATAAAAAATATTTGCGAGCATGACGAGCTCGAGACGATAAAATAAATATGTGAGTGTGTCATGCTCGAGACGATAAAAATAAATATGCGAGCTTGTCCGGCTCGAGACGATATAGATTAAGATGCGAGCTTGCCAGACTCGAGAAGCTAAATATAAATATGGGAGCTTGATAAAATAAATTTGTCTGCAAGCCGGTCTGGACATGTTAAAATAAATATGTGAGCATGTTTGGCTAGAGACTGTAAAATAAATATGCTAGTGTGTCGATCTCAAGGCGATAAAATAAATATGCGACCTTGTAAAGCTCGAGACGATAAAAATAAATATTTGAGCTTAATAAAATAAATTTGTCAGCAAGTCAGGCTTGAAACGTTAAAAAAAATATGCGAGCATGTTGGGCTCGAGATGATGAAAATAAATATGTGAGCATGTCGGGCACGAGACGATAAAATAAAATTGCCAGCATGTCGGATTCGAGGCGTTAAAATAAATATGCGAGCATGTCGGGCTGGAGATTATAAAATAAATATGTGAGCGTGTCGGGCTCGAGGAGATAAAATAAATCCGCGAGCATGTCGGGCTCGAGACGATAAAAACTTATGAGAGCATTTCGAGCTCGAGATGATAAAAATAAATATGCGAGCATGTCGGGATCGAGACGATAAAAAATATTTGTGAGCATGTCAGGCTCTAGACGATAAGAACAATTTGCGAGCTTGTCAAGCTCGAGATGATGAAAATAAATATGTGAGCATGTCGGGCACGAGACGATAAAATAAATTTGCCAGCATGTCAGATTCGAGGCGTTAAAATAAATATGCGAGCATGTCGGGCTGGAGATTATAAAATAAATATGCGAGCGTGTCGGGCTCGAGGAGATAAAATAAATCCGCGAGCATGTCGGGCTCGAGAAATTAAAAAATTATGAGTGCATTTCGAGCTCGAGATGATAAAAATAAATATGCGAGCATGTCGGGATCGAGACGATATAAAATATTTGGGAGCCTGTCGGTCTCTAGTCGATAAAAAAAATTTACGTGCCTGGCGGGCTCAAGAAGATAAAAATTGGTATGCGAGCATTTCGAGTTCGAGATTGTAAAACAAATATGCGAGTGTGTCAGGCTCGAGACGATAAAATAAATATGTGAGTGTGTTGTGCTCGAGACGATAAATATAAATATACGAGCTTGTTTGGCTCGAGACGATAAAAATAAATATAGGAGCTTGTCGGGCTCAAGACGATAAAAATAAATATACGAGTATTTCGGGCTCGAGACGATAAAAATTAAGATGCGAGCTTGTCAAGCTCGAGACGATAAAATAAATATGCGAGCTTAATAAAAATAGATATGCGAGCATTTCGAGTTTGAGATGTGAGATGGTAAAATAAATATGCGAGCGTGTCAGGCTCGAGACGATAAAATAAATATGCGAGTGTGTCGTGCTCGAAACGATAAAAATTAATATGCGAGCTCGTTGGGATCGAGACGATAAAAATTAAGATGCGAGCTTGCCAGGCTCGAGACGATAAAAATAAATATGCGAGCTTGATAAAATAAAATTGTCTGCAAGCCGGGTTGGACACGTTAAAATAAATATGCGAGCATGTTTGGCTCGAGACTGTAAAATAAAGATGAGAATGTGTCGATCTCGAGCCGATAAAATAAATATGCGAGCTTGTCATGCTCGAGACGATAAAAATAAATATTTGAGCTTCATAAAATAAATTTGTCAGCAAGTCGGGCTCGAAACGTTTAAAAAAATATGCGAGCATGTCGAGCTCGAGAGGATAAAATAAATTTGCGATCATGTCGGGCTCGATCCGGTAAAATAAATATAGGAGCATATCGGGCTCTAGACGATTAAAAACATATGCGAGCTTGTCAGGCTCGAGATGATGAAAATAAGTGTGTGAGCATGTCGGCCACGAGACGATAAAATAAATTTGCTAGCATGTCGGATTCGAGGCGTTAAAATAAATATGCGAGCATATCGGGCTCGAGACTATAAAATAAATATGCGAGCGTGTCGGGCACGAGGAGATAAAATAAATCCGCGAGCATGTCGGTCTCGAGACGATAAAAACTTATCCGAGCATTTCGAGCTCGAGATGATAAAAATAAATATGCGAGCATGTCGGGATCGAGACGATAAAAAATATTTGGGAGCCTGTCGGGCTCGAGACGATAAAAAAAATTTGCGAGCCTGGCGGGCTCGAGACGATAAAAATTGGTATGCGAGCATTTCGAGTTCGAGATGGTAAAATAAATATGCGAGTGTGTCAGGCTCGAGACGATAAAATTAATATGCGAGTGTGTCGTGCTTGAGACGATAAAAATAAATATGCGACCTTGTCGGGCTCGAGACGATAAAAATTAAGATGCGAGCTTGTCAGACTCGAGAGGATGGAGTTTCTTAAGGACTATGATTTTGGACTGTAGTACCACCCTGGAAAGTCTAATGTAGTGGCAAATGCTCTAAGTCGGAAATCACTACATATATCTGCATTAATGATCCTTGAAGAGAAGTTGATTGAGGAGTTCCGAGATATGAATTTGGTCGTTCAGGTAAAACCCCATAACATGATTTTGGGAATGCTCAAGGTCACGAATGGGTTGTTTGATCAGATGGCCTTTCGTGCTTCTTTGTAACCTTTATGTGATTTAACTATGAGTTTTATGTGAACTGTTGTGTGATTATGTGATAACTTGTCTGGTGAAACTTAGTTTAGTGATAAGTGAATGAGTGTAGGTACAAGTTACGAACATGGCTGGAAGAGGACGACGACGAGGATCAGGTCAGAATGATCTATTGGCTCAAATAGCAGCCGTGCTGCAGAACATGATTGAGAACCTACAACATTTGAACCATAATGCGGCGCCGAGCCCAAACCCACACCCCCTGACACCTCAAGGACCAGTAGAGTATCGGGGATTGGATGTATTTTTTAGGCGCAATCCTACCCAATTCGAAGGCGGATTTGCTCCCGACGCGGCCAATGAGTGGATCCAAAGCTTGGAGGGGATATTCAGGGCCATGGTTTGCTCCGATGATCAATAGGTGAGATATGCAAAGGACAAGCCATCACTTGGGAAGCCTTCAAGGGGAATTTTCTCAAGAAATACTTCCCCGCTGACTTGAAGAGGAAGAAAGAGATGGAGTTCCTATGGTTAGAGCAAGGGGATTTATCAATGGGAGAGTATGCGGCCAAGTTTGAAGAGTTGGCCCGGTATTGTCCCTATTATCAGCTGGAGGTGGACGGGCGGTCCAAATGTACTAAGTTTGAATCGGGCTTGAAGCCCAATTTGAAGATGATATTTGGGCATTAGGAGATTTCAGATTTTCCTACCTTGGTCACCAAGTGTAGGATGTAGGAAGATGATTTGAGGGCCGAAGAGTTGGTGGCAAATAAAACCAAACCTCCTAGGAATGTCGGACCTCAGTGGTGTCATGCTATGGAAAAAGGGTAAGGGGAGAATGTTTGGCGATAACCGGAAACCCTATGCTCCACCCACTGGTTACCTGGACATTTTCCCTAAGGACCTAGAAACCCCACTAATGCGGGAGGACCTCAACAAGACTCCTTCCCTTTGTGCAACAAGTGTGGGCGTAGGCATATGGGGAACATATGCCCTGGAGCTGGGAATTGTTGCTTCCACTGTAAGGAACCGGGATACCTAAAGAGGTTTTGCCCCAAACTCGATCAAAGGGTGAATAGCATGAATGCAGGAAGGCCTAGGAACACTGGTAGGGTGTTTACCATGAGTGGTGCGGTGACATCCGATGTTGAAGGTATGATAAGAGGTAACTGTATGGTGGCAGGTATTCCCCTTTTAGTGTTGTTTGATTCGGGAGTGACACACTCCTTCATATCTATTGAATCAAGAGATTTACCTCTCCTCAAGCTTCTAGTTGATTACCACGAATCCTTGCTCTTAAAATCACCTCCTTCTCTCTTCTCTCTCAAGTTCTAACCCTAAATGTGTTTGAGGGTTTCTATTTTAAAGTTTCAGCGTCGGGTTCTTGTTCAAGCGATAAAATTCTGCCCATTTTTAAAACTCATATCTGGCGCTCTCGCTCAAGCGAGGATCCTCCAGTGCCAACACCTCTCTCCCTCGCCTAGACGAGCCAAATCTCGCTCAGGCGATAATCCTTCAGCATCTCCTAGTTTTCCACTCCCCTAGTGAGCCATCTCTCGCCCAAGCGAGCCTTCTCTCTCTCAAGCGAGACTTCCAGATAAAATCCTGGGAGAAACTCTGACCATCTCGCTTGGGCGAGGCCCTCTCGCTCAAGCGAGAATCTAGCAGTATGTCCCACTCTTCAGGATGGTTACTACAACTTAAGAAATATAAATTCAGGGTGTCACAGGCTCGAGACGATAAAAATAAATATTTGAGCATGTTGTGCTCGAGACAATAAAAATAAATATTCGAACATGTTTGGCTTGAGAAGATAAAATAAATATTCGAGCCTGTTGGGCTCGAAACGATAAAGATAAATGCGAGCATGTCGGGCACTAGACGATAAAAATAAATATGGAAGCATGTCGGGCTTGAGATGATAAAATAAATATGCGAGCTTGTCGGGTTTATGACGATAAAATAAATTTTTGAGCTTGTGGGCCTCGAGAAGATAAAATAAATATGCGATCATGTCGGGATCAAGACGATAAAATGAATATGGGAGCATGTCGGGATCAAGACGATAAAATAAATATGCGAGCAGGTCGGGATCAAGATGATAAAATAAATATGCGAGCATGTCTAGCTCGAGACAATAAACAAAATATGCGAGCTTGTTGTGCTTGAGACGATAAAAATAAATATAAGAGCATGTCGGGCTGGAGATGATAAGATAAATATACAAGTTGTGAAGAAGATCTTCCTCCTGACCTTGGCACGATTTTGATGAAGACACCAACATCACAAAAATAAGAAAGGAAGAAGACCTATCAATACTATCGAAGACAATGCTTCAAGATTTAGAGTCTAAGTCTTTAGGTACTTCTATCCTTACAACTACTTTATTACCTTAGTTAATAATTCTCAAAATTGTTTTCAAGAAAATCAAAAAAATCTAAGTGTGAATAAAAATAATTTTCAAAAACAACATGTAAGGGGTTACCATACTTGAGTAACAAGTTATATGAGTGAGAAAAGAGTTATCCATCCTCAAACAACTAAGAGTAATCCATTATTGTCTTTGAAGTAACAGATTACCATTTTTGGAAAACAGGGTAATCGATTACTCGGAGAAGTGTAATTGATTACACTAAGGCAATTTCACAAAGCTGATGGACAGTACCTTTGAGTAATCGATTACCCACTTACAGTAATTGATTAACAGGATTGTTGGGTAATCGATTACCCACTTACAGTAATCGATTACTGAGAGTTGTTGTATCAGTTTTCAGATTTCAAAGTTGAAAGGTTTCACTCAAAATTGATTTGTTTCATTCCAAACAAAACCTACACTTCCCTAGAGGTGTTATGGTTGATTGGAAGCCTATATAAAGGCCTTGAAACACTCTCACAATAACAACAACTCAGATTACAAACTCTCATTAAAAGCTCTCACATGTGTATAAGTGAGTGTGTAAGGTACAAGGAGATCTCGGGGTGAGATAATTGTAATTGCAACTCATTATATTTAATAAAGGAATCTCTTGCGAGTCAAGAGTACTGGACGTATCTTTCGGTGAACAAGAAGGTGAACCAATATAAAACACATGTGTACTCTCTTCTCCTTATCTTTGTTATCTTTTTATCTTTCAAAGTCTTTCTGCATACTATTTCCGCTGCACTTTAACTTTGATATAGCAGAAAAATTGGCCATCGTTTTGCAACAACTAATTCACCTCCTCTTAGTTGCAATCTCATTCTTACAGAAGCATGACCAGCTTGAGACGATAAAATAAATTTGAGAGCATGTCAGGATCGAGAAATATGCGAGCATGTTGGGCTAGAGACGATAAAATTAATATGCGAGCATTTCGGGCTCGAAAAGATAAAATAAATATGCGAGCTTGTCAGGCTCGATACGAAAAAATAAATATGCGAACATGTCGGGCTTGAGGCGATTAAAATAAATTTGGGAACATGTCGGGCTCGAGACGAAAAAAATTTGGGAGCATGTAGGGCTCGAGATGATCGAATAAATTTGCGAGTATGTTGGGCTCGAGTCGATAAAATAAATATGCGATAGTGTTAGGCTCGAGACGATAAAGTAAATATGTGAGCTTGTCGGGCTTGAGATGATAAAATAAATGTGCGAGCATGTCAGGATCTATACGATAAAATAAATATGCGAGCATGTCGGGATCTAGACGATAAAAGTAAATATCCGAGCATGTCAGGCTCGAGACGATAAAATAAATATGCCACCTTGTCAGGCTAGTGATGATAAAATAAATATGTGAGTGTGTCGGTTTCGGGACGATAAAATAAATATGGGAGCTTGTCGGGCTCGAGACGATAAAGTAAATATGCGAGCATGTCAAACTCGAAACGGTAAAAATAAGCATACGAACATGTCAGGATGGAGACGTTAAAATAAATGTTCGAGCATGTCGGGCTCATAACAATAAAATAAATTTTTGAGCATGTCGAGCTCAAGACGATAAAATAAATATTCGAGCATGTCGGGCTCGAGACGGTAAAATAAATATGCGAGCATGTAGGGCTCGAGACTATAAATTAAATTTGTCAGCAAGTCGGACTTGAGACGATAAAACAAATATTCAAGCTTGTCGGGCTTGAGAAGATAAAATAAATCTGAGAGCAAGTCGGGCTCGAGACCATAAAAAAATATACGAGCTTGTCGGGCTTGAGACCATAAAAATAAATAGGCGTGCATGTCGGGCAAGAGACAATAAAATATATATGGGAGCTTTTCGGGCTTGAGAAAATAAAATAAATAAGCGAGCATGTTGGGGTCGATACGATAAAAATAAATATGTGAGCATGTCGAGCCCTAGAAGATAAAATAAATATGCGAGCATGTTGGGCTTGAGACGATATAATAAATATGCGATAGTGTCGGGCTCGAGATGATAAAATAAATATGTGAGCATGTCGGGCTCGAGACGATAAAATAAATATGCGATAGTGTCGAGCTCGACATGATAAAATAAATATGTGAGCTTGTCAGGCTCGAGACGATAAAATAAATGTGCGAGCATGTGGGCTTTATACGATATAAAAGTAAATATGTGAGCATGTCGGGCCTGAGACGATAAAATAAATTTGTCAGCATGTCGGGCTCATGATATTAAATTAAACATGCGTGCATGTCGGGCTCGACACTATAAAATAAATATGCGAGCGTGTTGTGCTGGAGACGATAAAACAATATGCGAGCATGTCGGGCATGAGACGGTAAAAGAAGTTGGCAAGCATGACGGGCTCTAGATGCTAATATATATATATGTGAGCGTGACGGGCTAGAGAAGATAAAAGTAAATATCTGAGCTTGTCGGGCTCGATACGATAAAATAAATATATGAGCTTGTCAGGCTCGAGATGATAGAAATAAATATGTGAGCGTATCGGACTTGAGACGATAAAATAAATATGCGAGCTTGTCGGGCTTGAGACGATAATGAAAATATGCGAGCATTTCGGGCTCAATATGATAAAAATAAATATGCGAGCATGTAAGGCTCTAGACGATAAAATAAATATGCAAGCATATCAGCCTTGAGACGATTAAAATAAATATGCGAGCATGTTGAGCTCGAGACGATAAAATAAATTTGCGATAGTGTAAGGCTCGAGATGATAAAAATAAATATGTGAGCTTGTCAGGAATGAGACGATAAAATAAATATTTGACCTTGTTGGGCTCGAGACGATAAAATAAATATGCGACCATGTCAAACTTTGTACGATAAAATATATACGCGAACATGTCAGGCTCTAGACGATAAAAATAAATATGCGAGCAAGTCGGGTTCGAGACGATAAAGGTAAAAAGTTGAGCTTGTCGGGCTCGAGACGATAAAATAAATATGCGAGCTTGTCAAGCTCGAGAAGATAAAATAAATATGCAAGCATGTCGGAGTCGAGACGATAAAATAAATATGCGAGCATGTTGAGCTCGAGACGATAAAAATAAATATGCGAGCATGTTGAGCTTGAGGCGATAAAATAAATATGCGATAGTGTAAGGCTCGAGATGATAAAAATAAATATGTGAGCTTGTCAGGAGTGAGACGATAAAATAAATATTTGACCTTGTTGGGCTCGAGACGATAAAATAAATGTGCGAGCATGCCGAACTTTGTACGATAAAATATATACGCGAACATGTCAGACTCTAGACGATAAAAATAAATATGCGAGCAAGTCGGGTTCGAGACGATAAAGGTAAAAAGCTAAGCTTGTCGGGCTCGAGACGATAAAATAAATATGCGAGCTTGTCAAGCTCGAGAAGATAAAATTAATATGCAAGCGTGTCGGAGTCGAGACGATAATATAAATATGGGAGCTTGTCGGGATGGAGACGATAAAATAAATATCTGATCACGTTAGGTTCAAAACGATAAAAATTAATAAGGGAACTTGTTTTACTCGAGATGATAAAAGTAAATATGCATGCATGTCGAGCCCGAGACGATAAAATAATTTTGCCTACATGTTTGCCTCAAGACGTTAAATTAAACATGCGAGCATGACGAGCTCGAGATGATAAAAATATGTGCGAGTATGTCAGGCTCGAGACGATAAAAAAATGTGCGAGCATGTCAGGCTCGAGACGATAAAATAAATTTATGAGCGTGACGGGCTCGAGAAGATAAAAGTAAATATATGAGCTCGTCGGGCTCGATACGATAAAATAAATATATGAGCTTGTCAGGCTCGAGATGATAGAAATAAATATGTGAGCGTGTCCGACTCGAGACGATAACATAAATATTGGACCTTGTCAAGCTCGATATGATAAAATAAATATGTGAACATGACAGACTCGAAACGATAAAAATAAATATGCGAGCTTGTTGTACTCGAGATGATAAAAGTAAATATGCGATCCTGTCAGACCAAAGACGATAAAATAAATTTACCAGCATAACGGGTTTGAGACGTTAAATTAAATATGCGAGCATGTTGGGCTCATAAAAATAAAATAAATTTGCAAGCATGTTGGGCTCGAGACGGTAAAATAAATTTTCGAGCATGTTGGGCTCGAGAAAGTAAAATAAATAAGCGAGCATATCAGGCTCTAGACGCTAAAATAAATAAGTGAGCATGTCGGGATCGAGACGATAAAATAAATATGCATCCATGTAAGGGTCGAGACGATATAATAAATTTGGAGCATGTCGGGTTCCATTCAATAAAATAAATATCCGAGCATGTCGGGCTCGAGAAGATAAAATAAATTTGCGAACAAGTCAGGCTTCAGACGATAAAAAAAATATGCGAGCTTGTCGGGCTTGAGACCATAAAAATAAATATGCGAGCATGTCGGACTCTACACGATAAAATAAATATGCGAGCATGTCAAGCTCTAGAAGATAAATTAAATTTGCGAAAATTTCGGGCTAGGGAAGACAAAATAAATCTACGAGCATGTCGGGCTCGAGACTCTAAAAAACATATGCGAGCAAGTCGGGCTAAAGACGATAAAATAAATATGTGAGCGTGTCGGGCTCGAGAAGATAAAATAAATATCGGAGCTTTTCAGGCTCGAGACGATAAAATAAATATGGAGCATGTTGGGCTCGAGACGATAAAAATAAATATGCGAGCATGTCGGGTTCGAGACAATAAAAGTAAATATCTGTGCTTGTCGGACTCGAGACGATAAAATAAATATATGAGCTTGTCAGGATGGAGATGATAAAATAAATATGCGAGAATGTCGGACTGGAGACGATAAAATAAATAAGCGAGCATATCGGACACGAGAGGATTAATTAAATACACGAGTATGTCGGGCTCGATACGATAAAAAAAAATATTCGAGAATGTCGAGCCTGAGAGGACAAAATAAATCTGCGAGCATGTCAGGCTCGAGAAGATAAAAAAATGTGCGAACATGTCGGACTCGAGACGATAAAATAAATATGCGAGCATGTCGAACACGAGAGGATTAATTAATTACGCAAGCATGTCGGGCTCGATACGATCATTTAAATATGTGAGCATATCAGGCTCGAGAAGAAAAAATAAATATGGGAGCTTGTCGGGCTCGAGACATTACAATAAATATGCGAGCATGTCGGGCTTGAGACTATAAAAATAAATATACGAGCATGTCGGGCTCAAGACGATAAAAGTAAATATCAATGCTTGTCGGACTCGAGATGATAAAATAAATATATGAGCTTGTTAGGCTCGAGACGATAAAATAAATATGTGAGCGTGTTGGACTCGAGATGATAAAAGTAAATATGCAAGCATGTCATACCCCAAACGATAAAATAAATTTGCCAGCATGTTGGGCTCGAGACGTTAAATTAAATATGCGAGCATGTCGGGCTCGAGACTATGAAATAAATATGCGAGCATGTCCGGCTGGAGACGATAAAATAAATATGCAGCATGTTGGGCTCATAACAATAAAATAAATTTGCGAGCATGTCGTGCTAGAGACGGTAAAATAAATATGCGAGCATGTCGGACTCTAGAAGCTAAAATAAATATGTGATCATGTCGGGCTCGCGACAATAAAATAAATATTAGAGCATCTTAGGCTCAAGAAGATAAAAATAAATTTGCGAGCAAGTCGGGCTTGAGACAATAAAATAAATATGCGAGCAAGACAAGATGGAGACGATAAAATTGAATATGCGAGCATGTCGGGCTGGAGACAATAAAAATGAATATGTCAGCATGTCGGGATCGAGACAATAAAATGAATATGCGATCATGTCGAGATTGAGACGAAAAAATAAATATTCGAGCATGTAGGGGTCGAGGCGATAAAATAAATATTGGAGCATGTCGGGCTCGAGACGATAAAATTAATATGCGAGCAAGTCAGGCTCGAGACGATGAAATAAGTATGCGAGATTGTTGGGCTAAGAGGATAAAATAAATATGCGAGCAGGTCTAGCTCAAGACGATAAAATAAATATGCGAGCATGTCGGGCTTGAGACTATAAAAGTAAATATGCGAGAATGTCAGGTTCAAGACGATAAAATAAATATGTGTGCATGTCGGCTCGATACGATAAAATAATTATGTAAGCCTGTTGGGCTGGAGACGACAAAATAAATGTGGCAGATTTTCTGGCTCGAGACGATAAAATACATATGCGTGCCTGTCGGGATCGCGACGATAAAAATAAATTTAGGAGAATGTCGGGCTCGAGACAATAAAATAAATTTGTGATCTTGTTGGGCTCGAGACGATAAAAATGAATATGCGAGCATGTCGGGCTGGAGATTATAAATTTTAACATGCGAGCATGTTCGGATTAAGACGCTAAAATAAATATATGAGCATTTTGGCTCGAGACGATAAAATAAATTTGCGAGCATGTCGGGCTTGAGACGATAAAATAAATATGCGATCATGTAGGGCCCGAGACGATAAAATAAATTTGTGAGCAATTCGGGCTCGAACCGATAAAATAAATTTGCGAGCTTTTCAATCTCGAGACGATAAAATAAATATGTGAGAATGTTGGGCTTTAGAGGAAAAAAATAAATATGGGAGCATGTTGGTCTGGAGACGATAACATAAATGGGTGAGCATGTCGGGCTCGAGACGATAAAATAAAAATGCAAGCTTATCGGGGTCGAGACTATAAAAATAAATATGCGAGCATGTCAGGCTCGAGACGATAGAATAAACATGCAAGCGTGTCACACTCGAGACTATAAAATTAATATGCGAGATTTTCGGGATCGAGACAATAAAATAAATATGTCGGTATGTCGGACTCGAGTAGATAAGAATAAATATCCAAGCATGTTGGGCTCGAGACGATAAAATAAATTTGCGAGCATGTCTAGATCGAGACGATAAAATAAATTTGTGAGCATGCTGGGCTCCAAACGATAAAATAAATATGCGAGTATGTCGGGATTGAGATGATAAAAATAAATAATTAAGAATGTAGGACTCGAGTCGATAAAATAAATATGTTAGCGTGTCGGGCTGGAGACGATAAAATAATTATGAGAGCTTGTCGGGCTGGAGATACTAAAATAAATATGCGAGAATGTCAGACTCGAGACGATAAAAGAAATATGGCAGCATGTGGAGCTCGTGAGGATAAAATAAATATGCGAGCTTGTTAGGCTCGAGATGAAAAAATACATATGCGAGCATGACAGGCTCGAGATGATAAAATAAATATGCGAGTATGTTGGGCTCGAGACGTTAAAAATAAACATTCGAGCATGTCACGCTCGAGATGATAAAATAAATATGTGAGTGTGTCGGGCTCGAGAGAATAAAATAAACATACGAGCGTGTTGGGCTCAAGAAGATAAAATAAATAAGGGAGCTTGCAGGCTTGAGATGAAAAAATAAATATGTGATCATCTCGATCTTGAGACTTTAAAATAAATATGTGAGCATATCGGGATCGAGACAATAAAAATAAATATTTGAGCATTTTGGGCAGTAACGATAAAATAAATATCCGAGCATGTCGGGCTCGAGACAGTAAAAAAAATATGCGAGCATGTATGGTTCGAGACATTAAAAATAAATATGCGAACTTGTCAGGCTGGAGACATTAAAATTGAATATGCGAGCATGTTAGGATCGGGAAGAGAATATAAGTGTGCAAGCGTGTCGGGGTGGAGAGGATAAAATAAATACGGGAGCATATCAGGCTAGAGACGATAAAATAAATTTGTGAGCATGTTGGACTCGAGACGTTAAAAATAAACATTCGAGCTTGTCAGGCTCGAGATGATAAAATAAATATGTGAATGTGTCAGGCTCGAGATGAAAAAATAAATAAGCGAGCAAGTCGAGCTTGAGAAGATAAAATAAATATGCGAGCATGTCGGGATCGAGATGATAAAAATAAATATGCGAGAAAGTCGAGATCTAGACATTAAAATGAACAAGCGAGCATGTCGGGCTCGAGACGATAAAATAAATATGCGAGCATGTATGGCTCGAGACGTGAAAAATAAATATGGGAACATGTCGGGCTGTAGACGATAAAATAAAAATGCGAGCATGTCAAGCTCTAGACAATAAAATTAAAATGAGAGCATGTCAGGCTCGAAATGATAAATTAAATATGCGAGCATGTCGGGCTGGAGATGATAAAATAAATATGCGAGCATGTCGGGCTCTAGACGATAAATTAAATATTCGAGCATGTCGAGCTCGAGACGATAAAATAAATTTGCGAGCATGTCGGGTTAGAGACGATAAAATAAATATTCGAGCATGTCGAGCTTGAGACGATAAAAGTAAATACTCGATCATGTCGGGTTTGAGACGATAAAAAAAATATGTGAGCATGTCGGCTCGAGATGATAAAATAAATGTGCGAGCATGTTGGGCTCGAGACGTTAAAATAAATATGGGAGATTTTCGGGCTCAAGACGATAAAATAAATATGCGAGCCTGTTAGGCTCGAGACGTTAAAAATAAATTTGGGAGCATATCAGGCTCGAGACGACAAAATAAATTTGCCAGAAAGTCGGGAAGTTGACGATAAAGATGAATATGCTAGCATGTCGGGCTGAAGATGATAAATATTAAAATGTGAGCCTGTTGGGATCGAGACGCTAAGATAAATATGTGAGCATGTCGGGCTCGAGACGATAAAATAAATTTTTGAGCATGTCTGGCTCGAGACAATAAAATATATATGCGAGCATGTAGGGCTCGAGACGATAAAAATAAACATGCGAGCATGTAGGGCTCAAGACGTTAAAATAAATTTGTGAGCAATTCGAGCACGAGACGATAAAATATATTTGCGTGCTTTTCGGGCTCGAGATGATAAAATAAATATGTGAGAATGTTGGGCTCGATACATTAAAAATAAAAATGGGAGCATGTCGGTCTAGAGACGATAAAATAAATATGGGAGCATGTCGGGCTCGAGACGATAAAGTAAATTGCGAGCATGTAGGGATCGTGACGATAAAATAAATTTATTAGCAATTGTGCTCGAGACGATAAAATAAATTTGCGAGCATTTCGGGCTTGATACGATAAGATAAATATGTGAGCATGTCGGGCTCGAGATGCTAAAATAAATTTGCGTGCAAATCGGGCTCGAGACGATAAAAATAAATATGCGAGCATGTCGGGCTCGAAACATTAAAAATAAATATGGTAGCATGTCAAACTCGAGAGGATAAAACAAATATGCGAGAGTGTCGGTCTCGAGACAATAAAATAAATATGCGAGCATGTTGGACTCGAGACAATAAAAGAATATACGAGCATGTCGGGTTCGAGACGATAAAATAAATTTGCGAGCATGTCGGGCTCGAAATTATAAAATAAATATGAGATCTTGTCGGGCTCGAGACGATAAAAATAAATTTGCGAGCATGTCTAGCTTGAGACCATAAAATAAATTTTCGAGCTTGTCGGGTTGGAAACGATAAAAACGAATATGCAAGCATGTTGGGCTGGAGACGATAAAAATGAATATGCAAGCTTGTCGGGATCGATACGATAAAATAAATATGCGAGCATGTAGGGCTCGAGACGATAAAATAAATTTCCGATCATGTCTGACTCGAGAAGATAAAATAAATATGCGAGCATGTCAGGCTCGAGACATTAAAATAAATTTGCGAGCATTTTGGGCTCGAGTCAATAAAAAAATGATGTTTGTCTAAAGATTGTTCTCGCGTCTGAGTCCTGCAACGTCATTACATTTTGGCGTCTGAGTCCGACAATGTTTTTCTTTGAAAAGCATTCTAGAGTCCGAGTCTAGCAACATCATATCATTTTGGCATCTAAGTCCGACAATGTTTTTTCTTTGAAATTAGTTTGATTGACCATCTGTAATGGTGTGATTATGAAAGAATGATGTATGGTATGTATGTATGAGAGTATGCCTTATGATGCATGAAACTCCTATACGTATGAGTATGCATTGGCTTGAATTGGTGATATGTATGTATGCCATGCCTGATGGATAATGAATGAAAGTAGAGTATGTTTGTTTGATGAAGTGGTGTAAGAACCACGATCATTTGATGAATTGGTCAAAATTGCATTTAACTTTTGAAGAATTGAATTAGTCTCTTTTTTTCAATCATTTGTCTTCAAAATTGCTCTTCAGCACCCTTACGACATTTGATTTCAATATTTTTTTTTCTGACTTTGGTTGGTAGAGCTGTTGTTGAGTTGATTGCTTTTTGAGATCACCTTGGTCTCTGCCCCAGTTTACTGTAGGCGAATCAATTAAATGCTCCACTGCCTTGTTAATAATTTAATGGAAGAGCATGATCTCAAATAAATTGCCCTAGAATCTTTAAGAATTTATTGGAAGAGTATGATCTTTAATAAATTGCCCCAATATCTTATTCATAGACTTGCAGAGAATCCTTTCAAACATGGGTTGTGATTCAAGCTTTGAAAAAGTTGCCCTAGTTTGAATGGTTGAGGATGAGCAATAGTGAGTCTTCACTTTAGGGTGTGCACTTCTTTTCCCTAATTTTTGCTCAGAGTACCTATTTTAGGCACCTGTCGGTAATTCTCTCTTTTTATTATGATACTAAGTCATCATTGAAGGTTTTCGAGATAGCACCACTCTCATTTTCTGATGACAACCTCTAGGGGTGGTTGCATTTTTGTTATAAAACTTTGGTTTGATTTTTTGTAAGGATTGTGTCTTGTTGTTTGAAAGCCTCTTTGTTGTTTACTTTGCCTTTCTTTGACTTTTTTCTTGCTTTACTTGTGAATTCTTGATTGTTGGATTCTTGGTGTTAAGAAAGAACGAAATTGTGGGATGTGTTTGGGTGATTTGTGTGGGGAACGTGTATGGGATTGTAGTGTGGGTGGTTTGATGATTTTGGTTAAGTGATTTAGGAAGATGGGCGGGGGTATGAAGGGTGTTGTCGCCACAAACACAAGGTGTTTGATAAGCCTGCGAAGTTTGCCACAAGAATGTAATTCTTGATAAGAACAAAACCTTGGCTCAGCCAAGAAGCTAGGAGAATACTCACTAACAAGGAATTTAATCCAAATAAAAACTCAAACTGTTTTATTCCACGTGTTTCGTCACTTATATATAGGGAAAGAAATTGCAATAAAAATATTGACTAAGCCTAATTATGCCATGTGGCTTACAAAAGATTTGATCATATCAATCCAAATCCTAGGGATAATATCCTTGGTTGATTCAGCAAGATCTTTAAAAGATATTCTTCAAGATTATCAAGATAGGTTGTTATGGATCTTCAACACATCTTTGTCATATTTAAAAGATATTCTTCAAGATTAGCAAGAATGGTTGTTGTGGATCTTCAACAAATCTTTGTTATCTTTAAAAGATATTCTTCAAGATTAGCAAGATCGGTTGTTATGGATCTTCAACAAATCTTTGTCATCTTTAAAAGATATTATTTATTAATTTTAGTTGAAAATGGTGTGCCAATATTGCATTATGTTAGTTTCCAAGGGGTTGTCCTTCAAATCATAGGGCACCCCCCCCCCCTTTGTCTACAATCATCCCCTCCTTCTTGAAGAAGATTTGTCCTCAAATTTGAAGGCTTCATGTATTTTAATATAAGGCAAACTTGAGAAGCACTTTATTGACTCCACTTGTTTGTCCTTTGGAAGGACTTATTCTCCTACTACTATGTTTGACCCAAACCTCCTGGATCAAACACACGCCTCACAAGGACGATATACTATATATTCGAGCTTCTCATGCTTGAGATGTAAAAATAAATATGCGAGCATGACGGGCTCAAGACGATAAAATAAATATGTGAGCGTATCGTACTCCAGACGATAAAATAAATATGGGAGCTTGTAGGGCTCGAGATTATAAAGTAAATATGAAAGCTTGTCATGCTCGAGATGAAAAAGTAAATATGTGAGCATATCGGGCATGAGAATATAAAATAAATATGCGAACATGTCGGGCACGATACGATAAAAATTAATATGCAAGCATGTTGGGCTCTAGACGATAAAATAAATATGCGAGCATGTCGGGCTCCAGACGAAGAAAATAAATATGCGAGAATGTCGGGCTCGAGATGATAAAATAAATATGCGAGAGTGTCGGGCTCGAGACGATAAAATAAATTTGCGAGCATGTCGGGCTCGCGACAATAAAAATAAATATGCGAGCATGTCGGGATCGAGACGATAAAAATAAATATGCGAGCTTGTTGGGTTCGAGATCATAAAAATAAATATGCGAGTTTTTCGGGCTCTAGACGATAAAATAAATATGCTAGCATGTCAGGCTCGATTCGATAAAATAAATATGCGAGTATGTAGGGCTCGAGACGATAAAATAAATTCACAAGCATGTAAGGTTGGAGATGATAAAATTAATATGCGAGCATGTCGGGCTCGAAACGATAAAAATAAATATGCGAGCATGTCGCGCTCGAGATGATAAAAAAACATGTGAGCTTGTCGTGCTCAAGACGATAAAATAAATTTGCAAGCATGTTGGGCCCAAAAGTAACAGATTACCATTTTTAGGAAACAGCGTAATCCATTACTCAAAGAAGTGTAATCGATTACACTAAGGCAATTTCACAAAGCTTCTGGACATTACCTTTGAGTAATCGATTACACGGTGTGAAATTTGAAATAGCTGTTAACAAGATTATTGGGTAATCGATTACCCACTTACAATAATCGATTACTGAGAGTTGTTGTATCAGTTTTCAGATTTCAAAGTGAACATGTTTCACTCAAAATTGATTTGTTTCATTCCAAACGAAACCTACTCTTACCTAGAGGTGTTACGTTTGATTGGAAGCCTATATAAAGGCATTGAAACACTCTCATAACAAAAACACACATAACAACAACTCAAATTACAAACTCTCATTAAAAGCTCTCACACTTTCTGAATTTTCTGCACTTTTCAAGCAACATACTCTCAAACTTTCTAAGTTAGTTCAGAGTTTCTTCTAAGTGCATTCCAAACTTTTTCAAAGTAAAAGAGCATTATTATCTATAGTATAAGAGTTGTTTTTGGATTGCAAGTCTAGAATTGTTACATACACTTGTAAAGGCAATCCAAGCCATATTGTATATTCTTTACTTTAGCAAAGTTCACTTTCTTTCACAAGGGTGTGAAGAGAAAGGGGTTGAGTGACTTGGTATAAGGTTTACCAAGGGTGTTACTTGGAATAGGGTTTTCCAAGGGATTAAGTATAAGTTAAGGTACAAGGAGATCTCGGGGTGAGATAATTGTAATTGCAACTCATTATATTTAATAAAGGAATCTCTTGCGAGTCAAGAGTACTGGACGTAGCCTTCGGTGGACAAGAAGGTGAACCAGTATAAAACACCTGTGTACTCTCTTATCCTTATCTTTGTTATGTTTCTATCCTTCAAAGTCGATATTTTTCTGCATACTATTTCCGATGCTCTTTAACTTTGATATTGCAGAAAAATTGGCCATCGTTTTGCAACAACTAATTCACCCCCTCCCCCCACTTAGTTGCAATCTCATTCTTACAATGCGAGCTTGTCGGCTCATAACAATAAAATAAATTTGCGAGCATGTCGGGCTCGAGACGGTAAAATAAATATTCGCGCATGCCTTGCTCGAGACAGTAAAATAAATATGCAAGCACGTCGGTCTCTAGACGCTAAAATAAATATGCTAGCATGTCGGACTAGAGACGATAAAATAAATATGCGAGCATGTCAGGCTCTAGACGGTAAAAGTAAATATCCGAGCTTGTCAGGCTCGAGACGATAAAATAAATATGCGAGCTTGTTAGGCTCGAGATGATAAAACAAATATGCGAGCCTGTCGGACTCGAGACGATAAAATAAATATGGGAGCTTGTCGTGCTCGAGACGATAAATATGCGTGCATGTTAGGCTTGAAACGATAAAAATAAATATGCGAGCTAGTCGAGCTCATAACAATAAAATAAATTTGCATGTATGTCGGGCTCGAGACGGTAAAATAAATATCTGAGCATGTCTGGCTCGAGACAGTAAAATAAATATGCAAGCATGTCGGACTCTAGACACTAAAATAAATATGCGAGCATATCGGGCTAGAGAGGATAAAATAAATATGCTAGCATGTAGGGGTCGGACGATAAAATAAATTTGTTAGCTTGTCGGGTTCGAGAAGATAAATCAAATATGCGAGCATGTCTGGCTCTAGAAGATAAAATATATCTGCGAGCAAGTCGGGCTCTAGACGATAAAAAAATTGCGAGCTTGTCGGGCTCGAGACCATAAAAATAAAGAGGCGTGAATGTCGGGCTCGAGACGATAAAAAAATACGAGAGAATGTCGAGCTAGAGACGATAAAATAAATAAGAGAGCTTGTTAGGCTCGAGACGATAAATATAAATAGGTGAGCTTGATAAAATAAATTTGTCTGCAAGTTGGGCTCAAGACATTAAAATACATATGCTAGCATGCCGAACTCGAGACGGTAATATAAATATGCGAGCATGCCGAACTCTAGACGGTAAAATAAATATGCGAACATGTCAGGCTCTAGATGATAAAATAAATATGTGAGCATTTCGGGCTCGAGACGGTAAAATAAATAAGCGAGCTTGTCAGGCTCAAGACGATAAAATTAAATATGCGTGTGAAGAAGATCTCGCTCCTGACCTTGGCACGGTTTTGATGAAGACACCAACATCACAAAAAGAAGAAAGGAAGAAGACCTATCAAGACTATCGAAGACAAAGCTTCAAGATTTAGAGTCTAATTCTTTAGGTACTTCTATCCTTACAACTACTTTATAATGCCATTCCACTCGTTCCCCCTAGACTTAGGATAATGCCATTTACTAAGTTGTTGATCACTACTATTCAAAGGCCAATCATTTCCTAATCTATTCTTGAAGCACACATATTTGGAATTTATTGGCCTTTCAAGACATGGTTGGAAAAGCTTGGGTGGGTCTGGAATGGGTTCTATGGTTTCAAATTCCTCTATTGGTTGTAAAATTTGAGGGGTATCCTTAGAAATTTCATGAATACCATTATGCACAAGAGTTTCATCAAGAAAGTCGAATTCTATGCAAAGTTCCTCACTTTTATTTACACTCAAAATATTTTCACTCAATGTGTTTACACTCAAAGTATTTTCCTTACCCTCTCTTTGCTTTTCATTCAACTCCTTCTTTTCCACAAGTGTTTCACTCATGTTTTTTTTTCTCTCCTCTCATGCTTTCTTTTTCTCTTTGTGGTATCACATTTTTTTAACACCCTCTTGAGCTCCTTAGAGAAATCTGATTGCTTAAACTTTTTTTGCATGAACTTGGGCCTGTTTCGCAATTTGTTGGTATTTCCCTTCTTATAGGAATTTGGGGCATATCTCCTTCTCATCACGTCCTTCATGTCCTCCCACATGTCAATTAGTTTGGCACCAAGCCTTCTCCGATCTTTCTGGTAATGGTTCCACCACACCATGGCATATTCTTTGAATTCTGAGGCTGCCACTTTCACTCTCTTTTCCTCACTATACTTGTGTTAGTAGAATGCATGTTCCATCTCGAACTCCCATTCTTGGTAGGCTTTTGGATTGTTCATCCCCACAAAGGCATGAACCTATATCTTGACTCCATCTAGAATGCCTTCACGCCTCCTCTTTCCTTCTTCACGCCTTCCTCTAGGCCTTCTCTAAAACAGAATCCTCATTTTTCCATTTGCCCTTGCATGGCTCGAAGTTGATCTTTCAATTAAAGACTAAGCTCTGATGACCACTTGATGACAACCTCTAGGGGTGGTTGCCTTTTTGTTATCAAACTTTGATTTAATTTGTTGTAAGGATCGTGTCTTGTTGTTTGAAAGCATCTTTGTTGTTTACTTTGCCTTTCTTCGACTTGTTTCTTGCTTTACTTGTGAATTCTTGATTCTTGAATTCTTGGTGTTAGGAAAGAACGAAATTGTGTGATGTCTTTGGGTTATTTGTTTGGGGAACGTGTATGGAATTTTTGTGTGGGTGGTTTGATGATTTTGGTTAAGTGTTTTAGGAAGAGGGCGGGGGTATGAAGGGTGATGGCGCCACAAACACAAGGTGTTTGTTAAGCCTGGGAAATTCGCCACAAGAATGGAGTTATTGATAAGAAAGAAATCTTGGCTCAGCCAAGAAGCTAGGAGAATACTCACTAACAAGGAATTTAATCCAAATAAATACTAAAATTGTATTATTCCATGTGTTTCTTCACTTATATATAGGGAAAGAAATTGCTATAAAAATATTGACTAAGCCTAATTATGCCATGTGGCTTACAAAAGATTTGATCATATCAATCCAAATCCTAGGGATATTATCCTTGGCTAATTCAGCATGATCTTTAAAATATATTCGTCAAAATTAGCAAGATAGGTTGGTATGGATCTTCAACAAATATTTGTCATATTTAAAAGATATTCTTCAAGATTAGCAAGATTGGTTGTTGTGAGCATATGCGAGCATGTTGTGCTCAAGACGATAAAATAAAAATATTCGAGCATATCGGGCTCGAGATGAAATATTAAATATTGGAGCATGTCAGGCTCAAGAAGATAAAATAAATATGCGAGCGTGTCAAGTTTAAGACGATAAAATAAATATGGGAGATTGTGGGGCTCGAGACGATAAAATAAATTTGTGAACATGTCGGGCTCGACATGATAAAATACATATGTGAGAATTTCAGGCTTGAGACGATAAAAATAACTACGCGAGCATGTCGAGCTTAAGACGATAAAATAAATATGCGAGCAAGTCGGGCTCCATACGATAAAATAAATTTGCGAGCATGTTGGTCTTGAGATGATAAAATAAATATGTGGTAAATCTGCGAGCCTGTCGGGCTCGAGACGATAAAAATTGATATGCGAGCATTTCGGGCTCGAGATGGTAAAATAAATACACGAGCTTGTCTGGCTCGAGACGATAAAAATAAATATGCGAGTTTGATAACATAAATTTGTCAGCATGTTGGGCTCGTGACGTTAAAATAAATATGCGAGCATGTAAGGGTCGAGACGATAAAATAAATTTGCGGTCATGTCGGGCTCGAGATGATAAAACAAATATGCGAGCATGTCGGTCTCGAGAAGATAAAATAAATCTGCGAGAAATTTGGGCTCGAGACGATAAAAAAAATATGCGAGCTTGTTGGGCTCGAGACCATAAAAATAAATAGGCATGAATGTCGGGCTCTAGACGATAAAAAATACGCGAGAATCTCGAGATCGAGGCGATTAAGTATATATTTGAGCTTGTCGAGCTCGAGACGATTAAAATAAATATGCATGCTTGTTGGGCTCGAGACTATAAAAATATATATGCCAGCTTGTCGGGTTGGAGATGATAACATAAATTGCGAGATTAGTTCGCGGAGCGATTACTGACTTGCTCTTTGTGGTATTGGCTCGTTGAGCGATGACTAACTTGCCCTTTGTAGTATTGGCTTGTTGAGCGATGACTGACTTGCCCTTTGTGGTGTTGGCTCGTTGAGCCATGACTAACTTGCCCTTAGTGGTATTGGCTCGTTGAGCAATGACTGACTTTCCCTTTGTGGTATTGGCTATTCGTAGCAATGACTGACTTGCCCTTCGTGGTATTAGTTCGTTGAGTGCTGACTGACTTTCCCTTTGTGGTATTGGCTCGTTGAGCGATGACTGACTTGCCCTTTGTGGTATTGTCTTATTGAGCGATGATTGAATTTCCCTTTATTGTATTGGCTCGTTGAGCGATGACTGACTTGCCCTTTGTGGTATTGGCTCGTTGAGCAATGACTGACTTGCCCTAAGTGGTATTGGCTCGTTGAGCAATGACTGACTTGCCCTTCGTGGTATTGGCTACTCGTAGCAATGACTGACCTGCCCTCGTGGTATTGGCTATTTATATCAAATGACTGACTTGCCCTATGTGGTAAGATAAATGAACCAAGATAAACATAAATGAGATAGATGAATATGAAAGGAAAGAATGGAATTACGTATGGGTATGATGAATGGGATACCGATGAGTTCAAGTAAAATTGCGGAAGGATGAAGATAACAAAGTGAATATATGTTGAAGTATTATTTATATGTACAATATAATTGTTTATCTAACCTTATTGAATGTGGATTATCATATGATTATGTTGAGTTTGTGACTTACTCCTTTGTGTTTCCTATGTACTGGTTTATGATAATCCCATTGCAGGTAAATTGATTAATTAGGGATGCTTGATTTGGAGCTTTTGGGAGCTTTTAAATCTGGATTCTTTTATTTACACTTTTTGTGTCATAACTGACTATATGCAGATTTGAATACTTGTAATCATGATCATTATATTTTTGGATACTTGTAACCGTGAGTATTATGATTTTGGGAACCCATAACTATTTGTATGTCCTAAGTATTGGGGGACATTAATATGAATTATGTTTTCTGCATAGTGATTGTTTGTATGAATATTGCTTGTTGGAATGGCCATGAAATAGAAAGGATGACTAATGAAAAGTCATTGGGTTATAATTATAGGTCATAAGGAAAAACATATGTATGAATGAATTAAAATAAGGAAAAAATTTCAAGGGTAGAATTTGGGTCCTTACAATATGGTATCAGAGCATAGTTAATCCTGCGGCCTAGGGTATGGCCTTACGTGCTTCTTTGTGACCTCTATGTAATTGAATTATTTGGTTTGTACAAACTGTTGTGTGATTATGTGATCATTGTCTGGTTAAAAATTTGGTTTACTGACAAGTGAATGAGTACAGGTACACATGGCTAGAAGAGGAAGAGCAGCTGGTCAGAATGTTCTGAATGACCTTTTGGCTCAGATGGTGGCTGCACTGCAACATGTGAACGAGAATTTGCAGGCTCTGAATCAGAACGCAGCACCAAGTCCGAGTTCGCAACCCCTAGTTCCACCAGGACCGGCCGAGTACCAAGGTCTGCATGAATTCTGTAGGAGGAACCCTAGTTAGTTCCATGGCGGATTCGCTCCTGATGTTGCCATTGAGTGGGTCCAAGGATTGGAAAGGATCTTTAAGGTCCTGAGTTGTTCTGATGCTCAAAAAGTGGCATACGCCACCTATATGTTAGTGACGGAGGCCGAGAACTAGTAGGAGATGGTCCGGAGACAGATGGATACCGAGGGGAAAATCATTACTTGGGAGGCCATAAAGAGTAAGTTTCTTCAAAAGTACTTTCCCGCAGACTTAAAAAGGAAGAAGGGGATGAAATTCTTGCGGTTAGAGGAAGGGAGTTTGACCGTGGGGGAATACGTGGCCAAGTTTGAGGAATTGGCTCGGTATTGTCCATATGTCGAACTTGAAGTGGACGAGAGGTCCAAATGTGTAAAGTTCGAGATGGGTCTAAAACCCGAGCTAAAGGTGATGTTTGGCCACCAAGAGATTTCTGATTTCCTTGCACTAGTAAACAAGTGTAGAATGTATGAAGATGATGTGCGAGTGAGGGACACTACTGCTAGTAAAGTGAACTCTTCACGAAACTATGGGCCTCAACGCAATCTTATGCAAGGGAGAAGTAAGGAGAAGGTGAGTGAGGACCAACGACCTTATGCCTCACCTAATGGCCATCGCAACCGTGGATACCAAGGGTCGAAGCCTACCGTTGGAGGATTCCAACCCGACTCTTTTCCTATGTGCAACAAATGTGGGCGGAAGCATATGTGATCCATTTGTCCTAGTTCTGGTAATGGTTGTTTCCACTGTAAGGAACCGGGGCATATGAAGAGGTTTTGTCCAAGGTTGAATCGGAGTGTGAATGCTGTGAAGGTTGAGAGGCCTAGGACAACATGCGGAGTGCTCACTATGAGTGGTACAGAGACGTCTGATGTCGATGGTTTGATCCAAGGTAAATGTATGGTGGCAGGTATTCCTCTTTTAGTGTTGTTTGATTCGGGAAAGACACACTCCTTTGTATATGTTGAATGTGTAGACCGACTAAAATTGCAAACAGAGTCGTTGCCTTTCGACTTGGTCGTATCCACCCCAACTAGTGTGTCGGTGGTGGTAGCGACGTTTGTGTCCCAGTGTCTAGTGGTGGTAAATGGTAGAACATTTACCTTGGCTTTAATCTGCTTACCGTTGTCCCAATTAGATTTAATTCTGGGAATGGACTGGTTGTCAGCAAATCATGTTATGCTTAATTGTGCTGATAAGACTGTGGTGTTTGGAGATCTATGTGAGATTTCCTACCAGGCTAGTTATATGGAGCCAATGTCGGCTAAGGGAGTCAGGAATTCCCTTAAGGAAGGGGGATCAGTGTTTGTGTTGTTGGCATCACTAGAGGGTATTGAGAAACCCAACATTGATAATATCTCGATCGTCTGTGAGTTCCCTGAGGTATTTCCTAGTGATATTCCGGAATTGCCCCAAGTCAGAGAAGTTGAATTCTCCATTGACTTGGTACTTGAAACGGGACCCATCTCTATAGCTCCTTAAAGGATGGCACCGTTGGAGCTGGCTGAGTTGAAAAGGCAGGTTGAGGATTTGTTAGCAAATAAATTCATTCGTCCTAGTGTCTCACCGTGTGGTGCACCGGTATTGTTGGTTAAGAAGAAAGATGGGAGTATGAGGTTGTGCACCGATTACAGGCAGTTGAACAAGGTCACTATCAAGAACAAGTATCCATTTCCTAGAATTGATGACTTGATGGATCATTTGAGAGGAGCGGTTGTGTTTTCAAAGATTGACCTTCGGTCTGGTTATCACCAACTTCGAGTTAAGTCGGAGGATATTCCTAAAACTGCTTTCAGGACGAGGTATTGCCATTTTGAGTATTTGGTGATGCCTTTTGGTGTGACGAATGCTCCAACAATATTTACCAAATACAGGAATATGATTTTTCATCCGTATTTGGATTCATTTGTAGTGGTATTTATTGATGACATTCTGGTTTACTCCAAGAGCTGAGAAGAACATGTGAAGCATCTGCGGGTGGTTCTGGATCTTCTAAAGAGAAATCAGTTGTATGCGAAATTGTCTAAATGTGATTTCTGGTTGGAATCGGTGAACTTCCTTGGACATGTGATATCCCGGGAAGGGGTGGTAGTAGACCCTTCTAAAATTGAGGCAGTGATGGAATGGGAAGTACCCAAGTCAGTTACCGAGATCAGGAGTTTTCTGGGTTTGGCCGTTTATTATCGGAAGTTCATAGAGGGATTTTCAAAGTTGGCATTACCTCTAACTAAACTCACTAGAAAAGGGGAACCGTATGTGTGGACAATCCGTTGCGAAGAAAGTTTTCAAGAGTTGAAGTGGAGGTTGACTACGGCACCAGTGTTGGTTCTTCCTTGTACTAATCGTGATTTCAGTGTGTATTACGATGCTTCTAAGCAAGGTTTTGGTTGTGTTTTGATGCAGGACGGGAAAGTTGTTGCCTATGCTTCGCGACAGTAGAGAATGCATGAGCAAAACTACCCTACACATGATCTGGAACTAGCCGCAGTGGTCTTTGCTTTGAAAATCTGGAGACACCATCTTTATGGTGTAAGATTTGAGGTGTACAGCAACCACAAGAGTTTGAAGTATTTGTTTGATCAAAAGGAACTGAATATGAGACAGAGAAGGTGGATGAAGTTCCTTAAGGACTATGATTTTGGATTGGAGTATCATCCGAGAAAAGCCAATGTGGTAGCCGATGCTTTAAGTTGGAAGTCCTTACCTATGTAAGCTTTGATGGTTCATGAAGAGAAACTAATTGAAGAGTTCAGAGATATGAACTTGGCATTTCAAGTATAACCCCATAGCATGATTTTGGGAATGCTCAAGACGATAAAATAAATGTGCGAGCATGTCAGGATCAAAACTATAAAAATAATTATGCGAGCTTGATGTATCGAGACGATAAAAATAAATATGTGAGCATGTCGGGCTCGAAACGATAAAATAAATCAACGAGCATATCGGGCTCGAGAAGATAAAATAAATCTGCGAGCATGTTGGGCTCGAGACGAAAAAAAATATGCAAGCCTGTCTGGCTCGAGACGATAAAAATAAATATGCGAGCATGTCAAGCTTGAGACGGTAAAATAAATATGCCAGCATGTCGGGCTAGAGATGATAAAAATTAATATGCGAGCATATATTGAGCTCGAGACGATAAGATAATTATGCGAGCCTGTCGGGCTCGAGACGATAAAAATAAATATGCGAGCATTTCGGGATAGAGACGATAAAATAAATATGCGAGCGTTTCAGGCTCGAGACGATAAAATAAATATGTGAGCATGTCGGGCTCTAGACGATAAAATAAATTTGCGAGCATGTTGGGATGGAGATGATAAAATTAATATGCTAACATGTTGGACACGAGATGATTAAAATAAATTTGAGAGCATGTCGGGCTCCAGACGTTAAAAATAAATATGCGAGCAGGTCGGACTCGAGATGATAAAAAATCAATATGTGAGCATGTCGGACTCTAGACGATAAAAATAAATATGCGAGCATGTCAGACTCTAGACGATAAAAGTAAATATTCGAGCATGTCGGGGTGGAGACGTTAAAATAAATTTGCGAGCATGTCGGGCTCGAGATGATGAAAATTAAAATGTGAGCATGTCAGGCTCGAGACGATAAAATAAATATGCGAGCTTGTCGGGCTTGAGACGATACAATAAATTTGCGAGCTTGTCAGATTCGAAACAATAAAAATAATTATGCGATCTTGACGTACTCGAGACGATAAAAATAAATGTGTGAGCCTGTCGGGCTAGAGACGATAAAATAAATATGCAAGCATGTCTGGCCCGAGACAATAAATTTGCAAGCATGTCGGGATCGAGATGGGAAAATAAATATGCGAGCATGTAGGGCTCAAGAGGATGAAATAAATTTGCAAGCATGTCCGGCTCGAGGTGATAAAATAAATATGCGAGCAGGTAGGGCTCAAGTGGATAAAATAAATTTGCAAGCATGTTGGGCTCGAGGTAACAAAATAAATATGCGAGCATGTCGGACTCGAGAAGATAAAATAAATATGCGAGTATGACGGGATCAAGAGGATAAAAAAAATATGCGAGCCGTTCGGACTCGAGACGATAAAATAAATATGTGAGCGTGCCGAGCTCCAAATATATAAGCATGTCGGGCTCGAGACGATAAAAAATAAATATGAATCCATGTTGGGCTCCAGACGATAAAAATAAATATGCGAGTGTGTCGGGCTCGAGACGATAAAATTAAAATGCGACCGTGTCGGGTTTGAGACAATAAAACAAATATGCGAGCTTGTGGGGTTCGAGATGATAAAATACATATGCGAGCATGTCGGGGTGGAGACGATAAAATAAATTTGAGAGCATGTCGCGCTCCAAACATACGAGCATGTTGGGCTCGAGACTATAAAAAATAAATATGCAAGCATGTCGGGCTCTAGACGATAGAAATAAATATGCGAGCATGTCGAACTCGAGAAAATGAAATAAATCTGCGAGCATGTCGGGCTCGAGACGATAAAATAAATATGCGAGCGTGTTGAGGTCGAGACAATAGAATAAGTATGCGAGCTTGTCAGGCTTGTGACGATAATATAAATTTGGCAGCATGTCGGGCTCGAGAAAATAATAATAAATTTGTAAACATGTCGGGCTCCAAATATATGAGCATGTCGGGCTCGAAACGATAAAAAAAATATGCAAGCATGTCGGGTTCCAGACGATAAAAATAAATATGGGAGTGTGTTGGGTTGGAGACGATAAAATTAAAATGCGACCGTGTCAGGTTTGAGACGATAAAATAAATATGTGAGCATGTGGGGTTTGAGAAGATAAAATAAATATGCGAGCATGTCGGAGAGGAGACGATAATATAAATTTGTGAGAATATCGGGCTCCCAACATATGAGCATGTTGGGCTCGAGACGATATAAAATAAATATGCAAGCATGTCGGGCTGCAGATAATAAAAATAAATATGCGAGTGTGTCGGGCTCGAGAAGATAAAATTAAAATGCGACCGTGTTGGGTTTAAGACGGTAAAATAAATATGCGAGCTTGTGGGGTTCGAGACGATAAATATGACCAGATTGAGACGATAAAATAAATACTCAAGCATGTCGGGCTCGAGACTATAAAATAAATTTGGGAGCGTGTCAGGCTCGAGCTGATAAAATAAATATGCGACCATGTCGGGATTGAGGGGATAAAATAAATACGCAAGCTTGCGGGGCTCGAGATTATAAAATAAATAAGCAACAATGTTGGGGTGGAGACGATAAAATAAATTTGCGAGCATGTTAGGATTGAGACGATAAAATAAATATGCGAGCGTGTCGGGCTCGAGATGATAAAATAATTTTGGGAGGGTGTCGGCCTCGAGACAATAAAATAAATTTACGAGCATGTCAGGATTGAGACGATAAAATAAATATGCGAGCATGTCGGGTGCGAGACGATGAAATAAATATGTGGCGTGTCGGGCTCGAGAAGATAAAATAATTATGCAAGCTTGTCGGGCTCGAGGCGATAAAATAAATATCCTAGCATATCGGGCTCTAGACGATAAAATAAATTTTCGAGCATGTCAGGCTGAAGAAGATAAAATTAATATGCTAATATTTTGGGCTAGAGACGATAAAATAAATATGCGAGCATGTCGGGATCAAGGCGATAAAAATATGCTAGCATGTCGGGCTCAAGAAGATAAAATAAATTTGCGAGCATGTCGGGATCCAGACGATAAGAATAAATTTGTCATCATGTCAGGCTATAGACGATAAAATAAATTTGCGAGAATGTCGGGCTATAGACGATAAAATAAATATACGAGAATGTCGGGCTCGAGACAAAAAATTAAATTTGCCAGCATGTCTGATTCGAGCCTATAAAATAAATATGCGACTGTGTCAGGTTTGAGATGATAAAATAAATAGGCGAGCTTGTGGGGCTCGAGATGATAAAATAAATATGCGAGAATGTTTGGGTGGAGACGATAAAATAAATTAGCGAGCATGTCAAGATCGAGACTATAAAATAAATAAGTGAGCGTGTCGAGTTCGAGATGAGAAAATAAATATGGGAGCGTGTCGGGCTCGAGACAAAAAAATATATTTACGAATCTGTCGGGCTCGAGACGATAAAATAAATTTGTGAGCATGTCGGGCTCTAGACGTTAAAAATAAATATGTGAGCAAGTCGGACTCGAGATGATAAAAAAAAAATATACTAGCATGTCGGGCTCGAGACGATAAAAATAAATATTCGAGCATGTTGGGTTCGAGACGATAAAATAAATATGTGGTGTGTCGGGCTCGAGAAGATAAAATAAATTTTCGAGCATGTCGGGCTGGAGATGATAAAATTAATATGCTAGCATTTCGGGCTCGAGACGATAAAATAAATAAGCGAGCATGTCGGGATCTGGACGATAAAAATAAATATGCGAGCATGTCGGGCTCAAGAAGATAAAATAAATTTGCAAGAATGTCGGGCTCGTGATGATAAAATTAATATACGAGAATGTCGGGCTCGAGACAAAAAATTAAATTTGCCAGCATGTCTGATTCGAGCCGATAAAATAAATATGTGACCTTGTCGGGTTTGACACGATAAAATAAATAGGCGAGCTTGTGGGGCTCGAGATGATAAAAATAAATATGCTAGAATGTTTGGGTGGAGACGATAAAATAAATTTGCGAGCATGTCAAGATCGAGAGACTATAAAATAAATAAGTGAGCGTGTCGAGCTCGAGATGATAAAATAAATTTGGGAGCGTGTCGGGCTCGAGAGAAAAAAATATATTTACGAATCTGTCGGGCTCGAGACGATAAAATAAATTTATGAGCATGTCGGGCTCTAGACGTTAAAAATAAATATGTGAGCAAGTCGGACTCGAGATGATAAAAAATAAATATACTAGCATGTCGGGCTCGAGACGATAAAAATAAATATTCGAGCATGTTGGGTTCGAGACGATTAAATAAATATGCGAGTGTTTTGGGCTCGAGACGATAAAATAAAAATGTGAGTTTGTCAGGCTCGAGATGAAACAATAAATATGCGAGCATTTCGGGTTTGAGACGATAAAATAAATAGGGAGCATGTCTGGCTCGAGACGATAAAAATAAATATCCGAGCATGTCGGGCTCTAGACGATAAAAATAAATATGCGAGCATGTTGGGGTGGAGACGAAAAAATAAATTTGCGAGCATGTCGGGCTCAAGACGATAAAAGAAATATGCGAGCATGTCCGGCTAAAGACAATAGCATGAATATGCGAGCGTGTCGGGCTCGAGACAATAAAAATAAATATGTGAGCTTGTCGGGTTTGTGACCACAAAAATAACTATGCTAGTTTGTCAGACTTGAGACGATAAAATAAATGTGCAAGCATGCTAGGTTCGAAACGATAAAAATAAATATGTGATCTTGACGTACTCGAGACGATAAAAATAAATATGTGAGCATGTAAGCCTCTTTCATCATTCCCCTTAATAAATCCTTCCTTATTGTAGGGGAGAAATGATGGCACCGCTCCGACATAGAATGGAATTGATGAGGTTTACCCAGATCTTTATCTTCTATCCATGAAGAGCTTGTGACTCTTCGCCCCGTTGCTCGCATGAGTGAAGGGAAATGCAAGTATCTTTATTTCCAGGTTCACCCGCGAAGGTAGAAAGATTCTCGTTGCTTTCCCCTTTCCTGATAGGTTTGGGACGGTCCTTTTTCTCACCTTGAAATCCAGCTATTCCAACTCCCTAATAGAATGAAGGGCAGTTGGCTTAATGGCTTGCTATTTTATAGTTGTTTACAATCCATATCTGACAATAGAAAAGGAAGTATCCAGCGTGGATGCCTACAGCTGGAACGGAACAAGGGCTTGAAGAGCTTTCTTGAGGGGTTACGAGATGAAGCTACTTGTACAAGACCCTGACTTCTCCTTTTCTTTTGCCTGAGCTTCCCCCGGGAACGACTGGCGTCTAGCTCCATTTTGGGTTCGTTTGCTGACTCGCCTTCCACTTTGACTTCCACCGGACCAAAAGAGAAATCGCCCAATGGCGTAGATCAAGAAGTTTCCGCTTCCTCGTTTGAGCTGCTCTAGAGAAGATAAAATAAACATGCAAGCATTTCCGACTCCAGACAATAAAATAAATTTGTGAGCTTGTCGGGCTCGAGATGGTAAAATAAATATGGAAGCATGTAGGGCTCAAGAGGATAAAATGAATTTGCGAGCATGTTGGGCTCTAAGTGACAAAATAAATATGCGAGCATGTCGGACTCGAGAAGATAAAATAAAACTGCGAGCATGTCGAGCTCGAGAGGTTAAAAAAAATATGCGAGTAGGTCGGGCTCGAGACGATAAAATAAATATGCAAGCGTGTCGAACTCGAGACAATAAAATAAGTATGCGAGCTTGTTAGGCTTGAGACGATAAAATAAATTTGCCAGCATGTCGGGCTCAAGACAATAAAAATAAGTTTGTGTGCATGTCGGGCTCCAAATATACGAGCATGTTGGGCTCGAGATGATAAAAAATAAATATGTAAGCATGTCGGGCTCCATGCGATAAAAATAAATATGCGAATGTGTCGGGCTAGAGACGATAAAATTAAAATGCGACCGTGTCGGGTTTGAGAAGATAAAATAAATATGCAAGCTTGTGGGGTTTGAGACGATAAAGTAAATATGCGAGCATGTCGGGGTGGAGACGATAAAATAAATTTGCGAGCATGTCCAGATCAAGACGATAAAATAAATACTCAAGCATATCGGGCTCGAGACTAGGGATGGCAATGAAGACCGAACCCGCGGGTACCCGCCCGAACCCAACCCGAATATAATGGGAAAACCCGATGTGAATGGGTTCGGGTTCGTGTTTTACCCGGTTTCAAATTTAGGGTTCGAGTTCGGGTTTGGTATTAACAATAACAAACCCGAACACGCCCCGAACCCGATTAATGTATATAAAACTATAAAATTACATATAAATAAATATATAAAAGCTATATATATATATATTTCATATATATATATGTATAAATTTCATATATATATATAAGCTATACATATATAAATTTCATACATATATATATATAAACTATATATATAAAAATATATGTTTTTCGGGTTTTTTGAGGATAGAATAAATTTGCGAGCATGTTCTCCTCGAGACGATGAAATATGTATGCAAGCATGTCAGGTTCTAAACGATTAAATAAATTTGAGAACATGTCGGGCTCCAGATGATAAATATAAATATGCGAGCATGTCCGACTCAAGACGATAAAATAAATTTGTGAGCATGTCGGGCTTGAGAAGATAAAATAAATATGCGAGCATGACAGGATCAAGACGATAAAATATATATGCGAGCATGTCGGGCTCGAGACGACAAAATAAATTTGAGAGTGTGTCTGGCTCGAGAGGATAGAATAAATTTGCGAGCATGTCAAGTTCTAAACGATTAAATATATATGAGAACATGTCGGGCTCCAGATGATAAATATAAATATGCGAGCATGTTCGACTCAAGACGTTAAAAATAAATATGCAAACATGTCAGGCTCGAGACTAGAAAAAATATATGTGTGCGTGTCGGGCTCAAGACGATAAAAATAAATATCCTAGCTTGTCGGGCTCAAGACCATAAAAATAAATATGCGAGCTTGTTGGGTTGGAGAGGATAAAATAAATATTTGAGCATGTCAGTCACAAGACGAAAAAAATAAATATGTGAGCTTGACGTAATCGAGATGATAAAAATAAATATGGGAGCAATGTCGGGCTCGAGACGATAAAATAAATTTGTCAGCAAGTCAGGCTCGAGACGTTAAAATAAATATGCGAGCAAATCTGGCTCGACAAGGTAAAATAAATATGCGAGCAAGTCGGGCTCTAGACATTAAAATAAATATGCGTGCATGTCGGGCTCTAAACGATACTCGAACAAGTTCAGGATAAATATCATTCGATTAACAGCAAAAATCAAAAAGGTTTTTTTTTCCGTAAAAGATAAGGAAAAAGAAAATCTTCAAACTCATAATTTCCTACATTATCGAATTTTGGAGTAAAGATTGTGCTTCCATGGAAGTGCTCCTCGAAAACTTCCCGTTGTTCATTGTTAGCAAGAAGTCTTGTCTAACTCAGAGGGTTAGACTCCAAGGACGAAGTTCCTTGCTTCGATTGAGACACATTAGAACGCTATTTCTTTGTTCTAGAAGAGGAAGCCATGGATTGAGTTTTTGAAGTTTTTAGGTTTCTGGGTTTGGGAGATTTTGGGTTTTTTATTGAAGCCACTAAACATAAAAATGATGTGTAGAAGTGTTTAGAATTGAAAATGTGATATGAATAGACACAAAATTCACCCAAAATGGATCAAAAATGAGGTTTTTAGAGAGTGGGAGAGGAGAGAACACGAGTTACTCAAGAAGGATGAAGAAAATGAGTTGAAACAGTGCAACAATTTATATATAACTGCACAAAGTAATCGATTAAACACATAGAGTAATTGGTTACTCAATGTTAAAATTTAAAAAAATTCAGATAGATGTGTTGAGTAATCGATTACACATTGTCAGTAATCAATTACTGAGCCTCACTATCTCCCTACTGACACTGAAACAGGATTTTTGACCCAAAAATGAAAACTTTTATACATAAATAAACACATTTAAGTACAAGTAGGCATTTGATAATCATAATGAAGCACACATATAATCATATAAATATGTTAAGATAGGTAAGCTTCATCAAGAATGCCTAATTCACGTCTAATTTTATAAAAAGGTTCTTTAGCCAAAGGTGTAGTGAAGATATCTGCTAGTTTGTTATGAGTATCAATGAATTCTACCGTCACATCTTTCTTTTGGACATGGTCCCTAAGGAAGTGATGCCTTATATCTATGTGTTTGGTTCTAGAATGCTTAATTGGATTCTTTTTGTGAGGTTTTAGTACTAGTATTGTCACATTTCATAGGAGTGCAGCCTAAGTCTAAGCTATAATCTTGTAATTGTTTTTTAAGCCACAACACTTGGGCACAACTACCTGCGTGCTTAGGGAAACACATGCTTTTTCTTGCAAGACCAAGAGACTAAAACATTTCCTAAAATATGACAAGTACCACTTTTACTTTTCCTCTCAGATTTGCATCTTGCAAAGTCTGAATATGAATAACCAACCAAATCACATATACTTCCTTTTGGATACCACAATCCAACGTCAGTTGTGCCTTTAAGATATTTCATGATTCTCTTAATAGAAACTAAGTGTGATTCTTTTGGTTTAGATTGATAGCGTGCACACCGACATACAGTAAACATGATATCAGCTCTATTGACAATTAAATATAAAAGAGATCTAATCATACCTCGATACTTCGATATTTCAATGCATTTTCCAGCTTCATCTCTATCGATGTAAGTACTAGATCCCATAGGAGTAGCTATTAGCTTGCAGTTATCCATATCAAATATTTTCAGCAAATCTCTGCAACACTTGGATTGACTTACAAAAATGCCATTATCAAGTTGTTTGATTTGTAGTCCAAGGAAGTAATTCAACTTCCCCATCATGGACATTTCAAATTCTCCTTGCATCATTTTCCCAAACTCACTACACAAATTCTCATTAGTAAAACCAAAAATAATATCATCGACATAAATTTGAACTAGAAGAGTATGATGATTTATTTTCTTTACAAAAAGTGTAGTTTCGACCTGTCCTTTGGTAAAACCCTTTTCTATTAGAAAATTTGTTAGACGATCATACCAGGCACGTGGAGCTTGCTTTAAGCCATAAAGAGCTTTCTTCAATTTGAACACATGAGAAGGATGTTTGTGATCCTCAAAACCAGGAGGTTGTTCTACACACACTTCTTCTTGAATATATCCATTGAGAAAAGCGCTCTTTACGTCCATTTGATATAGCTGAAAATTCAAAGAACATGCATATGCAAGTAATAGCCTAATAGCTTCAAGTCTAGCGACCAGAGCGAAGGTTTCATCAAAGTCTATACCTTCTTTATGGTACATCCTTGAGCTACTAGTCTAGCCTTATTTCTAACAATAATACCATTTTCATCCGATTTATTTGGAAATACCCAACGAGTTCCTATAACATGCCTAATTTTTGGTCTAGGAACAAGTTCCAAAACTTCATTTCTCTCAAACTGGTTTAGTTCTTATTGCATTACAAGAATCCAGTGCTCATCCTCGATTGCATCACCAATCTTGGAGGGTTCTAATTGAGAAACGAAGGCTATGTTTAGACAAGCATCTTCTAGCATTAAGCGGGTAGTGATACCCTTATTTATATCTCCAATAATGTTGTCAATAGGATGGTCTTGATGAGTTCTCCATTCGTTTGGTAAATCAGAGTGAATATGCTCTTGTTGTGAGGATAGATTATCATTCATTTCCAAATGCTCAGAATTGGTTGTATAATCAATAATAGATTTTTCATTTGAAAGAGAGTTTGGCAAGTCCTCTTCATCAAGAGTTAACCCATCCTTTATCAAAGGATTGGTTTCATCAAAAGATACATGAACGTATTCTTCCATGGCCAAAGTTCTTTTATTGAAAACTCTATAAGCTTTACTCGTGAGATAGTAGCCTAGGAAGATACCTTCATCGGCTTTTGCATCAAACTTGCCTAAGTTATCTTTACCGTTGTTTAAAACAAAGCATTTACACCCAAAAACATGCAAATGAGAAATGTTTGGTTTTCTACCTTTAAAGAGTTCATAGGGGGTTTTCTTAAGAATTGGTCTTATAAGAACTCAAATTGAAACATAACATGCAGTACTTTATGCACCAGCTCAAAAATACTTTGGGAGGTTAGTTTCATTTAACATTGTTCCAGCAAGTTCTTCTAAGGACAAATTCTTTCTCTCTACAACACCATTTTGTTGTGGTGCTCTAGGAGCATAAAAATTGTGATTAATCCCAAGATCATCACAAAATTCTTCAAAAGAAGTGTTTTGAAATTATCCCCCATGATCACTTCTTATAGCATCGATTTTTAATGATTTTTCATTTTCAACTATTTTAGCATAAGTGATAAAGGCTTTGAATGCCTCATTCATATGTACTAAGAACAGAGTCCGAGTATACCTTGAAAAATCGTCTACTATAATAAGAGAATAGTAGTTACACCTTAACTTTTTGTCCTTGAAGGGCTAAATAAGTCCATGTGTAGTAACTGCAATGGTCTATCGGAAGAAACCATGTGCCTATTTACCATTTCTTTTTTATATAGCTCTTTACAAGCCTATGAGTGAAAAACCATGATTATCTTAACCATAGGGAATTTTGGAGCTTTGGAATTGTTTTGGGAATGGGTATAAACTAAGGGTGCATTATTCTTCATCGTTTATAATTCTTGGTTATGACTCATTGATGGATGTAATTTTGTACATAAGTGTGGTGTCATTGAAAAAAGGAAATTGAAAAAAAAGCAACAAAAAGAGAAAAAAAGAAAAAAAGAAAACAAAAATTGAAAAAAAATTAATAAAAGTTGAGTGTGGCAAAGAGAATTGAGAGGATTGGAATTAGAGGGTGGTTTACTTATTTTTGGTTGATTATGTCTTACTTTTTACATATTCCCGATTGTTCCTCCATTCCCTTGGTTTTAAGCTACATATCCATACTTTATCCTACCTTGTCCTTGGCCCCATTACAACCTTGAAAAGTCCTTTTGATCACTATGTGCATGTGTTGGTCATGTTGATGTTAGAAACTTGTCAAGCTTATGGTTGTGTTTGTTTTCATGAAGTGCCTTGAGTGTAAATACTTACAACCTAAGACACATGAGTGTAAACACTTTAGAGAGCATATCTTGTGAGGATCTCTCATTGTTGTGAGTCACCTCTTGATTTGATTGGTTTCTTTGCATGCTTGAATTGATTGGATGATCTACATGGATATCTTGATTCTTGATCTTTTTATTCTAGTGTGTTTGATTTTGCCCATCTCTTTGCATTTCTTAGAATTCATTGTGAAGTATGCCATCTTTAGGATTTTTGATTTCGTAGTTTTTAATAATCTTCTTACATGACTCACTTTGGTGCAGTAGTTAGCATAGCATTATTTCTTGATTTTGCCCAGGAGTGCAAAAGGTTAAGTGTGGGGGTATTTGATGAGTCATATATTACACACTATTAATAACCTTATTTTACCATTGTTAATGATTCTTGGTGTTTAATTGACCTTATTTGGCATTGTTTAGTGTTTTAGGCTTTATTGGACTATTATTCCTAAAATGAGTTAATTTGGGATTATTGAGCCTAATTAAAAGTGGAAGATGTGTGCTAAAGTGGAAGATGTGTGCTAAAGTGAAGATTGTATTTAGTTATAGGATTTTTTATTTCCGTTTTAGGTTTTGGGCCCATTGTTTAGGGCCCATTTCGGTTTTACCCTTTAATAAGCATAGAATTTCGTTTTCACTCATAATTTTACATTACATTTCGTTTTCAGCTTGAGGGAGAGAGCAATTTTCGTTTTCCCCTTTTTGGGGTTCTTTTAGGTTTTCGTTTTTCATCTTCTTCCTCCTCCAAATTCGGTTTTGCTTCTTCCTCCATGGAAGGCTAGAGGTTTAGTGCTAAATTCCTTTGGTAATGTATCACACTCTTGAGGTATAGTGCTTAATACATTTCGGTTTCTCTTTATTTTTTTAATGCAATTTCAGTTTCTTTATGTTTGAATCTTCTATCCTATTTCATGTTATAGTTTGCTTAATTCCATGGTGTTGTTTTAGGTTTGTGAACTGATTTTTGCTTAGTTAATTAGTTCTCTAGCACATAATCGCTTAGTTTATGTGAATCTGTAAATGCTCTATGTTTATGTTGATTTCGATTAGTTTGAAGCTTAAATATTAGAGTTATGAACATATTAGGAATTCAATGTTTAGAATCTGAAATTGATGCTTTGATTCGTGTGACTTTGTTAAATGTTTGTTGCTTATGTCAATTTCGCTTAGTTAGAGGTTTAGCAATTTAACTGTGAGTTGATCATCGCTTAGTTAATCGACTCTCAACAAAGGAACACCGAGAATCTGATTTTGATATATTGAAATCGAGGATTGAGTTGTGAACAAGGAAACCAAAGGGATTTAGCCTCTTTACTATTTTTTGTTTGTGTTCTGTTTTAGCTTAATTTCATAGAATAATAACCACTAAAACCCCCCATTGTGTGTGTGTGCGTGTAAGGTGTTTGAACCATTGTGTGAAAGATAATCTTTGGCAAACGACCGAGGAGTCACTTCCTAGTACTATACTTAATTGTTATATTATTTGTATTGAGTACGGCCTCGATCACTTAGGTTTAAAAGAAGTTTTTGTTTGTTTACCCATTTGACAAGCACTACATAGTTTGTCTTTAACAAACTTCATTTTGGGTAAACCAACAACTAAATCTTTCTTAATAAGTTTATTCAAATGGTGCATCATGATTATCATTAGCAACTAAACATGTTAATGGTAAAAATGAATCCTTGTCAAACATATATATGTTATTTATCCTCTTACCAATAAAGATGAATCTATGTCAATCATATATAAGTCGGGCTCGAGACGATAAAAATAAATATGCGAGCATGTGGGACTCGAGACGATAAAAATAAATATACAAGCATGTCGGGCTCGAAACGATAAAATAAATATGCGAGCATGTTGGGTTCGAGACGACAAAATAAATATGGGAGCATGTCGTGCTCGAGACGATAAAAATAAATATTTGAGCGTGTCGGGATCTAGACGATAAAATAAATTTGGGAGCTCGTCGGGCTCGAGAAGATAAAATAAATATGTTAGCTTGTCGGGCTCGAGACGTTAAATTAAATATGCGAGCATGTCGGGCTTGAGACCATAAAAAAATATGTGTGCATGTCGGGCTCTAGACGATAAAATAAATTTGCGAGCATGTCGGGCTTTAGACGATAAATTAAATATGCGAGCATATCGGGTTTGAGAAGACAATAAATCTGCGAGCATGTTGGGCTCGAGACGATTAAAAAATGTATGATCGTGTCGGGCTCGAGATGAAAAAAATAAATATACGAGCATGTCGGGCTCGAGACGATAAAATAAATATGTGAGTGTGACGGGCTCGAGACAATAAAATAAACATGTGAGATTGTTAGGAATGAGATGACAAAATAAATATCCAAGCATGTCGGCCTCGAGATGATAAAAATAAATATTCGAGCATGTTGGCCTCGAGACGATAAAAATAAATAAGGGAGCATGTCGAGCTCGAGACGATAAAATAAATTTGCGGGCATGCCGAGCTCAAGACGAAAAAATAAATATGTGAGCATGTCGGGCTCGAGGCAATAAAATAAAGACGTGATAGTGTTGGGCTCTAGACGATAAAAAATATGCAAGCATGTTGGGCTTGAGACGATAAAAATAAATATGCAATCATGTTGAGCTTGAGACGATAAAATAAATATGCGAGCATGTTGAGATGGAGACGATAAAATAAATATGCGAGCTTGTCGGGTTCGAGACGATAAAATTAGTATACCAGCATGTCGGGCTCTAGACGATAAAAATAAATTTGAGAGCATGTTAGACTCGAGACGATAAAATAAATATGCGAGCTTGTCGGGCTCGAGATGATATAATAAATATGCTAGCATGACGTGCTCAAGACGATAAAAAAAAAATGTGAACATGTCGGGCTCCAGACGATAAAATAAATTTGGGAGATCGTCGGGCTCGAGAAGATAAAATAAATTTGGGAGCTTGTTTGGCTCGACACATTAAATAAAATATGCAAGCATGTCGGGCTCGAGACTATAAAATAAATATGTGTGCGTGTCGCTAGAGACGATAAAATAAATATACGAGAATGTCGGGCTCATAACAGTAAAATAAATTTGTGAGCATATCACGCTCGAGACGGTAAAATAAATAAGCGTGCTTGTCGAGCTCGAGATGGTAAAATAAATATGCAAGCATGTCGGCCTCAAGCCGGAAAAAAAAATGCGAGAATGTAAGACTCGAGAGGATAAAATAAATAAGCAAGCATGTCGGGCACGAGATGATAAAATAAATCTACGAGCAAGTCGGGCTCAAGATGGAAAAAAATATGCGAGCTTATTGGGCTCGAGAAGACAAAATAAATCTGCGAGCATTTTGGGCTCGAGATGATTAAAAAAATGTATGAGTGTGTCGGCTTGAGACGATAAAATAAATATGCGAGCGTTTCGGGCTCGAGAGGATAAAAAATATGCGAGCATATCGGGCTCGAGACGATAAAAATAAATATGCGAGCATGTCGGGCTCGACACGATAAAATAAATATGCGAGCATGTTGGGATCGAGACAATAAAATAAATATGTGAGCTTGTCGGTCCCGAGACGATAAAATAAATATGCGAGCATCTCAGGCTCGAGACGATAAAAATAAATTTGCGAGCATGTCGAGTTCGAGACGAAAAACTAAATTTGCGAGCATGTCGGACACTAGACGACAAAATAAATTTGCGAGCTTGTCGGGCTCGAGACGATTAAATAAATATTTGAGCTTGTCTAGCTCGAGACGATAAAATAAATATCGGAGGGTGTCGTGTTCGAGATGACAAAAATAAACATGTGAGCATGTCAGACTCCAGACGACATAACAAATTTGTGAGCTTGTCGGGCTCGAGACGATAAAATAAATTTGCGAGCATATCGGGATTTAGACGTTAAAAATAAATACACGAGCATGTAGGGCTCGGGACGGAAAAAATAAATTTAGGAGCGTGTCGGGCTCGAGAAGTTGAAATAAATATGCAAGCATGTCAGGCTTGAGACGATTAAAATAAATACGCGAGAATGTCGTACTCAAGATGTTAAAATAAATACGCGAGCGTGTTGAGCTCGACACTATAAAATAAACTTGCGATAGTGTCGGGCACGTGCTGATAAAAATAAATATTCGAGCATTTCAGGCTAGAGACGATAAAATAAATTTCCTAACATGTCGGGCATGAGACGATAAAATATATATGCAAGCATGTCAGGCTCGAGACGATAAAAAGTCGATAAAATAAATATGTGAGCATGTCGGGCTCGAGGTGATAAAACAAATATGCGAAAGTGTCGGGTTCGAGACGATAAAATAAATATCTAAGCTTGTCGGGATCGAGACGATAAAATAAATATGCGATATTGTCGGTCTCAAGATGATAAAATAAATATTGAGCTTGTCGGTCTCGAGACGATAAAATAAATATGCAAGCATGTCGGGCTCGAGATGAAAAAAAAATTCGAGTTAGCCAGGCTCAAGACTATAAAAATAAATATATCAGCATGCCGACCTCTTGAAGATTAAATAAATTTGCGAGCATGTTCGGCTCTAGACGATAAATTATATATGCGAGCATGTTAGGCTCAAGAAGACAAAATAAATTTGCGAGCATGTTGAGCTCGAGACGATTAAAATAAATATGCGAGTATGTTGGGCTCGAGACGATAAAATAAATATGAGATCTTGTCGGGCTCGAGATGATAAAATAAATATGTGAGCATCTCTGGCTCAAGCCGGTAAAATAAATATTCGAGCATTTAGGGTTCGAGACGATAAAATTAATTTTGCGAGCATGTCGGGCTAGAGACGATAAAATAAATATGCAAGCATGACGGGCTGAAGAAGATAAAATAAATCTGCGAGCAAGTCGGGCTCGAGATGGAAAAAAAATGCCAGCATGTCGAGCCCAAGACGATAAAATAAATTTGCCAGAATGTCGAGCTCGAGTCGTTAAATTAAATATGTGAGCATGTCGGGCTCGAGATGATAAAATAAATATGCGATCATGTCCGGCTCGAGAAGACAAAATAAATTTATGAGCATGTTGGGCTCGTGACGATTAAAAAAATGTATGAAAGTGTCGGGCTCGAGACGATAAAAATAAATTTTCGAGTATGTCGGGCTCTGGACGATAAAATAAATATGTGAGCATGTTGGGCTCGAAACAAAAAAATAAACATGCGAGCTCGAGACGATAAAATAAATTTGCTGGCATGTCGAGCTCAAGACGTTAAGATAAATATGTGAGCATGTCGGGCTCGAGCTGAAAAAATAAATATGCGATAGTGTCGGGCTCGAGAAGATAAAATAAATATGTGAGCTTGTCTGGATCGAGACAATAAAATAAATATGCAATCTTGTCGGGCTCGAGATGATAAAATAAATATGGGAGCTTGTGGGGCTCGAGACGATAAAATAAATATGTGAGCTTGTCGGGCTCGGGACGATAAAATAAATATGTGAGCTTGTCGGGCTCGAGATGATAAAATAAATATGTGATAGTGTCGGGCTGGAGATGATAAAATAAATATGTGAGCTTGTCGGGCTCGAGACGATGAAATAAATCTACGAGCATGTCAGTCTCTACACGATAAAATAAATATGAGAGCTTGTCGGGCTCGAGACGAAAAAATAAATATGCGAGTGTGTCGGACTCGAGACGATAAAAAAAATATGCGAGCCTGTCGGGCTTGAGACGATAAAATAAATATGCGAGTTTGTTGGGCTTGAGATGATAAAATAAATATCTGAGCATGTTGGCCTCGAGACGATACAAATAAATATTCGACCATGTTGTCCTCGAGACGATAATAATAAATATGCGAGCATGTCCAACCCTAAATGATAAAATAAATTTGAGGGCATGTCGAGCTCTAGACGATAAAAATAAATGCAATCTTGTCGGGCTCGAGACGATAAAATAAATATGTGAGCTTGTTGGGCTCGAGACGATATAATAAATATGCAAGCTTGTCAAGCTCGAGATGAAAAAATAAATATGCGAGCATGTGTAGCTTGAGAAGATAAATTAAATATGCGAGCATGTCGGGCACGATACGATAAAATAAATATGAGAGCATGTTGGGCTCGAGGCGATAAAAATAAATATGCTAGCATGTCGGGGTAGAGATATTTAATGGCAATAAATGGACATGAATACATTATGTGAGGATGAATATATTGTGAGTTGGTTATTTGTGATAAAAGGACCATGATTATGTTATATGACGATAATGATGTTGTGAATTGTTTTATGGTGATAAGAAATGAGATACATTGTGCTTATGACGTTGATGTCGTATTTTGTCCATGATGAAGCTGTGATGTGAGAATGTTGTAGTGGACATGATTATATTGTGAATGATGTGGTTGTAAGGAGAAGCATATAACTGGTTTATTGTATTTGATAAATGCGTGGATTTTATGGTTGTTACCGGTTGTGAAACAATGAATAGAAAACCTATTTTTAGCTCCCTTGAGAGGTGTAGCAAGCTTTGGCTCAAGCAATGTAGCAACGTTTGGCTCAAGTTATGTAGCACACTTTGGCTCAAGTTATGTAGCACACTTTGGCTCAAGTTATGTAGCACACTTTGGCTCAAGTTATGTAGCACACTTTGGCTCAAGTTATGTAGCACACTTTGGCTCAAGCAATGTAGCACACTTTGGCTCAAGTTATGTAGCACACTTTGGCTCAAGTTATGTAGCAAGCTTTGGCTCAAGCAATGTAGCACACTTTGGCTCAAGTTATGTAGCAAGCTTTGGCTCAAGTTATGTAGCACACTTTGGCTCAAGTTATGTAGCAAGCTTTGGCTGAAGCAATGTAGCAAGCTTTGGCTGAAGCAATGTAGCAAGCTTTAGCTCAAGCTATGTAGCAAACTTTGGCTCAAGTTATGTAGCATAATTGTAGATATATGTTAATTATGATGTATGTTGGTTTAAGTGGGATATGATGATATGTAATTGAATATGTGAACAATATGTGGTTTTATGTATTGATTGTTGTATCATTGGCATATGTTTAATATGGTTGATTTTAAATGTTGTATATGTTAAAATACTTTAATGTTATTACTCTATGTAATTCCACGCTACGGTCAACGTAGTCGGTTCTTACTCCCTTTTGTCTCTGCATGTATGTGTTATGCATTGGAATTCAGGTGGCGGGTATAGTGCATTGGATACTCGCGGAGAAAGTACCGATTAGTGTAGTTACTTTATGTACACGACATTGTAATTGAATAAGGCATGTAATATGAAGAACATGTTAAAGTGAATTTAAGTATAAGTGACTTTCTCCTACATGTATAATGGGTTATTTTGATGAGGTTAAATGGAAGTATTATTTGAGAAAGGATAATTGTATATAATATGTATGATAAAGGAAGTGTAATGGTATGTTTTTAATGAATGGATACTTTTGATTATTTCCGCAATTTGAATCATGAACATAAGTGATATTTGTATGCTCACAGGTTTTCCAAATCGTTTAAGTAATATATTTCAAAAGTAATCACTTGACTTCATGAATAAAGTTTTAAAAATTTTGGGTTATGAAAATCGGGTCCTTACAAGCATGTTGGGCTCGAGACGATAAAATAAATATGCGAGCGTGTCGGGCTCGAGATGATAAAAATAAGTAAGTGAGCTTGTGGAGCTCGAGACCATAAAAATAAATATGCTAGTTGTGGGGTTGGAGATGATAAAATAAATATGCGAGCATGTCGGGCTCGAGAAGATAAAACAAATCTACGAACATGTCAGGTTCGAGACAATAAAAAAAATATGAGCTTTTCGGGCTCGAGACCATAAAAATAAATATGCGAGCATGCCGTGTTGGAGACAATAAAATAAATATACGAGCTTGTCAAGCTAAAGACGATAAAAATAAATATGCGAGCTTGACGGGTTTAAGTCGATAAAGTAAATTTGCTAGCAAGTCGGGCTCAAGACAATAAAATAAATTCGCTAGCAAGTCGGGCTCGAGATGCAAAAAAAAATATGTGAGCATGTCGGGCTCGAGATTATAAAATAAATAAGCGAGCGTGTTGTAATCGAAACGATAAAATAATTACGAGAGAAAGTCGGGCTCGAGCCAATAAAAAAAAATTGCGAGCATGTCGGGCTAACGAAGATAAAATAAATATGCGAGCATGTAGGGCTCGAGACAATAAAAATAAATTTGCGAGCTTGTCGAGCTCTAGACGATAAAATAAATATGCGAGCTTGTCAGGCTAAAGACGATAAAAATAAATATGCGAGCTTGACGGGCTTGAGTCGATAAAATAAATTTGCTAGCAAGTCTGGCTCGAGACAATAACATAAATTTGCCAGCAAGTCGGGCTCGAGATGCTAAAATAAATATGTGAGCATGTCGGACTCGAGACAACAAAATAAATAAGCGAGTGTGTCGGGATCAAAATGATAAAATAAATAAGAGAGCATGTCAGGCTCGAGACAATAAAATAAAATTGCGAGCATGTTGGGCTCGAGACGATAAAATAAATATTCGAGCATGTAGGGCTTGAGACGATATAATAAATTTGCGAGCATTTTAGGCTCGAGATGATAAAATAAATATGCGAGCATGTCGGGCTCGAGAAGATAAAATAAATCTACGATCTTGTCTGGCTCGAGACGATAAAAAAATATGTGAGCCTGTCGGGTTCGAGACGGTAAAAATAGATATGCGAGCATGTCGGGCTCGAGACGATAAAAAATAAATATGTGAGCATGTCGGGCTCAAGATTATAAAAATAAATATGCGAGCATGTTGGGCTATAGACGATAAAAATAATTAAGTGAGCTTGTCAGGCTCGAAAAGAAAAAATAAATATGCGAGCATGTCTGGCTTGAGACGATAAAATAAATATGTGAGCATGTCGGGATCGAGATGATAAAATAATTATGCGAGCATTTCAGACTCGGGACGATAAAATAAATTTGGGGCTCGAGACGATCAAAATAAATATGTGAGTTTGTCAGGCTTTAGATCATAAAAATAAATATGCGAGCTTGTCAAGTTGGAGAGGATAAAATAAATATGGGAGCTTGTCAGGCTCGAGATGACAAATAAATATGCGAGCATGTCTGAGTCTAAACAATAAAAATAAATATTCGAGCATGTTGGGCTCGAGACAATAAAACAGATATGTGAGTGTTTCGGGGTCGAGACGGTAAAATAAATATGTAAGCATGTAAGGCTCAAGAGGATAAAATAAATTTGCGAGCATGTCGGGCTCGAGGTGACAAAAAAATATGTGACCATGTCGGACTCGAGAAGATAAAATAAATCTGCTAGCATGTTTGGCTCGAGAGGGTAAAAAAATATCAGAGGCAGTCGGGCTCGAGACGATAAAAATAAATTTGTGAGCATGTCTTGCTCCAAATATTCGAGCATGTCGGGCTCCAGATGATAAAATTAAATAAGCGAGTGTGTCGGGCTCGAGAAGATAAAATTAAAATGCGACCGGGGCTTGAGACGATATAAATATGCGAGCATGTCGGGGTGGAGACGATAAAACAAATGTGCGAGCATGTAGGGGTCGAGATGATAAAATAAATTTGCGAGCATGTAGGGTTCGAGACGATAAAACAAATATGCAAGCATGTCGGGCTCGAGAAGATAAAATAAATCTGCGAGCAAGTCTGTCTCTAGACGATAAATAAATATGCGAGCATGCGGGCTCAAGATGATAAAAATAAATATTAGAGCATGTTGGGCTCTAGACCATTAAAATAAATATGTGAGCTTGTCAGGCTCAAAATGAAAAAATAAATATGCGAGCATGTCGGGCTCGAGACGATAAGAAAAATATGCAAGCTTGTCGTGCTTGAGACAATAAAAAATAAATATGCGAGCTTGTCGGGCTCGAGACGATAAAATAAATATGCAAGCAAGTCGGGCTCGAGACGATAAAATAAATATGCGAGCTTATCGGGCTAGAGACGATAAAATTAATTACGCGAGCATGTCGGGCTCCAGACGATAAAAATAAATATGTGAGCATGTCGGGCTCCAGACGATAAAAAATAAAAATGCAAGTATGTCGTGCTCAAGATGATAAAATAAATACATGTGCATGAAGGGCTCGAAACGATAAAAATCAATTTGTGAGCGTGTCGGGATCGATGCGATAAAAATAAATATATCAGCATGTTGGGATCGAGACGATACAAATAAGTATTCGAGCATGTTTGGCTTGAGAAGATAAAATAAATATGCGAGCATGTCAGGCTCGAGATGTTAAAAATAAATGCGAGCATTTCGGGCTCTTGACGAAAAAAATAAATATTCGAGCATATCAGGATCGAGACGATAAAATAAATATGCGAGCGTGTCAAGTTTGAGACGATAAAATAAATATGCGATCATGTTGGGCTTGAGAAGATAAAATAAATATGTGAGCATGTCTGGATCACGACGATAAAATGAAAATGCGAGCATGTCACACTCATAACGGTAAAAGTTAATATCCGAACTTGTTGGGCTCGAGAAGAAAAAATAAATATGCGAGCTTGTCAAGCTCGAGACAATAAAATAATAAGCGAGGGTGTCGGACACGAGACGATAAAGTAAATATGGGAGCTTGTCCGGCTCGAGAAGATAAAATAAATATGCGAGCATGTCAGGCTTGAAACGATAAAAATATATATGCGAGCATGTCGGGATCAAGATGACAAAATAAATACATGAGCATGTCTGGCTGGAGATGATAAAAATAAATTTGCAAGCATGTCGAGCTCGAGACGATAAAAATAAATATTCGAGCATGCTAGGCTCTAGATGCTAAAATAAATATGCGTGTGTGTCGGGCTAGAGACAATAAAATAAATATGCGAGCATGTAGAGGTCGACACTATAAAGTAAATATGTGAGCATGTCATGCTCGAGACAATAAAAATAAATATGCGAGCTTGTCGGGCTCGTGACCATAAAAATAAAAATGCGAGTATGTCAGGTTGGAGACGATAAAATAAATATGAGAGCTTGTTAGGCTCGGGAATATAAAAATAAATATGCGAGCTTGATAAAATAAATTTATCAACAAGTCGGGTTTAAGACGTCAAAATAAATATGCTAGCATGTCGGGCTCGAGACAATAAAATAAATTTGTGAGCATGTCGGGCTAGAGACGGTAATATAAATAAGCGAGCATGTCGAACTCTAGACGGTAAAATAAAAATACGAGCAAGTCGGGCTCTAGATGATGAATAAATATGCGAGCATGTCGGGCTAGAGAAGATAAAATAAATATGCGAGACTGTCGGGTTCCAGACGATAAAGAAAATATGCAAGCCTGTCGGTCTCGAGACGTTAAAATAGATATGCGAGCATTTCGGGCTCGAGGCGGTAAAATAAATATGCGAGTTTGTCAGCCTTGAGACGATAAAAATTAATATGCGAACATTTCAGGCTTGAAGCGATAAAAATATATATGCCAGCATGTCTGGATGAAGATGATAAAATAAATACATGAGCATGTTGGGCTCGAGACGTTAAAAATAAATTTGTAAGCGTGTCGGGATCGAGACGATAAAAATAAATTTGCGAGCTTGTCGAGCTCTAGACGATAAAATAAATATGCAAGCTTGTCATGCTAAAGACAATAAAAATAAATATGCGAGCTTGACGGGCTTGAGTCGATAAAATAAATTTGCTAGCAAGTCTGGCTCGAGACAATAACATAAATTTGCCAGCAAGTCGGGCTCGAGATGCTAAAATAAATATGTGAGCATGTCGGACTCGGGACTACAAAATAAATAAGCGAGTGTGTCGGGATCAAAATGATAAAATAAATAAGAGAGCATGTCAGGCTCGAGACAATAAAATAAAATTGCGAGCATGTTGGGCTCGAGACGATAAAATAAATATTCGAGCATGTAGGGCTTGAGACGATATAATAAATTTGCGAGCATTTTAGGCTCGAGATGATAAAATAAATATGCGAGCATGTCGGGCTCGAGAAGATAAAATAAATCTACGATCTTGTCTGGCTCGAGACGATAAAAAAATATGTGAGCCTGTCGGGTTCGAGACGGTAAAAATAGATATGCGAGCATGTCGGGCTCGAGACGATAAAAAATAAATATGTGAGCATGTCGGGCTCAAGATTATAAAAATAAATATGCGAGCATGTTGGGTTATAGACGATAAAAATAATTAAGTGAGCTTGTCAGGCTCGAAAAGAAAAAATAAATATGCGAGCATGTCTGGCTTGAGACGATAAAATAAATATGTGAGCATGTCGGGATCGAGATGTTAAAATAATTATGCGAGCATTTCAGACTCGGGACGATAAAATAAATTTGGGGCTCGAGACGATCAAAATAAATATGTGAGTTTGTCAGGCTTTAGATCATAAAAATAAATATGCGAGATTGTCAAGTTGGAGACGATAAAATAAATATGGGAGCTTGTCAGGCTCGAGATGACAAATAAATATGCGAGCATGTCTGAGTCTAAACAATAAAAATAAATATTCGAGCATGTTGGGCTCGAGACAATAAAACAGATATGTGAGTGTTTCGGGGTCGAGACGGTAAAATAAATATGTAAGCATGTAAGGCTCAAGAGGATAAAATAAATTTGCGAGCATGTCGGGCTCGAGGTGACAAAAAATATGTGACCATGTCGGACTCGAGAAGATAAAATAAATCTGCTAGCATGTCTGGCTCGAGAGGGTAAAAAAATATCAGAGGCAGTCGGGCTCGAGACGATAAAAATAAATTTGTGAGCATGTCTTGCTCCATATATTCGAGCATGTCGGGCTCCGGACGATAAAATTAAATAAGCGAGTGTGTCGGGCTCGAGAAGATAAAATTAAAATGCGACCGGGGCTTGAGACGATATAAAGATGCGAGCATGTCGGGGTGGAGACGATAAAACAAATATGCGAGCATGTAGGGGTCGAGATGATAAAATAAATTTGCGAGCATGTAGGGTTCGAGACGATAAAACAAATATGCAAGCATGTCGGGCTCGAGAAGATAAAATAAATCTGCGAGCAAGTCTGTCTCTAGACGATAAATAAATATGCGAGCATGCGGGCTCAAGATGATAAAAATAAATATTAGAGCATGTTGGGCTCTAGACCATTAAAATAAATATGTGAGCTTGTCATGCTCAAATTGAAAAAATAAATATGCGAGCATGTCGGGCTCGAGACGATAAAAATAAATATTCGAGCATGCTAGGCTCTAGACGCTAAAATAAATATGCGTGTGTGTCGGGCTAGAGACAATAAAATAAATATGCGAGCATGTAGGGGTCGACACTATAAAGTAAATATGTGAGCATGTCATGCTCGAGACAATAAAAATAAAAATGCGAGCTTGTCGGGCTCGTGACCATAAAAATAAAAATGCGAGTATGTCAGGTTGGAGACGATAAAATAAATATGAGAGCTTGTTAGGCTCGGGAATATAAAAATAAATATGCGAGCTTGATAAAATAAATTTATCAACAAGTCGGGTTTAAGACGTCAAAATAAATATGCTAGCATGTCGGGCTCGAGACAATAAAATAAATTTGTGAGCATGTCGGGCTAGAGACGGTAATATAAATAAGCGAGCATGTCGAACTCTAGACGGTAAAATAAAAATACGAGCAAGTCGGGCTCTAGATGATGAATAAATATGCGAGCATGTCGGGCTAGAGAAGATAAAATAAATATGCGAGACTGCCGGGTTCCAGACGATAAAGAAAATATGCGAGCCTGTCGGTCTCGAGACGTTAAAATAGATATGCGAGCATTTCGGGCTCGAGGCGGTAAAATAAATATGCGAGTTTGTCAGCCTCGAGACGATAAAAATTAATATGCGAACATTTCAGGCTTGAAACGATAAAAATATATATGCCAGCATGTCTGGATGAAGATGATAAAATAAATACATGAGCATGTTGGGCTCGAGACGTTAAAAATAAATTTGTAAGCGTGTCGGGATCGAGACGATAAAAATAAATTTGCGAGCTTGTCGAGCTCTAGACGATAAAATAAATATGCTAGCTTGTCAGGCTAAAGACGATAAAAATAAATATGCGAGCTTGACGGGCTTGAGTCGATAAAATAAATTTGCTAGCAAGTCTGGCTCGAGACAATAACATAAATTTGCCAGCAAGTCGGGCTCGAGATGCTAAAATAAATATGTGAGCATGTCGGACTCGGGACTACAAAATAAATAAGCGAGTGTGTCGGGATCAAAATGATAAAATAAATAAGAGAGCATGTCAGGCTCGAGACAATAAAATAAAATTGCGAGCATGTTGGGCTCGAGACGATAAAATAAATATTCGAGCATGTAGGGCTTGAGACGATATAATAAATTTGCGAGCATTTTAGGCTCGAGATGATAAAATAAATATGCGAGCATGTCGGGCTCGAGAAGATAAAATAAATCTACGATCTTGTCTGGCTCGAGACGATAAAAAAATATGTGAGCCTGTCGGGTTCGAGACGGTAAAAATAGATATGCGAGCATGTCGGGCTCGAGACGATAAAAAATAAATATGTGAGCATGTCGGGCTCAAGATTATAAAAATAAATATGCGAGCATGTTGGGTTATAGACGATAAAAATAATTAAGTGAGCTTGTCAGGCTCGAAAAGAAAAAATAAATATGCGAGCATGTCTGGCTTGAGACGATAAAATAAATATGTGAGCATGTCGGGATCGAGATGTTAAAATAATTATGCGAGCATTTCAGACTCGGGACGATAAAATAAATTTGGGGCTCGAGACGATCAAAATAAATATGTGAGTTTGTCAGGCTTTAGATCATAAAAATAAATATGCGAGATTGTCAAGTTGGAGACGATAAAATAAATATGGGAGCTTGTCAGGCTCGAGATGACAAATAAATATGCGAGCATGTCTGAGTCTAAACAATAAAAATAAATATTCGAGCATGTTGGGCTCGAGACAATAAAACAGATATGTGAGTGTTTCGGGGTCGAGACGGTAAAATAAATATGTAAGCATGTAAGGCTCAAGAGGATAAAATAAATTTGCGAGCATGTCGGGCTCGAGGTGACAAAAAATATGTGACCATGTCGGACTCGAGAAGATAAAATAAATCTGCTAGCATGTCTGGCTCGAGAGGGTAAAAAAATATCAGAGGCAGTCGGGCTCGAGACGATAAAAATAAATTTGTGAGCATGTCTTGCTCCATATATTCGAGCATGTCGGGCTCCGGACGATAAAATTAAATAAGCGAGTGTGTCGGGCTCGAGAAGATAAAATTAAAATGCGACCGGGGCTTGAGACGATATAAAGATGCGAGCATGTCGGGGTGGAGACGATAAAACAAATATGCGAGCATGTAGGGGTCGAGATGATAAAATAAATTTGCGAGCATGTAGGGTTCGAGACGATAAAACAAATATGCAAGCATGTCGGGCTCGAGAAGATAAAATAAATCTGCGAGCAAGTCTGTCTCTAGACGATAAATAAATATGCGAGCATGCGGGCTCAAGATGATAAAAATAAATATTAGAGCATGTTGGGCTCTAGACCATTAAAATAAATATGTGAGCTTGTCATGCTCAAATTGAAAAAATAAATATGCGAGCATGTCGGGCTCGAGACGATAAAAATAAATATTCGAGCATGCTAGGCTCTAGACGCTAAAATAAATATGCGTGTGTGTCGGGCTAGAGACAATAAAATAAATATGCGAGCATGTAGGGGTCGACACTATAAAGTAAATATGTGAGCATGTCATGCTCGAGACAATAAAAATAAAAATGCGAGCTTGTCGGGCTCGTGACCATAAAAATAAAAATGCGAGTATGTCAGGTTGGAGACGATAAAATAAATATGAGAGCTTGTTAGGCTCGGGAATATAAAAATAAATATGCGAGCTTGATAAAATAAATTTATCAACAAGTCGGGTTTAAGACGTCAAAATAAATATGCTAGCATGTCGGGCTCGAGACAATAAAATAAATTTGTGAGCATGTCGGGCTAGAGACGGTAATATAAATAAGCGAGCATGTCGAACTCTAGACGGTAAAATAAAAATACGAGCAAGTCGGGCTCTAGATGATGAATAAATATGCGAGCATGTCGGGCTAGAGAAGATAAAATAAATATGCGAGACTGCCGGGTTCCAGACGATAAAGAAAATATGCGAGCCTGTCGGTCTCGAGACGTTAAAATAGATATGCGAGCATTTCGGGCTCGAGGCGGTAAAATAAATATGCGAGTTTGTCAGCCTCGAGACGATAAAAATTAATATGCGAACATTTCAGGCTTGAAACGATAAAAATATATATGCCAGCATGTCTGGATGAAGATGATAAAATAAATACATGAGCATGTTGGGCTCGAGACGTTAAAAATAAATTTGTAAGCGTGTCGGGATCGAGACGATAAAAATAAATTTGCGAGCTTGTCGAGCTCTAGACGATAAAATAAATATGCTAGCTTGTCAGGCTAAAGACGATAAAAATAAATATGCGAGCTTGACGGGCTTGAGTCGATAAAATAAATTTGCTAGCAAGTCTGGCTCGAGACAATAACATAAATTTGCCAGCAAGTCGGGCTCGAGATGCTAAAATAAATATGTGAGCATGTCGGACTCGGGACTACAAAATAAATAAGCGAGTGTGTCGGGATCAAAATGATAAAATAAATAAGAGAGCATGTCAGGCTCGAGACAATAAAATAAAATTGCGAGCATGTTGGGCTCGAGACGATAAAATAAATATTCGAGCATGTAGGGCTTGAGACGATATAATAAATTTGCGAGCATTTTAGGCTCGAGATGATAAAATAAATATGCGAGCATGTCGGGCTCGAGAAGATAAAATAAATCTACGATCTTGTCTGGCTCGAGACGATAAAAAAATATGTGAGCCTGTCGGGTTCGAGACGGTAAAAATAGATATGCGAGCATGTCGGGCTCGAGACGATAAAAAATAAATATGTGAGCATGTCGGGCTCAAGATTATAAAAATAAATATGCGAGCATGTTGGGTTATAGACGATAAAAATAATTAAGTGAGCTTGTCAGGCTCGAAAAGAAAAAATAAATATGCGAGCATGTCTGGCTTGAGACGATAAAATAAATATGTGAGCATGTCGGGATCGAGATGTTAAAATAATTATGCGAGCATTTCAGACTCGGGACGATAAAATAAATTTGGGGCTCGAGACGATCAAAATAAATATGTGAGTTTGTCAGGCTTTAGATCATAAAAATAAATATGCGAGATTGTCAAGTTGGAGACGATAAAATAAATATGGGAGCTTGTCAGGCTCGAGATGACAAATAAATATGCGAGCATGTCTGAGTCTAAACAATAAAAATAAATATTCGAGCATGTTGGGCTCGAGACAATAAAACAGATATGTGAGTGTTTCGGGGTCGAGACGGTAAAATAAATATGTAAGCATGTAAGGCTCAAGAGGATAAAATAAATTTGCGAGCATGTCGGGCTCGAGGTGACAAAAAATATGTGACCATGTCGGACTCGAGAAGATAAAATAAATCTGCTAGCATGTCTGGCTCGAGAGGGTAAAAAAATATCAGAGGCAGTCGGGCTCGAGACGATAAAAATAAATTTGTGAGCATGTCTTGCTCCATATATTCGAGCATGTCGGGCTCCGGACGATAAAATTAAATAAGCGAGTGTGTCGGGCTCGAGAAGATAAAATTAAAATGCGACCGGGGCTTGAGACGATATAAAGATGCGAGCATGTCGGGGTGGAGACGATAAAACAAATATGCGAGCATGTAGGGGTCGAGATGATAAAATAAATTTGCGAGCATGTAGGGTTCGAGACGATAAAACAAATATGCAAGCATGTCGGGCTCGAGAAGATAAAATAAATCTGCGAGCAAGTCTGTCTCTAGACGATAAATAAATATGCGAGCATGCGGGCTCAAGATGATAAAAATAAATATTAGAGCATGTTGGGCTCTAGACCATTAAAATAAATATGTGAGCTTGTCATGCTCAAAATGAAAAAATAAATATGCGAGCATGTCGGGCTCGAGACGATAAAAATAAATATTCGAGCATGCTAGGCTCTAGACGCTAAAATAAATATGCGTGTGTGTCGGGCTAGAGACAATAAAATAAATATGCGAGCATGTAGGGGTCGACACTATAAAGTAAATATGTGAGCATGTCATGCTCGAGACAATAAAAATAAAAATGCGAGCTTGTCGGGCTCGTGACCATAAAAATAAAAATGCGAGTATGTCAGGTTGGAGACGATAAAATAAATATGAGAGCTTGTTAGGCTCGGGAATATAAAAATAAATATGCGAGCTTGATAAAATAAATTTATCAACAAGTCGGGTTTAAGACGTCAAAATAAATATGCTAGCATGTCGGGCTCGAGACAATAAAATAAATTTGTGAGCATGTCGGGCTAGAGACGGTAATATAAATAAGCGAGCATGTCGAACTCTAGACGGTAAAATAAAAATACGAGCAAGTCGGGCTCTAGATGATGAATAAATATGCGAGCATGTCGGGCTAGAGAAGATAAAATAAATATGCGAGACTGTCGGGTTCCAGACGATAAAGAAAATATGCGAGCCTGTCGGTCTCGAGACGTTAAAATAGATATGCGAGCATTTCGGGCTCGAGGCGGTAAAATAAATATGCGAGTTTGTCAGCCTCGAGACGATAAAAATTAATATGCGAACATTTCAGGCTTGAAACGATAAAAATATATATGCCAGCATGTCTGGATGAAGATGATAAAATAAATACATGAGCATGTTGGGCTCGAGACGTTAAAAATAAATTTGTAAGCGTGTCGGGATCGAGACGATAAAAATAAATTTGCGAGCTTGTCGAGCTCTAGACGATAAAATAAATATGCTAGCTTGTCAGGCTAAAGACGATAAAAATAAATATGCGAGCTTGACGGGCTTGAGTCGATAAAATAAATTTGCTAGCAAGTCTGGCTCGAGACAATAACATAAATTTGCCAGCAAGTCGGGCTCGAGATGCTAAAATAAATATGTGAGCATGTCGGACTCGGGACTACAAAATAAATAAGCGAGTGTGTCGGGATCAAAATGATAAAATAAATAAGAGAGCATGTCAGGCTCGAGACAATAAAATAAAATTGCGAGCATGTTGGGCTCGAGACGATAAAATAAATATTCGAGCATGTAGGGCTTGAGACGATATAATAAATTTGCGAGCATTTTAGGCTCGAGATGATAAAATAAATATGCAAGCATGTCGGGCTCTAGAAGATAAAATAAATCTACGATCTTGTCTGGCTCGAGACGATAAAAAAATATGTGAGCCTGTCGGGTTCGAGACGGTTAAAATAGATATGCGAGCATGTCGGGCTCGAGACGATAAAAAATAAATATGTGAGCATGTCGGGCTCAAGATTATAAAAATAAATATGCGAGCATGTTGGGCTATAGACGATAAAAATAATTAAGTGAGCTTGTCAAGCTCGAAAAGAAAAAATAAATATGCGAGCATGTCTGGCTTGAGACGATAAAATAAATATGTGAGCATGTCGGGATCGAGATGTTAAAATAATTATGCGAGCATTTCAGAATCGGGACGATAAAATAAATTTGGGGCTCGAGACGATCAAAATAAATATGTGAGTTTGTCAGGCTTTAGATCATAAAAATAAATATGCGAGCTTGTCAAGTTGGAGACGATAAAATAAATATGGGAGCTTGTCAGGCTCGAGATGACAAATAAATATGCGAGCATGTCTGAGTCTAAACAATAAAAATAAATATTCGAGCATGTTGGGCTCGAGACAATAAAACAGATATGTGAGTGTTTCGGGGTCGAGACGGTAAAATAAATATGTAAGCATGTAAGGCTCAAGAGGATAAAATAAATTTGCGAGCATGTCGGGCTCGAGGTGACAAAAAAATATGTGACCATGTCGGACTCGAGAAGATAAAATAAATCTGCTAGCATGTCTGGCTCGAGAGGGTAAAAAAATATCAGAGGCAGTCGGGCTCGAGACGATAAAAATAAATTTGTGAGCATGTCTTGCTCCATATATTCGAGCATGTCGGGCTCTAGACGATAAAATTAAATAAGCGAGTGTGTCGGGCTCGAGAAGATAAAATTAAAATGCGACCGGGGCTTGAGACGATATAAAGATGCGAGCATGTCGGGGTGGAGACGATAAAACAAATATGCGAGCATGTAGGGGTCGAGATGATAAAATAAATTTGCGAGCATGTAGGGTTCGAGACGATAAAACAAATATGCAAGCATGTCGGGCTCGAGAAGATAAAATAAATCTGCGAGCAAGTCTGTCTCTAGACGATAAATAAATATGCGAGCATGCGGGCTCAAGATGATAAAAATAAATATTAGAGCATGTTGGGCTCTAGACCATTAAAATAAATATGTGAGCTTGTCAGGCTCAAAATGAAAAAATAAATATGCGAGCATGTCGGGCTCGAGACGATAAGAAAAATATGCAAGCTTGTCGTGCTTGAGACAATAAAAAATAAATATGCGAGCTTGTCGGGCTCGAGACGATAAAATAAATATGCAAGCAAGTCGGGCTCGAGACGATAAAATAAATATGCGAGCTTATCGGGCTAGAGACGATAAAATTAATTACGCGAGCATGTCGGGCTCCAGACGATAAAAATAAATATGTGAGCATGTCGGGCTCCAGACGATAAAAAATAAAAATGCAAGTATGTCGTGCTAAAGATGATAAAATAAATACATGTGCATGAAGGGCTCGAAATGATAAAAATCAATTTGTGAGCGTGTCGGGATCGAGACGATAAAAATAAATATACTAGCATGTTGGGCTCGAGACGATAAAAATAAATATTCGAGCATGTCAGGCTTGAAACGATAAACATAAATATGCGAGCTTGTCGGGCTCATAAAAAATAAAATAAATTTGCCAGCATGTCGGGCTAGAGGCGGTAAAATAAATATCTGAGCATGTCGGGATCGAGACAGTAAAATAAATATGCAAGCTTGTCGGGCTCTAGACGCTAAAATAAATATGCGTGCATGTCGGGCTATACACAATAAAATAAATATGCGAGAATGTATGGGTCGAGACGATAAAATAAATTTGTGAGCATGTCGCGCTCGAGACGCTAAAATAAAAATGCGTGCATGTCAGGCTATAAACATTAAAATAAATATGCGAGAATGTATGAGTCAAGACGATAAAATAAATTAGTGAGCATGTCAGGCTCGAGACGATGAAACAAATATGCGAGCACATCGAGATCGAGAAGATAAAATAATTTTGCCAGCATGACGGGTTGGAGTCGTTAAATTAAATACGCGAGCATGTTGGGCTCGCGACTATAAAATAAATATGCAAGCGTGTTAGACTCATAACAATAAAATAAATTTGCGAGCATGTCGGGCTCGAGAAGATAAAAAAATACACGAGCATGTCCTGCTCGAGACGATAAAAATAGATATGCTAGCATGTCGGGTACGAGACGATAAAAAAAATATGTGAGCATGTTGGGATCGAGACGATAAAATAAATATGCGAGCTTGTCGGGGTCTAGACGATAAAATAAATTTATGAGTATGTCGGGCTCGAGACGATAAAAATAAATTCGCGAGCATATCGATCTCAAGACGATAAAGTAAATATGCGACTAGTCGAGCTCGAGACGATATTATAAGTATGCGAGTATGTCGTGCTCGAGACGATAAAAATAAATATGCGAGCATGTCAGTCTCCAGACGATAAAATAAATTTGGGAACTCGTTGGGCTCGAGAAGATAAAATAAATTTGCGAGCATGTCGGGCTCGAGACGTTGAATTAAATATGCGAGCATGTCAGCCTCGAGACGATACAAATAAATATTCGACCATGTTGTCCTTGAGACGATAAAAATAAATATGCGAGCATGTCGAGCTCTGGATGATAAAATATATTTGAGGGCATGTCGAGCTCAAGACGATAAAAATAATTGCAATCATGTCGGGCTCGAGACGATAAAATAAATATGTGAGCTTGTTGGGCTAGAGAGGATAAAACAAATATGCAAGCTTGTCAAGCTCGAGATGAAAAAATAAATTTGCGAGCATGTGTAGCTTGAGACGATAAAATAAATATGCGACCATGTCGTGCACGATACGATAAAGTAAATAGGAGAGCATGTTGGGCTCGAGGCGATAAAAATAAATATGCTAGCATGTCGGGATCGAGATGATAAAATAAATATGTGAGCGTGTTGGGCTCGAGACGATAAAATAAATATGCAAGTATGTCTGGCTCAAGACAATAAAAATAAATATGCTAGGATGTCGGGGTCGAGACGATAAAATTAATATGCGAGCATGTTGGGCTCGAGACTATAAAAATAAATTGGCTTGCATGTCGGGCTAAAGACGATAAAATAAATATGTGAGCTTGTCAGGCTCGAGACGATCTATTAAATAAGCGAGCATGTCATGATCGAGTGAATAAGAGTAAATATGCGAGCATGTCGGGCTCCAGATGATAAAATAAATATGGGAGCCCATCGGTTTCGAGATGATAAAATAGATTTGCGAGCTTGTCGTGCTCAAGACATAAAATTAAATATGCGAGCATGTCGGGCTCGAGACTATAAAAATAAATATGCTAGTGTGTCGGTCTGGAGACGATAAAATAAATATGCGAGCATGTCGGGCTCATAAAAATAAAATAAATTTGGGTGCATGTCGAGCTCTAGATGATAAAATATATTTGAGGGAACGTCGAGCTCAAGATGATAAAAATAATTGCAATCATGTCGGGCTCGAGACGATAAAATAAATATGTGAGCTTGTTGGGCTCGAGCCGATAAAACTAATATGCAAGCTTGTCAAGCTCGAGATGAAAAAATAAATTTGCGAGCATGTGTAGCTTGAGACGATAAAATAAATATGCTAGCATGTCATGCACGATACGATAAAGTAAATATGAGAGCATGCTGGGCTTGAGGCGATAAAAATAAATATGCTAGCATGTCGGGCTCGAGACGATAAAATAAATATGTGAGCGTGTCGGGCACGAGACGATAAAATAAATATGCGTGCATGTCTGGCTCGAGACAATAAAAATAAATAAGCAAGGATGTCGGGGTCGACACGATAAAATTAATTTGCGAGCATGTTGGGCTCGAGACGATAAAAATAAATTTGCTTGCATGTCGGGCTAAAGACTATAAAATAAATATGCGAGCTTTTCAGGCTCGAGACGATATATTAAATAAGCGTGCATGTCATGCTCGAGTCAATACAAATTAATATGCGAGCATGTCGGGCTCTAGAGGATAAAATATTTTTGGGAGCCCTTCGTGCTCGAGAAGATAAAATAGATTTGCGAGATTGTCTGGCTCAAGACATAAAATTAAATATGCGAGCATGTCGGGCTCGAGACTATAAAATAAACATGCGAGCGTGTCGGGCTGGAGACGATAAAATAAATATGCGAGCATGTCGGGCTCATAAAAATAAAATAAATTTGGGAGCATGTCAGGCTCGAGCTGGTAAAGTAAATATGCGAGCATGTCGGGCTCAAGATGGTAAAATAAATATGCGAGCATGTCGAGCTCTAGACTCTAAAATAAATATGCGAGCATCTCTGGCTCAAGCCGATAAAGTAAATATTCGAGCATGTAGGGCTTGAGATAATAAATTAAATTTGTGAGCATGTTGGGCTAGACACGATAAAATAAATATATAAGCATGTCTGGCTCGAGAAGATAAAATAAATCTACGAGCAAGTCGGGGTGGAGATGAAAAGCAATTTCGAGCATGTCAGGATGGAGTCGTTAAATTAAATACGCGAGCATGTCGGGCTCGCGACTATAAAATAAATATGCAAGCATGTCAGGCTCATAACAATAAAATAAATTTCCGAGCATGTCGGGCTCGAGAAGATAAAAAAATACGCGAGCATGTCCGGCTCGAGACGATAAAAATAGATTTGCTAGCATGTCGGGCACGAGACGATAAAAAAAATATGCGAGCATGTTGGGACCGAGACGATAAAAATAAATATACGAGCATGTTGGGCTCGAGACGATAAAAATAAATATTCGAGCATGTTAGGCTTGAAACGATAAAAATAAATATGCGAGCTTGTCGGGCTCATAAAAATAAAATAAATTTGGCAGCATGTCGGGCTCGAGGCGGTAAAATAAATATCTAAGCATGTCGGGCTCGAGACAGTAAAATAAATATGCAAGCTTGTTGGGCTCTAGACTCTAAAATAAATATGCATGCATGTCGGGCTATAGACAATAAAATAAATATGCGAGAATGTATGAGTCAAGACGATAAAATAAATTTGTGTGCAAGTCGGGCACGAGACGATAAAACAAATACGCGAGCACGTCGAGATCAAGAAGATAAAATAAATCTGCGAGCAATTCGGTCTCTAGACGATAAAAAAATTGCGAGCTTGTCAAGCTCGAGTCCATAATATAAATAGGCATGCATGACAGGCTCGAGACGATAAATTAAATTTGTGAGAGTGTCGTGCTCGAGACGATAAAAATAAATATGCGAGCTTGTCGGGCTCGAGACCATAAAATTAAAAATGTGAGTTTGTCAGGTTGGAGACGATAAAATAAATATGAGAGCTTGTTATGCTCGGGAATATAAAAATAAATATGCGAGCTTGATAAAATAAATTTATCAGCAAGTCGGGCTCAAGACGTTAAAATAAATATGCTAGCATGTCGGGCTCGAGACAATAAAATAAATTTGTGAGCATGTCGGGCTGGAGACGGTAATATAAATATGCGAGCATGTCGGGCTCCAGACGGTAAAATAAAAATGCGAGCATGTCGGCCTCTAGATGATAAATAAATATGCGAGCATGTCGGACTAGAGACGATAAAGAAAATATTCGAGCCTGTCAGTCTCGAGACTATAAAAATAGATATGCGAGCATTTTGGGGTCAAGACATTAATATAAATATTCGAGCTTGTCAGCCTCGAGACGATAAAAAAATTTCCGAACATGTCAGGCTTGAAACGATAAAAATATATATGCGAGCATGTCTGGATCAAGATGATAAAATAAATACATGAGCATGTCAGTCTCGAGACGATAAAATAAATATGTGAGCATGTGGGGCTTGAAATGATAAAATAAATATGCGATGATAAATATTCGAGCTTGTCAGCCTCGAGACGATAAAAAATTTTCCGAACATGTCAGGCTTGAAACGATAAAAATATATATGCGAGCATGTCTGGTTCAAGATGATAAAATAAATACATGAGCATGTCAGTCTCGAGACGATAAAATAAATATGTGAGCATGTGGGGCTTGAAATGATAAAATAAATATGCGATGGTGTCGGCCTAAAGACGATAAAATAAATACATGAGCTTGTCGTGCTTGAGACGATGAAATAAATGTGCGAGCATGTCAAACTCAACACGATAAAATAAATATGAGAGCTTGTCGGGCTCGAGACGTTAAAATAAATATACTAGGGTGTCAGACTCGATACGATAAAATAAATATGCGAGTGTGTCGGGTTTGAGATGGCAGTAAATAAAGATATGCGAGCATGTCGGGCTTGTTAGGTTGGAGACTATAAAATAATTATGAGAGGTTGTTAGGTTCGGGAATATAAAAATAAATATGTGAGCTTGATAAAATAAATTTATCGGCAAGTCGGGCTCCAGACGGTAAAATTAAAATGCGAGCATGTCGGGCTCAAGATGATAAATAAATATGCGAGCATGTCGGGCTCGAGAAGAAAAAATAAATATGCGAGCCTGTCGGGATCGAGACGGTAAAGAAAATATGCGAGCCAATCGGTCTCGAAACGATAAAAATAGATATGTGAGCATTACGGGCTCGAGACGGTTAAATAAATATGCGAGCTTATCAGCCTCGAGACGATAAAAATTAATATATGAACATTTCAGGCTTGAAACGATAAAAATATATATGCCAGCATGTCTGGATGAAGATGATAAAATAAATACATGAGCATGTTGGGCTCGAGACGTTAAAAATAAATTTGTAAGCGTGTCGGGATCGAGACGATAAAAATAAATATACGAGCATGTTGGGCTCGAGACGATAAAAATAAATATTTGAGCATTTCAGGCTTGAAACGAAAAAAATAAATATGTGAGCTTGTCGGGCTCATAAAAATAAAATAAATTTGCCAGCATGTCGGGCTCGAGGCGGTAAAATAAGTATCTGAGCATGTCGTGCTCGAGACAGTAAAATAAATATGCAAGCATGTCGGGCTCTAGACGCTAAAATAAATATAAGTGCATGTCAGGCTAGAGACAATAAAATAAATATGCGAGCATGTAGGGGTCGAGACGCTAAAATAAATTTGCGAGCATGTAGGGGTCGAGATGATAAAACTAATATGCGAGCACGTTGGGATCGAGAAGATAAAATAAATCTATGAGCAATTTGGTCTCTAGAAGATAAAAGAATTGCGAGCTTGTCTGGCTCGAGATCATAAAAATAAATAGGCATGCATGTCAGGCTCGAGACGATAAATTAAATTTGTGAGAGTGTTGTGCTCGAGACGTTAAAAATAAATATGCGAATTTGTCGGGCTCGAGACCTTAAAATTATAAATGCGAGTTTGTCAAGTTGGAGACGATAAAATAAATATGAGAGCTTGTTAGGCTCGGGAATATAAAAATAAATATGCGAGCCTAATAAAATAAATTTATGAGCAAGTCGGACTAAAGACGTTAAAATAAATATGCTAGCATGTCGGGCTCGAGACAATAAAATAAATTTGTGAGCATGTCGGGCTGGAGACGGTAATATAAATATGCGAGCATGTCGGTCTCCAGACGGTAAAATAAAAATGCGAGCATGTCGGCCTCTAGATGATAAATAAATATGCGAGCATTTCAGTCTCGAGACTATAAAAATAGATATGCGAGCATTTCAGGGTCGAGACGGTAAAATAAATGTGCGAGCTTGTCAGCCTCGAGACGATAAAAAAATATTCGAACATGTCAGGCTTGAAATGATAATAATATATATGCGAGCATGTCTAGATGAGGATGATAAAATAAATACATGAGCATGTCGGGCTCGAGACGATAAAAATAAATTTGCAAGCATGTCATCCTCAAGACGATAAAAATAAATATACGAGAATGTTGGGCTCGAGATGATAAAAATAAATATTCGAGCATGTCAGGCTTGAAACGATAAAAATAATTATGCGAGCTTGTCGGGCTCATAAAAATAAAATAAATTTGCCACCATGTCGGGCTCGAGGCGGTAAAAGAAATATCTGAACATGTCGGGCTCGAGACAGTAAAATAACTCTTCAAGCACGTCGGGCTCTAGACGCTAAAATAAATATGCGTGCATGTCGGGCTAGAGACAATAAAATAAATATGCGAGCATGTAGGGGTCGAGACGATAAAATAAATTTGTGAGCATGTCGGGCTTGAGACGATAAAACAAATATGCAAGCACGTTGGGATCGAGAAGATAAAATAGATGTGTGAGCAATTCGGTCTCTAGAAGATAAAAAAATTGCGAGTTTGTCGGGCTCGAGACCTTAAAATAAATAGGCATTAATGTCAGGCTCGAGACGATAAATTAAATTTGTGAGCGTGTAGTGCTCGAGACGATAGAAATAAATATACGAGCATGTTGGGCTCGAGAAGATAAAAATAAATATTCGAGCATGTCAGGCTTGAAACTATAAAAATAAATATGCGAGCTTGTCGGGCTGACAAAAATAAAATAAATTTGCCACCATGTCGAGCTCGAGTCGGTAAAATATATATATGAGCATGTCAGGCTCGAGACAATAAAATAAATATGCAAGCACGTCGACTCTAGACGCCAAAATAAATATGCGTGCATGTCCAGCTAGAGACAATAAAATAAATATGCGAGCATGTAGGGGTCGAGACGATAAAATAAATTTGTGAGCATGTGGGGCTCGAGACGATAAAACAAATATGCGAGCACGTCGGGATCGATAAGATAAAATAAATCTGCAAGCAATTCGGTCTCTAGACGATAACAAAATTGTAAGCTTGTCGGGGTCGAGACCATAAAAATAAATAAGCATGCATGTCAGGCTCGAGACGATAAAAATAAATATGCGAGTTTGTCGGGCTCGAGACCTTAAAATTAAAAATGCGAGTTTGTAAGGTTGGAGACGATAAAATAAATATGAGAGCTTGTTAGGCTCAGGAATATAAATATAAATATGCAGCTTATTAAAATAAATTTATCAGCAAGTCGGGCTCAAGACGTTAAAATAAATATGCTAGCATGTCAGGCTCGAGACAATAAAATAAATTTGTGTGCATGTCGGGCTGGAGACGTTAATATAAATATGCGAGCATGTCGGACTCTAGATGGTAAAATAAAAATGCGAGCATGTCGGGCTCTAGATGATAAATAAATATGCAAGCATGTCGGGCTCGAGATGTTAAAAATAAATTTGTAAGCGTGTCGGGCTCGAGACGATAAAAATAAATATACGAGCATGTTGGGCTCGAGACGATAAAAAAAAATATTCGAGCATGTCAGGCTTGAAACGATAAAATAAATATGCGAGCTTGTCGTGCTCATAAAAATAAAATAAATTTGCCACCATGTCGGGCTCGAGGCGTAAAATAAATATCTGAGCATGTCTGGCTCGAGACAGTAAAATAATTATGCAAGCATGTCGGGCTCTAGACACTAAAATAAATATGCGTGCATGTCGGGCTCGAGACGAAAAAAAGAAATATGCGAGCTTGTCGGGCTTCAGACCATAAAAATAAATATACGAGCTTGTCGGGTTGGAGACAATAAAATTTAATATGCGAGCTTGTCAAGATCGAGACGTCAAAAATAAATATGTGAGCTTGATAAAATAAATTTTTCAGCATGACGAGCACGAGACGTTAAAATAAACTTGCAGAATGTCGTGCTCGAGACTATAAAATTAATATGCGTGCGTGTCGGTCTTGAGAAATTAAAAAAATATGTGAGCTTGTCAAGCTCGAGACGATAAAAATAAATATGCGAGCTTGATAAAATAAATTTGTTAGAAGTCGGGCTCTGGACGGTAAAATAAATTTGCGAGTATGTCGAGCTCAGAAGGTAAAGTAAATATGCGAGCATGTTGGGCTCTAGACGGTAAAATAAAAATGAGTGCATGTCGGGCTCTACATGATAAAATAAATATGCGAGCATGTTAGGCTCGAGACGATAAAATAAATATGCGAGCATGTCAGGCTCGAGACGATAAAAACATATGTGAGCATGTCGTGCTCAAGAAGATAAAAATAAGTATGCGAGCATGTCGGGCTCGAGACGATAAAAAATAAAAATGTGAGCATGTCGGGCTCAAGATGATAAAATATATACGTGAGTATGTCGGGCTCGAGACGATAAAAATAAATTTGCGAGGGTGTCGGGCTCGAGAGGATAAAATAATTTTACGAGCATGTTGGTGATCGGACGATAAAAATAAATATTCGAGCGTGTTTGGCTTGAGAAGATAAAATGAATATATGAGCATGTCGGGCTCGAGACGATAAAAATAAATGTGAGCATGTCAGACTCTAGGCGATAAAAATAAATTTGCAAGCAAGTCGGGCACGAGACGATAAAATAAATATGCGATCTTGTCGGGTTTTAGACAATAAAATAAATATGCGTGCTTATGGGGATCAAGACGGTAAAATAAATATGCGAGCATGTCCGGCTCGAGAAGATAAAATAAATATGCGAGCATGTCTAGATCAAGTGGACAAAATAAATATGTGAGCATGTCGGGCTCGAGACGATAAAAAAATATGCGAGCATGTCGGGCTCCTAACGATAATATGAATTTGGGAGCCTGTCGTCCTTGAGACAATAAAATAAAAATGTGAACATGTCAGGCTCGAGACGATAAAATAAATATGCGAGTGTGTCGGGCTCGATAATATAAAATAAATTTTTGTGCTTGTCAGGCTCAAGACAATAAAATAAATATGCGAATACTTTGCGATCGAGACGATAAAAATAAATTTGGGAACGTGTCGGGCTAGAGATGATAAAATAAATATGCGAGCTTGTAGGGCTCGAGAAGATAAAATAAATATGCGAGATTGTCCGGCTTGAGACGATAAAATAAATATGCGAAATGTCGAGCTTGAGACGATAAAAATAAATTTGGGACCTTGTCGGGCTCGAGACGTTAAAAATAAAAATGCGAGTTTGTCGGGCTCGAGACCTTAAAATTAAAAATGTGAGTTTGTTAGTTTGGAGACGATAAAATAAATATGAGAGCTTGTTAGGCTCGGGAATATAAAAATAAATATGCGAGCTTGATAAAATAAATTTATCAGCAAGTCGGACTCAAGACGTTAAAATAAATAAGCTAGCATGTCGGGCTCGAGACAATAAAGTAAATTTGTGAGCATGTCGGGTTGGAGACGCTAATATAAATATTCGAGCATGTCAGACTCCAGACGGTAAAATAAAAATGCGAGCATGTCCGGCTCTAGATGATAAATAAATATGCCAGCATGTCGGGCTCGAGAAGATAAAATAAATATGCGAGCCTGTCGGGCTCGAGACGATAAAGAAAATATGCGAGACTGTCAGTGTCGAGACGATAAAAATAGATATGCGAGCATTTCAGGCTCGAGACGGTAAAGTAAATATGCGAGCTTGTCAGCCTCGAGAAGATAAAAATTAATATGAGAAAATGTCGGGCTTGAAACGATAAAAATATATATGCGAGCATGTCGGGATCAAGATGATAAAATAAATACATGAGCATGTCGGGCTCGAGACGATAAAAATAAATTTGCAAGCGTGTCAGCCTCAAGACAATAAAAATAAATATACGAGCATGTTGGGCTCGAGACGATAAAAATAAATATTCGAGCATGTTAGTCTTGAAGCGATAAAAATAAATATGCGTGCTTGTCGGGCTCATAAAAATAAAATAAATTTGCCACCATGTCGGGCTCGAGGTGGTAAAATAAATATGCAAGCTTGTCCCCCTCAAGACAATAAAAATTAATATGCGAACATGTCAGGCTTGAGACAATAAAAATATATAGGCGAGCATGTATGGATCAAGATGATAAAATTAATACATGAGCATGTCGGGCTCAAGACGATAAAAATAAATTTGCATGCGTGTCGGGCTCGAGACGATAGAAATAAATATACGAGCATGTTGGGCTCGAGAAGATAAAAATAAATATTCGAGCATGTCAGGCTTGAAACTATAAAAATAAATATGCGAGCTTGTCGGGCTGACAAAAATAAAATAAATTTGCCACCATGTCGAGCTCGAGTCGGTAAAATATATATATGAGAATGTCAGGCTCGAGACAATAAAATAAATATGCAAGCACGTCGACTCTAGACGCCAAAATAAGTATGCGTGCATTTCCAGCTAGAGACAATAAAATAAATATGCGAGCATGTAGGGGTCGAGACGATAAAATAAATTTGTGAGCATGTGGGGCTCGAGACGATAAAATAAATATGCGAGCACGTCGGGATCGATAAGATAAAATAAATCTGCAAGCAATTCGGTCTCTAGACGATAACAAAATTGTGAGCTTGTCGGGGTCGAGACCATAAAAATAAATAAGCATGCATGTCAGGCTCGAGATGATAAAAATAAATATGCGAGTTTGTCGGGCTCGAGACCTTAAAATTAAAAATGCGAGTTTGTAAGGTTGGAGACGATAAAATAAATATGAGAGCTTGTTAGGCTCGGGAATATAAATATAAATATGCAGCTTATTAAAATAAATTTATCAGCAAGTCGGGCTCAAGACGTTAAAATAAATATGCTAGCATGTCAGGCTCGAGACAATAAAATAAATTTGTGTGCATGTCGGGCTGGAGACGTTAATATAAATATGCGAGCATGTCGGACTCTAGATGGTAAAATAAAAATGCGAGCATGTCGGGCTCTAGATGATAAATAAATATGCAAGCATGTCGGGCTCGAGATGTTAAAAATAAATTTGTAAGCGTGTCGGGCTCGAGACGATAAAAATAAATATACGAGCATGTTGGGCTCGAGACGATAAAAATAAATATTCGAGCATGTCAGGCTTGAAACGATAAAATAAATATGCGAGCTTGTCGGGCTCATAAAAATAAAATAAATTTGCCACCATGTCGGGCTCGAGGCGTAAAATAAATATCTGAGCATGTCTGGCTCGAGACAGTAAAATAATTATGCAAGCATGTCGGGCTCTAGACACTAAAATAAATATGCGTGCATGTCGGGCTCGAGACGAAAAAAAGAAATATGCGAGCTTGTCGGGCTTCAGACCATAAAAATAAATATACGAGCTTGTCGGGTTGGAGACAATAAAATTTAATATGCGAGCTTGTCAAGATCGAGACGTCAAAAATAAATATGTGAGCTTGATAAAATAAATTTTTCAGCATGACGAGCACGAGACGTTAAAATAAACTTGCAGAATGTCGTGCTCGAGACTATAAAATTAATATGCGTGCGTGTCGGTCTTGAGAAATTAAAAAAATATGTGAGCTTGTCAAGCTCGAGACGATAAAAATAAATATGCGAGCTTGATAAAATAAATTTGTTAGAAGTCGGGCTCTAGACGGTAAAATAAATTTGCGAGTATGTCGAGCTCAGAAGGTAAAGTAAATATGCGAGCATGTTGGGCTCTAGACGGTAAAATAAAAATGAGTGCATGTCGGGCTCTACATGATAAAATAAATATGCGAGCATGTTAGGCTCGAGACGATAAAATAAATATGCGAGCATGTCAGGCTCGAGACGATAAAAACATATGTGAGCATGTCGTGCTCAAGAAGATAAAAATAAGTATGCGAGCATGTCGGGCTCGAGACGATAAAAAATAAAAATGTGAGCATGTCGGGCTCAAGATGATAATATATATACGTGAGTATGTCGGGCTCGAGACGATAAAAATAAATTTGCGAGGGTGTCGGGCTCGAGAGGATAAAATAATTTTACGAGCATGTTGGTGATCGGACGATAAAAATAAATATTCGAGCGTGTTTGGCTTGAGAAGATAAAATGAATATATGAGCATGTCGGGCTCGAGACGATAAAAATAAATGTGAGCATGTCAGACTCTAGGCGATAAAAATAAATTTGCAAGCAAGTCGGGCACGAGACGATAAAATAAATATGCGATCTTGTCGGGTTTTAGACAATAAAATAAATATGCGTGCTTCTGGGGATCAAGACGGTAAAATAAATATGCGAGCATGTCCGGCTCGAGAAGATAAAATAAATATGCGAGCATGTCTAGATCAAGTGGATAAAATAAATATGTGAGCATGTCGGGCTCGAGACGATAAAAAAATATGCGAGCATGTCGGGCTCCTAACGATAATATGAATTTGGGAGCCTGTCGTCCTTGAGACAATAAAATAAAAATGTGAACATGTCAGGCTCGAGACGATAAAATAAATATGCGAGTGTGTCAGGCTCGATAATATAAAATAAATTTTTGTGCTTGTCAGGCTCGAGACAATAAAATAAATATGCGAATACTTTGCGATCGAGACGATAAAAATAAATTTGGGAACGTGTCGGGCTCGAGATGATAAAATAAATATGCGAGCTTGTAGGGCTCGAGAAGATAAAATAAATATGCGAGATTGTCCGGCTTGAGACGATAAAATAAATATGCGAAATGTCGAGCTTGAGACGATAAAAATAAATTTGGGACCTTGTCGGGCTTGAGACGATGAAATAAATATGCGACAGTCTGCCTCTAGACGATAAAAATAAATATGAGAGCATGTCGGGCTCGAGACGATAAAAGTAAATATCCGAGTTTCTCGGGCTCGAGACGAAAAAATAAATATGCGAGCTTGTCAGGCTCAAGACGATAAAATAAATATGTGAGCGTTTCGTACTTGAGACGATAAAAGAAATATTGGAGATTATCGGACTCGAGACGATAAAATAAATATGCGAGCATGTTTGGTTCGAAATGAAAAAAATAAATATGCGAGCTTTTCAGGCTCTTAACAGTAAAATAAATTTATGAGCTTGTTGGGTTTGAGACGATGAAAAATAAATTTGCGAGCACGTCGGGCTCAAGAAGATAAAATAAATATGCGCGCATGTCGGGCTCGAGATGATAAAAATAAATTTGCGAGCGTGTCAGGCTCGAGACGATAAAAATTAATATACGCGCATGATGGGGTCGAGATGATAAAAATAAATATTTGAGCATGATTGGCTTGAGAATATAAAATTAATATGCGAGCCTGTCAGGATCGAGACGATAAAAATAAATGCAAGCATGTCGGGTCTATGCGATAAAATAAATATGCGAGCATGTCGGGCTCAAGTAGATAAAGTAAATAAGTGAGCTTATTGGGCTCAAGACAATAAAATAAATATGCAAATATGTCGGGATCGAGACGATGGAAATAAATTGGGAACGTTCGGGCTCAAGATAATAAAATAAATATGCGAGCATGTCGGGCTCAAGAGGGTAAAATAAATATGCGTGTCTCTAGACGATAAAATAAATATATGAGCATGTCTGGCTCGAGACGATAAAATAAATATGCAATCATGTCGGGCTCGAGACGATAAAAAAAATTTGCGAGCTTGTCTTGCTCGAGACGATAAAAATAAATATCCGAGCATGTCGAGCTCGTAACGATAAAATAAATATGCAAGCATGTCGAGCTCAAGACGATAAAATAAATGTGCATGCTTATCGGGCTAGAGACGATAAATTAAATCTCCCATCATGTCGGGCACCACATGATAAATAAATAAGTGGGCATGTCGAGCTCGAGACGATAAAAAATAAATTTGTGAGCATGTCGGGCTCGAGACGATAAAAATAAATTTGCAAGCGTGTCGGAATCGAGACGATAAAAATAAATATATGAGCATGTTGGGACCGAGACGATAAAAATAAATATTCAAGCATGTTTAGCTTGAGAAGATAAAATAAATATGTGAGCTTGTCGGGCTCGATACGATAAAAATAAATGCGAGCATGTCGGGTCTAGGCGATAGAAATAAATATGCGAGCATGTCGGGTTTGAGACGATAAAATAAATAAGCGAGCGTGTCGGGTTTGAGACGATAAAATAAATATTCGAGCATGTCGGGTTCTAGACGATAAAATAAATATGCGAGCATGTCTGGATCAAGAGGATAAAATAAACATGTGATCATGTCGGGCTCGAGACGATTAAAAAAAATATGCGAGCCCGTCGTGCTCGAGACTATAAAAGGAATTTGTGAGCTTTTCGTGCTCGAGACGATAAAATAATTATGTGAGCATGTCGGGCTCGAGATGATCAAATAAATAAGCGAGCGTGTCGGGATCGAGAAGATAAAGTAAATAAGTGAGTTTGTTGGGCTCGAGTCAATGGAAATAAATTGGGAACGTTCGGGCTCGAGATGATAAAAAAAATATGCGAGCTTGTAATAACCGAGAAGATAAAATAAATATGTGAGCTTCTCGGGCGTGAGACAATAAAATAAATATGCGATCATGTTGAGCTTGAGACGATAAAATAAATATGCGAGCATGTTTGGTTCAAAATGATAAAAATAAATTTGTGAGCGTGTCAGGCTCGAGACGATAAAAATAAATATACGAGCATGTTGGGATCGAGATGATAAAAATAAATATTCGAGCATGTTTGGCTTGAGAATATAAAATAAATATGCGAGCCTGTCGGGCTCGAGAAGATAAAATAAATATGCGAGCATGTCTGGATTAAGAGGATTAATAAATATGTGATCATGTCGGGCTTGAGGGGATAAAAATAAATGCGAGCGTGTCGGGTTTGAGACGATAAAATAAATATGCGAGCATGTCTGGATGTATAGGATAAAATAAATATGTGATCATGTCGGGCTCGAGACGACAAAAAAAAATATGCGAGCCCGTTGTGCTGGAGACGATAAAATGAACTTGTGAGCCTGTCGTGCTCTAGACGATAAAATAAATATGTGAGCATGTCGGGTTCGAGACGATAAAATAAATATGCGAGCATGTCAGGCTCGAGAAGATAAAGTAAATAAGTGAGCTTGTTGGGCTCGAGATAATAAAATAAATATGCGAGCATGTCGGGCTCTAGAGGGTAAAATAAATACGCGTGTCTCTAGACGATAAAATAAATATGTGAGCATGTATGGCTCGAGACGATAAAATAAATATGCGAACATGTAGGGCTCGAGATGATAAAATAAATTTGCGAGCAAGTATGGCTCGAGACGATAAAATAAATATGCAATCATGTCGGGCTCGAGATGATAAAAAAAATATGCGTGCTTGTCTTGCTCGAGACGATAAAAATAAATATGTGAGCATGTCGGGCTCGTGATGATAAAATAAAGATTCAAGCATGTCGATCTCAAGACGATAAAATAAATTTGCGTGCTTATCGGGCTAGTGACGATAAATTAAATCTCCGAACATGTCGGGAACCAAACGATAAATAAATAAGTGAGCCCGTCGTGCTCGAGAAGATAAAATAAATATGTGAGCATGTCGGGCTCGAGACGATAAAATAAATATGCGAGCGTGTCGGGCTCGAGAAGATAAATTAAATAAGTGAGTTTGTTGGGCTCAAGTCGATGGAAATAAATTTTGAATGTTCGGGCTCGAGATGATAAAATAAATATTCGAGCTTGTAGGAATCGAGAAGATAAAATAAATATGAGAGTTTCTCGGGCTTGAGACGATAAAATAAATATGCTATCATGTCGAGTTTGAGACGATAAAAATAAATTTGGGAGCATGTCGGGCTCGAGACAATGAAATAAATATGCAATATTGTCGAGCTCGAAACGATAGAATAAATATGTGAGAATGTCAGGCTCGAGACGATAAAATAAATGTTAGAGCATGTCAGGCTCTATAGGATAAAATAAGTATGCGAGCATGTCAGGCTCTAGACGATAAAATAATATGAGAGCATGTCGGGCTCGAGATGATAAAAGTAAATATCCGAGTTTATCGGGCTCGAGACGATAAAATAAATATGCAAGCTTGTCAGGCTCGAGACGATAAAATAAATATGTGAGCGTTTCGGACACGAGACTATAAAATAAATATGGGAGATTGTCGGGCTCGAGACGGTAAAATAAATATGCGAGCATTTTAGCTCGAAATGATAAAAATAAATATGCGAGCTTTTCAGGCACATAATAGTAAAATAAATTTGCGAGCATGTCGGGTTCCAGACAATAAAATAAATATCTAAGCATGTCAGGCTCGAGACAGTAAAATAAATATTCAAGCAGGTCGGGCTGTAGACGGTAAAACAAATATGCGAGAATGTCGGGCTAGAGACTATAAATTAAATATGCGAGCATGTGAGGCTCCACACGATAAAAGTAAATATGCGAGCATGTCGATCTCGAGAAGATAAAGTAAATATGCGAGCAGGTTATGCTCGATACGATAAAAAAAATATGCGAGAATGTTGGGATTGAGACGATAAAAATTAATATTCGAGCATGTTTGGCTTGAGAATATAAAATAAATATGCGAGCATGTCGGGATCGAGAGGATAAAAAGAATTGCGAGCATGTCGGGCTCAAGGTGATAAAAATAAATATGCGAGAATGTCGGGCTCGAGACGAGAAAATAAATATGCGAGCGTGTCGGGTTTGAGACGGTAAAATAAATATCCGTGCTTATGGGGATCAAGACGATAAAATAAATATGCGAGCATGTCGGACTCGGGAAGATAAAATCAATATGCGAGCATGTCTCGATCAAGAGGATAAAATAAATATGTGAGCATGTCGGGCTCGAGATGATAAAAAAAATATGCGAGCTTGTCGTGCTCGAGACGATAAAATGAATTTGCAAGCTTGTCGTGCTCGAGACAATAAAATAAATATGTGAACATATTGGGCTCCAGACGATAAAATAAATATGCAAGCGTGTCAGGCTCGAGGAGATAAAAGTAAATATGTGAGCTTGTCGGGCTTGAGACGATAAAATAAATATGCGAATATGTCGGGCTCGAGACGATGAAAATAAATATGCGAACATGTCGAGCTTGAGATGATAAAATTAAATTTGGGATCATGTCGGGCTCGAGACGATGAAATAAATATGCGATAGTGTAGGGCTCGAAACGATCAAATAAATTTGTGATAGTGTCTGGCTCTATACGATAAAATAAATATATGAGTATGTCGGGCTCTAGACGATAAAATAAATATGAGAGCATGTCGGGCTCGAGACGATAAAAGTAAATATCCAAGTTTTTCCGGATCGAGACGATAAAATAAATATGCGAGCTTGTCAGGCTCAAGACGATAAAATAAATACGTGAGCGTGTCGGACTCGAGACGATAAAATAAATACGCGAGCATGTTTGGCTCGAAACAATAAAAATAAATATGCGAGCTTTTCAGGCTCATAAGAGTAAAATAAATTTGCGAGCATGTCGAGCTCGAGACGGTAAAATAAATATCTGAGCATGTCGAGCTCGAGATAGTAAAATAAAAATGCATGCAACTCGGGCTCTAGACGCTAAAATATGCAAGCATGTCAGGCTAGAGATGATAACTTAAATATGCGAGCATGTCGGGCTCGAGAAGATAATGGAAATATGCGACCAGGTCGGGCTCGAAACGATAAAAAAATATACGAGCATGTTGGGATCGAGACGATAAAAATAAATATTCGAGCATGTTTGGCTTGAGAAGATAAAATAAATATGCGAGCATGTCGGGATCGAGACGATAAAAATAAATGCGAACATGTCGGGCTCTAGGCGATAAAAATATATGTGCGAGAATGTCTGGCTCGAGACTATCAAATAATTATGTGTGTGTGTCGGGTTTGAGACGATAAAATAAATAAGCGTGCTTCTGGGGATCAAGACAATAAAATAAATATGCGAGCATGTCGGGCTCAAGAAGATAAAATAATTATGCGAGCATGTCTGGATCAAGTGGATAAAATATATATGTGAGCGTGTCGGGCTCGAAACGGTGAAAAATAAGCGAGCATGTCGGGCTCCAAACGATAATATGAATTTGCGAGCCGGTCGTCCTTGAGACGATAAAATAAAAATGTGAACATGTCAGGCTCGAGACGAAAAAATAAATATGCGAATGTGTCGGGCTCGATAAGATAATATAAATTTTTGTGCTTGTCGGGCTCGAGACAATAAAATAAATATGCGAATATGTTGCTATCGAGACGATAAAAATAAATTTGGGAACGTGTCGGGCTCGAGATGATAAAATAAATATGCGATCTTGTAGTGATCGAGAAGATAAAATAAATATGCGAGATTGTCGGGCTTGAGACGATAAAATAAATATGCGAAATTTCGAGCATGAGATCATAAAAACAAATTTGGGAGCTTGTCGGGCTTGAGACGATGAAATAAATATGCGATAGTCTGGCTCTAGATGATAAAAATAAATATGAGAGCATGTCGGGCTCGAGACGATAAAAGTAAATATCCGAGTTTGTCGGGCTCGAGACGATAAAAATAAATGAGAGCATGTTAGGCTCGAGAGGATAAAAATAAATTTGGGAACGTGTCGGGCTCGAGATGATAAAATAAATATGCGATCTTGTAGGGATCGAGAAGATAAAATAAATATGCGAGATTGTCGGGCTCGAGAAGATAAAATAAATATTCGAGCATGTTTGGTTCGAAATGATAAAAATAAATATGCGAGCTTTTCAGACTCTTAATAGTAAAATAAATTTATGAGCTTGTTGGGCTCGAGACGATAAAATAAATATTCGAGCATGTTTGGTTCAAAATGATAAAAATAAATATGCGAGCTTTTCAGACTGTTAACAGTAAAATAAATTTATGAGCTTGTTGGGCTCGAGACGATGAAAAATAAATTTGCAAGCATGTCGGTCTCAAGATGATAAAATAAATATGCAAGCATGTCGGGCTCGAGACGATAAAAATAAATTTGTGAGCGAGTCGGGCTCGAGAGGATAAAAATAAATATACGAGCATGTTGGAATCGAGATGACAAAAATAAATATTCGAGCATGTTTGGCTTGAGAATGTATAATAAATATGCGAGCCTGTTGGGCTCGAGACGATAAAAATAAATGCAAACATGTCGGGTCTAGGCGATAAAATAAATATGCGAGCATGTCAGGCTCGAGAAGAAAATATAAATATGGCAGCATGTCTGGATCAAGAGGATAAAATAAATATGTGATCATGTCGGGCTCGAGACAATAAAAATAAATGCGAGCATGTCGGGTTTGAGACGATAAAATAAATATGCGAGCAGGTCGGGCTCGAGAAGATAAAATAAATATTCTAGCATGTCTGGATCAATAGGATAAAATAAATATGTGATCATATCGGGTTCGAGACGATAAAAAAAATATTCGAGCCCGTCGTGCTCGAGATGATAAAATGAATTTGCGAGCCTGTCGTGCTCGAGACAATAAAATAAATATGTGAGCATGTCGGGCTCGAGACAATAAAATAAATATGCGAGCGTGTCGGGCTCGAGAAGATAAAGTAAACAAGTGAGCTTGTTGGGCTCGAGACGATAAAATAAATATGCGAATATTCGGAATCGAGACGATGGAAATAAATTGGGAACGTTCGGGCTCGAGACGATAAAAAAAATAGGCGAGCTTGTCATGCTTGAGACGATAAAAATAAATATGCGAGCATGTCGGGCTCGTGACGATAAAATAAATATGCAAGCATGTTGAGCTCAAGATGATAAAATAAATTTGTGTGCTTATCGGGCTAGAGACGATAAATTAAATCTCCGAACATATCGGGCACCACACGATAAATAAATAAATGAGCATGTCGAGCTCGAGACAATAAAAAATAAATTTGCGAGCATGTCGGGCTCGAGACGATAAAAATAAATTTGCAAGCGTGTCGGGCTCGAGACGATAAAAATAAATATATGAGCATGTTAGGACCGAGACGAAAAAAATAAATATTCAAGCATGTTTAGCTTGAGAAGATAAAATAAATATGCGAGCCTGTCGGGCTAGATACGATAAATATAAATGCGAGCATGTCGGGTCTAGGCGATAAAAAAATATGGGAGCATGTCGGGTTTGAGACGATAAAATAAATAAGCGAGCGTGTCGGGTTTTAGACGATAAAATAAATATTCGAGCATGTCGGGCTCCAAAAGATAAAATAAATATGCTAGCATTTCTGGATCAACAGGATAAAATAAATATGTGGTCATGTCGGGCTCGAGACGATAAAGAAAAATTTGCGAGCCCGTCGTGCTCGTGACTATAAAATGAATTTGTAAGCCTGTCGTGCTCGAGATGAAAAAATAAATAAGCGAGCTTGTAGGAAACGAGACGATAAAATAAATATGCGAGCGTGTCGGGCTTGAGAAGATAAAGTAAATATGTGAGTTTGTTGGGCTCGAGTCGATGGAAATAAATTGGGAACGTTCGGGCTCGAGATGATAAAATAAATGGGCGAGCTTGTAGGAATCGAGAAGATAAAATAAATATGCGAGCTTCTCGGGTTTGAGACGATAAAATAAATATGCGATCATGTCGAGCTTGAGACGATAAAAATAAATTTGGGAGCATGTCGGGCTCGAGACAATGAAATAAATATGCAATATTGTCGAGCTCGAAACGATAGAATAAATATGTGAGAATGTCAGGCTCGAGACGATAAAATAAATGTTAGAGCATGTCAGGCTCTATATGATAAAATAAGTATGCGAGCATGTCAGGCTCTAGACGATAAAATAATTATGAGAGCATGTCGAGACGATAAAAGTAAATATCTGAGTTTGTCGGGCTCGAGACGATAAAATAAATATGCGAGCTTGTCAGGCTCGAGACGATAAAATAAATATGTGAGCGTGTCGGACTAGAGACGATAAAATAAATATTGGAGATTGTCGGGCTCGAGACGATAAAATAAATATGCGAGCATGTTTTGCTCGAAACGATAAAATAAATATGCGAGCTTTTCAGGCTCATAAGAGTAAAATAAATTTGCGAGCAGGTCGGGCTCGAGACGGTAAAATAAATATTTGAGCATGTCGAGCTCGAGAGAGTAAAATAAATGTGCAAGCAAGTCGGGATCTAGACGCTATAATAAATATGCGAGCATGTCGGGCTAGAGAAGATAACTTAAATATGCGAGCATGTCGGACTCGAGAAGATAAAGTTAATATGCGAACAGGTCGGGCACGAGACGATAAAAAAAATATGCGAGCATGTTGGGATCGAGACGATAAAAATAAATATTCGAGTATGTTTGGCTTGAGAAGATAAGATAAATATGCGAGCATGTCGGGATCGAGACGATAAAAATAAATACGAGCATATCGGGCTCAAGGCGATAAAAATATATATGCGAGATTGTCAGGCTCGAGACTATAAAATAAATATGTGAGCGTGTCAGGTTTGAAACGATAAAATAAATATCGGTGCTTATGGGGATCAAGCCGATAAAATAAATATGCGAGCATGTCGGACATGGAAAGATAAAATAAATATGCGAGCATGTCTCGATCAAGAGGATAAAATAAACATGTGAGCATGTCGGGCTCGATACGATAAAATAAATATGCGAGCTTATTGTGCTCGAGACGATAAAATGAATTTGCAAGGCTGTCGTGCTCGAGACGATAAAATAAATATGTGAGCATGTCGGGCTCGAGACAATAAAATAAATATCCGAGCTTGACGGGCTCGACAAGATAAAGTAAATAATTGAGTTTGTTGGGCTCGAGATGATAAAATAAATATGCGAATATGTCGGGCTCAAGATGAAGGAAATAAATTGGGAACATTCTGGCTCGAGATGATAAAATAAATATGCGAGCTTGTAGGGATCGAGAAGATAACATAAATATGCGAGCTTCTCGGGCACGAGATATTAAAATAAGCTTGCTATCATGTCGGGCTCGAGACTATAATATAAATATGTGACCGTGTCGGTCTTGAGACGATTAAATAAATATGTGAGCTTGTCAGGCTCAAGACGATAAAAATAAATATGCAGGCTTGATAAAATAAATTTGTTAGCAAGTCATGCTCTGGACGGTAAAATAAATTTCCGACAATGTCGTGCTCGAGACAGTAAAATAAATTGCGAGCATGTTGGGCTCTAGACGGTAAAATAAATATGCGTGCCTCTAGAAGATAAAATAAATATGTGAGCATGTCGGGCTCGAGACGATAAAATAAATATGCGAGTATGTAGGGCTCGAGATGATAAAATAAATTTGCAAGCAGGTTTGGCTCATGACGATAAAATAAATATGCGATCATGTCGGGCTCGAGACGATAAAAAAATTATGGGAACTTGTCTTGCTCGAGACGATAAAAATAAATATGCGAGCATGTCGGGCTCGAGACGATAAAAATAAATGCAAGCTTGTCGAGCTCAAGACGATAAAATAAATTTGCATGCTTCTCGGGTTAGAGACGATAAATTAAATCTGCGAGCGTGTCGGGCTCGAGAAGATAAAGTGAATATGTGAGCTTGTCGGGCTCGAGACGATAAAATAAATATCCGAATATGTTGGGCTCAAGACAATGAAAATAAATTTGGGAAGTTCGGGCTTGAGTTGATAAAATAAATATGCGAGCTTGTAGGGATCGAGAAGATAAAATAAATATGCGAGCTTGTCGGGCTTGAGACGATAAAATAAATATGCGAACATGTCGAGCTTGAGACGATAAAAATAAATTTGGGAGCATGTTAGGCTCTAGACGATGAAATAAATATGCGATAGTGTCGGACTCGAAACGATCAAATTGATATGTGATAGTGTTAGGCTCTATAAGATAAAATAAATATGCGAGCATGTCGGGCTCTAAACGATAAAAATAATTATGAGAGGATGTCGAGCAAGAGAATATAATAGTAAATATCCCTGTCTGTCGGGCTCGAGACGATAAAATAAATATTCGAATTTGTCAGGCTCGAAATGATAAAATAAATATGTGAGTGTGTCGGACTCAAAACGATAAAATAAATATGGGAGATAGTTGGACTCGAGACGATAAAATAAATATGCGAGCATGTTTGGCTCGAAATGGTAAAAATAAATATTCGAGCTTTTCAGGCTCATAAGAGTAAAATAAATTTGCGAGCATGTGGGGCTCGAGCCGGTAATATAAATATCCGACCATGTTGGGCTCGAGACAGTAAAATAAAAATGCAAGCATGTCGGGCCCTAGACGCTAAAATAAATATGCGAGCATGTCGGGCTAGAGACGATAAATTAAATATACGAGCATGTCGGGCTCCACACGATAAAATAAATATGTGAGCAGGTCGGGTTAAAAAAAATATGCGAGCTTGTCGTGCTCGAGACGACAAAATAAATTTGCAAAAATGTCGGGCTCAAGACCATAAAATAAATATGTGAGCATGTCGGGCTCTAGACGCTAAAATAAATATTCGAGCATTTAGGGCTCGAGATGATAAATTAAATTTGCGAGCATGTCGGGCTAGAGACTATAAAATAAATATGCAATCATGACTGGCACAAGAAGATAAAATAAATTGGCGAGCAAGTCGGGCTCGAGAAGGAAAAAAAATATGTGAGCATGTCGGGCCCGAGACGATAAAATAAATTTGCCAGCATGTCGGGCTCGAGTCGTTTAATTAAATATGCGAGCATGTCGTGCTCGAGACGATTAAAAAGTTTTTTGATCGTGTCGGGCTCGAGACGATAAAAATAAATATGAGAGTATGTCAAGCTCGGGACGATAAAATAAATATTTGAGCGTGTTGGACTCGAGACGAAAAAATAAACATTCAAGCTCGAGAAGATAAAATAATTTGCGGGCATGTCGAACTCACGACGATAAAATAAATATGTGAGCATGTCGGGCTCAAGGCGATAAAATAAATATGCGATAGTTTCGGGCTCGAGACGATAAAATAAATATGAGAACTTGTCTAGATCGAGACAATAAAATAAACATGCAATCTTTTCGGGCTAGAGACGATAAAATAAATATGGGAGCTTGTGGGGTTCGAGACGATAAAATAAATATGTGAACTTGTCGGGCTCCAGACGATAAAATAAATATGTGAGCATGTCAGGCTCGAGATGATAAAATAAATATACGAGCATTTCGGTCTCGAGACGATACAAATAAACATTCGACCATGTTGTCCTCGAGACGATAAAAATAAATAGGCGAGCATGACGAGCTCTAGATGATAAAAAATTTTTTAGGGCATGTGGAGCTCAAGACGATAAAAATAAATGCAATCATATCGGGCTCGAGACGATAAAATAAATATTTGAGCTTGTTGGGGCCGAGACGATGAAATAAATATGCAAGTTTGTCAAAATAGAGATGAAAAAATAAATATGCGAGCATGTGAAGCTTGAGAAGATAAAATAAATATGTGAGTGTGTCGGGCTCGAGACGATAAAAAAATTATGCGAGCATGTCTGGCTCGAGACGATATATTGAATAAGTGAGCATGTCATGCTCGAGACGATAAAAATAAATTTGCGAGCATGTCGGGCTTGAGACGATAAAACAAATATGCGAGCATGTTGGGATCGAGAAGATAAAATAAATATGCGAGAAATTCGGACTCGAGATGATAAAAAAATAGGAGAGCTTGTTGGGCTCGAGACCATAAAAATAAATAGGCGTGCGCGTCGAGCTCGAGACCATAAAAATAAATAGGCGTGCGTGTCGGGATCGAGATGATAAAATAAATATGTGAGCGTGTCGGACTCTAGACGATAAAATAAATATGGGATCTTGTCGGGCTCGAGACGATAAAATACATATGCGAACATTTCGGGCTCGAGACAATAAAATATATATGCGATCATGTCAGGCTCGAGACGATAAAAAAAACTATAAAATAAATATGTGAGCATGTCGGGCTCGAGGCGATAAAATAAATATGCGATAGTGTCGGGTTCGAGGTGATAAAATATATATATGAGCTTGTCATTTTCAAGATGATAAAATAAATATACGATAGTCTCGGGCTCAAGACGATAAAATAAATATGTGAGCTTGTCAGGCTCGAGACCATAAAATAAATATGCAAGCATGCCGGGCTCAAGAAGATAAAATAAATCGGTGAACAAGTCGGGCTCGAGATGAAAAAAACAATTCGAGCTAGTCGGGCTTCAAACCATAAAAATAAATATGCGAGCATGTCGGGCTCTAGAAGATATCATAAATTTGTGAGCATGTTGGTCTGTAGATGATAAATTAAATACGCGAGCATGTCGGGCTCGAGAAGACAAAATAAATCTGCGAGCATGTTGGGCTCGAGACGATTAAAAAAATGTAAGATCGTGTCGGGCTCGAAATGATAAAAATAAATATGCGAGCACGTCGGGCTCGAGACGATAAATTAAATATGTCAGCGTGTCGGGCTCGAGATGATAAAATAAACATGCAAGCTTGTTGAGCTTGAGATGATAAAATAAATATCCGAGCATGTCGGCCTCGAGACGATAAAATAAATATGCGATAGTGTGGGGCTCGAAACGATAAAATATATATGTAAGCTTGTCTGGTTCGAGATAAAATAAACATGTGAGCAGGTCGGGCTCAAGACGATAAAAATAAAGTTGGGAGCATGTCGGGCTCGAGATGAAAAAATAAATTCACGAGCTTGTATGGCTCGAGAAGATAAAATAAATATGCGAGCTTGTCGGGCTCGAGACGATAAAATAAATATGCGAACATGTCGGGCTTGATACGATAAAAATTAATTTGGGAGCATGTCACGCTCAAGGCGATGAAATATTCGATAGTGTCGGGCTCGAAACGATAAAATAAATATGTGAGCTTGTCGGGCTCAAGACGATAAAATAAATGTGCGAGCATGTCCGACTCTACGATAAAAAAAATATGTGACCATGTCGGGCTCTAGACGGTAAAAATAAATATGACAGCATGTCGAGCTCGAGACGGTAAAAGTAAATATTCGAACTTGTATGGCTCGAGACGGTAAAATTATGTGAGCTTGTCAGGCTCGAGACAATAAATTAAATATGCGAGCGTGTCGGACTCCAGATGATAAAATAAATATTGGAGCTTGTCGGGCTCGAGACGATAAAATAAATATGCCAGGCTAGAAACGATAAAAATAAATAAGCGAGCTGGTCAGGCTAAAAACAATAAAATAAATTATTGAGCATGTCGGGCTCTAGACGATAAAATAAATATGCGAGCATGTCGGGCTAGAGATTATAAAATAAATATGCGAGCATGTAGCGGTCAAGACGATAAAATAAATTTGCGAACATGTCGGGCTTGAAACGATAAAACAAATATGCGAGCATGTTGAGATCGAGAAGATAAAATAAATATGCGAGCGTGTCGGACTCCAGACGATAAAATAAATATGGGAGCTTGTCGCGCTCGAGACGATAAAATAAATATGCGAGCATGTCCGGCTCAAAATGATAAAAATAAATAAGCGAGCTTGTCATGCTCATATCATTAAAATAAATTTGCGAGCATGTCGGGCTCGAGACAATAAAATAAATATCCGAGCATGTCGGACTCGAGATAGTAAAATAAATATGCAAGCATGTCGTGCTCTAGACGCTAAAATAAATATGCGAGCATGTCGAGCTAGAGATGATAAAATAAATATGCGAGCATGTAGCGGTCAAGACGATAAAATAAATTTGCGAGCATGTCGGGCTCGAGACGATAAAACAAATATGTGAGCATGCCGGGCTCGAGAAGATAAAATAAATATGCGAGCATGTCGGGCTCGAGACGATACAATAATACGCGAGCTTGTCAGGCTCGGGACCATAAAAATAAATAGGCGTGCATGTCGTGCACGAGACGATAAAAAAATAAGCGAGAATGTCGAGCTCGAGACGATAAAATAAATATGTCAGTTTGTTAGGCTCGAGACGGAAAAAATAATATGCAAGCTTGATAAAATAAATTTGTCAGTGTAACACCCTTTTTCTAGCGCGTTAAAACAATTACATACGAGACTGTCATTTACGATATTGGTTAATTATATTTTTGTTTTTGAAAAATAGCGCATGAATTATTTTTTTTCTTATATAACATATGAACATATGGTTCTCTCAGAACTCACCACTTAAACCATAAGCTAAACAACAACATAACATAGTAAACATACATATGTCTATATATATATACAACATTAGTTCAAAAAGCGTCATAGTTCAAAAAAAAAAAAAAGTACATCATCCAAGTCATGCCATCCACATATACACTCCAGCATAATAGGATATATATATACATAAATATACACACGCAAAAGATCCTATGGCTGGGTGTACACTGAACTCACAGCAACTGCACCAAAAGAAAACTATACAGTCATACCATGCACAAACAGACTGTCAGAATTTCGACCCAACATCCTCCTGCTACTGTCCCTCAGAACTACCCTCCTCAGGGTCTTCCTCTGAATCCTCCTCGTCACTAGAAATATATATAATATCATCCCTAACCATAGGCTCGGCTGGCGCAGGGGAGTATGATGGTGGAGGAGATAGTCGGGCCCTCCTCACCGGGCCACGAATATCAACCCCGTCATCCTGAATCCTCCCACGTACCCCGTGAGAAGAGGATCCGGGAGCAACCCTACGTGTTCGGGCATGATAGGATCCAGAAGATAGACCAAGAGGAGCAATAGAAAGCAGAATATATCTGGCAGGAGCAAGAGGAGGTGTGCGTCGTAACTCATAACCGTCTGGTAGGTGCATGATATAGACCGCTGGAACGGTGGAGCGGCGGGGGAGTATCACTCTATGCCTATCCGAGTACAAACACCGGTTTTCTATGTCTCCCCTAAACACCGCCCTGGACCGGTCCACCTCAACCTCCCCCGACGGGAGAGGTATGATCTCTACTAGACAAGGAGGAGCCACAAAAGAAGCCTCTGAGTCCATCACTACCTGTAATATGAGATTGGAGAGTAAGCATCTCTATATAAGACAAGCAATCAACAATTTACAAAGTCATAACATAAAACATATCATACAGGTATTAATATAACAATTTAATCACATGTATGAGTATGATTTCATGATGAATGCACTCGTTAATCTAATGAGACCAACTATTTTGTAGAGGAATGCATGGAGAAAACGTCTCCTAACTCAGCCCCTAACGATACATCAACAGCAATGGTACCGACTGATCGAGCCCGACCAGCCATTTGCTGTTCTTGGGAAGCGAACAGGACAAGTACAACGCCGTGCCAACCATTGGTAACCAAAAGGCATATAACTATCGTGCACTCAATAGCGCCGGAAATACCCTCCGGTCGGCAAAGATAACCGCTGCATCATCCTGAGCACGATACCTTCAAGGGGGTGTCAGAGGTCGCTGTAGTTACTGCGAAGAGTTATGTCGGCTCAAGGGAGCTACCCTATTCCTGACAAATCAATCTCCACCCACAATGTCCCCTCAACCAAGTCACACAGACAAGGTACCCCTCTGGGTTCTCAACACAATCTCAGTGTCGTATCTTCCCGCAGACTATGTTACAAACGGTAAACATAGTGACATGAATCTTCCGATTCATACAAAGCATAGCTTTTATCCTTTTAAAAGAAGAATCGGGGGAAACAAATTTAGGGTAATAACAAAACATTTTTCGTTGAAACTCAGTTATAACATATTTTCAAGTTCTAAGTCACTGGCTTATTAATCAAAAGGATTTTCTAATAACTGTAAAAGTATGCCAGTTCTGATAACATTCATAAAAAGAATATTTCCCCTTCATCCTTTGTCAAATCTTTCATAAGCAAAACTTTCATTCTTTAAGTTTCATCAAGAATGCTCATATGCTATGCCATGAGAATGTTTGATGACAGTTCAATAGTCAACTCAACAATATGTCACAGTTCAAAATTCAATAGAATATTCAGTTAAATCAGTACTTTCATAATCAAACTTTCAGTCATAATCATCATTCACATCAACCGACATAATCATTCAATTCCATTGAAGCACTTCAACCAAACATATCCATCATAATTTAGAGTTAAATTAATTTACGAACAACTAAGTCTCGCTACTCAATTGTTCGCGGCCGCAGAATTAATATTTGACTATATCCGCGCATGGCCTAGCTTAGAGATGCACGAATATCTTTGGCATCATTTCTAAGCACTTATATAAAGACACTTCTCTCCATACCTTTACCCTCACTTTTCGGATTTTAAAGAAAACACCTTAGTGGGGTTCTAGACATTAGAACATTCCCAAATATTTACTTTGGACATAACTAAGATCTCGATTAGGCACGAAGAGATTTTCATAGACATTGTTGGTTTAAAACTCAGAATTTGACGTAGGAAGCTCGGATTCGCTTTAGAAAAATCTCAGAAAAATCATTATATTGAGATACACACTTTATCTTCATAGAACAAAGTACTAATATAAGTTTAGGCTCATAAAACTCAGAATTTATAAACCACAAGGCAATTTGAAACATAAGTTAACATATAGTTAAAATTTAGATAGTTTGGAGTGCCAACTAGGGACTATTTTCGTGTTTCCCTTTAAACAGTGAGGATTTCGAATTTTTTGTCCCTGAAAGAATGATATTTAGCTAGGAATTTAAAATATGGACACATGCATATATTATACGCAAAATTTGGACGTTAGGAACTCAAGTTATCAAGGAATTAAGGTATTAGGGTTTCCTTAACTCTTGAACACTTGGGACCGAATTTGCATGGCTTCTTAGCCTTCAACATTTTCGAGTTCTAACCTGTTGAAATGAGTTAAAAATCATGAGTTAAATGTGTTAAACAAAGCTTATAACACATGCAAGAGTTTTTCAATCCTAAACACCCTAGAACAAACACAACACCTAAAACACTCTTTATAACCTAACAACAACGTAAGGAAGTGGGTTAGAGTTTAGGGACCCTTAATCCACATTTTTCAGTAGCTTCAACCTGCAAACAGAAAGCTCTCCAACATGCAATGACAATTTAGCATAGCCACAACCGTTGTTTGCTCAATTGGAAGCCTAGAACTCAACTACAACACCTAACAACAACAATCTAGCATCATATCACTAACTACACTTAGAGCAGAATTTTTGTAACCCCCAAAACAGTGTTTGCATGTCATTTTTTCTACAATAAGAGATCAAAAATGGATTCCTCATACCTTGAAATGGTTGACTACCTCCTTGGATGAAAATCTAGAGAAGAAAATAGAACAAAGTTACAAACAACTCATTCTAGAATTTCACCTAAGTCATTGGTGATCAAGAGGAGAAATAACCTATAAAGAACCTAGAGATGGAAGAAATGAGAACATAAACATGATCACCATACCTTGGGGAAGAGATTTGGTGGCTTGCATGTGAGTTTTGGTGGGGAAGATGGAGGTTTTCTCCTCCCTCTTTGGTTGGGGAGAAGAAGAGGAGGTGAGTGAAGGTGGTGTTGGTGAGGAGGTGTGAGAGTGAGAGTGTGATATTCAACCCCCACCCCTTAAGTCTATATATATATAAGTGTTAGGCGTGAGTTAGTGGGGGAAGATATTTTGGGTTGGGGTGTCATTAAGAATTAAACAAGGATTAGGCATTTAGCAAAATTTTAAGTGTATGGTGTGGCATTTGGTTTGGGCAATTGGTGTAGTGCATGGATGTGTTTTTCTTGTTCTCTAAGACACCCTAATACAATCTTAAACAATGTCTATGAGAGTCTAGATGATAGTTCAAGCACTCAAAGAACTGACAGAAAGATTATGGGCACTCTCGGGCAATCCAGTTCAAAGGTACATTAACACTACCACTTTTCTAAAAAATTTAACCAAGTTATTTATCATAGTATAACACTAAGATAATAACTTTCTATCCTCAAAACTCAACATCAATAAAGCATTATAAAATCTAGTAGGTTAGGTGGTCACTTAGACCAATTCTAATTAAAATTCTAAGACGATACGTTACCCGATCACGGCTAGACTTTAAACTTGGACACCTTTGAAACTAACTAGATTAACTTGTTTTCAAAGAATTATTAAACATATAGCATTCTAATATCAATAAAAATATAATCACTCATATATATAAGCACATGAATACACATACACACATATATATATATACAATCCTATGTCTACCTAAGCAAGGTGTTGAAAGGAGGGATGTTACACTTCTCCCATCCTTTTTAGAAATTTCGTCCTCGAAATTTAGGCACGATCTACTTACCGAAAAGGTTTGGATAAGACGCTCGCATCTTACTCTCTAGCTCCCATGTGGCGTCCTCTTCTTGGTTTTTATTCCATATGACCTTTACTAGAGGAATTTCTCTTCCTCGGAGCTGTTTTACTTTCCTGTCTGCGATTCGCACAGGCGTTGCTTCGAAAGTAAGATTCTCTCTCAAAGGAAGGTTATCTAACTCAATCACATGAGATGGATCCGATATGTACTTCTTGAGTTGAGACACGTGGAACACATCGTGAAGGTTGGATAAGGATGGAGGTAAAGCTATCCTATAGGCAACAGGTCCAATCCTTTCGATAACTTGGTATGGTCCAACGAATCGCGGGGTCAACATTTTTGTCTTCATTACTCTACCAATTCCCGTAATTGGTCTTACCCTTAAAAACACATGATCACCTTCACTAAACTCTAAAGTCTTTCTACGCTTATCATGATAACTCTTATGACGACTCTGTGTTGCTCTTAGTTTATCCCTTATCATTCTCACTTTATCCGTGGTTTCCTGTACCAACTCTGGTCCCAACACCATTTCCTCTCCAACTTCATTCCAACACAATGGTGTTCGACATTTTCTTCCATATAGGGCTTCATAAGGTGGCATACCAATACTGGAGTGATAACTATTATTGTATGTGAATTCAATCAACGGAAGAAGTTTATCCCAAGTCCCATGTTGCTCCAAAACACAGGCTCTCAACAAATCCTCTAGGGACTGAATTGTTCTCTCTGTTTGTCCATCGGTTTGGGGATGATAAGCTGAGCTCATTCTTAACCTTGATCCTAGAGCTTTGTGAAGACTCTGCCAAAATCCTGAAGTGAATCTCGGATCTCGGTCAGATACTATGCTCATAGGTATTCCATGGAGTCTCACAATTTCTTTGAGGTAGATCTGAGTCAATTTCTCCAAAGGGTACTTGACATTTACTGGGATGAAGTGAGCTGATTTTGTTAGTCTATCTACCACCACCCATATTGAGTTATGACCTGCGGGAGTATTTGGCAATCCCGAGACAAAATCCATAGATATACTATCCCATTTCCACTCGGGAATGCATAAGGGTTGCAACTCTCCCCCGGGTCTTTGATGTTCAATTTTTGCTTTCTGCCATGTCAAACAGGCTATTACATACTCTGCCACATTCCTTTTCAATCCTGGCCACCAGAACATCTTCTTCAGATCTCGGTACATCTTGGTAGTTCCTGGATGAAAACTCAACTTACTCTTGTGAGCTTCTTCCAAAATCATCTGTCTCAGTTCTTCATTATGAGGAATACAGATCCTCCCTTGGAATCTAATAATTTCGTCTTTTCCCTGTTGAATCTCTGAATTTTTCCCCTGTTCCATGAGTGATTTTTGAATTTGAATTTCTCGGTCTGTCTTCTGTAATTCCCTTATCTGGTCCAGAAATTCGTTAGTGATTCTCATTAATCCCAAAACCATTTTACCTTCCTTGAAGCGGTGAGCTTGATTCATATATTTAAAGTCTTCTAATAGCTTCAACTCCCTTACCAACATGGCTGACAAATGTAAGGATTTTCGACTTAGAGCATCTGCCACCACGTTTGCCTTTCCTGGGTGATACTATAATTCAAAATCATAATCCTTCAAGAATTCAACCCATCGGCGTTGTCTCATGTTCAGTTCTTTTTTATCGAACAAGTCTTTCAAACTTTTGTGGTCGCTGAATACTTCAAACTTGGATCCATACAGATGGTGTCTCCAAATTTTTAAAGCAAAAACAACTGCAGCCAACTCTAAATCGCGTAGGATAGTTCTCTTCATGAGGTCTCAACTGTCGAGATGTGTAAGCTACTACCTTTCTATTTTGCATCAATACACACCCCAAACCTTGTTTAGAAGCATCACAGTATACCTCAAATGTACCGTTCGGATCTGGAAGAATCAACACTGGAGAAGAAGTCAATCTCTACTTCAACTCTTGGAAACTATTTTCACACTGAGTAGTCCATTCGAAAGCTTGATTCTTCCGGGTCAACTTGGTCAAAGGCAACGCAATCTTTGAAAAACCTTCTATAAATCTTCTATAGTATCCAGCTAACCCAAGAAAACTCCTGATTTCAGTGACTGTTTGAGGTCTTTCCCATTGCAAAACTGCTTCCACTTTTGCCGGATCAACAACAATTCCATCTCGAGTAATCACATGACCAAGAAACTGTACTTCTTCTAACCAGAATTCACACTTTGAAAGTTTAGCATATAGTTGTCTCTCTTTTAACATCCTCAACACGGTTTTCAAGTGTTCGGCATGTTCTTCCTTGGTCTTAGAGTATATCAAGATGTCGTCAATAAATACCACAACGAATTTATCTAAGAATGGCCGAAAATTCCTGTTCATATAATCCATGAACACTGCAGGAGCATTCGTAACTCCGAAGGGCATTACTAAATACTCATAGTGTCCATATCGAGTACGAAAAGCTGTTTTTGGCACATCTTCCTTCTTAACTCGAATTTGGTGATATCCCGACCTTAAGTCAATCTTAGAAAATATTGAAGCTCCTCTTAACTGATCCATCAAATCATCGATCCGAGGAAGTGGGTACTTATTCTTAATGGTTACTTTGTTAAGTTGTCGGTAGTCTATACACAGTCTCATGCTCCCATCCTTTTTCTTCACAAATAATACTGGAGCACCCCATGGTGACACACTCGGTCTGATGAACCGCTTACTCATCATATCTTCTAATTGCTTCTTGAGTTCCAACAGTTCTACAGAGGCCATTTTGTAAGGAGCCATAGAGATTGGTCCTGCTCTAGGGATTAAGTCTATTGAGAATTCCACTTCTCTTTCGGGTGGTAAACCTGGAATATCTTCAGGAAATACTTCTGGAAATTCTTCTACTACTGGAATTCCTCGAGTTCCCATTCCCTTTTCAGTTTCCAAAGAGGATAAAAAGACAAGCAGTTGGGTTCCTACTCGAATTCTTGCTAAGAATTCCTTAGCAGACATAGACTGATGATCTTCTTTATCTGAACATTCTTCAGGGATTTCTAAAAATTCTACGGTTTTATGCCTACAGTTCAACGACACACCATTTTCCGACATCCAGTCCATTCCTAAAATCACATCCAATTGTGACAAGGGAAGGCAAATTAGGTCCACCGTAAAGGTTCTTCCCTGAATTACCATTGGGCATTGCAAACATGTCTCGGAAGTCATCACTAACGACTTCATAGGAGTTTCTATGGCTATTTCATATGGCATAATAGTGGCTTTTAGTCCTACTCGTAGCACACAATTATACGATATAAAAGAATGGGTGGCTCCTGAATCATACAAAACCATAGAAGGACTTCCATTAATCAGGCACTTACCTTGGATGAGATCAGGCGACTTCTCTATTTCGGCTCCACTCAATGCAAAAACTTTCCCACGTTTGGTTGGCTTCTCCGCTGGTGGTCTTGTTGGCAACTGATTTTTGTTTCCTTTGGAATTTCCAGGACATTCATAACGGAAGTGTCCATACTGTCCACAATTGAAGCACACATCATCCTTACTCGGACATCTTCTTCCAAAATGGAGTTTGTTACAGTTAGAGCACTTAGGCGGATTCTCCCTCGGCTTATTGTTTGAGTACTGCTAAGGATTGTTCCTGTTAAATCCTCGGTGACCTGATGGTGGTTGATTGGGTTTTCTGAAATTAGGATGGTGATTACCCTTGTGACGACTAGGCCCCACATTCTTCTGGGATTGAAGATTCTTGTGATATGTCCTTTGGTCCATGATGTCTTTCTCATAAACTCTGCATTTGTTCACCAAGGTAGGCATATGGAATATCTCCTGGAAACTCACTACTGGCTTCAATTCGGGTCTGAGTCCATTCTCAAATCGGATACATTTTGCTCTTTCATTCTCGAACTATTGAAAATATCTTGAGAATTTTGATAGTTCTTCAAATTTCGCGGCATATTCGCCCACCGATCTATTCCCTTGCTTGAGTTCTAGGAACTCTATTTCCTTCTTTTGGCACACGTCTTCAGGAAAGAACTTCTCTAAAAACTTTCCCCGAAACACCCACCAAGTAATTTCATTCCGTTCAGCTTCCATTTGCAGCCTAACATAATTCCGCCAGTGTTCAGCTTCTCCAACTAGCATATGGGGAGCTAGGATTACCTTCTGTGCTTCAGTGCACTGCATAATTCTGAAAATTTTCTCTATGTCCTGGAGCCATCGATATGCACCTTCCGGATCAAATCCTCCCTCAAACTTGGGTGGATTATTCTTCAAAAATCTCTGCAGGCATCGATACTCTGTGGTCCCTTGATCTACTAATGCGTTCATATTCTCGAGTATTGTTGCCATTCGCTCTAATAACTCATGAGTGGCAGTCTCATTCCTTCTTGCCATATTTATCCCTGCGTTCTGTACCGAAATACAGTAAGAGACACACAACTAAAAGTGTGTGAGACCTATCACAGGCTAACCAGACGAAACCGCTCTGATACCACTAAAGTGTAACACCCTTTTTCTAGCGTTAAAACAATTATATACGAGACTGTCGTTTACGATCTTGGTTAATTATATTTTTGTTTTTGAAAAATAGCGTATGAATTTTTTTTCTTCTTATATAACATATGAACATATGGTTATCTCAGAACTCACCACTTAAACCATAAGCTAAACAACAACATAACAGAGTAAACTTACATATGTCTATATATATACATCATTAGTTCAAAAAGCGTCATAGTTCAAAAAAACAAAAAGTACATCATCCAAGTCATGCCATCCACATATACACTCCAGCATAATAGGATATATATATACATAAATATACACACGCAAAAGATCCTATGGCTGGGTGTACACTGAACTCACAGCAACTGCACCAAAAGAAAACTATACAGTCATACCATGCACAAACAGACCGTCAGAATATCGACCCAACATCCTCCTGCTACTGTCCCTCAGAACTACCCTGCTCAGGGTCTTCCTCTGGATCCTCCTCATCACTAGAAATATATATAATATCATCCCTAACCATAGGCTCGGCCGTCGCAGGGGAGTATGATGGTGGAGGAGATAGTCGGGCCCTCCTCACCGGGCCACGAATATCAACCCCGTCATCCTGAATCCTCCCACGTACCCCGTGAGAAGAGGATCTGGGAGCAAACTCCAGATTCTCTCTCACAGCAATAGCGGGTGAATACATATGACTCTCCCGTACAGAAAGACACCGGGTACATCGACAAGCCTGAACTCCCCGAGTCGACTCAGTACAACTAGCCGGGGTCACAGGTGGTCCCCCAGCAGAACGTCTCGCCGAGGCTCTAGGTGTACACCAGAATGGCGCAACCCTACGTGTCCGGGCATGATAGGATCCAGAAGATAGACCAAGAGGAGCAATAGGAAGCGGAATATATCTGGCAGGAGCAAGAGGAGGTGTGCGTCGTAACTCATAACCGTCTGGTAGGTGCATGATATAGACCGCTGGAATGGTGGAGCGGCGGGGGAGTATCACTCTATGCCTATCCGAGTACAAACACCGGATTTCTATGTCTCCCCTAAACACCGCCCTGGACCGGTCCACCTCAACCTCCCCCGACGGGAGAGGTATGATCTCTACTAGACAAGGAGGAACCACAAAAGAAGCCTCTGAGTCCATCACTACCTGTAATATGAGATTGGAGAGTAAGCATCTCTATATAAGACAAGCAATCAACAATTTACAAAGTCATAACATAAAACATATCATACAGGTATTAATATAACAATTTAATCACATGTATGAGTATGATGTCATGATGAATGCACTCGTTAATCTAATGAGACCAACTATTTTGTAGAGGAATGCATGGAGAAAACGTCTCCTAACTGGGCCCCTAACGATACATCAACAGCAATGGTACCGACTGATCGAGCCCGACCAGCCATTTGCTGTTCTTAGGAAGCGAACAGGACAAGTACAACGCCGTGCCAACCATTGGTAACCAAAAGGCATATAACTATCGTGCACTTAATAGCGCCGGAAATACCCTCCGGTCGGTAAAGATAACCGCTGCATCATCCTGAGCATGATACCTTCAAGGGGGTGTCAGAGGTCGCTGTAGTTACTGCGAAGAGTTCTGTCGGCTCAAGGGAGCTACCCTATTCCTGACAAATCAATCTCCACCCACAATGTCCCCTCAACCAAGTCACACAGACAAGGTACCGCTCTGGGTTCTCAACACAATCTCAGTGTCGTATCTTCCCGCAGACTATGTTACAAACGGTAAACATAGTGACATGAATCTTCCGATTCATACAAAGCATAGCTTTTATCCTTTTAAAAGAAGAATCAGGGGAAAACTTTTTAGGGTAATAACAAAACATTTTTCGTTGAAACTCAGTTATAACATATTTTCAAGTTCTAACTCACTGGCCTATTAATCAAAAGGATTTTCTAATAACTGTAAAAGTACGCCAGTTCTGATAACATTCATAAAAAAAATATTTCCCCTTCATCCTTTGTCAAATCTTTCATAAGCAAAACTTTCATTCTTTAAGTTTCATCAAGAATGCTCATATGCTATGCCATGAGAATGTTTGATGACAGTTCAATAGTCAACTCAACAATATGTCACAGTTCAAAATTCAATAGAATATTCAGTTAAATCAGTACTTTCATAATCAAACTTTCAGTCATAATCATCATTCACATCAACCGACATAATCATTCTATTCCATTGAAGCACTTCAACCAAACATATCCATCATAATTTAGAGTTAAATTAATTTACGAACAACTAAGTCTCGCTACTCAATTGTTCGCGGCCGCAGAATTAGTATTCGACTATATCCGCGCATGGCCTAGCTTAGAGATGCACGAATATCTTTGGCATCATTTCTAAGCACTTATATAAAGACACTTCTCTCCATACCTTTACCCTCACTGAACTTAATGTTCCTTTGTTGCCGTTTTCCCGAGCGCCAAGTACCTGGTTAGGTCGTAAACAGTTAATTTCGATATCACTAAGTATTTTCGGATTTTAAAGAAAACACCTTAGCTGGGTTCTAGACATTAGAACATTCCCAAATATTTACTTTGGACATAACTAAGATCTCGATTAGGCACGAAGAGATTTTCAGAGACATTGTTGGTTTAAAACTCAGAATTTGACATAGGAAGCTCGGATTCGCTTTAGAAAAATCTCAGAAAAATCATTATCTTGAGATACACACTTTATCTTCATAGAACAGAGTACTAATATAAGTTTAGGCTCATAAAAATCAGAATTTATAAACCATAAGGAAATTTGAAACATAAGTTAACATATAGTTAAAATTTAGATAGTTTGGAGTGCCAACTAGGGACTGTTTTCGTGTTTCCCTTTAAACAGTGAGGATTTCGAATTTTTTTTTCCCTAAAAGAATGATATTTATCTAGGAATTTAAAATATGGACACATGCATATATTATACGCAAAATTTGGACGTTAGGAACTCAAGTTATCAAGGAATTAAGGTATTAGGGTTTCCTTAACTCTTGAACACTTGGGACCGAATTTGCATGGCTTCTTAGCCTTCAACATTTTCGAGTTCTAACCTTTTGAAATGAGTTAAAAATCATGAGTTCAATGTGTTAAACAAAGCTTATAACACATGCAAGAGTTTTTTCAATCCTAAACACCCTAGAACAAACACAACACCTAAAACACTCTTTATAACCTAACAACAACGTAAGTAAGTGGGTTAGAGTTTAGGGACCCTTAATCCACATTTTTCAGCAGCTTCAACCTGCAAACAGAAAGCTCTCCAACATGCAATGACAATTTAGCATAGCCACAACCGTTATTTGCTCAATTGGAAGCCTAGAACTCAACTACAACACCTAACAACAACAATCTAGCATCATATCACTAACTACACTTAGAGCAGAATTTTTGTAACCCCCAAAACAGTGTTTGCATGTCATTTTTTATACAATCAGAGATCAAAAATGGATTCCTCATACCTTGAAATGGTTGACTACCTCCTTGGATGAAAATCTAGAGAAGAAAATAGAACAAAGTTACAAACAACTCATTCTAGAATTTCACCTAAGTCATTGGTGATCAAGAGGAGAAATAACCTATAAAGAACCTAGAGATGGAAGAAATGAGAACATAAACATGATCACCATACCTTGGGGAAGAGATTTGGTGGCTTGCATGTGAGTTTTGGTGGGGAAGATGGAGGTTTTCTCCTCCCTCTTTGGTTGGGGAGAAGAAGAGGAGGTGAGTGAAGATGGTGTTGGTGAGGAGGTGTGAGAGTGAGAGTGTGATATTCAAACCCCACCCCTTAAGTCTATATATATATAATTGTTAGGGGTGAGTTAGTGGGGGAAGATATTTTGGGTTGGGGTGTCATTAAGAATTAAACAAGGATTAGGCATTTAGCAAAAAATTTAGTGTATGGTGTGGCATTTCGTTTGGGCAATTGGTGTAGTGCATGGATGTGTTTTTCTTGTGCTCTAAGACACCCTAATACAATCTTAAACAATGTCTATGAGAGTCTAGATGATAGTTCAAGCACTCAAAGAACTGACAGAAAGATTACGGGCACTCTCGGGCAATCCAGTTCAAAGGTACATTAACACTACCACTTTTCTAAAAACTTTAACCAAGTTATTTATCATAGTATAACACTAAGATAATAACTTTCTATCCTCAAAACTCAACATCAATAAAGCATTATAAAATCTAATAGGTTAGGTGGTCACTTAGACCAATTCTAATTAAAATTCTAAGACGATACGTTACCCGATCACGGCTAGACTTTAAACTTGGACACCTTTGAAACTAACTAGATTAACTTGTTTTCAAAGAATTATTAAACATATAGCATTCTAATATCAATAAAAATATAATCACACATATATATAAGCACATGAATACACATACACACACACAGATATATATATATATGCAATCCTCTGTCTACCTAAGCAAGGTGTTGAAAGGAGGGATGTTACAGTCAGCAAGTCGGGCTCGAGACGTTAAAAGAAATTAGCTAGCATGTCGGGCACGACACATTAAAATAAATTTTAGAGCATTTCGGTCTCGAGACGGTAATATAAATATGCGAGCATATCAGACTCTAGACGGTAAAATATATATGCAAGCATGTTGGGCTCGAGAAGATAAAATAAATCTGTGAACCTATCGGGTTCGAAACGATAAAGAAAATATGCGAGCCTGTCGGGCTCGATACCATAAAATAAATATATGAGCATGTCCGGCTCTAGAAAAAAAACAAAATATGCGAGCATGTCGGGCTCGAGACGATAAAAATAAATATGCGAGATTGTCGGGCTCTAGACGAAAAAAAAAAATATGTGAGCGTGTCGGGCTCAAGACGATAAAATAAATATGGGAGCTTGTCGGGCTCGAGACGATAAAATAAATTTACGAGCATGTTGTCCTCGAAATGATAAAATAAATATGCGATATTGTCGGGCTCAAGACGCTAAAATAAATATGCGAGCATGTCGAGCTCGAGACGATAAAAATAAATTTGTGAGCATGTCGGGATTGAGACGATAAAATAAATATGCGAGCATGTTAGACTCTATACGATAAAATAAATATGAGAGCTTGTCGAGACCGAGACGATAAAATAAATATACAAGTGTGTCGGACTCGACACAATATAATAAATATGCGAGCGTGTTGGGCTCGAGGCGATAAAATAAATATGCAAGCTTGTTGGGCTTGAGATGATATAATAAATATCCCAGCATGTTGGCCTCGAGACGATAAAAATAAATATTTGACCATGTTGTCCTCGAGACGATAAAAATAAATATGCGAGCATGTCGAGCTCGAGACGATAAAATAAATTTGCGGGCATGTCGAGCTGAAGAGAATAAAATAATTATGTGAGCATGTCGGGCTCGAGGCGATAAAATAAATATGCGATAGTGTCGGGTTCGAGACAATAAAATAAATATGTGAGATATTCGGGTTCGATGCGATAAAATAAATATGCGATAGTGTTGGGCTCGAGACGATAAAATAAATATGAGAGCTTGTTGGGCTCGAGACGATAAAATAAATATGCGAGCATGTCAGACTCTATACGATAAAATAAATATTAGAGCATGTCGGGCTCTAGACTATAAAAATAAATATGCGAGCATGTCGGGCTCGAGTCGATAAAAGTAAATATCCGAGCTTGTCGGGCTCGAGACGATAAAATAAAATGTAAGAATGAGATTGCAACTAAGAGGGGGGTGAATTAGTTGTTCCAATAAGTATGGCCAATTTTTCTGCAATATCAAAGTTAATGTGTAGCGAAAATATTATGTAGAAAAATATTGACTAGGAAGGATAGAAAATTAACAACGAGAAGGGAAAGAGAGTACGCATGTGTTTTATTCTGGTTCACCTTCTTGTCCACCGAATGCTACGTCCAGTACTCTTGATGCGCAAGAGATTCCTTTATTAAATATAATGAGTTGCAATTACAATTATTTAACCTCGAGATCTCCTTGTACCTTACACACTCACATATATCTAATCTCTTGGAAAACTCTATTCCAAGTCACACCCTTGGTAAACACTTTACCAAGTTACACCCTTGGTAAACACTATACCAAGTAACTCAACCCCTTTCTCTTCACACCCTTGTGAAAGAAAGTAAAATTTGCAAAAGTGAAAGAATGTACAATTTGGCTTGGATTGCCTAACAAGAGTATATGACAATTTCTAGAACTTGCAATCTAATCTTGACACCCTAAATTTAAAGTCATTAAATTATAGTATCAGTCCTGGAAGTCTCGCTTGAGCGAGAGAGGATTCGCCAGGGCGAGAGTGGCGCACCTGGGTGAGTGAAAAAAGGATTCTTGCCTGAGCGAGAATCGTCTCGCTTGAGTGAGAGTGATCTCGCCTGAGCGAGAGTTGTCTCCCCTGGGCGAGAAATGGCACTTTGAAGTTGTAGAGGTTGTGAGATTCTCGCTTGAACGAGAGGACCCTCGCTTGAGCGAGAGAGTCAGATCTTAGCTTTTAAAATGGGCGGGATTTTCTCGATTAAGCGAGAATTAGGCTCGCTTAAGCGAGAACCCGACGCTGTTACATTAAATAAGGAACCCCAAACACTTTTTAGGGTTAGAACTTGGAGAGAAGTGAGAGAAGAGAACATTTTCAAGGGCAAGGAGTCTTGAGAATCATCTAGGAGCTTGAGAAGAGGTAAAACTCTTGATTTTAACTCTTTTCTTCCCTTTGAGACTTGTTTTGGGTATGTTGGATCTCTTCTCAAAATTTGAGAAACCATGGAAAACTCATCCTTTTGAGTTGTGGTTCGTTTTATGTAGTTTTTCTCTTGTAAACTCTTGGTTTAGAGTTGTTATTCAAAGAATGGAGAGGGTTTGTGGGTTGATTCATGAAAACCCAAAAACCCTAAAATGAAAATGTGGTTAAAGAGTGAAATGGGTAAAATGTTAGATGTAGAAGATGTGTATGTGTCCTAATGTTGAAATGTGAGATGAAAATGTATGTTTTAGATGTTTGGAAACTCTTAATGAAAGTAGTGTGGAAACATTGAAAATGTGTGAACTGTGAAGAAGATCTTGCTCCTGACCTTGACACGGTTTTGATGAAGACACCAATATCACAAAAATAAGAAATGAAGAAGACCAACAAAGACTATCGAAGACAAAGCTTCAAATAATTAAAGTCCAAGTTCTAGGTACTTCTATCCTTACAACTCATTTATTTACTTAGTTAATAATGCTCAAAATTGTTTTCATGAACAATCAGAATAATCTAAGTGTGATTAAAAATAATTTTCAAAAACAACTTGTAACGGGTTACCCTACTTGAGTAACAAGTTACATGAGTGAGAAAAGAGTTTTCAAACCTCTAACAGCTATGAGTAATCCATTACTGACTTTGGCGTAACAGATTACCATTTTTACAAAAGAGGGTAATCGATTACTCAAAGTAGTGTAATCGATTACAGTAAGGCAAATTCACAAAGCTGTCAAACAGTGTTGTTGAGTAATCGATTACTCAAATCCAGTAATCGATTACACTGTGTGAATTTTCATAAAGCTGTTAACAAGATGGTTGGGTAATCAATTACCCACTTGCAGTAATCGATTACTAAGAGCTGTTGTATCAGTTTTTCAGATTTCAAGTGAAGAGGTTTCACTCCAAACTGATTGCTTTTCATTCCAAACGAAACCTACTCATACCTTAGGGTATTATGGTTGATTGGAAGCCTATATAAAGGCATTGAATCACTCTCACAAAATACAACAACATAGAACAACTTTCATAAAAAAAATCACACAAAGCTCTTACACTTTTCTGAATTTTCTGCACTTTTCAAAGCAACATACTCTCAAACTTTCTAAGTATTTCTGAGTTGCTTCAAAGTACTTTCCAAACCTTTTCAATTTTAAAAAGAGCATTATTATCTCAAGTATAAAGAGTTGTTATTGGATTGCAAGTTCTAGAAATTGTCATATACACTTGTAAGGCAATCCAAGCAAAATTGTACATTCTTCACTTTTGCAAAGTTTACTTTCTTTCACAAGGGTGTGAAGAAAAGGGTGAGTGACTTGGTATAGTGTTTACCAAGGGTGTAACTTGGTATAGTGTTTACCAAGGGTGTGACTTGGAATAGAGTTTTCCAAGGGGATTAGATATAAGTGAGTGTGTAAGGTACGAGGAGATCTCGGGGTGAGATAATTGTAATTGCAACTCATTATATTTAATAAAGGAATCTCTTGTGCGTCAAGAATACTAGACGTAGCCTTCGGTGGACAAGAAGGTGAAACAATATAAAACACATGTGTACTCTCTTTCCCTTCTCTTTATTAATTATCTATCCTTCCTAAGTCAATATTTTTCTACATAATATTTCCGCTGCACAATAACTTTGATATTGCAGAAAAATTGGCCATACTTATTGCAACAACTAATTCACCCCTCCCCCTCTTAGTTGCAATCCCAGTCTTACAATTGGCACTAGTGCTATTTTTGAGAAAGTTACTATCAAAATCTGATCCTACAACAACATGGCCTCAAGATCATTCATAGGAGAAGGATCCAACATAAACAGAACTCCAAGCTTTGTAGGAGAGTGTTACGACTTCTGGAAAATCAGAATGAGGATTTTCATAGAGTCGCAAGACTTGGATATCTGGAATGCTATAGAGGAAGGACCATACGTGTCATTTACCGTTTTCAACAGCTTAAGAGAGACAAAGCCAAAATCTTCATGGAATGATGAAGATAAGAAGTGCAATATGATTTGAAGGCAAAGAACATCCCCACATTGACACTTAGAATAGATGAGTTCTTTAGAGTGTCCAACTACAAATTTGCTAAGGAAATGTGGGACACTTTGGAGACAACTCACGAAGGTACCGAAGAGGTAAAGAGATCGAGACTCAACACTCTATCCCAGGAATACGAGATGTTTCGTATGAGACCTGGAGAGAAGATCTTGGATATTCAAAAGAGATTCACTCATCTCACCAACCATCTTATTGCACTTGGCAAAGTGCTGTCAAATAGTGACTTGAACTTAAAAGTTCTAAGATCACTAACAAGAACATGGCAAGCAAAGGTAACGGCTATTTCCGAAAAGAAAAGTCATTTGAAAATGTCCTTGGCTGCTTTGTTTGGAAAGTTGTAGGAACATGAACTCGAATTGAGTCAACTTGATCAACACGAGGAACTAGAGAAGAAGAAGAAGAACATTTCTCTCAAGGCAAAAGCTGAGAAATATGATTCATCGGAAGATGAAGACGACAAGGAAGAGACCGATGACATGAGCCTCTTCGTTAAAAAGTTTAGCAAGTTCCTAAGAAGGAACAAAGGTGGAAGAACCGGGCAAATAAAGAAGTTCTCCAAAAGCAATGAGGCCTCCACTTCAAACCAGAATTTTACATGCTTTGAGTGTGGCAAACCTGGCCACATGAAGATTGACTGTCCAAACATCAAGAAGAGTTCTTTCAAAGGAAATAATGAATTAAAGAATGGACGAAGAGCCTAGATCACTTGGGAAGACAACGACACAAGTTCAGCCTCTGAACTAGAAAGCGAAGAGCAGGCGCATCTCTCCCTAATGGCGTCTCATCATTCAGACGATGAAGAGGTAAATGAATCTATCCCTTTTTCTTCTTCTGAATTGCAAACTGCGATTAATAATCTACATGATGAATACATGAAATTGTCAAAAAATGTTTCTAAAACAAATATCTGAACTAGATTCTCTTAGAAACATACCTTCATCATCCTCATGCTTAAATTGCATTACTCTTGGCAACAAAGTTTCTACATTGAGTCTTGAACTGAACAAAATGAACAAGAGTAGCAAGAGCCTGAGTAAGATCATAAATGATCAAAGACACTCTACGGACCGAAGAGGTCTTGGCTATGGAAAAGGCCCTACTCTTTAGAAACAAAGTAAGTTTATCATAATAGACTTTCGGAAAACATGTATCCATGCATCTACACATAGCAAACATAAATCTAGGATACATATGCATCAACTTATTTGCTCTTATTGTAAAAATCATGGGCACACACCAAATACTTGTCATATTAGAAAATATGGTGTTCCCTTAGGATATTTTAAATGGGTTGAGAAAGGATCTAACCATGTAGGACCCAAAACAAGTTGGGTACCTAATATAACTTAACCTGTTTTGCAGGTTGATTTAAGCGCCGCCCGCAATATATGGTACTTGGATAGCGGTTGCTCAAAACATATGATGGGCGATGAAAGTAAGTTCTCTGTCCTCACTCCAAGGGACAAAGGCTATGTCACATATGGTGATAACAACAAGGGAAGAATTCTTGGAGTCGGTAGAATCGGCAAGCCACCTTCAACAACCATAGAAGGAGTGCTATATGTGGAAGGACTTAAGCACAATCTTCTACGCATAAGTTAACTTTGCGACAAGGGCTTCCATGTATCATTCTACCCATATAAGTGCATCATTGAAAGTAAGGAATTTCTAAACTCTAAACTTGTTAGTAAGAGAATTAATAATATTTACATGATAGATATAGATTCATCTCTTCCTATAACATGTTTAGTTGTAAATGACATTCATGATGCATGGCTTTGGCATAGGAGAATTTCTCACATACATATGGACCATTTGAATAAGCTAATCAAGAAAGATTTGGTTGTCGATTTACCCAAGATGAAGTTTGTTAAAGACAAACTATGTGGTGCATGTCAAATGGGTAAACAAACAAAAACCTCTTTCAAGCCAAAACATATGGTTTCATCAGATAGACCATTGTAGTTACTACACATGGACTTATTTGGCCCCTCAAGGACAAAAAGTCTTGGTGGTAATTACTATGCTCTTGTTATAGTAGACGATTTTTCATGCTACACTTGGACTCTATTCTTAGTACATAAGAATGAGGCATTCAAAGCCTTTAGAACTTATGCTAAAAGAGTCCAAAACGAAAAGTCACTTAAAATTGCTGCTATAAGAAGTGATCATGGGGGAGATTTCAAAATTCTTCTTTTGAGGAATTTTGTGATGATCTTGGGATTAATCACAACTTTTCTGCTCCTAGAACACCACAACAAAATGGTGTTGTAGAGAGAAAGAATCAGTCATTAGAAGAACTCGCTAGAACAATGTTGAATGAAACTAACCTCCCAAAGTACTTTTGGGCTGATGCGGTAAGCACCGCTTGTTATGTTTCAAATAGAGTTCTAATAAGACCCATTCTAAAGAAAACCCCCTATGAACTCTTCAAAGGAAGAAAACCAAACATTTTCACACTTGCATGTATTTGATTGTAAATGTTTCATCTTGAATAATGGCAAAGAAAACTTAGGCAAGTTTGATGCAAAGGCAGATGAAGGAATCTCCCTAGGCTATTCTCTCACGAGTAAAGCTTATAGAGTCTTTAACAAAAGAACTCTAGCCATGGAAGAATCTGTCCATATCTCCTTTGATGAAACCAATCCTCTAATCAAGGAAAGGTTGACTATTGATGAAGAAGATTTGCCTAATCCTACTTTTAATGAAAATGCAATTATTGAATCTACACCTAATATAGAGCATGTGGAAGTGGATGATAATCCTTCCATTCAAGAAGAGCATATTCACTCTGATTTAACTAAAGAGTGGAGAACTCATCGAGATCAACCTATAAACAACATTATTAGCGATATTAACAAAGGTGTTACCACCCGTTTAATGCTAGAAAATGCATGTCTAAACATGGCCTTTGTTTCTCAAATAGAACCATCTAAGATTGATGAAGCAATTGAGGATGAACACTGGATTCTTGCTATGCAAGAAGAACTTAACCAGTTTGAGAGAAACGAAGTTTGGGAACTTGTTCCTAGACCTAAGAATAGGCATGTAATAGGAACTCGCTGGGTATTTCGTAATAAATCAGATGAAAATGGTATAATCATTAGAAACAAGGCTAGACTAGTAGCCCAAGGATACAACCAAGAGGAAGGTATAGACCTTGATGAAACCTTCGCTCCGGTTGCTAGACTTGAAGCGATTTGACTGCTAATTGCATATGCATGCTCCTTAAATTTTCAGCTTTACCAAATGGATGTAAAGATTGCATTCCTTAACGAGTATATACAAGAGGAAGTATTTGTAGAACAAACTCCTGGTTTTGAGGACTACAAACATCCCTCTCACGTATACAAGTTAAAGAAAGTCCTCTATGGCTTAAAGCAAGCTCCACGTGCTTGGTATGACCGTCTAACTAACTTTCTAACAGAAAAAGGTTTTACAAAAGGCAAGGTCGATACTACACTTTTTATTAAGAAAATAAATCATCATACTTTACTTGTTCAAATCTATGTTGATGATATTATTTTTGGTTCTACTAACGAAAGTTTGTGTAGTGAATTTGCCAATATGATGCAAGGAGAATTTGAGATGTCTATTATGGGAAAGTTAAATTACTTTCTTGGACTCCAAATTAAGAAACTTAGCAATGGAATCTTTGTAAGTCAGTCCAAATATTGCAAAGACTTTTTGAAAAGATTTGAGATGGATGACTGCAAGCCGATTGCTACTCCTATGGGATCAAGTACCTATATCGATGCTGATGATGTGGAGAAATGTATTGAAATATCTAAGTATCGAGGTATGATCGGATCTCTTTTATATCTTACTGCCAGTAGACCTGATATTATGTTTAGTGTATGTCTATGTGCGCGATATCAATCTAAACCCAAAGAGTCGCATCTAGTTGCCGTTAAGAGTAATCATGAAGTATCTCAAAGGCACAACTGATGTTGGACTATGGTATCCCAAGGGAAGCGTATGCGAATTGGTTGGCTTCTCGTGTTCAGACTTTGCAGGATGCAAGTCTGAGAGAAAAAGTACAAGTGGTACTTGCCACATTCTAGGGAATGCTTCAGTTTCTTGGTCTTGCAAGAAACAAGCTTGTGTTGCCTTAAGCACCGCTGAAGCAGAATATATTGCCGCCGATAGTTGTTGTGCACAAGTGTTGTTGCTTAAACAACAATTACGTGATTATGGCTTAAACTTAGGCTGCACACCCTTGAAGTGTGACAATACTAGTGCTATTAATATCACCAAAAATCCGATTATGCACTAAAAAACCAAACACATTGATATAAGGCATCATTTCCTAAGAGACCATGTCCAAAAGAAGGATGTGTTGGTAGAGTTCATTGATACTCATAACCAACTAGCGGACATATTCACTAAATCGTTAGCAAAAGAAACTTTCTATAAAATTAGACGAGAATTTGGCATTCTCGATGAAGCTTATTTCTCCTAACATGTTTAAATGTTTATGTGTATGCTTCATTGTTTATATCCAATGCCTACTTGATCTTAAATTGTGTGTTTTATGCTTTAATTTTCAAGTTTTTAGAGCCAAAAATCAATTTTAGCATCAGTGGGGAAACAATATGTTACAGTAATCGATTACTGTAAAGGTGTAATCGATTATAGAGAGACACTGTTTGAAAATTTTGAATTTTCGAAAGTGAGTAATCGATTACGCACTTAGTGTAATCGATTACTCTGTGCAGTTATATATATGAACTGCTGCATTTTTTAGAAAATCCTCCATTTTCTCTCTCATGTAACACGAGTTCCTCTCTCTCTAAACCCTCTCAATCTCTAAAAACCTCATTTCTACTCCGTTTTGATTGATTTTTGTTGCAAATCACATCATATTTTTTATTCTAAACACTTCTACACCATCTATTTCGTGATTAGTGGCCTCAATCAAAAAACCCCAATTTTCCAAAAACCCTAAACCTTCAAAAACCAACAATGGCTTCTTCTTCAAAGAGACAACGTTCTTCAAAGTCTAAGCAATGAGAATCAACTTCCAAGTCCAACCCGTTGAACATGACAAGGCTTCTTGCAAATGACGCTCAAAGGAAGGTCTTCGAAGAAAACTTCCATGGACGCGCCATCTTCACTCCTAAAGGAAGAAAACCTACAAAGACTATCGAAGACAAAGCTGTCAAACAATGTTGTTGAGTAATCGATTACTCAAATCCCGTAATCGATTACACTGTGTGAATTTTCAAAAAGTTGTTAACAGGATTGTTAACAGGATTGCAGTAATCGATTACTGAGAGCTGTTGTATCAGTTTTTCAGATTTCAAGTGAAGAGATTTCACTCCAAACTGATTGCTTTTCATTCCAAACGAAACCTACTCATACCTAAGGGTATTTTGGATGTTTGTAACTTCGGATATCTATAGCTATGGGTATTTTGGAAACCCATAGCTAGTTGTATGTGGTGGTTACCGGGAGATAGTAATATGAATTATGTTTTTCTGCATTTAAAGGTAATATGGTTTGAAACCGAAATTGTATGATTAGAGTTATTAGATAATTAATGAAATGAATGACTTAAAAGGTAAAAAGAGAATGTATGTATGAGGTAACATGAGAAATTAAGCTAAAAGGATTAAAATAAATGAAAAAATTTCAAGTGATGGAATTTGGGTCCTTACACCAATAACAACTCTTTATACTTGAGATAATAATGCTCCTTAACAGTATGAAAAACACTTAGAAGCAACTTCAAAATAACTTTGAAAGTTTAAGAGTAGGTTGTTTGAAAAGTGTAAGAAAAATCAGAAAGTGTGAGAGCTTTTAAAGAGAGTTTGAAATCTGAGTTGTTTGTATATGTGTTGTTTTTTGTGAAAGTGTTTCAATGCCTTTATATAGGCTTCCAATCAACCATAATACCCCTAGGTATGAGTAGGTTTCGTTTGGAATGAAAACCAATCAGTTTGGAGTGAAACCCTTTCACTTGAATTCTGAAAACTGATACAACAGCTCTCAATAATTGATTACTGTAATTGGGTAATCGATTACCCAACAATCCTATTAACAGCTTTTTGAATTTTCACACAGTGTAATTGATTACTGGATTTGAGTAATCGATTACTCAATAACACTGTTTGACAACTTTGTGAAATTGCCTTAGTGTAATCAATTACATTACTTTGAGTAATCGATTACCCTGTTTTCTAAAATTGGTAATCTATTACTCCAAAGTCAGTAATGGATTACTCATAGCTGTTAGAGGTTTGAAAACTCATTTCTCACTCATGTAACTTGTTACTCAAGTATGGTAACCCGTTACATGTTGTTTTTGAAAATTATTTTTATTCACACTTAGTTTTTCCTGATTTGCTTGAAAACAATTTTGAGCATTATTAACTAAGTAAATATTTGAGTTGTAAGGATAAAAGTACCAAAAGACTTAGACTCTAACTCTTGAAGCTTTGTCTTCGATAGTCCTTGTAGGTCATCTTCCTTTCTTCTTTTTGTGATATTGGTGTCTTCATCAAAACCGTGCCAAGGTCGCGAGCAAGATCTTATTCACATTAAAATGCGAGCTTGTCAGGCTCTAGACGATAAAATAAATATGCAAGCATTTCGGACTCGAGACGATAAAATAAATATGGGAGCTTGTCGGGCTTGAGACGAAAAAATAAATATGCGAGCATGTCATGTTCAAAACGATAAAAATAAATATGCGAGCTTGTTTTACTCGAGATGATAAAAATAAATATGCGAGCATGTCAGGCTCAAGACGTTAAATTAAACATGCTAGCATGTCGGGCTCGAGACTATAAAATAAATGTGTGAGCATGTCGGGCAAGAGACAATAATATAAATATACGAGCATGTCGGGATCAATACAATAAAATATAATTGCGAGCATGTCCGGCTTGAGACGGGAAAACAAATATCCGAGCAGGTCGGGCTAGAGATGATAAAACATATATGCGAGCAAGTCAGGCTCGAAAAGATAAAATAAATTTGTGAGCAAGTCGGGCTTGAGACGATAAAAAAATAAACGACCTTGTCGGACTCGAGACCATATTAATAAATATGCGAGCTTGTCGGGTTCGAGACCATAAAAATAAATATGCGAGCTTGTCTGGTTCGAGACCATAAAAATAAATTTTCCAACATGTCAGGCTCGAGATGATACTATAAATATGCGAACATGTCGGGCTCGAGACTATAAAATAAATTTGCTAGTGTGTCGGGCTCGAGATGATAAAATTAATATGCGAGCATGTCGGGCTCGAGACAATAAAATAAATTTGCGAACATGTCGGGCTCAAGACAATAAAATAAATTTGTGAACATGTCGGGATCGAGACGGTAAAATAAATATGCTAGCATGCCGGGCTCGATACGCTAAAATAAATATGCGAGCATGTCGGGCTCTTAACGATAAAATAAATATGCGAGCTTGTCGAGATCGAGACGATAAAATAAATTTGCAAGCATGTCGAGCTCGAGACGACAAAATAAATATGCGAGCTTGTCAGGTTAATAACAATAAAATAAATTTTCAAGCATGTCGGGCTCGAGACGGTAAAATAATTATGCTATAATGTCAGGCTCGAGACGGTAAAATAAATATGCGAGCATGTCGGGCTCTTGAAACTAAAATAAATATGCGAGCATGTCGGGCTTGAGAAGATAAAATAAATATGCGAGCATGTTGGGATCGAGACGATAAAATAAATATGCGAATTTGTCAGTCTTGAGACGATAAAATTAATATGCGAGCATGTCGGGCAAGAGGCGATAAAAATAAAATTGCGAGCATGTCGAGCTCGAGACGATAAAATAAATATGAGCTTGTAGGGCTCGAGACAATAAAATAAATATGGAAGCATGTCGTGCTTGAGACGATAAAAATAAATAAGCGAGCATGTTAGACTCCAGACGATAAAATATGTGTGCGAGCTTGTGTGGCACAAGACGTTAAAAATAAGTATGTGAGCATGTTGGGCTCGGGACAAAAAATTAAATATGGGAGCAGGTGGGGCTCGAGACTTTAAAATAAATTTTGGAGCATGTCGGGCTAGAGACGTTAAAATAAATATGCGAGCATGTCAGGCTCAAGATGATAAAAATAAATATGCGAGAATGTCGGACTCGAGATGTTAAAATAAATATGCGAGCGTGTTGAGCTCGAGACTAGAAAATAAACATGCGATAGTGTCGGGCTCGAGACGATAAAAATAAATATTCGAGCATTTCGATCTAGAGACAATAAATTTGCGAGTATGTCAGGCACGAGACAATAAAATATATGAGCATGTCAGGCTCGAGATTATAAAAATAAATACACGAGAATGTCGGACTCGAGACGTTAAAATAAATATGTGAGTGTGTCGGGCTCGAGATGATAAAAAATATTTGTGAGCTTGTCGGGCTTGAGATTATAAAATTAATATGTGAGCATGTCGGCCTCGTGACGATAAAAATAAATATGCGAGCATGTCGGGCTCGACACGATAAAAATAAATATTCGAGCAAGTTGGGATAGAGACGATAAAATAAATAGGCGAGGGTGTCGGCCTCGAGAAGAATTAATAAATATGTGAGCTTGTTAGGCTCAAGAAGATAAATTATATATGCGAACTTCAAGGGCTTGAGAAGATAAAATAACTATTCAGGCATGTCGGGCTCGATACAATAAAAATAAATATGCGTGCATGTCGAGCTCTAGACGAAATAATAAATATGCGAGCATGCGGGGCTCGATATGATAAAAATAAATATGCTAGCATCTCAAGCTCGAGATGATAAAATAGATATGCGAGCATGTCTGGCTCGAGACGATAAAATATATATATGCAAGCATGATGGGCTCGAAATGACAAAATAAATATGCAAGCATATTGGGCTCGAGACGATAAAAATAGATATGCGAGCATGTCGGGCTCGAGATGATAAAAATAAATAGAATAACATGTCGGGCTCTAGACGATAAAAATAAATACTCGTGATTATCAGACACAAGACGATAAAATAAATATTCGAGCATGTCGGGCTCAAGACAATAAAATAAATATCCGAGCATGTCGGGCTTGAGATGATAAAAATAAATATGGGAGCATGTCGTCCTCGAGACTATAAAAATAAATATGCGAGCATGTCGAGCTCGAGAAGATATAATAAATATGCGAGCATGATGGGCTCGAGATGATAAAATAAATATGCGAGCGTGTCGGGCTCTAGGCGATAAAATTAATATGCGAGTCAAACTCGAGAAGATAAAAATAAATTTGCGAGCATGTCGGGCACGGGACGATAAAATAAATTCTCCAGCATGTCGGGCTGGAGACGATAAAAATGAATATGCGAGCATGTCGGCCTTGGGACGATAAAATAAATATGGGAGGATGTTGGCCTTGAGACGATAAAAATAAACATTCGAGTATGTCGGGCTCGAGACGATAAAATAAATACGCGAGTGTGTCGAGTTCAAGACAATAAAATAAATATGCGAGCTTGTCAGGCTCGAGACGATGAAAATAAATATGTGAGCATCTGGGCACGAGACAATAAAATAAATTTTCGAGCATATCGGGCTCGAGACTATAAAATAAATATGCGAGCGTGTTGGGCTTGAGACGTTAAATAAATATTAAAGCATGTCGGGCTCTAGATGATAGAATAAATATGCGAGCATGTCAAGCTCCAGACGATAAAAAACCTGTGAGCCTGTCGGGCTCGAGACGATAAAAATAAATATGCGACCATGTCGGGATCGAGACGATAAAATAAATATGCGAGCGTTTCGGTCTCGAGGCGATAAAATAAATTTGCAAGCTTGTCAAGCTCGAGACAATAAAATAAATATGCCATCATTTCGTGTTAGAGACTATAAAAACAAATACGTGAGCATGTCAGGCTCGAGACGATAAAATAAATATGCGGGCGTGTCGGGCTCATGACGATAAAATAAATTTGCGAGCATGTCCGGCTCGAGATGATAAGATTAATATGCTAGCATGTCGAACTCGAGAGATAAAAATAAATTTGTGAGCATGTCGGGCTCTAGACGTTAAAATAAATATGCAATCATGTCAGACTCGAGACGATAGAAAATAAATATCAAGAGCATGTCGGGCTCTAGACAATAAAAATAAATATTCGAGCATGTTGGGCTCGAGACAATAAAATAAATATGTGAGTGTCTCGGGTTCGAGACGATAAAATATATATGTAAGCTTGTCAGGCTCGAGATGAAAAAGTAAATATGCAAGCATGACGGGCTTGAGACATTAAAATAAATACACGAGCATGTCAGGCTCATGACGATAAAAATAAACATTCTATCATGTCGGGATCGAGATGATCAAATAAATATGCGAGTGTGTCGGGCTCGAGACGATAAAATAACTATATGAGCGTGTCGGGCTCCAGATGATAAAATAAATATGTGAGCTTGTTATTCTCGAGATGAAAAAATAAATATGCGAGCATGACAAGCTCAAGACAATAAAATAAATAGGGCAACATGTCGGCTTAGGATGATAAAATAAATACGCGAGCATGTCGGGCTCGAGGCGATAAAATAAATACGGGAGCTTGTCGTGCTCGAGACGATAAAAATAATTATGCGACAATGTTGGGATCGAGACGATAAAAATAAATATGCGAACATGTAGGGCTCTAGATGATAAAATAAATATGCGAGCGTGACGAGCTCTTGACGATAAAATTAATATTCGAGCATGTCGGGCTCGAGACGATAAAATAAATATGTGAGCATGTGGGGCTCTAGATGATAAAATAAATATTCGAGCATGTCGGGCTCGAGACGAAAAAATAAATTTGCGAGTATGTCGGGCTAGAGACGATAAAATAAATATGGCAGCATTTCCAGCTTGAGACGATTAAAATAAATTTGAGAGCATGTCCAGGTCGAGACGATAAAATAAATATGGCAGCATGTCAAGCTCGAGATGATAGAAATGAATATGCGATCATGTCTGGCTCTAGCTGATATAATAAATATGCGAGGGTGTCGTGCTTGAGACGATAAAATAAATATGTGAGCATGTCGGGCTCAAGATGATGAAAATAAATATCCGAGCATGTCGTGCTCGAGAGGACAAAATAAATTTGGAGCATGTCGGGCTTGAGACGATAAAAGGAATATGCGAGCTTGTCGGGCAAAAGACGATAAAAATAAATCTCCGAGCATGTCGTGCTCGAGAGAATAAAATAAATTTGTGAGCATGTAGGGCTCGAGACGATAAAATAAATATGCGAGCATGTCTGACTCAAGACGATTAAAATAATATTGCCAGCATGTCGAGCTCGAGACAATAGCATAAATTTTTGAGCATGTCGGGCTCGAGACGATATAATAAATTTTTGAGCATGTCGGGCTCGATATGATAAAATAAATATGCTATCATGAATGGATCGAGACGATAAAATAAATATGAAAGCATGTCGTGCTCGAGCTGATAGAATAAACATGTGAGGGTGTGGTGCTCGAGACAATAAAATAAATATGCGAGCATATCGGGCTCAAGATGATAAAAACAAATTTCTGAGCATATCGTGCTCGAGACGATAAAATAAATTAGGAGCATGTCAGGCTGGAGACGATTAAATTAATATGCGAGCATGTCGAGCTCGAGACAATTAAATAAATATTCGAGCATGTCGGGCTAAAGACGATAAAAATAAATTTTCGAGCATGTCGTTCTCGAGAGAATAAAATAAATTTGCGAGCATGTCGAGCTCAAGACGATAAAATAAATATGTGAGCAAGTATGGCTAGAGACGATAAAATAAATACGCGAGCATGTCGGGCTTGAGACGATAAAAATAAATATGCAAGCATGTCAGGGTCGAGACGATAAAATAAATATGGGAGCATGTCGGGCTTGAGATGATAAAAATAAACATTTGAGCAGGTCGGGCTCGAGACGATAAAATAAATATTCGAGCGTGTCGGGCTCGAGATGACTAAAGAAATATGCGAGCTTGTCAGGCTCGAGACGGTGAAAATAAATATGTGAGCATGTCGGGCACGAGACGATAAAATAAATATGCTAACATGTCGGACTCGAAACGTTAAAATAAATATGCGAGCATGTCGGGTCGAGACAATAAATTAAATATGCGAGCATGTTGGGCTCGAGACGGTAAAATAAATATGCAAACATGTCGTGCTCAAGACTGTAAAATTAATATGTGAGCATGTCGTGCTCTAGACGATAAAATTAAAATGCCAACATGTTGGGCTAGAGACGATAAAAATGAATATGCGAGCATGTTGGGCTCGAGATGATAAAATAAATATGCGAGCCTGTCTGGCTCATGATGATAAAAAGAAATATGCGAGCAAGTCGGGCTCGAGACGATAAAATAAATATGCGAGCGTTTCGCGCTCGAGACGATAAAATAAATATGCGATCTTGTCATGCTCAAGACGATAAAATAAATATGCCAGCATGTCGGGCTCGAGACGATAAAAATAAATATGCGAGCATGTCGGGTTCGAGACGATAAAATAAATATGCGAGCGTGTCGGACTCGAGACGATAAAATAAATATGCAAGCTTGTCATGCTCGAGATGATAAAATATATATGCGAACTTGTCGGGCTCCAGACGATAATATATATTTGTGAGCATATCGTGTGACACCCTAATTTTAATTTCCTAAGTGTAGTGAAATTATGGGGTATATTGGGTGTTTCTCGCTTGAGCGAGAGCGTAAGTGTTGAGTTTTTAAAATTGGAAGGATAATCTTGCTTGAGCGAGAATTGGCTCGCTTGAGCGAGAACCCAAAGATTTCACTTTAAAATAGAAACCCTCAAACACATTTAGGGTTAGAACTTGAGAGAGAAGAGAGAAGGAGGTGATTTTGAGAGCAAGGACTCGTGAGAATCATCTAGAGGCTTGAGAAGAGGTAAATCTCTTGATCTTAATTCTCTTCTTCCCTTTCAAACTTGTTTTGAGTATATGGGATCTCTTCTCAAAATGTGAGAAGCCATGGAAACTCTTCCTTTTGAGTTGTGGTTCGTTTTATTTAGTTTCTATGTTATAAACTCTTGGTTTAGAGTTGGTATTCGAAGAATGGAAAGGTTTTGTGGGTAGAGCTTATTTTTCTACTCCAAATGCATATATCATATGTCCAATTCTGATATACGGAAAAAAAGTTATGCTAAAAATAGAATTTCAACTATTCACTTTTCAACGCCTAGATGTATCTCACAAATTATAGCTCGGAAAGTGATTCTTCTTTTTCTGGTGTTCAATGTGGGATGAAAGAAGTGTGGAAACAAAATTTCATGCAAAAATTCCACCCACAACTATATAAACCAGCAAAATAGAATCACACAAATAATGCAAAATGTCACCAGTGAACAACATTGAACAGTAACTTTGACAGCAACACAACTTTTGAATCCAAACCATAATTTTTAACCAAAATGCACTACAGAATTGAATAACTAAACTACACTAAACTAAGCTATATGAAACTACAGAGAACCTTTGTATGAACAGATAATCCTTGGTAGCGGCGCCAAATTTGATCGAGGTCGTACCCGATGCAAATAATAAAACAATTAAGTATAGTACTAGGAAGTGACTCCTAGATCGTTTCCCAAAGATTATCTTTCACACATTGGTTCAAATACCTTATATGCACACACATAGGGGGGTTTTGGTGGTTGTTATGCTATGAAACTAAAGCTAAAACAGAACACAAAAAGAAAACAGAATAGTAAATAGGCTAAATCCCATTGGTTTAATTGTTCACAACTCAATCCTCAGTTTCAATAGATCAAAATCAGATTCTCAATGTTCCCTTATTGAGAGTCGATTAACTAAGCGATGATCAACTCACAGTTAAATTTCTAAACCTCTAACTAATCAAAATTGGCATAAGAAACAAACAGTTAACAAAGTCACACGAATCAAAGCATTAATTTCATATTCTAAACATTGAATTCCTAATATGTTCACAACTCTAATGTTTAAGCTTCAAACTAAACGAATTCAACATAAACATAGAGCATTTATAGATTCACATAAACTAAGCGATTATGTGCTAGAGAACTAATTGACTAAGCGAAAATCAGTTAACAAACCTACAACACAACCATGGAATTAAGCAAACCACAATCTGAAATAGGATAAAAGATTCAAACATAAAGAACTGAAATTGCATTAAAGGAATAAAGAGAAACCAAAATGCATTAAACACTAAACCTCAAGAGTCTGATACATTACCAAAGGAATTTAGCACTAAACCTCTAGCCTTCCATGGAGGAAGAAGCAAAACTGAAAATGCAAGAGGAAGAAGAAGAAGAAAACCCTAAAACAGCCCCAAAAAGGGGGAAAACGAAAATCTCTCTTCCTAAAGCTGAAATGTAAAATGTGTAATGTAAAAATTGATGAGTGAAAACGAAATCCTAAGGTTATTTAAGGGTAAAACCAAAATGGGCCCTAAACAGTGGGCCAAAAACCTAAAACGGAATTAAAAATCTATTACGAATTACAATCTTTACTTTAGCACACAACCACCACTTGTAATGCCCAAAATGTCCTTGGTGCTAAATATGACCTGAAAATGGAATTAGATTTAATTAGGCAAATAATCCCAAATTAACTCCTTTTAGGAATAATAGTCCAATAAAGCCTAAAACACTAAACCATGCCAAACAAAGTCAATTAGACACCAAGAATCATTAACAATGGTAAATTAAGGTTATGAATAGTGTGTAATATATGACTCATCAAATACCCCCACACTTAATCTTTTGCACTCCTGGGCAAAATCAAGAAATAATGCTATGCTAACCAGTGCACCAAAGTGAGTGATGTAAGAAGATTATTAAAAACTAGGAAATGAAAAATCCTAAAGATGACACACTTCGCAATGAATTCTATGAAATGCAAAGAGATGGACAAAACCAAACACACAAGAGTAAAAAGATAAAGAATCAAGATATCCACGAAGATCATCCAATCAATTCAATCAAGCAAGGAAACCAATCAAATCAAGAGGTGAGTCACAACAATGATAGATCCTCACAAGATATGCTCTCCAAAGTGTTTACACTCATGTGTCTTAGGTTGTAAATATTTACACTCAAGGCACTTCATGAAAACAAATACAACCATAAGCTTGACAAGTTTCTAATATCAACATGACCAACACATGCACATAGTGATCAAAAGGACTTTTCAAGGTTGTAATGGGGCCAAGGACAAGGTAGGATAAAATATGGGATATGTAGCTTAAACCAAGGGAATAGAAGAGCAATGGGGAATAAGTAAAAAGTAAGACAAAATCAACCCCAAAATTAACAAATTACCCTCTAATTCCAATCCTCTCAATCCTCTTTACCACTCAACTTTTATTTCTTGTTTTTTTTTCTTATTTTTTTTTTCTTCAATGACACCACACCACACTTATGTGTACAAATGTATCAACCAACCCATGAGTCGTACCCAAAAATTATAAGAAATGAAGAACAATTCACCCTCACTTTAATATCCATTCCCAAAACAATTCCAAAGCTCCAAAATTCCCTAAGGTTAGGATAATCATGGTTTTTCACTTATAGGCTTGTAATGAGCTATATAACAAAGAAATGGATAAAAAGGCTCAAAGGGAACAAAGGATAATTTCATTCAAGGTAGGCTATATGGCATGTGGTTTATTCAAAAGAAATGCCTAAATCACTTCAAAATGTACAATATGAAAATCAAGTATCAACAAGAAACATGTCAAGTTCTAGAGTGCAAGTAATCAAGAGTGCAACAATCACACATGAAAGAATGCTAGATGGCATACATCAATCCATCCTCAATTAAGGCTCAAAATCTCACAAGGGACAAGACTATCACAATTGCCTCAACCTCTCAATTCACAAAAGTAATTTAGCACACATAAAATGCATGGATTCACAACACTAGATATCAAGACTCAACTAAAAGAAAGCATGAGAGAAAATGCCCAAAATCTAAGCAAAATCTAAGAATCAAAGAAAAACATGCATCAACAAAAACCTACAATAGTCTCCCCCTACACTTAAACTACACATTGTTCCAATGTTGCACAGATAGAATATCCACGCAGTTATATCAACAATTGTAATTGACAAGTGCAATAAAAGTAAAGAAGGAGAGAAAGAAAGAAAGACTCCCTAAATCATGGAGGAAGAAATCAAACTCATAACTAGAAAGGACAATCCCCAAAGCATAAACAACAATGTTGCACTCAAGGTCAAACGGGGGTGTCCAATCAGGTGCCTGCAAAACAGATCGAAAAAAAGTAGCAAATCTAGGCTTTGTTGCAGCCTGCACCTGAACAAATAAATCAGATTGTTGTATGATTCCTATATCAATTATGTTAGTGCAATGTGAATGTGTAATAGGAGAATCAACAACAATATTAAGAAACTCATCAATACAAGAGTCACACAGCTCAGAATCAGTGCATGCATGGCAAGTGTACAATGAAGTGCAAGGAACATCAAAATCAATGTTCAAAAACTCATCAATGCGAAAACTACATGTTTCAGAATTAGTGCATGCATGACAAGTGATGACAACCTCCCTAGGGTGGTTGCGTTTTTATGCCGACCGTTCTTGAAGGAATGCACTTTCAATCGCGGAATGTGACTTGGAATGCCAAATCCACGTTTGGAGTATGGTTTAGTGTTTAGGCCAGATCTGTTTTGGATGTTAGATGTTTATGGCCACGTTTTGGCATATGGGATAGGTGTACGAATAAGTGTTTAGGCTTATTTGTTGGCCACGATTTTGTGTTTAGGAAGTGGGGAAGATATGAAAGGTGAAGGCACCACAAGCTAAGTTGCTTGATAAGCCTATGATGTCTACCACAAGAAAGGATTCTTGATGAAGATTATGGTAAGGTGCCACACCCAAAAGGTGATAAGCCTTAGACGCCACAAGAACTGGGTTCTTGATAAGTCTTGTTCTTGGCCTGACCAAGGAATGCAAAGGAGATAAACTCAACTTAGGCAATGAGATTTTCAATCAAAATTCAATCTACTTTATTCAGAATGAGAACCAAATACATATAGAGGTGGTTGGCCAAAAAGGGCCTCCACAACATTAGGAAATTTAAAATTCAAAACTAATCCTAATTTAATCAAATCTTTTTTTATCTAAATTAAATCCTTATTCCTTGGTGGCCTCAAGATTAACCACGTGTTGCTTCTGTCACTTAGGGTTTGACTTCATTAATCCTTTGTTTTGGTAGAGCTTGGCTGCTCAAAACTAGGTCAAGCTGGTCTTCCTCAATTTGTGTTGTTTGGGCCTAAAATCAAGGAGTCCTCTTCCTGGGCTGAATTGTGATAAGTTTTAGATGATAGCTTATCCCTTGAATCATGGCTCAACCTTGGGAGGATGACCTTCTCCTTAAATTCGAAATTTCAAATTTCAAATTTTGAATTTTTGGCAAATTAACTTGGATGTCAATTCTGAATTCCCTCCAAGCTTTTGAACTCTTGGGCTTTGATATTCTGGCCTTGGAAGACTTTCAAATTTGGCTTTGCTGGTTGGCCTATATTTAAGGGTCTCCTCTTTTGGGGATGATTCTGGATAAGTCAAGATGCTTCCTTGATCCTCAAGACTTGGCTTGACTTTGGGGAGGCTGACTTGATCTTGAAATTCGAATTTTGAGATTTTCAAATTTTCAAATTTTGATATTCAAATTTTGAAGTTTTGAATTCAAACTTTGAATTTCGAAATTAGCTTGGGTTTTGATTTGTGAGGCCGTGTTTGAATTCCTCTTTAAGGTGGGCGGAAGATATGGGATGTGACTTTAAATCCCATTTGAATTTGAAACTTAGCCGTGAATGCATGCTTTAAAGTGTGGCGGAAGATGTGGGATTGGCTTGAAGGCTTGGGCGGAAACAAAGGCGCGTTGGCTGAGTCAGCAAGGTTGGTTGGCCTTCAAGTGTGACGCGGCACATGATGCATCTTGGCCAGGTCAGAGGCGGAAAACCTGGCGCCAGGTCTAGGTCTGCTGGATCGATCATACTTTGGCTTTGGCCTAGTCAGCAGCAAGATTGGGTCGTGGCTTTCATGGATTGGGCTGAAATAGTGGAGCATTTGTTTAGCCTTTGAAGTAGGTAGGGCCTCATTCTTGGCCGTGGCCTTCAAAAGGCTCATCCTTTATAAGGAGGCAATTTGTGGGCCTCATATCATTGCTTGGCCGAATTGATGCTAGTGTGTTTAGAATGAGTTGGCCAAGAGTGCTTTGGGCTTTCTTGGTCCCGGCCCGAGTTATGGGCCCTTATAGGCCCATTAGATCATCCAAGTTGATGGCTATTGATGGGTTGCTATCATCCCCTCCTTCTTGGACTGAATTCGACCTCGAATCAAGGTCTTCATCACCTGTTTCAAAAATAGATAAGTCAGCAACATTAAAACTAGAACTAACATTTCCATAATCACTTGGGATATCAATTTTGTAGGCATTATTGTTTATTCTTTCGATGACCTTGAAAGGTCCGTCCCCTCTAGGTTGAAGCTTAGACTTCCTTTAGGAGGGGAATCTCTCTTTTCGCATATGAACCCAGACTAGGTCTCCAGGTTCAAAAATAACCTCTTTTCTACCCTTGTTGGCTTGCCTAGCATAGCCTTCATTCCTTTTCTCAATCTTGGCCTTGACTTCTTCATGAAGCTTTTTTTACATATTCAACTTTGGCCTTACCATCTTTGTGTTTCAGGGTATGAGAGTCAGCAAGAGGTAGTAAGTCCAGCGGGGTCAACAGATTGAACCAATAAACTACCTCAAAAGGTGAGCAACCCGTGGTGCTATGTTTGGTTCTGTTATAAGCAAATTCCACATGGGGTAGGCTTTCTTCCCAAGCCTTGAGGTTTTTCTTTAGGACTGCCCTTAAAAGTGTGGACAATACTCGGTTCACTACCTCAGTTTGGCCATCTGTTTGGGGATGGCAAGTTGTGGAGAAAAGGAGTTTAGTCCCCAATTTACCCCATAGGGTTCTCCAGAAGTGACTAAGGAACTTAGTGTCCCTATCACTCACAATGCTCCTAGGTAGGCCATAGAGCCTCACAATCTCTTTGAAAAAGAGATCAGCCACGTGGCAAGCATCATCAACCTTTTTACAAGGTATGAAGTGGGCCATCTTGGAAAAACGGTCCACTATGACAAAGATGGAATCCTTGCCGTTTCGAGTCCTGGGTAAAGCCACTACCAAGTCCATGGATATGTCTAACCATGGTGATTCAGATACGAGTAAGAGCGTATAAAGCCCATGTGGCATCCCTTTGGACTTGGCCTTCTTGCAGATCAGACATAGCTCACATTGCTTTCGCGCATCCTTTTTCATCTTAGGCCAATAAAAATGCTCCTTGTGCATGTCAAGGGTTTTAGGGATCCCAAAATGTCCCATTAACCCTCCCTCATGAGATTCCTTAACAAGAAAATCTCGGATAGAGCTTTTAGGCAAACACAAACAGTTTTCCTTGAAAAGGAACCCTTCATGCCCATAGTAACCATTAACAGCAATACTCACGCATTTATGATATATTTCAGAAAAATTGGAATCATGCAAGTAAAGCTCTTTCAGAAACTCGAGACCATACAATTTAGTCTCGAGGGTGGAGAGCAGAATGTGCCTCCTTGACAGAGCATCTGCCACAATATTGGCTTTTCCCTTCTTATGCTTTAAGACATAAGGGAATTGCTCTAAAAATTCAACCCATTTGGCATGGCGCTTGTTAATCTTGCCTTGCCCATTTTAAATACTTTAGTGACTCAGGGTCACTATGTATTACGAATTCTTTAGGCAGCAAGTAGTGTTGCCATGTCTATAATTCCCTTACCAAGTCATACAGTTCCTTATCATAGGTGGAGTAATTCAAGGTCGTTCCTCCAAGCTTTTCACTAAAGTAAGCGATAGGATGCCCTTCCTGCAACAAAACAGCTCCAATACATACGTTAGAAGCATCACATTCTATCTCAAAAGATTTAGCAAAATTTGGTAAAGATGGAACAGGTGCGTTAGTTAAGCGTTCTTTAAGCCTCTGAAAGGCTTCTTCTTGTTTCTCACCCCAGTTAAAACTGATGTTCTTTTTGACAACCTCATTAAGAGGCGCAACTATAGTACTGAAGTCCGTAACGAACCTCCTATAGAAACTTGCTAAGCCATGGAAGCTTCTGACATCGGTTACGGTCATAGGAGTAGGCCAATCCTGAATGGCCTTGATCTTTTCTTGGTCCACATGGACCCATTTTTCATTTATTAAAAAGCCCAAGAAAATAACATGATCCACACAAAAATAACACTTTTCAATATTGGCATAGAGCTTATTAGCTCTCAGCACCAACAAAACACTTTTAAGATGTTCATAATGCTCATTTTCAGTTTTGCTATAGATTAGTATGTCGTCAAAGTAGACGACCACAAATTTACCCAGAAAATCCTTGAGCACATGGTTCATTAACCTCATGAATGTGCTCGGGGCATTCCTTGGGGAATACATCTTCGAACTCCTGCAAAAACCCTTTTACAAAGGTTGGCAGCTCATCGGCAAAGAAATAGTAGTGCAACATCATGACAATAGAGCAAATATAAGGGTTGCTTTGAAATCAAAGCACCCTTCACTTCACCTCGTGAGGCTAAATGACTATTTTTCTTTTATTTTTTCTTTTCTTCTTTTTTTTCACTTTTCTTTTTTTCTTTTTCTTTTCTTTTTCTACTTTTTTTTTCTGGATCATTCTTTTTTTTTCTTGATCCATCTTTTCTTTTAACTTTTTTGATCTTCACTCACTTGTTTTGGAGACAAGGGTGAGAGTACAATTTTCTTTTCATGAAATACAAATGTATACTTGTTGGAAAATCCATCATGGATGGCTTTCCGATCGTACTGCCATGGCCTGCCTAATAGCATGTGGCTGGCCTCCATTGTGACTACGTCACACAGTACGGTGGCCACATATTTCCCAATGGAAAATGGGACCTCGGCTTCCAGGTTAACGGTCATTTCTCCGACCTCACTAAACCATTGTAGCCGGTAAGGTGATGGGTGGGTCCTAGTCACTAGGTTTAGCTTGTTAACCATCCTAGTGCTCACCACATTGGCACAACTTCCACCATTAATAATCAAAGAACATAGCTTGTTGATGGGCTCTTTTGGCCCTAGCCCGAGTTATGGGCTTTCCTAGGCACATTAGATCATCCAAGTTGATGGCTATTGATGGATTGCTATCAATATGACCTGAAAATGGAATTAGATTTAATTAGGCTAAACAATCCCAAATTAACTCATTTTATGAATAATAGTCCAATAAAGCCTAAAACACTAAACCATGCCAAACAAAGTCAATTAGACACCAAGAATCATTAACAATGGTAAATTAAGGTTAAGAACAGTGTGTAATATATGACTCATCAGTCGGGTTTGAGACAGTAAAATAAATATGCAAGCATTTCGGTCTCTAGACGCTAAAATAAATATGCGAGCATGTCGGGCTAGAGACGATAAAATAAATATGCGAGCATGTAGGGGTCGAGACGATAAAATAAATTTACGAGCATGTTGGGCTCGAGATAATAAAACAAATATGCGAGCATGTCAGGCTTGAGACCATAAAAATATATAGGGGTGCATGTCGGGCTCGAGACAATAAAACAATACGCGAGAATGACGGGCTCGAGACGATAAAATAAATATGTGAGCGTGTTGGGTTTTAGGCGATAAAATAAATATGCGTGCTTGTGGGGATCAAGATGATAAAATAAATATTCGAGCAAGTTGGGCTCGAGAGGATAAAAATAAATATGAGAACATGTCGGACTCTAGATGATAAAATAAATATGAGAGCATGTCGGGCTCTAGACGATAAAATTAATATGCAAGAATGTTGCGCTGAGACGATAAAATAAATATGCGAGCATGTTGAGCTCGAGACGATAAAATAAAAATTCGAGAATGTCGAGCTCTAGACAATAAAAATAAATACGCGAGAATGTCGATCTCAAGACTATAAAATAAATATGCGAGCGTGTCAGGCTCGAGACTATAAAATAAATATGCGAGCTTGAGATGATAAAATAAATATTCGATAATGTAACCCTCGAGAGGATAAAAATAAAAATTCGAGCATGCTGGCCTCGAGACGATAAAATAAATATGCGAGCGTGTCGGGCTCGAGAAGATACAATAAATATACGAGCTTATTGGGCTTGAGACGAAAAAAATAAATTTAGGAGCATGTCGGGCTCGAGACGATTAAATAAATATGCGAGCTTGTCGGGCTCGAGACGATAAAATAAATTTGAGAGCTTGTCGGGCACGAGACGATAAGAATAAATTTACTAGATTGTCGGGCTCGATACGATAAAATAAATGTGCGAGCATGTCAAGCTCTATGCAATAAAATAAATATGCGGGCATGTAGGGCACTAGACGATAAAAATAAATATGAGAGCATGTTGGGCTCGAGAGGATAAATTAAATATGTGAGCGTGTCAGACTCGAGATGACAAAGTAAATATGGGAGCTTGTCGGGCTCGAGGCGATAAAATAAAAATGCGAGCATGTGAGGCTCGAAACGATAAAAATAAATATGCGAGCTTGTTGGGCTCATAACAATAAAATAAATCTGCGAGCATGTCGTGATCGAGACGGTAAAATAAATATTCGAGCATGTCGGGCTCGAGATAGTAAAATAAAAATGCAAGCATTTCGGTCTCTAGACGCTAAAATAAATATGCGAGCATGTCATGCTAGAGACGATAAAATAAATATGCGAGCAGTAGGGGTCAAGAAGGAAAAATAAATTTACGAGCATGTCGGGCTCGGGATAATAAAACAAATATGTGAGCATGTCAGGCTCGAGACCATAAAAATAAATAGGGGTGCATGTCGGGCTCGAGACAATAAAAAAATACGCGAGAATGTCGAGCTCGAGACAATAAAAAAATTCGCGAGAATGTTGAGCTCGAGACGATAAAATAAATATGCGAGGGTGTTGGGCTCGAGACGAATTAATAAATATTTGACCTTGTCAGGATCGAGAAGATAAAATATATATGCGGGCTTGTTGGTCTCTATACGATAAAAATAAATATGCGAGCATGTCGAACTCTAGACGATAAAATAAATATGAGAGTCGGTCGGGATCTAGAAGATAAAATAAATATGCGAGCATGTCGGGCTCGAGATGATAAAATACAGATGCGAGCATGTCTGGTTCGAGACGATAAAATATATGGGAGCATGACGGGCTCGAAACGATAAAATAAATATACAAGCATGTCGGGCTCGAGACGATAAAAATAAAAATGTGAGCATGTTGGACTCCAGACGATAAAAATAAATATGAGAACATGACGAGCTCTTGATGAAAAAATAAATATGAGAGCATGTCGGGCTCTAGACGATAAAATTAATATTCTAGAATGTTGCGCTGAGACGATAAAATAAATATGCGAGCATGTTGGGCTCGAGAAGATAAAATAAAAATTCGAGAATGTCGGGCTCTATACAATAAAAATAAATACTCAAGAATGTCGATTCAAGACTATAAAATAAATAGGCTTGAATGTCGGACTCTAGATGGAAAAAAAAACGCGAGAATGTCGTGCTCGAGACGATGAAATAAATATTCGACCGTGTCGTTCTCGAGACGAATAAAATAAATATGCGAGCTTGTCGAGCTCGACACCATAACAATTAATATGCGAGCTTCTCAGGTTGGAGACGATAAAAATAAATATGTGACCTTGTCGAGCTCGTGACGGTAAAATAAATATGCGAGCATGTTGAGATCTAGACGGTAAAATAAATATGCGAGCATGTCAGGCTCTAGACGGTAAAATTAACATGCGAGCATGTCAAACTCTAGACGGTAAAATAAATATGTGTGCATGTCGACCTCTACATGATAAAATAAATATGAGAGCATGTCGGGCTCGAGACGATAAAAAAATATGCAAGCATGTCGGGCTATGACGATAAAATAAATATGCGAGCATGTAGGGCTCGAGACGATAAAATAAATATGAGAGCATGTCGGCCTAGAGACGATAAAAAAGTATGCGAGCCCGTCGTGCTCGAGTCGATATAATAAATGAGAGCATGTCGGGCTCGAGACGATAAAATAAATATTCGAGCAAGTCGGGCTAGACACGATAAAATAAATATGCGAGCATGTCAGGCTCGAGATGATAAAATAAATATGCAAGCATGTTGGGTTCGAGACGATAAAATAAATATGCGAGCTTATCGGGCTGGAGACGATATATTAAATATGCGAGCATGTCGGGCTCCACACGATAAAAATAAATATGCGCTCATGTCGGGCTCAAGACGATAAAAAATAAATATGTGAGCATGTCGGACACAAGATGATAAAATAAATACGTGAGTATGTCGCGCTAGAGACGATATAAATAAATTTGCGAGCGTGTCGGGCTCGAGAAGTTAAAAATAAATATACGAGCATGTTGGGCTCGAGACGATAAAAATAAATATTAGAGCATGTTTGGCTTCAGAAGATAAAATAAATATGCGAGCATGTTGGGATCTAGAAGATAAAATAAATATGCGAGCATGTCAGGCTCGAGATGATAAAATAGAGATGCAAGCATGTCTGGTTCGAGACGATAAAAAATATATGCGGGCATGACGGGCTCGAAACGATAAAATAAATATGCAAGCATGTCTGGTTCGAGACGATGAAAATAAATATGCGAGCATATCGAGCTCGAGACGATAAAAATAAATATGAGAACATGTCGAGCTCTAGATGATAAAATAAATATGAGAACATGCCGGGCTCTAGACGAAAAAATTAATAATGCTAGCATGTCCTCTGTGACAATAAAACAAATATGCGAGCATGTCGGGCTCGAGACGATGAAATAAATGTGTGAGGAAGTCGGGTTCGAGACGATAAAAAAATATGCGAGCTTGTCGGGCTCGAGACCATAAAAATTAATAGGCATGAATGTCGGGCTGTAGACGATAAAAAAATACACGAGAATGTCGAGTTCGTGACGATAAAATAAATATTTGAGCGTGTCGTTCTCGAGACGATTAAAATAAATATGCGAGCTTGTCGGGCTCGATACGATAAAATAAATATGCTAACGTGTTGGGTATGAGACGATAAAATAAATATGCGTGCTTGAGGGGTTCAAGATGATAAAAAAAATATGCGAGAAAGTCGGGCTCAAGAAGATAAAAATAAATATGAGAACATGTCGGGCTCTAGAAGATAAAATACAAAATCGAGTATGTCGGGTTCTAGACAATAAAAGTAACTACGCGAGAATGTCGAACTCAAGACAATAAAATAAATATGCGAGCGTGTCATGCTCGAGACGATAAAATAAATATGCGAGCTTGTTGGGCTTGAGATGATAAAATATATATCCGAGCATGTCGTGCTCGAGAAGATAAAAATAAATAAGCGAGCATGTCGGACTCCAGACGATAAAATAAATTTGAGAGCGTGTCAGACTCATGACGTTAAAAATAAAAATTCTAGTATGTTGGGCTAGGGATGAACAATTAAATATGGGAATAGGCCGGGCTCAAGACGATAAAATAAAATTGGGAGCATGTCGGCTCGAGACGTTAAAATAAATATGCGAGCATGTCAGGCTTGAGACATTAAAAATAAATATACAAAAAATGTCGGACTCGAGATGTTAAAATAAGTATGCGAGCATGTCGGGATCGAGAGGATAAAATGAATATGCGATAGTGTCGGGCATAAGACAATAAAATAAATATGTGAGTTTGTCGGGCTCAAGACGATTAAATAAACGTGTGAGCATGTCAGACTCTATACGATAAAATAAATATGAGAGCATGTCGGACTCTAGACGATAAAAATAAATATACGAGCATGCCGGGCTCAATTCGAAAAAAGTATATACCCGAACTTGTCGGGATCGAGACGATATAATAAATATGTGAGCTTGTCATGCTCGAGACGATAAAATAAATATGCTAGCGTGTCGGACTCCAGACCATAAAATAAATATGGGAGCTTGTCGTGATCGAGACGATAAAATAAATAAGCGAGCATTTCAGGTACGAAATAATAAAAATTAATATGCAGGCTTGTTTTACTCGAGACGATAAAATAAATATGCGAGCATGTCGGGCTCGATACGATAAAATAAAATTGCCAACATGTCGGGCTCAAGACATTAAATTAAACATGCGAGCATGTCGGGCTCGAGACTATAAAATAAATATGCGAGCATGTCGAGCTAGTGATGGTAAAATAAATAGGCGAGCATTTCGGGCTCATAACAATAAAATAAATTTGCGAGCATGTCGGGCTCGAGACGGTAAAATTAATATGCGAGCATGTCGGGCTCGGGATATAAAATAAATTTGCGAGCATGTCGGGCTCGAGATGATAAAAAAAATAGGCGAGCAAGTTGGGCTCAAGAAGATAAAATTAATCTGCATGGAAGTCGGGCTCAAGACGATAAAAAAAATGCAAGCCTGTCGGTCTCGAGACCATAAAAATAAATATGCGAGCTTGTCGGGCTGGAGACGATAAAATAAATATTCGATATTGTCAAGCTCGAGACGATAAAAATAAATATGCGAGCATGTCGTACTCGAGACAATAAAAATAAAAATGCAAGCTTGTTGGGCTCGATACGATAAAGTAAATATGGGAACATGTTGGGCTCGAGACTATAAAAAAAATATGTGAGCGTGTCGGGCTCAAGACGATAAAATCAATATGGCAGCATGTCGACCTTGAGACAATAAAATAAATTTGCCACCATGTTAGGCTCGAGACTTTAAAATAAATATTCGAGCATGTTAGGCTCGAGACGGTAAAATAAATTTACGAGCATGTCGGGCTCTTAATGATAAAATAAATATGTGAGCTTGCTGAGCTCGAGACGATAAAATAAATTTGCAAGCATGTCGGGCTCGAGACGATAAAATGAATATGTGAGTCTGTCGGACACATAATAGGAAAATAAATATGTGAGTATGTCGGGCTCCAGACGATAAAATAAATATGCTATAATTACGGGCTCGAGACGGTAAAATAAACATGCAAGCATGTCGAGCTCTAGACGCTAAAATAATACGCGAGCATGTCGGGCTTGTAAAGACCCAAATTCTACCCTTGAATTTTTTTTTTCATTTTAGTTCAATTCCATGCAATCTCTCCTGACTCACATTACCAATTTAATATCTTTACTTCAAATCTTATTTCCCTCTTCGCACTCTATCTCAATAATAACATACAAAATCATTCGACAGAAAAACATAATTCGTATTAATTAAAATTAGTAACCACCGCATGTAACTAGTTATGAGTTTCCAAAATACCCATAGCTACACATATCCAGAGTTACACCCACATGTTAACAATTATATCTACATCCTTGGTTACATCATATTTCAAAATATCAACTATTACTCATGTACAAAATAGTGCAAGTGAATAAATTCAAAATGTAAAGCTCCCTAAGACTCCCCAAAAATGAGTCCCCCTCATGTCACCTGTTTATCTATAATGGGATTATCAATGAGAAAGGAGTAAGTCGTTAATTCAAATAAACATCATCATAAGATAATCCACATTAGAAATTGGGTTAGTAAACCATTTTTGAAATTCATTTTACTTTGCTGCATAACTTGAGCCAAAGTCGCTACACCCCTCAGGGTTAGCTAAAAGCAGATTCTCATTTCCATTTTTAAATAAAACATGCTTATATACTCAAGCCAGAGTTTTGCTTATATACTCAAGCCAGAGTTTTGCTTATATACTCAAGCCATAGTTTTGCTTATATTCTCAAGCCAGAGTTTTGCTTATATACTCAAGCCAGAGTATTCCTTATATACTCAAGCCAGAGTTTTGCTTATAAACTCAAGCCAGAGTTGCTAACCATTCATGGTCGGCTAAAAATATATTTTTCCCTACGTCAACTCGCCATTATTTATCTCCCATAAATTCACGCCATCTTTAGTATAAACACTCCATATATCTTTATACTAAATACATAATTCACAATACAATTATGGCATGACCAGAAATACACACATTTTCCATTTTCCGTAAACTTATGCCTACTTTAATATAAACACACCCATATATGTTTATAAGAAATACGTAATTTACAACTCAAGCATTACATAACCAGGAAATACAACATACTTTCCTTTTCCGTAAATCTACGCCTACTTTAATATAAACACACCCATATATGTTTATACTAAATGTGTAATTTAGAACTCAAGCATTACATAACTAGGAAATACAACATACTTTCCTTTTCCGTAAATCTACGCCTACTTTAATATAAACACACCCATATATGTTTATACTAAATGCGTAATTTACAACTCAATCATTGCATAACCAGAAAATACACATTTTTGATTCGAAATGCACAATTAAAGACTTATCCTTACCTTGGTGAGTGTTGGGTTTGGTTCTTGGCAACTTCACGAGCTCCACCGAAACCGCCGCCAACTCTAGGATCTTTCCTCATCCCAGCACATAACACATCGTTAGTCATTTATTCCAAATATCACATAAACAACTCATATTGCATTATTTAACCATACAAGATATTCATCACATTTTAGATGTTTCTAAACTACTTTCATCATAAGTATACAACCATCTTAAACATGCTTATTCATTTCGTATTTCAACATTTGAAGGTAAACTCATCTTCTACCTCTAGCATTTTACTCAATTTCACTTTAGGGTTTTGGGTTTTTGTGACTCAACCCACCAACTCTTTCCATTTTTAAAATACTAACTCTAAACCAAGAGTTGTAAGAGAGAAACAACATAAAACGAACCATAACTCAAAAGGATGAGTTTCCATGGTTTCCTTCATTTTTGAGAAGAGATCCAACATACCCAAAATAGGTTTTAAAGAGAAGAAGAGAGTTAGACTCTACAGTTTTACCTCTTCTCAAGCTCTTAGATGAGTATCCAAGCTTTTTGTACTTGAAAAAGCTCTCTTCTCTCACCCTTCTTCTTTTCTAAACCCTAGATTGTGTTTAGGGTTTCTCATTAAATGTTGTCTCGTCGGGTTCTCGCTCAAGCGAGAAAATCCCGCCTATTTTAAAAACTCAGATCTGACCCTCTCGCTCAAGCGAGGGATTCTCGATCAAGTGAGAATCTCACAGTGTCGACAGCCCCAAAATGCAATTTATCGCCCAGGCGAGACAACTCTCGCTCAAGCGATAATCCTCCGGTATAGCCTAGGATTTCACCCACCCAGGTGAACCTCTCTCGCCCAAGCGAGAATCTCTCGCTCAAGCGAGAATCCCATGACTGATACTATAATTTTAAAGACTTAAAATTTGCCAGCATGTCGGGCTCGAGAGGATAAAATAAATTTGCCAGCATGTCGGGCTCTAGACGGTAAAATAAATATGCGAGCATGTTGGGCTCGAGAAGATAAAATAAATCAACGAGCATGTCGGGCTCGAGATGATAAAAAAATATGCGAGCATGTCGGGCTCGGGATGATAAAAATATATATGCGAGCATGTCGGGCTCGAGATGATAAAATAAATATGCGAGCATGTTGGGATCAAGACGATAAAATAAATATGCGAGCTTTTCGGGATCAAGGCAATAAAATAAATATGCGAGCATGTTGGGATCAAGACGATAAAATAAATATGCCAGCTTTTCGGGTTCGAGACGATAAAATAAATATGCGAGCCTATCTGTCTTGAGACAATAAAATAAATTTGAGAGCATGTCGGGCTCGATACGATGTTATAAATTATCGAGCATGTCGGACTCGAGACTGTAAGTAAAATATGCGAGCATTTCAGGCTCGAGACGATAAAAATAAATACACGAGAATGTCGGACTCGAGATGTTAAATTGAATATGAAAGCGTGTCAGGCTTAAGATGATAAAATATATATGTGAGCTTGTCGGGCTTGAGATGATAAAATATATATGTGAGCTTGTCGGGCTTGAGATGATAAAATAAATATGTGATAGTGTCGGGCTCAAGACGATAAAATAAATATGCAAGCTTGTGTTGCTCAAGACGATAAAGTAAATATAGATAGTGTCGGGCGCGAGACGATAAAATAAATATGCTTGCATTTCGGGCTCAAGACAATAAAATAAATATGCGAGAGTGTCGAACTCAAGACTATAAAATAAATATGTGAGCTTTTCGGGATCGGGACGATAAAATAAATGTGCGAGCATGTCAGACTCTATACGATAAAAATAAATATGTGAGCATGTCAGGCTTGAGGCAATAAAACAATTAAGCGAGCACGTCGGGCTTGAGACGATAAAATAAATACGCGAGCCTATCGGGCTCAAGAAGATAAAATAAATTTGTGCACATGTCGGTCTCGAGACAATAAAATAAATATACGAGCATTTATGGCTCGAGACGATAAAAATCAATATGCAAGCTTGTTGTACTCAAGATGAAAAAAGTAAATAAGCGAGCACGTTGGGCTCGAGACGATAAAATAAATATCCAAGCTTGTCAAGCTCGAGATGAAAAAATAAATATTCGAGCATTTCGGGCTTGAGACGATAAAAATAAACATGCGAGCATGCTGGGCTCGAGACGATAAAAATAAATATGCGAACATGTCGGGCTCGAGATGATAAAATAAATATGCGAGCATGTCGGGCTCGAGACGATAAAATAAATATGGTAGCTTGTCGGGCTCGAGATGAGAAAATAAATTTTTGAGTATGTCGGACTCAAGATGATAAAAATAAATATCAGAACATGTAGGGCTCGAGGCGATAAAAATAAATATGCGAGCAAGTCGGTCTCGAGACGATAAAATAAATATGGGAGCTTCTCGGGCTCGTTACGATAAAATAAATTTGCGAGAATGTCGGTCCTAAGATGAAAAAATAAATTTGTGAGCATGTCGGGCTCGAGACGATAAAATTAATATGCAAGCATGTCAAGCTGGAGTTGAAATAAATATGCGAGCATGTCGGGAACGATACAATAAAAATAAATAAGCGAGCATTGCAGGCTCTAGACGAAAAAAAATATGTGAGCATGCAGGGCTTGAGACGATAAAAATAAATACTCAAGCATGTCGGGCTCGAGACGATATAATAAATATGCGAGCGTGTCGGGCTCAAGAAGATAAAATAAATATGGGAGCTTGTCGGACTCAAGACGATAAAATAAATTTGCGATCATGTTGTCCTCGAGAAGATAAAATAAATATGCGATATTGTCAGGCTCGAGACGATAAAATAAATATGTGAGCATGTCGGACTCGAGACGATAAAAATAAATATGCGAGCATGTCGTGCTTGAGACGATAAAATAAATATGCGTGCATGTTAGACTCTATACGATAAAATAAATATGAGAGCTTATCGTGATCAAGATGACAAAAATAAATATGCGAACGTGTCGGAGTCGAGACGATAAAAAAAATATGCGAGCATGTTGGGCTCGAGACGATAAAATAAATAAGTGAGCTTGTTGGGCTTCGGATGATAAAATAAATATCCGAGCATGTCGGCCTCGAGACGATAAAAATAAATACTTGACCATGTTGTCCTTGAGACGATAAAAGTAAATATGCGAGCATGTCGAGCTCGAGACGATAAAATCAATTTGTGGGCATGTCGAGCTCAAGACGATAAAATAAATATGTGAGCTTGTCGGGCTCGAGGCGATTAAATAAATATGCGATAGTGTCGGGCTCGAGACGATAAAATAAATATGAGAGCATGTTGGGCTTGAGACAATAAAATAAATATGTGATAGTGTCGGGCTCGAGACGATAAAATAAGCAAGTCGGGCTCTATACGATAAAAGTAAATAGTCGAGCTTGTTGGGCTCAAGACAATAAAATAAATATGCGAGCTTGTCAAGCTCGAGACGATAAAATAAATATGCGAGCATGTCGGACTCGAGACAGTAAAATAAATATGGCAGCTTGTCGGGTTCGAGACTATAAAATAAATATGTGAGCATGTCATGTTCGAAACGATAAAAATAAATATGCTAGCATGTCGGCCTTGAAACGATAAAATAAATTTGCCAGCATGTCGGGTTCGAGACTATAAAATAAATATGCGAGCATGTCCGGCTGGAGATGATAAAATAAATATATGAACATGTAGCGTTCAATACAATAAAATATATTTGAGAGCATGTCGAGCTCGATATGATAAAATAAGTATCTGAGCATGTTGGGCTCGAGAGGATAAAACAAATACGCGAGCAAATCGGGCTAGAGAAGAGAAAATAAATTTGCGAGCCTGTCGGGCTCGAGACGATAAAAAAATATGCGATCTTTTCAAGCTCGAGTCCATAATAATAAATATGCGAGCTTGTTGTGTTCGAGACCATAAAAATAAATATGCGAGCATGTCGTACTTGAGACAATGAAAATAAATTTGCAAGCATTACGGGCTCGAGACGATGAAATAAAATGCGAGCGTGTCGGGCTCGAGACGATAAAATTAATATGCTAGCATGTCGGGCTCAAGACAATAAAATAAATTTGGGAACATGTCGAGATCGAGACGGTAAAATAAATATGAGAGCATGTGGGGCTCTTAACGATAAAATAAATATGCGAGCTTGTCGAGCTCGAGGCGATAAAATAAATTTGCAAGCATGTCGGGCTCGAGACGAAAAAATAAATATGGCTGCTTGTTGGGCTCACAACATTAAAAAAATTTTTGCAAGCATTTCGCGCTCGAGACAATGAAATAAAATGCGAGCCTGTCGGGCTCGAGACGATAAAATTAATATGCTAGCATGTCGGGCTCAAGACACAAAAATAAATTTGGGAACATGTCGGGCTGGATACGCTAAAATAAATATGTGAGCATGTCGGGCTCTTAACGATAAAATAAATATGCAAGCGTGTCGGGCTCGAGACGAAAAAATAAATATGCCAGCTTGTTGAGCTCATAACATTAAAAAACAATTGCGAACATGTCGAGCTCGAGATGGTAAAATAAATATGCTATAATGTCGGGCTCGAGATAGTAAAATAAATATGCGAGCATGTCGGGATCTAGACGATAAAATAAATATGTTAGCTTGTCGGTCTCGAGACCATAAAAAATATGCTAGCATGTCGGGCACGGGACGATAAAAATAAATTTGCGAGCATGTCGAGCTTAGGACGATAAAATAAATATGTGAGCTAGTCAGGCTCAAGACGATAAAATAAATATGGGAGCATGTCGTTCACGAGATGATAAAAATAAATAAGAGAGCATGTCAGACTCTTGACGATAATATAAGTTTGTGAGTTTGTCGGGCTCAAGATGTTAAAAATAAGTATGCGAGCATGTTGGGCTCGGGACGAAAACTTAAATATGGGAGTAGGTCGGGCTCGAGAATTTAAAATAAATTTCGGAGCATGTCGGGCTCGAGACGTTAAAATAAATATGCCAGCATGTCAGGCTCGAGACGATAAAAATAAATATGCGAGAATGTCGGACTCGAGATGTTAAAATAAATATGCGAGCATGTCGTGCTCGAGACTATAAAATAAACATGCGATAGTGTCGGGCTCGAGACGATAAAAATAAATATTCGAGCATTTCGGGCTACACACAATAAAATATATGAGCATGTCAGGCTTGAGACCATAAAAATAAATACGCGAGAATGTCAGACTCGAGATGTTAAAATAAATATGTGAGCGTGTCGGGATCGATATGATAAAAAATATATGTGAGCTTGTCGAATAGAGATTATAAAATTAATATTTGAGCGTGTAGGGATCGAGATGATAAACAATAAGCGAGTATGTCGAGCTCGAGACGATAAAATAAATATGTGAGCATGTCGGGTTAATAGGCGTGCATATCGGGCTCGAGACGATAAAAAATACGCGAGAATGTCGAGCTCGAGACGATAAAATAAATAGACGAGGGTGTCGAGCTCGAGACGAATTAATAAATATGTGAGCTTGCAAGGCTCGAGAAGATAAAATATATATGCGAGCTTCTCGGGCTAGAGAAGATAAAATAAATATGCGAGCATGTCGGGCACTAGACGATAAAAATAAATACACGAGAATTTCAGACTCAAGACGACAAAATAAATATGTGAGCATGTCGAGCTCTAGACGATAAAATTAATATTCGAGCATGTCGGGCTCGAGACGATAAAACAAATATGCGAGCATTTCGGGCTGTAGACGATAAAATAAATATTCCAGCATGTCGGCCTTGAGAAGATAAAAATAAATATGCGAGCATGTCGAGCTCGACACGATAAAATAAATTTGCAGTCATGTCGAGCTCAGGACGATAAAATAAATATGTGAGCATGTCGGGCTCGAAGCGATAAAATAAATATGCGAGCATGTCGTGCTCGAGACAATAAAACACATACGCGAGCATGTCGGGCTCGAGAAGATAAAATAAATTTGTGAGCATGTCAGTCTCAAGATGATAAATAAATATGTGAGCATGTCGAGCTCGAGACGATAAAAATAAATATACGAGCATGTCGGGCTCTAGACGATAAAAATAAATATGCAAGCATGTCGGGATGGAGACTATAAAATAAATTTGGGAGCATGTCGGGCTCGAGACAATAAAATAAATGTGAGCTTGTCAGGCTCGAGACGATAAAATTAAATTTGTGAGCATGTCGAGCTCCAGACAATGAAATAAATTTTCGAGCATGTTGGGCTCATGGCGATAAAATAAATATACAAGACTGTCGGGATCGAGACAAAAATTTATATATGTTAGAATGTCTGGTTCGAGACGATAAAATAAATATTCGAGCATATCGGGTTTGAGATGATAAAATAAATATTGGAGCTTGTGGGGTTCGAGACGATAAAATAAATTTGCGAGTATGTTAGGCTCTAGAGGACAAAATAAATTTACGAGCATGTGAGACTCGAGATGATAAAATAAATATGAGAGTGTGTCGGGCTCGAGACGATAAAATAAATATGCGAGCCTATCAGGCTCGAGACGATAAAAATAAATTTGTGAGCATGACGGGATCGAGACGGTAAAATAAATATGCAATCTTGTCGGGCTCGAGATAATAAAATAAATATGCAAGCGTGGCGGGTTTGAGACGATAAAAATAAATCTATGAGCATGTCGTTCTCGAGACGTTAAAAATAAATATGAGATCATGTCGGGCTTGAGCTGATAAAATAATATGCGATCGTGTTGGGTTTGAGACGTTAAAATAAATATGCGAGCTTTTCAGACTCGAGACGATAAAATAAATATAAGAACATGTTGGGGTGGAGACGATAAAATAAATTTGCGAGCATATTAGGGTCAAGACGATAAAATAAATATTTGAGCGTGTCGGGCTCGAGATGATAAAATAAATTTGGGAGCGTGTCAGGTTCGAGACGATAGAATAAATTTGCGAGTATGTCGTGCTCGAGACGATAATATAAATTTGCGAGCATGTCGGGCTTGAGACGATAAAAATAAATATGTGAGCATGTCGGGCTCGAGACGATAATATAAATATGCGAGCATGTCCGGCTCGAGACAATAAAATAAATTTGCGAGCATGTTGGGCTCGAGAAGATAAAATAAATATACGAGCATGACAAGCTCGAGACGATAAAATATATATGCTAACATGTCGGGCTCGAGACGATAAAAATAAACTTGCCAGTTTGTCTGGCTCGAGACGATAAAATAAATATGTCATAGTGTCATGCTAGAGACGATAAAATGAATATGTGAGCTTGTGAGGATCAAGATGATTAAATAAACATGCGAGCATGTTAGGTTCTAAACGAATAAGAGCATGTCGGGCTCCAGATGATAAATATAAATATGCGAGCATGTTCGACTCAAGACGATAAAAATAAAAAAGCAAGAATGTCAAGCTCGAGACTATAAAATAAATATGTGCGCGTGTCGGGCTCAAGACGATAAAAATAAATATGCTAGCTTGTTGGGCTCAAGACCATAAACATAAATATGTTAGCTTGTTGGGCTCAAGACCATTAAAATAAATATGTGAGCTTGACGTAATCGAGACGATAAAAATAAATATGGGAGCAATGTTGGGCTCGAGACGATCAAATAAATTTGCAAGCAAGTCGGTCTCAAGCAGATAAAATAAATATGCGTGCATGTCGGGCTTTAGACGATAAAATAAATTTGCGAGCCTGTCGGGTTCGAGACGATAAAAATAAATTTGTGAGCATGACGGGCTCGAGACGATAAAAATAAATATGAGAGCTTCTCAGGCTCGAGCTGATAAATAATATGTGATCGTGTCGGGTTTGAGACGTTAAAATAAACTTGCGAGTTTGTCTAGCTCGAGACGATAAAATAAATATGTCATAGTGTCATGCTAGAGACGATAAAATGAATATGTGAGCTTGTGAGGATCAAGATGATTAAATAAACATGCGAGCATGTTAGGTTCTAAACGAATAAGAGCATGTCGGGTTCCAGATGATAAATATAAATATGCGAGCATGTTCGACTCAAGACGATAAAAATAAATATGCAAGCATGTCAAGCTCGAGACTATAAAATAAATATGTGTTCGTGTCAGTCTCAAGACGAGAAAAATAAATATGCTAGCTTGTCGTGCTCAAGACCAGAAAAATAAATATGTTAGCTTGTTGGGCTAAAGAACATAAAAATAAATGTGAGCTTTTTTTAATCGAGACGATAAAAATAAATATGGGAGCATTGTCGGGCTCGAGACGATCAAATAAATTTGCAAATATGTCGGGCTCGAGACGTTAACATAAATATGCGAGCATGTCTGGCTAGACACTGTAAAATAATTTTGTGAGCATGTGAGGCTCGAGAAGATACAATAAATATGCGCGCATGTTGGGATCTAAACGATAAAATAAATTTGCGATCATGTCGTGCTCGAGACGATAAAATAAATTTGTGAGCATGTTGGGCTCGAGACGGCAAAAATAAATATGTGAGCATGTCGGGCTCGAGACGATAAAATAAATATGGGAGCATGTCCGGCTCGAGACGATAAAAGAAATTTGCAAGCATGTCCGGCTCGAGAAGATAAAATAAATATAAGAGCATGACAGGCTCGAGTTGATAAAATATATATGCTAGCATGTCGGGATCGAGACGATAAAAATAAATATGCGAGCATGTTGGGATCAAGACGATAAAATAAATATGCGAGCTTTTCGGGATCAAGGCAATAAAATAAATATGCGAGCATGTTGGGATCAAGACGATAAAATAAATATGCCAGCTTGTCGGGTTCGAGACGATAAAATAAATATGCGAGCCTATCTGTCTTGAGACAATAAAATAAATTTGAGAGCATGTCGGGCTCGATACGATGTTATAAATTATCGAGCATGTCGGACTCGAGACTGTAAGTAAAATATGCGAGCATTTCAGGCTCGAGACGATAAAAATAAATACACGAGAATGTCGGACTCGAGATGTTAAATTGAATATGAAAGCGTGTCAGGCTTAAGATGATAAAATATATATGTGAGCTTGTCGGGCTTGAGATGATAAAATATATATGTGAGCTTGTCGGGCTTGAGATGATAAAATAAATATGTGATAGTGTCGGGCTCAAGACGATAAAATAAATATGCAAGCTTGTGTTGCTCAAGACGATAAAGTAAATATAGATAGTGTCGGGCGCGAGACGATAAAATAAATATGCTTGCATTTCGGGCTCAAGACAATAAAATAAATATGCGAGAGTGTCGAACTCAAGACTATAAAATAAATATGTGAGCTTTTCGGGATCGGGACGATAAAATAAATGTGCGAGCATGTCAGACTCTATACGATAAAAATAAATATGTGAGCATGTCAGGCTTGAGGCAATAAAACAATTAAGCGAGCACGTCGGGCTTGAGACGATAAAATAAATACGCGAGCCTATCGGGCTCAAGAAGATAAAATAAATTTGTGCACATGTCGGTCTCGAGACAATAAAATAAATATACGAGCATTTATGGCTCGAGACGATAAAAATCAATATGCAAGCTTGTTGTACTCAAGATGAAAAAAGTAAATAAGCGAGCACGTTGGGCTCGAGACGATAAAATAAATATCCAAGCTTGTCAAGCTCGAGATGAAAAAATAAATATTCGAGCATTTCGGGCTTGAGACGATAAAAATAAACATGCGAGCATGCTGGGCTCGAGACGATAAAAATAAATATGCGAACATGTCGGGCTCGAGATGATAAAATAAATATGCGAGCGTGTCGGGCTCGAGACGATAAAATAAATATGGTAGCTTGTCGGGCTCGAGATGAGAAAATAAATTTTTGAGTATGTCGGACTCAAGATGATAAAAATAAATATCAGAACATGTAGGGCTCGAGGCGATAAAAATAAATATGCGAGCAAGTCGGTCTCGAGACGATAAAATAAATATGGGAGCTTCTCGGGCTCGTTACGATAAAATAAATTTGCGAGAATGTCGGTCCTAAGATGAAAAAATAAATTTGTGAGCATGTCGGGCTCGAGACGATAAAATTAATATGCAAGCATGTCAAGCTGGAGTTGAAATAAATATGCGAGCATGTCGGGAACGATACAATAAAAATAAATAAGCGAGCATTGCAGGCTCTAGACGAAAAAAAAAATGTGAGCATGTCGGGCTCGAGACGATATAATAAATATGCGAGCGTGTCGGGCTCAAGAAGATAAAATAAATATGGGAGCTTGTCGGACTCAAGACGATAAAATAAATTTGCGATCATGTTGTCCTCGAGAAGATAAAATAAATATGCGATATTGTCAGGCTCGAGACGATAAAATAAATATGTGAGCATGTCGGACTCGAGACGATAAAAATAAATATGCGAGCATGTCGTGCTTGAGACGATAAAATAAATATGCGTGCATGTTAGACTCTATACGATAAAATAAATATGAGAGCTTATCGTGATCAAGATGACAAAAATAAATATGCGAACGTGTCGGAGTCGAGACGATAAAAAAAATATGCGAGCATGTTGGGCTCGAGACGATAAAATAAATAAGTGAGCTTGTTGGGCTTCGGATGATAAAATAAATATCCGAGCATGTCGGCCTCGAGACGATAAAAATAAATACTTGACCATGTTGTCCTTGAGACGATAAAAGTAAATATGCGAGCATGTCGAGCTCGAGACGATAAAATCAATTTGTGGGCATGTCGAGCTCAAGACGATAAAATAAATATGTGAGCTTGTCGGGCTCGAGGCGATTAAATAAATATCTGATAGTGTCGGGCTCGAGACGATAAAATAAATATGAGAGCATGTTGGGCTTGAGACAATAAAATAAATATGTGATAGTGTCGGGCTCGAGACGATAAAATAAGCAAGTCGGGCTCTATACGATAAAAGTAAATAGTCGAGCTTGTTGGGCTCAAGACAATAAAATAAATATGCGAGCTTGTCAAGCTCGAGACGATAAAATAAATATGCGAGCATGTCGGACTCGAGACAGTAAAATAAATATGGCAGCTTGTCGGGTTCGAGACTATAAAATAAATATGTGAGCATGTCATGTTCGAAACGATAAAAATAAATATGCTAGCATGTCGGCCTTGAAACGATAAAATAAATTTGCCAGCATGTCGGGTTCGAGACTATAAAATAAATATGCGAGCATGTCCGGCTGGAGATGATAAAATAAATATATGAACATGTAGCGTTCAATACAATAAAATATATTTGAGAGCATGTCGGGCTCGATATGATAAAATAAGTATCTGAGCATGTTGGGCTCGAGAGGATAAAACAAATACGCGAGCAAATCGGGCTAGAGAAGAGAAAATAAATTTGCGAGCCTGTCGGGCTCGAGACGATAAAAAAATATGCGATCTTTTCAAGCTCGAGTCCATAATAATAAATATGCGAGCTTGTTGTGTTCGAGACCATAAAAATAAATATGCGAGCATGTCGTACTTGAGACAATGAAAATAAATTTGCAAGCATTACGGGCTCGAGACGATGAAATAAAATGCGAGCGTGTCGGGCTCGAGACGATAAAATTAATATGCTAGCATGTCGGGCTCAAGACAATAAAATAAATTTGGGAACATGTCGAGATCGAGACGGTAAAATAAATATGAGAGCATGTGGGGCTCTTAACGATAAAATAAATATGCGAGCTTGTCGAGCTCGAGGCGATAAAATAAATTTGCAAGCATGTCGGGCTCGAGACGAAAAAATAAATATGGCTGCTTGTTGGGCTCACAACATTAAAAAAAAATTTGCAAGCATTTCGCGCTCGAGACAATGAAATAAAATGCGAGCCTGTCGGGCTCGAGACGATAAAATTAATATGCTAGCATGTCGGGCTCAAGACACAAAAATAAATTTGGGAACATGTCGGGCTGGATACGCTAAAATAAATATGTGAGCATGTCGGGCTCTTAACGATAAAATAAATATGCAAGCTTGTCGGGCTCGAGACGAAAAAATAAATATGCCAGCTTGTTGAGCTCATAACATTAAAAAACAATTGCGAACATGTCGAGCTCGAGATGGTAAAATAAATATGCTATAATGTCGGGCTCGAGATAGTAAAATAAATATGCGAGCATGTCGGGATCTAGACGATAAAATAAATATGTTAGCTTGTCGGTCTCGAGACCATAAAAAATATGCTAGCATGTCGGGCACGGGACGATAAAAATAAATTTGCGAGCATGTCGAGCTTAGGACGATAAAATAAATATGTGAGCTAGTCAGGCTCAAGACGATAAAATAAATATGGGAGCATGTCGTTCACGAGATGATAAAAATAAATAAGAGAGCATGTCAGACTCTTGACGATAATATAAGTTTGTGAGTTTGTCGGGCTCAAGATGTTAAAAATAAGTATGCGAGCATGTTGGGCTCGGGACGAAAACTTAAATATGGGAGTAGGTCGGGCTCGAGAATTTAAAATAAATTTCGGAGCATGTCGGGCTCGAGACGTTAAAATAAATATGCCAGCATGTCAGGCTCGAGACGATAAAAATAAATATGCGAGAATGTCGAACTCGAGATGTTAAAATAAATATGCGAGCATGTCGTGCTCGAGACTATAAAATAAACATGCGATAGTGTCGGGCTCGAGACGATAAAAATAAATATTCGAGCATTTCGGGCTACACACAATAAAATATATGAGCATGTCAGGCTTGAGACCATAAAAATAAATACGCGAGAATGTCAGACTCGAGATGTTAAAATAAATATGTGAGCGTGTCGGGATCGATATGATAAAAAATATATGTGAGCTTGTCGAATAGAGATTATAAAATTAATATTTGAGCGTGTAGGGATCGAGATGATAAACAATAAGCGAGTATGTCGAGCTCGAGACGATAAAATAAATATGTGAGCATGTCGGGTTAATAGGCGTGCATATCGGGCTCGAGACGATAAAAAATACGCGAGAATGTCGAGCTCGAGACGATAAAATAAATAGACGAGGGTGTCGAGCTCGAGACGAATTAATAAATATGTGAGCTTGCAAGGCTCGAGAAGATAAAATATATATGCGAGCTTCTCGGGCTAGAGAAGATAAAATAAATATGCGAGCATGTCGGGCACTAGACGATAAAAATAAATACACGAGAATTTCAGACTCAAGACGACAAAATAAATATGTGAGCATGTCGAGCTCTAGACGATAAAATTAATATTCGAGCATGTCGGGCTCGAGACGATAAAACAAATATGCGAGCATTTCGGGCTGTAGACGATAAAATAAATATTCCAGCATGTCGGCCTTGAGAAGATAAAAATAAATATGCGAGCATGTCGAGCTCGACACGATAAAATAAATTTGCAGTCATGTCGAGCTCAGGACGATAAAATAAATATGTGAGCATGTCGGGCTCGAAGCGATAAAATAAATATGCGAGCATGTCGTGCTCGAGACAATAAAACACATACGCGAGCATGTCGGGCTCGAGAAGATAAAATAAATTTGTGAGCATGTCAGTCTCAAGATGATAAATAAATATGTGAGCATGTCGAGCTCGAGACGATAAAAATAAATATACGAGCATGTCGGGCTCTAGACGATAAAAATAAATATGCAAGCATGTCGGGATGGAGACTATAAAATAAATTTGGGAGCATGTCGGGCTCGAGACAATAAAATAAATGTGAGCTTGTCAGGCTCGAGACGATAAAATTAAATTTGTGAGCATGTCGAGCTCCAGACAATGAAATAAATTTTCGAGCATGTTGGGCTCATGGCGATAAAATAAATATACAAGACTGTCGGGATCGAGACAAAAATTTATATATGTTAGAATGTCTGGTTCGAGACGATAAAATAAATATTCGAGCATATCGGGTTTGAGATGATAAAATAAATATTGGAGCTTGTGGGGTTCGAGACGATAAAATAAATTTGCGAGTATGTTAGGCTCTAGAGGACAAAATAAATTTACGAGCATGTGAGACTCGAGATGATAAAATAAATATGAGAGTGTGTCGGGCTCGAGACGATAAAATAAATATGCGAGCCTATCAGGCTCGAGACGATAAAAATAAATTTGTGAGCATGACGGGATCGAGACGGTAAAATAAATATGCAATCTTGTCGGGCTCGAGATAATAAAATAAATATGCAAGCGTGGCGGGTTTGAGACGATAAAAATAAATCTATGAGCATGTCGTTCTCGAGACGTTAAAAATAAATATGAGATCATGTCGGGCTTGAGCTGATAAAATAATATGCGATCGTGTTGGGTTTGAGACGTTAAAATAAATATGCGAGCTTTTCAGACTCGAGACGATAAAATAAATATAAGAACATGTTGGGGTGGAGACGATAAAATAAATTTGCGAGCATATTAGGGTCAAGACGATAAAATAAATATTTGAGCGTGTCGGGCTCGAGATGATAAAATAAATTTGGGAGCGTGTCAGGTTCGAGACGATAGAATAAATTTGCGAGTATGTCGTGCTCGAGACGATAATATAAATTTGCGAGCATGTCGGGCTTGAGACGATAAAAATAAATATGTGAGCATGTCGGGCTCGAGACGATAATATAAATATGCGAGCATGTCCGGCTCGAGACAATAAAATAAATTTGCGAGCATGTTGGGCTCGAGAAGATAAAATAAATATACGAGCATGACAAGCTCGAGACGATAAAATATATATGCTAACATGTCGGGCTCGAGACGATAAAAATAAACTTGCCAGTTTCTCTGGCTCGAGACGATAAAATAAATATGTCATAGTGTCATGCTAGAGACGATAAAATGAATATGTGAGCTTGTGAGGATCAAGATGATTAAATAAACATGCGAGCATGTTAGGTTCTAAACGAATAAGAGCATGTCGGGCTCCAGATGATAAATATAAATATGCGAGCATGTTCGACTCAAGACGATAAAAATAAAAAAGCAAGAATGTCAAGCTCGAGACTATAAAATAAATATGTGCGCGTGTCGGGCTCAAGACGATAAAAATAAATATGCTAGCTTGTTGGGCTCAAGACCATAAACATAAATATGTTAGCTTGTTGGGCTCAAGACCATTAAAATAAATATGTGAGCTTGACGTAATCGAGACGATAAAAATAAATATGGGAGCAATGTTGGGCTCGAGACGATCAAATAAATTTGCAAGCAAGTCGGTCTCAAGCAGATAAAATAAATATGCGTGCATGTCGGGCTTTAGACGATAAAATAAATTTGCGAGCCTGTCGGGTTCGAGACGATAAAAATAAATTTGTGAGCATGACGGGCTTGAGACGATAAAAATAAATATGAGAGCTTCTCAGGCTCGAGCTGATAAATAATATGTGATCGTGTCGGGTTTGAGACGTTAAAATAAACTTGCGAGTTTGTCTAGCTCGAGACGATAAAATAAATATGTCATAGTGTCATGCTAGAGACGATAAAATGAATATGTGAGCTTGTGAGGATCAAGATGATTAAATAAACATGCGAGCATGTTAGGTTCTAAACGAATAAGAGCATGTCGGGTTCCAGATGATAAATATAAATATGCGAGCATGTTCGACTCAAGACGATAAAAATAAATATGCAAGCATGTCAAGCTCGAGACTATAAAATAAATATGTGTTCGTGTCAGTCTCAAGACGAGAAAAATAAATATGCTAGCTTGTCGTGCTCAAGACCAGAAAAATAAATATGTTAGCTTGTTGGGCTAAAGAACATAAAAATAAATGTGAGCTTTTTTTAATCGAGACGATAAAAATAAATATGGGAGCATTGTCGGGCTCGAGACGATCAAATAAATTTGCAAATATGTCGGGCTCGAGACGTTAACATAAATATGCGAGCATGTCTGGCTAGACACTGTAAAATAATTTTGTGAGCATGTGAGGCTCGAGAAGATACAATAAATATGCGCGCATGTTGGGATCTAAACGATAAAATAAATTTGCGATCATGTCGTGCTCGAGACGATAAAATAAATTTGTGAGCATGTTGGGCTCGAGACGGCAAAAATAAATATGTGAGCATGTCGGGCTCGAGACGATAAAATAAATATGGGAGCATGTCCGGCTCGAGACGATAAAAGAAATTTGCAAGCATGTCCGGCTCGAGAAGATAAAATAAATATAAGAGCATGACAGGCTCGAGTTGATAAAATATATATGCTAGCATGTCGGGATCGAGACGATAAAAATAAATTTGCGAGCATGTCTAGCTCGAGACGATAAAATAAATATGCCATAGTGTCGTGCTCGAGACGATAAAATAAATATGTGAGCTTGTCAGAATCAAGATGATAAAATAAATATGCCAGCATGTCAGGTTCTAAACGATTAATTAAACATGCGAGCATGTCGGTATCCAGATGATAAATAAAAATATGCGAACATGTCTGACTCAAGACGATAAAAATAAATATTCAAGCAAGTCAGGCTCGAGACTCTAAAAAAATATGTGTGCGTGTCGGGCTCAAGATGATAAAAATAAATATGCCAGCTTGTCGGACTCAAGACCACAAAAATAAATATGTGAGCTTGATGTAATCTAGACGATAAAAATAAATATCGGAGCAATGTCGGGTGTGAGACGATCAAATAAATTTGCCAACAAGTCGGGCTCGACACGTTAACATAAATATGCGAGCATGTCTGGCTAGACACGGTAAAATAAATATGCGAGCATGTCGGTCTCGAGAAGATAAAATAAATATGCGAGCGTGTTGGTCTCGAGCCGATTAAATAAATATGCGAGCATGTCAAACTCGAGACGATGAAAATAAATATTCGAGCTTGACAAAATAAATTTGTCAGCTAGTCGGTCTCAAAACGTTAAAATAAATAAGCGAGCATGTCAGGCTTGAGACTATAAAATAAATATGCGAGTATGTCGGGCTCGAGATGATAAAATAAATATGTGAGCATGTCAGGCTTTAGACGATAAAATAAATATGTTAGGATGTCGGGCTCTAAACGATAAAATAAATATGGGTCATGAAGGGCTCGAGATGATAAAATAAATTTAATAGCCTGTCGCGCTCGAGTTGAAAAAATAAGTATGTGAGCATGTCGGTCTCGAGAAGATAAAATAAATCTACGATCATAACGGGGTCGAGATGATAAAAAAAATGGAAGAGTCTGTCATGCTCGAGACGGTAAAAATAAAAATGTGAGCATGTCAGGCTTCAGACTGTAAAATAAATATGCAAGCATGTCGAGCTCGAGACCAGAAAATAAATATGTGAGCTTGTCAGACTCGAGACGATAAAATAAATATGCGAGCTTGTTGGGCTCGAGACGATAAAAATAAATTTTGTGAGCATGTTTGGCTCAAGATGACAAAAATAAATATGCGAACATGTCGGCCTCGAGACGATGAAAAATAAATATGCGAGCATGTCGGGCTCAAGATGATAACATAAATACTTGAGCATGTTGGGTTCGAGACGATAAAATAAATTTGAGAACGTGTCGATCTCGAGACGATAAAAATAAATATTCGAGCATGTTGGGCTCAAGACGATAAAAATAAATATTCGAGCATGTTTGGCTTGAGAAGATAAAATAAATATTCGAGCATGTTAGGCTTGAAACGATAAAAATAAATGCGAGCATGTCAGGCACTAGACAATAAAAATAATTATGTGAGCATGTCGGGCACGAGAGAATAAAATAAATATGCGAGCATGTCAGGCTCGAGAGGACAAAATAAATTTACGAGCATGTCAGACTCGAGATGATAAAATAAATATGAGAGTGTGTTGGTCTCGAGACGATAAAATAAATATGCCAGCCTGTTAGGCTCGAGACGATAAAATTAAATTTTTGAGCATGACGGGATCGAGAAGGTAAAATAAATATGCAATCTTGTCGGGCTCGAGATAATAAAATAAATATGCAAGCGTGGCGGGTTTGAGACGATAAAAATAAATCTATGAGCATGTCGGGCTCGAGACGTTAAAAATAAATATGAGATCATGTCGGGCTCGAGCTCATAAAATAATATGCAATCGTGTCGGGTTTGAGACGTTAAAATAAATATGTGATCTTGTGAGACTCGAGACGATAAAATAAATATAAGAACATGTTGGGGTGGAGACGATAAAATAAATTTGCGAGCATATTAAGATCAAGACGATAAAATAAATATGTGAGCGTGTCGGGCTCGAGATGATAAAATAAATTTGGGAGCGTGTCAGGTTCGAGACGATAGAATAAATTTGCGAGTATGTCAGGATCGAGAAGATAAAATAAATATACGAGCATGACGAGCTCGAGACGATAAAATATATATGCTAACATGTCGGGCTCGAGACGATAAAAATAAACTTGCGAGTTTGTCTGGCTCGAGATGATAAAATAAATATGTCATAATGTCATGCTCGAGACGATAAAATAAATATGTGAGCTTGTGAGGATCAAGATTATAAAATAAATATGCGAGCATGTTAGGTTCTAAACGAATAAGAGCAAGTCGGGCTCCAGATGATAAATATAAATATGCGAGAATGTTCGACTCAAGACGATAAAAATAAATATGCAAGAATGTCAAGCTCGAGACTATAAAATAAATATGTGCGTGTGTCGGGCTCAAGACGATAAAAATAAATATGCTAGCTTGTTGGGCTCAAGACCATAAAGATAAATATGTTAGCTTGTTGGGCTCAAGACCATTAAAATAAATATGTGAGCTTGACGTAATCGAGAAGATAAAAATAAATATGGGAGCAATGTCGGGCTCGAGACGATCAAATAAATTTGCAAGCAAGTCGGGCTCAAGACGTTAACATAAATATACATGCATGTCTGGCTAGACATGGTAAAATAAATATGCCAGCATGTGAGGCTCAAGCAGATAAAATAAATATGCATGCATGTCTGGATCTAGACGATAAAATAAATTTGCGAGCCTCGGGTTCGAGACGATAAAAATAAATTTGTGAGCATGACAGGATCGAGACGGTAAAATAAATATGCAAGCATGTCGGGCTCGCGATAATAAAATAAATATGCAAGCGTGGCGGGTTTGAGACGATAAAAATAAATATGTGAGCATGTTAGGCTCGAGACGATAAAAATAAATATGAGACCATCTCAGGCTCGAGCTGATAAATAATATGTGATCGTGTCGGGTTTGAGACGTTAAAATAAATATGGGACCTTGTGGGACTCGAGACGATAAAATAAATATAAGAGCATGTCGGGTGGAGACGAAAAAATAAATTTGCGAGCATATCAGCATCAAGACGATAAAATAAATACGTGAGCGTGTCGGGCTCGAGATGATAAAATAAATTTTGGAGCGTGTCGGGATCGAGACGATAGAATAAATTTGCGAGTATGTCGTGCTTGAGACGATAAAATAAATAAATTGGCCAGCATGTCGGGCTCGAGAAGATAAAATAAATATACGAGCTTGACGGGCTCGAAACGATAAAATATAAATGCTAACATGTCGGGTTCGAGGCGATAAAAATAAATTTGCGAGTATGTCTGGCTCGAGACGATAAAATAAATATGTCATAGTGTCGTGCTCGAGATGATGAAATAAATATGAGAGCTTGTGAGGATCAAGATGGTAAAATAAATATGCGAGCATGTCATGCTCTAAACGATTAAATAAATATGCGAGCATATTCGACTCAAGACGATAAAACTAAATATGCAAGCATGTCAAGCTCGAGACTATAAAATAAATATGTGTTCGTGTCAGTCTCAAGACGAGAAAAATAAATATGCTAGCTTGTCGTGCTCAAGACCATAAATATAAATATGTTAGCTTGTTGGGCTCAAGACCATAAAAATAAATGTGAGCTTGACGTAATCGAGACAATAAAAATAAATATGGGAGCATTGTCGGGCTCGAGACGATCAAATAAATTTGCAAGCAAGTCGGGCTCGAGACGTTAACATAAATATGCGAGCATGTCTGGCTAGACACAATAAAATAATTATGTGAGCATGTGAGGCTTGAGAAGAAAAAATAAATATGCGCGCATGTTGGGCTCTAAACGATAAAATAAATTTGCGATCATGTCGTGCTCAAGACGATAAAATAAATATGCGAGCATGTCGGGTTCGAGACGACAAAAATAAATATGTGAGCATGTCGGGCTCGAGACGATAAAATAAATATGGGAGCATGTCCCGCTCGAGACGGTAAAAGAAATTTGCAAGCATGTTGGGCTCGAGAAGATAAAATAAATATACGAGCATGACGGGCTCGAGTTGATAAAATGTATATGCTAGCATGTCGGGCTCGAGACGATAAAAATAAATTTGCGAGTATGTCTAGCTCGAGACGATAAAATAAATATGCCATAGTGTCGTGCTCGAGACGATAAAATAAATATGTGAGCTTGTCAGGATCAAGATGATAAAATAAATATGCGAGCAAGTCAGGTTCTAAACGATTAATTAAATATGCGAGCATGTCGGGCTCCAAATGATAAATATAAATATGCGATCATGTTCGACTCAAGACGATAAAAATAAATATGCAAGCATGTCAAGCTCGAGAGTATAAAATAAATATGTGTTCGTGTTGGGCTCAAGACGATAAAAATAAAAATACCATCTTGTCGGACTCAAGACCATAAAAATAAATATGTGAGTTTGATGTAATCTAGACGATAAAAATGAATATCAGAGCACTGTCGGGTGCGAGACGATCAAATAAATTTGCCAACAAGTCGGGCTCGAGACGTTAACATAAATATACGAGCATGTCTGGCCGGACACGGTAAAATAAATATGCGAGCATGTCGTGCTCGAGATGATAAAATAAAAATGCGAGCGTGTTGGTCTCGAGCCGATAAATTAAATATGCGAGCATGTCAAACTCGAGACTATGAAAATAAATATTCAAGCTTGACAAAATAAATTTGTCAGCTAGTCGGGCTCAAAACGTTAAAATAAATAAGCGAGCATGTCAGGCTTGAGACTATAAAATAAATATGCGAGTATGTCGGGCTCGAGATGATAAAATAAATATGTGAGCATGTCAGGCTTTAGACGATAAAATAAATATGTCAGGATGTCGGGCTCTAAACGATAAAATAAATATGGGTCATGAAGGGCTCGAGAGGATAAAATAAATTTAATAGCCTGTCGGGCTCGAGATGAAAAAATAAATATGTGAGCATGTCGGTCTCGAGAAGATAAAATAAATCTACGATCATAACGGGCTCGAGACGATAAAAAAAATGGAAGAGTCTGTCATGCTCGAGACGGTAAAAATAAAAATGTGAGCATGTCAGGTTCAGACTGTAAAATAAATATGCAAGCATGTCGGGCTCGAGACCAGAAAATAAATATGTGAGCTTGTCAGGCTCGAGGCGATAAAATAAATATGCGATCTTGTTGGGCTCGAGACGATAAAAATAAATTTTGTGAGCATGTTTGGCTCAAGATGACAAAAATAAATATGCGAACATGTCGGCCTCGAGACGATGAAAAATAAATATGCGAGCATGCCGGGCTCAAGATGATAACATAAATACTTGAGCATGCCGGGCTCGAGACGATAAAATAAATTTGAGACCGTGTCGGTCTCGAGACGATAAAAATAAATATTCGAGCATGTTGGGCTAAAGACGATAAAAATAAATATTCTAGTATGTTTGGCTTGAGAAGATAAAATAAATATACGAGCATGTTGGGCTTGAAACGATAAAAATAAATGCGAGCATGTCAGGCACTAGACGATAAAAATATTTATGTGAGCATGTCGGGCTCGAGAAAATAAAATAAATATGCGAGCATGTCAGGTTTGAGACGATAAAATAAATTTGCGAGCTTGTGGGGCTCGAGAATAAAAAATAAATATGCGAGCATCTCGGGATTAAGACGATTAAATAAATATGGGAGCATGTCGGGCTCGAGAAGATAAAATAAATATGCGAGCCTGTTGTGCTCGAGACTATAAAAATAAATATGTGAACATGTTCGACTCGAGATAATAAAATTAATATGAGAGCATGTCAGGCTCGAGACGAATAAATAAATACGTGAGCGCTGGGTGCGAGACGTTAAAATAAATATGTGAGCATGTCGGGCTCAAGGCGATAAAATAATTATGGGATAGTGTCGGGCTTGAGATGATAAAATAAATATGTGATCTTGTTGGGCTCAAGACAATAAAATAAATATGCAAGCATGTCGGCCTCGAGAAGATAAAAATAAATATGCGAGCACGTCGACCTTGAGACGATAACATAAATTTGCGGGCATGTCGAGTTCGAGATGACAAAAATATATATTCGAGCATGTAGGGCTCGAGACGATAAAATAAATATGCTAGCGTGTTGGGCTCAAGACGATAAAATAAATATGCAAGCTTGTCAAGCTCGAGATGAAAAAATAGATATGCAAGCATGTCGGGCTTGCGAAGATAAAATAAATATGCGAGCATGTCGGGCAAGTGTTGACAACCTTAGGGTGGTTATTGTCTTTTTGATAATTCTCCTTTTTGAGAGAATTATTGGGATCGTTTCTTGCTTGGAAATTTCACAGTTTAGTTGAATTATACTTGAATTTTAGGGCTTTCCGGAAGTGTTTATGCTTTGCCTTTGGTTGATAAGTGTTTAAAGGTCTAGGGCAGAATGTGGATGGGGGGGGATAAGAGATGGTGGGGCGCCACAAACACTAAGTGTTTGATAAGCCTGCGAAGTTCTGCACAAGCCACCTAGGTAACTTGATAAGAACAGGTCCTTGGCTTGGCCAAGATTGCTAGGAGACTCGCTCATTAACTCAAGGAATTAAATCCGAAAATCAACTCTAAGTTTTTATTCATGCATAAACGAAATACATATAGAAGTGGCAACTAGGATTAGGTTTCCACAAGTTGGGCCTCAAATCTGAATTAAAAGGATGCTTAACTTAGTCAAATTAAATCAAAGCTTCAAAACAGGAAGATTCTATCTATACTTAGTCAAATCCTAAATCTATCTTCTCCTTGGCGGCTTGACCTAGATGGTGTGGCAACTTGCTTTGACTTGTTGGCCACGTGTGGTTGCCTTGAAATAGCCTTGGCCGAAATTCAAGGAATCCTTGTTTTGGAAGGATTCTTGATAAGCCATTTGAAGATAGACTTTAGATTAAGTCTTTAGAAGACTTTATCTCTCCATCCAAAGTTGTTGGCTTGTAGATGGATCGGTTTTGACTTGGCATAAAATTAAGGAATCCTTATTTTGGTAAGGTTCCTTGATGAGACACTTGGCTCTCTTTGACTCATAAGACTCAGCCTTGATAGCTTCATCTTTATCTCCAATTTGAATTCAAATTTGAACTCAAAATTTGGAGTTTCAATTTCCCTCCTCTTTTGCTTTTCATTTTGATTTCCCTCTTAGCTTATCCATTTGACTTGATCTTATGGCCTTGACTTTGTGATTGCTCATGACTGAGGAAACCGTGGTGCCTGGCTGACTTGGCTTCTGACCGAGAAACCCGGGGTGCCTGGCTGACTTGGCTTATGACCGAGAAAACCGGGGGCTGGCCTGACTTGGCTGACTTGGATTCTTTACCGAGGCTTGCTGGCCTGACCTTCTCTTGTCTTGGGCCTTTGGGCTTAGTCTTGAAACACTTAGCAAACAATCACCTTCTTCTATACATCTTAAACATAATTAAAAGTACTTAAAATAAAATAAAGCAAGAATTAAATAAAACCTAATTGCATGTGGGTCAAGTGTTGGCCCACTTATTGAAAGCATGTAGATAGGAAAGCTAGGTAGCTGCCTTGAGGTCGTGGCCTCCTAAGTCTTCTTCTTGGACTATGAAGTGAATGGGCCTAACATTGATGCTGGCCTTTTGGCCTGATTCAAGGGTTCTGCTCACGAGTCTTTCAAGGGCTAGTTTATCCCTTTTGGCCTTGGCTCGGGTCATGGGACCCCCTAGGCCTTGTATGGAATTATCATCCATGATGAGACTCTCATCATCCCCTCCTTCTTTGAAAGAATTTGTCCTCGAATCTTCATCGAAGTAGTTTAAATCAGCCACATTGAATGTTGCACTAATGTTACCATACTTTCCTTGTAGGTCCAACTTGTAGGCATTGTTGTTGATCCACTCCAAAACTTGGAATGGACCATCACCCCTTGGTTGCAGCTTAGATTTCATTTGTGTAGGAAACCTTTCCTTCATCATATGGACCCATACCCAATCTCTAGGCTCAAAGATGACCTCCTTTCTCCCTTTGCTGGCTGATCTAGGATAACTTTCAGTCCTCTTCTCAATTTGGGCTTTGACCTTCTCGTGGATCTTCTTGACAAAGTCAGCCTTGGCCTTGCTATCCTTGTGCTTGAAAAGAGATGAATTAGGAAATGGAAGTAGGTCAAGAGGGGATAATGGGTTGTACCCGTATACCACCTCAAAAGGAGATAGGCTTGTTGCTCCATGAGTTGTCCTATTGTAGGCAAACTCAATGTGTGGAAGGCATGCTTCCCAAGCCTTGAGATTATTTCCTAGGACGGATCTCAAGAGTGTTGAGAGTGTCCTATTAACCACTTTAGTTTGGCCATCCGTTTGGGGGTGGCACGTGGTTGAGAACATCAATTTGGTCCCTATCTTAGCCCATAGGGTCCTCCAAAAGTGACTTAGGAACTTGGTGTCCCTATCACTCACAATGCTTCTTGGAAGGCCATGTAGCCTTTCAATTTCCTTAAAGAAGAAGTCAGCAACATGGCATGCATCATGCACCTTTTTACAAGGGATAAAGTGTGACATCTTAGAGAATCGGTCAACCACAACAAAGATGGAATCTTTTCCACCTTGAGTGTGTGGCAAAGCAACCACAAAATCCACGGAGAAGTCAACCCACGGTGCTTCGGGTATGGCCAATGGTGTGTAAAGTCCATGAGGCATGGCCTTGGACTTAGCCCGCTTACACCCTATACACTTTTCACAAAGTGCTTGCACATCATGCCTCATGTGAGGCCAATAGAAATGCTCCTTTAAGACATCTAGGGTTTTTGGAACCCCAAAGTGCCCCATAAGCCCTCTCTCATGGGCTTCCTTCACAAATAACTCTCGGATGGATCCTTTAGGCACACAAACCCTATTTCTACGAAATAGGATTCCTTCCAACTTCAAATAACCATCTTGGGCCGTTTGGGAGCACCCATGGTAAACCTCTCCGAAATCTCCATCCAACTCATAGGTACCTTTGAGGCACTCAAGACCAAGTAGCTTGGTCTCAAGGGTAGCCACTAAGGGATACCTCCTTGATAGGGCATCTGCCACAACATTAGCCTTTCCCTTTTTGTGTTTGACCACATAAGGAAATTGCTCAAGAAACTCCACCCACTTGCCATGCCTTTTATTTAGCTTACCTTGGCCCTTCAAGTACTTTAGTGATTCATGATCACTATGGATAACAAACTCTTTAGGCAAGAGATAATGTTGCCAAGTTTGTAGGGCCCTAACCAATGCATACAACTCCTTGTCATATGTGGAATAGTTTAGGGCTTCCCCTCCCAATTTCTCACTAAAATATGCAATGGGATGTCCTTCTTGCATGAGCACGGCTCCAATACCAACATTGGAGGCATCACATTCAATTTCAAAGGACTTTGAGAAATTTGCTAGCATTAGGATAGGGGCATGTGTCAACCTCTCCTTAAGCTTCTCAAAAGCTTCCTCTTGTTTCTCTCCCCATTTAAATCCCACGTTTTTCTTAACCACCTCATAGCGGGGTGCAGCCAAGGTACTAAAGTCCTTGACAAACCTTCGGTAGAAGCTAGCTAAGCCATGAAAGCTTCTAACATCCGTGGTTGTCTTTGGGGTGGGCCACTCACGTATGGCCTTGATCTTCTCAGGGTCAACGTGGACTCCTTTGGCATTAATGATAAAGCCTAGGAAGATCACGTGATCAACATAGAAGCAGCACATTTCAAAATTGGCGTATAGCTTCTCCTTCCTTAAAACTAGCAAAACATCTTTCAAGTGCACAAGGTGCTCTTCCATGTTTTTGCTATAGATGAGGATGTCATCGAAGTATACCACAACAAACTTTCCAATGAAAGCTCTTAGGACTTGATTCATCAAGCGCATGAATGTGCTTGGTGCATTGGTCAGCCCAAAGGGCATGACTAACCACTCATATAAACCAAACTTGGTTTTAAAGGCGGTTTTCCATTCATCACCCTCTCGGATCCGGATTTGATGGTATCCACTTTTCAAATCAATCTTTGAAAAGACACTAGACCCATATAGCTCATCCAATAGGTCATTCAACCTAGGGATTGGATGCCTATACTTGACCGTGATGTTGTGAACGGCCCTACAATCAGTACACATCCTCCATGATCCATCCTTTTTAGGGACTAGGATGACTGGAACAGCACATGGGCTCATGCTCTCTTGAACCCATCCTTTTTGCATCAATGCCTCAATTTGCTTTTGAATTTCTTGGGACTCTTGAGGGTTGCTCCTATAGGCAGGCCTATTGGGCAAAGATGCTCTAGGGACTAAGTCAATATGATGCTCTATTCCCCTTATGGGAGGAAGGCCACTAGGGACATCCTTAGGGAACACATCCTTGCACTCAGCCAATAAGTCTTTCAAGAACTTAGGCATTGTAGCCTCATCATTAGCCTCATTGCTAAGGCAATAGTTTTGACAAACTAGGAGGTACATGGGCTGTTTTGAAGAAAGTGCCCTCTTTACCTCTCCCTTGGTCACAAAGAAGCTTTTCTTGTGATCTTCACCATCCTTCACGAGCTTCCTTGTTTCCTTCTTCTCTAGGCTCATTTTTTCCTTGAGCCTCCTCTGGTCATCACTAACTTGCTTTGGGGACAAAGGGGACAAGACTACCTTTCGGGATCCTTGCATGAAGGTGTACTTATTAGAATAACCATCATGGATGGCTTTCTTATCATACTGCCATGGTCTACCTAGTAGCATATGGCTGGCCTCCATCTCGACCACATCACATAGGACTATGTCATCATACTTTCCAAATGAAAAAGGGACCTCGACTTGTTTGTTAACGACCATCTCCCCAACCTCACTTAGCCATTGTAGCTTATATGGTGTTGGGTGTGTCTTTGTATCCAAACCAAGTTTAGACACCTACCTTGTGCTAATCACATTAGCACAACTACCTCCATTAATGATTAAGGAGCAAACATTGCCCTGAAACAAGCACCTAGAGTGGAAAATATTTTCCCTCTGGCTCTCCTCATGCTCCTTTGCTTGGCTGCCAAGCAGCCTCCTCACCACAAGTAGGTCTCCATCAAGCATGAAGGCATCTCCATCAGGGTATACCTCTTCCTCCTCACTTGATGCCTCGGATTCAGACTCAACTTTGCCATTTAGAACCACCATGGTGCATCTTGTGGGGCATTGGGATGCAATGTGACCGTGACCCAAGCACTTGAAGCACTTGATGTCTCGGGTTCTATGGGCAGCCTCCAAGGGGGCTTTTTTTTGGCCTTTGTTGGTGATTGACTCCTTTGAAGGATTGGTGCCTTCTTTAGAGCATGCTCCCTCCTTCTTAGATAGATCTTTCCATGTTGTTGTTGGAAACTTGTTGGTTGAGTACTTGGTCTTCTTCCTCTTCAATTGTTGCTCCACTTTGGTTGCCTTCTGGACCAAGTCATCCAATTCAATGTAGGGTTGAAGCTCTACAATGTCTTGGATCTCGGGATTGAGTCCATGCAAGAATCTAGCCATGGTTGCCTCTCGGTCCTCATTGATGTTAGACCTTAAGAGGGCCAACTCCATCTCTTTGAAATACTCATCCACCGTCTTGCTTCCTTGAACCAGCCTTTGCAATTTGTTGTGCACATCTCGTTGATAGGAGTTGGACACAAACCTCCTTCTCATCACCAACTTCATCTCCTCCCATGTATCAACCATTTGATCTCCTACTCTCCTCTTATCCTTTTGATATTGATCGCACCAAACCATGGCATACTCCTTGAACTCAAGAGCAGCCACCTTGACCTTCTTGTCCTCATTGTAATGATGACAATCAAAGATCTGGTCCATCTTAAGCTCCTACTCCAAGTAAGCTTCAGGGTTGTTCAATCCCACAAAGGATGGGATTTTGACCTTGACCCCTTCTAGCCTCTCATCCCTGCCTCTACGGCCTCCTCCTCCTTCATTCCTATCCTCCTCACGCCTACCTCTCCTATTTCTCCTTCGGTGTCCTCCTTCTTCATCACTAGATCCTCCATCATGACGCCTATTCATCTGATCCAATTATCCTTGCATTGCTGCAAACCGTGCCTCCATTGTTGTGAAGAGCGTGGCTGTCCTTGGGGACATAGGTGGACTGTCTTCTTCTTCAGCCATTGTTTATGTAACCAATGTATCTCACAATCACTCAAATGTCTTTCAATGTGTTTGTTCTCACAATCACTCAAGAATGTCACTCAAATGTGTTTGTTCTCACAATCACTCCAAATAATGTCACTCAATTGTGTTTGCCTCACAATCACTCCAAATAATGCCACTCAAATGTGTTTGCCTCACAATCACTCAATATGACACTCAAGTCTCCTAAGAACCTTGACAAGTCAAGTAATCAAACTATTGTAGATGGTCTTGTGACTAGGTCGCAAAAGTACCAAAGGCTTAGTGTTTGGGTAGGTGTTTTTGGGTTATGTGTTTAGGGTATCGTGGCTTCGGAATTTTTTTGTATTTTGGGGATTTTTTTGGGTTTTGGTTGGGAATGGTGTTTGGGACGTGTTTGGGAATTTTTTTGTACTTTGGCCGAATTTTGTAGCTTTGACCGTTTTTTGTAGGTCACTTGATTTGATTTGGCTTTGCTTCTTTTTCCAAGCAAGAACTGAGCTCTGATGACCACTTGATGACAACCTTAGGGGGGTGATTGTCTTTTTGATAATTCTCCTTTTTGAGAGAATTATTGGGATCGTTTCTTGCTTGGAAATTTCACAGTTTAGTTGAATTATACTTGAATTTTAGGGCTTTGCGGAAGTGTTTATGCTTTGGCTTTGGTTGATAAGTGTTTAAAGGTCTAGGGCAGAATGTGGATGGGGGGGGATAAGAGATGGTGGGGCGCCACAAACACTAAGTGTTTGATAAGCCTGCGAAGTTCTGCACAAGCCACCTAGGTAACTTGATAAGAACAGGTCCTTGGCTTGGCCAAGATTGCTAGGAGACTCACTCACTAACTCAAGGAATTAAATCCGAAAATCAACTCTAAGTTTTTATTCATGCATAAACGAAATACATATAGAAATGGCAACTAGGATTAGGGTTCCACAAGTTGGGCCTCAAATCTGAATTTTTAAAAGGATTCTTAACTTAGTCAAATTAAATCAAAGCTTCAAAACAGGAAGATTCTATCTATACTTAGTCAAATCCTAAATCTATCTTCTCCTTGGCGGCTTGACCTAGATGGTGTGGCAACTTGCTTTGACTTGTTGGCCACGTGTGGCTGCCTTGAAATAGCCTTGGCCGAAATTCAAGGAATCCTTGTTTTGGAAGGATTCTTGATAAGCCATTTGAAGATAGACTTTAGATTAAGTCTTTAGAAGACTTTATCTCTCCATCCAAAGTTGTTGGCTTGTAGATGGATCGGTTTTGACTTGGCCTAAAATTAAGGAATCCTTATTTTGGTAAGGTTCCTTGATGAGACACTTGGCTCTCTTTGACTCATAAGACTCGGCCTTGATAGCTTCATCTTTATCTCCAATTTGAATTCAAATTTGAACTCAAAATTTGGAGTTTCAATTTCCCTCCTCTTTTGCTTTTCATTTTGATTTCCCTCTTAGCTTATCCATTTGACTTGATCTTCTGGCCTTGGCTTTGTGATTGCTCATGACCGAGAAAACCGGGGTGCCTGGCTGACTTGGCTTCTGACCAAGAAACCCAGGGTGCCTGGCTGACTTGACTTGGCTGACTTGGATTCTTTACCGAGGCTTGCTGGCCTGACCTTCTCTTGTCTTGGGCCTTTGGGCTTAGTCCTGAAACACTTAGCCCACAATCACCTTCTTCTATACATCTTAAACATAATTAAAAGTACTTAAAATAAAATAAAGCAAGAATTAAATAAAACCTAATTGCATGTGGGTCAAGTGTTGGCCCACTTATTGAAAGCATGTAGATAGGCAACCTAGGTAGCTGCCTTGTGGTCGTGGCCTCCTAAGTCCTCTTCTTGGACTAGGAAGTGAATGGGCCTAGCATTGATGTTGGCCTCTTGGTCTGACTCAAGGGTTCTTCCCACGAGTCTTTCAAGGGCTAGTTTAGCTCTTTTGGCCTTGGCTTGGGTCATGGGACCCCCTAGGCCTTGTGTGGACTTATCATCCATGATGGGACTCTCATCAGCAAGATACGAAAAAAATAAATATGCGAGCATGTCGGGCTATAGACGAAAAGATAAATATAGGAGATTCTCAGGCTGGAGACGATAAAAGAAAATATCAAGCTTGTCGGGAACTAGACGATAAAATAAATATGCGAGCTTGTCAGGCTCGAGACGATAAAATAAATATGCGAGCGTCTCAGACTCTGTACGATAATATAAATAAGGGAGCTTGTTGGACCCGAGACGATAAAATAAATTTGCCAGCATGTTAGGCTCAAGACGATAAATTAAATATGCGAGAATGTCGGACTCGAGACAATAAAAATAAAGATGCGAGAATGTCGGACTTGAGACGATAAAATAAATATGCGAGAATGTCGGACTTGAGACGATAAAATAAATATGTGAGCATGTCGTGTTCGAGACGATAAAATAAATACGCGAGCATGTCCGGCTTGAAAGGATAAAATAAATTTGCGAGCTTGTTGGGCTCGAGCTGATAAAATAAAGATGCGAGCAAGTCGGGTTTGGGACAATAAAATAAAATATAGGAGCATCTCGGGCTCGAGACGATAAAAATAAATACTGGAGAATGTCAGAATCAAGATGATATAATAAATAGGAGAGAGTGTCAAGCTCGAGACTACAAAAATAAATTTACGAGAATGTCAGACTCGAGTGGATAAAAATGAATTTGCGAGCAAGTCGGGCTTGAGATGACAAAATAAATATGAGAGCATGTCGTCCTCGAGAAGAAAAATATAAATATACGAGCATGTCGAGGTCGTGACTATAAAATAAATTTGAGGGCGTGTCGAGCTCCACACGATAAAATAAATATGCGAACATGACGGGCTCGAGAAGATAAAATAAATATGCGAGAATTTCGGGTACGAGACGATAAAATAAATATGCGAGCGTGTCAGGTTCAAGACGATAAAATAAAAATATGAGCGTGTCCGGCTCTAGATGATAAAATAAATATGGGAGCTTATCACACTCGAGATAAAAAAATAAATATTCAATTCGAGCTCGAGACGATAAAATAAATAGGCGAGCATGTCGGGCTCGGGATGATAAAATAAATACGCGAGCATGTCAGGCTAGAGACGATAAAAATAGATATACGACCATGTCGGGCTCGAGACGATAAAAATAAATATGCGAACATGCCGGGCTCTAGATGATAACATAAATATGGAGCATGTCGAGCTCTAGACGATAAAATTAATATTCGAGCATGTCGAGCTCGAGACGATAAAATAAATATGCTAGCATGTCGGGCTCGAGACGATAAAATAAATATGCGAGCATGTCGGGCTCTAGACGATAAAATAAATATTCGAGCATATGGGGCTCGAGACAATAAAATAAATTTCAGAGAATGTCAGGCTAGAGACGATAAAATAAATATGCGAGCATGTCCGGCTTGAGACGATAAAATAAACATGGGAGCATATCGGGCTCGAGACGATAAAAATGAATATGCGACCATGTCGAGCTCGAGCTAATAGAATAAACATAAGAGGGTGTCGTGCTCGAGACAATAAAATAAATATGCGAGCATGTCGGGCTCAAGACGATAAAAATAAATTTTCGAGCATGTTGTAAGAATGAGATTGCAACTAGGGGGGGGGGGTGAATTACTTGTTGCAAATAAATGGCCAATTTTTCTGCAATATCAAAGTTAAAGTGCATCGGAAATATTATGCATAAAAATATTGACTTGGAAGGATAGAAATATAACAAAGATAAGGAGAAGAGAATACACATGTGTTTTATATTGGTTCACCTTCTTGTCCACCGAAGGCTACGTCCAGTACTCTTGACGCGCAAGAGATTCCTTTATGAGACTCCAAACAAAACGATCAAGTATGAATACCAACCCCCTCAAAGAGGTTGCTATCACTAAGGCTTACCACCTTTTGGGTGTGGCGCCTTATGATAGCAACCTCCTTTTGGGGGTTGGTATTTATACTTGATCGTTTTGTTTGAAGCTTTGGCAATAGGAAATATTAGGGAAATTTTGTTGGAGTTTTTGGCTGTTTTTGGCTGTTTTTAGGGTGTTTTGGTTGGCTTTGGCTTTTAGTGGCTGGGTTATGTGTTTGGTTTGGTTTTCTGGCCGAGAGTAGTGTAGGTAAGGTGTTTAATGTTTGTTTGCCGAGAGGACAAATATTTGGGCCGGTTGGTTTTGGGTCACGGTTGTTTAGGCTATGTTGGCTTTAGGATGAGTTTCTGGCTGAGACATGTTTAAGGATGGTGTTTGGCTTGGTTACGGTTTGTGTTGGATAAAAGAAGATGATGGAATAAGGATGAAATGGACAAGGAGCCACAAGCAAGGATGCTTGATAAGCCACAAAGTAGTTTTTCACAAAGAAGGATCTTTGATAAGAACGTTTGGACTTGGTTCAACCAAGAAACTTAGGAGAGAACTCACTAAGATAATTTCACATAAAATCCAATTTGGTTTATTCCAAATGACATGACTTACATATATAGGTGGGTGGCCACATAAGGTTCCCAAACATAATGTGAAACAAAACATTTGAATTCGAAAATAACTAGCCTAGGAGTTATTATGACTTTGCTCCCAACATGGTGCTGAAAATAAGGCATTTACTTTAAGAATTTAAATCGTAAAACACATGTGCATTTGTTTAAATTTTAAATCAGCTTTGCATTATGTGTAATGAAGACCGTGGCTGAAGATGTGGGCTTTCCATTCATGCGTATCTCCTTTTGAAAGCTTGGGCGAGAATCATGGGGCCGTGTCTTGGCTGGCCGTGTCAAACATTAAGTCCCATTTGAAAGTGTATCCAACCGTGTGAATGCCCATTAACTTGTTGGCTGAACATAGGGATTGTGCCAACAATTCAAATTAAAATTTGAATAGACCTTACAGGATTAGGCGAGAAAGATGGGAACTTGTCTCAGCTAGCATTGAAATCCCATTTTCAATTTGGTATCCATCTGTGTGAATGCAATTTAATGCTTGGTTGATGCATAATAATGTGGTCGTGTCTAGCATTGAAGTAGAGGTGTAAATGAACACTTAAGAATTTGGCTGAATATGTGGGATGTGTCCACTATTCAAAAAAATGCATTAACCCTCGGCTTTTTAGTGTTGGCTGAAAATATGGAATGCTTGTTTGGTCTTGACATGGCCTTCGAAACTGGGCGGAGAAATAGGGGTGTGCCAAGCCTGGCCTGGACCGAGACAGCCACGTGCATGGTCTTGGCTAGCCTTCAAAGTTGGGCGGAAAAATAGGGTTGTGCCAAGTCTGGACCGAGTCAGCCACGTGCATGGCCTTGGCTTGCATGCTTTGTTGTCACAGTTTCTTGGCTAACCTACAAATAAGAAGAATTATTAGTATGATAATTAAAGTTAAAGAAAACATATTTGAATGACATAAACGTGGTTTAAAAGCCACTTATTAATAACAAAAAATAAGATTATTCTTTAGTCATCCCTATCTTGGCCGTGGCCTTCAAGGGAGATGTCCACTAAGGTGAGGCAAATTATGGGCCTCGTGTTGTCACTTGGCCCAGTTGAAGTTTGGACGCTTAGTATAAGTTGGCCAAGTGTGCCTTGGGCTTTCTTGGCCCTGGCCCGAGTCATGGGCCTTCCTCGGCCCATTAGTCAATTTGGCCACTCCAAGCAAAATCTGCCCAGCCAAGAATCTAGCCAGCTTTGGTGCTCATGCACCCACACGACCAACTAAGGTTGGCTTGACCAATTCGTCCCATTGGTTCACCTTACATGCATAGGTCATTTACTTGGCCACCAACGGACTATTTACAATAAAATATCCTTTCAAAGCATTAAAGTAATAAACCCTACCAAATTACATGAAGTTAACATAAACTACATAACAATTCTGAAAATAAAATCCTAATACTACCCATGAGAAATAATTCTCATTATTGAGCATAAAATCAAAGACACTAAAAAGTGTGCCAATATTACAATTTGTAAGTTGCTAAGTGATTGTCCTTCAAAAATTGCCAGGTGACAACAACCTCCTTGAGGGGGTTGGTGTAATTGCGATCATTTTGCTTGAAAATCTAACAATTGGTGCGGAATTGACTTAGAATAGGGGTGTCTTAGTTTTGTGTGTATGTTTTGGGCTGGAATATGTTGGATTTCGGCTTGAAGTATGGATTTGGTGTTTTGAAGTGTTGCACTACGGTTTGATGGTTATGAGCCTCTATGATGATGATAATGATGAAAATATGTAACTTAAAGGAATACTTATGAATGATTTCGGTTGTAAGGGTGATTAGTGAGAATGGAATTGTGCTTAGGGATGGAAGAGTGTGTTTGGCCGAATGTGATTTGGGGGTATTTTGATATTGTTTTGTATTTTGTTTTTGGATGGGATAAGTGTATAAGGTTGGATGAAAGAATGTGGGAAAGACTTGATGATGGAAACCTCCTTGTGGGGGTTGATATTGTTGAAACAATCGTCTTGTTTGATGATTCACTTTTTATGATATTGTAGCGGAATTGTGTAATTTTTGGGTTGTTTTGCTGAGAAAATTCGGTTTCGTTCTTTTTGGGTGTTTAAGGCTTGTATTTTTGGTATTTTTGTGTATGAAATGGATGAGAATGCCACAACAAGGATGTTGATAAGGATTATGAGAGGAGCCATACCAATGAAGGTGATAAGCCAAGGATTAGTATGTGGAAGAACACTAATCATTTATTGAGGAAATATTTGACCAACTCCCTGCAAAAATGGTTGAACAAATATTGAGAAACAATTGTTAAGATTATTATGGTCAGTAATAACAAAAAGTTCCCCACAATAGGGTAGGTATAAGGGTTGCCTTGACACAACAGCATCCTGAACCTCACTTTGAATTTCAATCATAGTGTTTGCATTCATTGTCTTTGCACTCAAAGCACTTTCACTCAAAGAAGTCTCACTCAAAGTATTTTCCTCACTCAAAGTGTTTTCGCTCAAACCTTTCCTACTCATAAGTGTTTCACTCATGATCTTTGGTTCTCTTTTTATCCTTGTGGATTCATATTTTAACGCCTTTTCGAAATCCTCTATGATTTGGCTCATCTTGGATCGGCTTTGCACTTTATTGTGATTGGTTTGGTGATAGGCCTTTGGGGCATAACTTAATCTCATCGCACTTTTCAATCTTTCCCAATTATCGATTGGGTTATGACCACATCTACTCCACTCCTTCTGGATTTGAATCCACCAGCTTAAGGCGTAATGCTTAAACGCTGAAGTAGCTAACATAACCTTTTTCTCTTCGTTGTAAAAATTACAATCGAAGACTTTTTCCATCTTAATTTGCCACTTTAGATAGGCTTCTGGATCATTCTTGCAAATAAAGGATGGAACCTTTATTTTGGCTTCCCTTTTAGGAGGTTTCATTTCAAATTCCAGCCTCAATTCTTTCATTTTCCCTTGAATGGTTCGGAGTTTATCTTTCATTGCTTGCAAGGTTGCTTCAAAGGTTGGGGTCCTAGGGAATTCAGTTGGACTCCTTTTTGGACTATACATATCTTTCTTCATTTTTTTTTTGGATTAGAATCATCAAGCAAGGCTAGCTCTGATACCACCTGATAGCAACCTCCTTGTGGGGGTTGGTATTGTTGAAACGATCGTCTTGTTTGATGATTCACTTTTTATGGTATTGTAGCGGAATTGTGTAATTTTAGGGTTGTTTTGGTGAGGAAATCCGGTTTCGTTCTTTTTTGGTGTTTAAGGCTTGTATTTCTGGTATTTTTGTGTATGTGATGGATAGAAGGAAATGGATGAGATTGGGTATGTGTTTGGCTGGAAAGTGGACGTGTATGGGTTTGTATGGTTGTGTTTTGGTGAGTTATAAATGTAGTTGGATAAAAAAAGGTGAATAAGATATGAAGGGGGAAGGTGCCACAAGCATGAAGCTTGATAAAACAAATGAGATCCGCCACAACAAGGATGTTGATAAGGATTATGAGAGGCACCACACCAATGAAGGTGATAAGCCAAGGAACACCACAAGAACAAGTCTTGATAAGTTCAAGAATGTTAGAAGCATAACTCAACTAAACAAGAAAGGATTTAATCCAACAAAATTCAACTTATCTTATTCACTCAAGCATTCAGATACATATAGTGGGGCTAGCCTAGTGGCCTCCCAAAAGATTGGCTGAAAGAGTAAATACATAGGTTAAAGATAGGCAGGCACGTTTTCTTTGTGAATTTACAAGTTATTATGTGTACGCATTAAAGAAAATTAAAGCTAGATGGCTAGAATTAAAGACAATAATCACATGGCCAAGAATTCAGATGTTGAGCACATGTCCTTTTGTTCAGTTGCCTCATTAAGTTGGTTGATCTAGAAATGGCAAGTTTTTGTTAGCATTTATCCTTGTATTGGCAGATTTAATGTGCCCGAAACTCAAATATTGGACCTTGCCATTTTACACGCCTGGGTCCAGAATTGGCAAGTTTTGATGGTTGTTTGCTTGCATTTACTCACGCTTTGGCTGAATTGATGAGGAATGATTCAAATAATGAGCACATGGCTATTTCCACGGCTGGGCTCATTGATGGCTCCCAATTTGGCAAGTTTTTATGGCTCCCTGAATTTAGATGGATGAATATGGAAACTTCAATTACTACTCCACGGCTGGTTGAGTCATCTTGGAGGTCTTGGTTTAATTCTGCCCAATTAATGCACACGGCTTGAGCTCCATTTGGAAAGTGCTGCATGGCTCATTGATTGTCTTGAAGGCTGATTCAAAGTACCCCACGTGGCCCATTGAATGCTAAATTCAAAACAACTCTCTAGAAATGGCAACAATTAACTCCTCTTGAATGTGCATTTGTGAGAAATTCGGCACATGCACATTTGTTGCTGAATAAGGCAACTTCTAATGCTCCCACATGGCTCATCAATGGGGATTTAAATTTTGGATGCTGAATAAGGCAAGTAATCAAGCTCCATACGGCTCATTAAGTTGAAGATTCAAACTTGAATGCTGAATAAGGTAACAACCATGCTCCTTGAGTTATTTTTGGCAAGTCATCAATTGGCCTTAAAAGCTGGATTGTGAATTTCACATGCTGCTTTAATAGCTTGGATGAATCAGATTTGGCCTGGACTTCATAAGGAAACTTTTACCCCACGTCCTCCAATAATGCCAAGTGTGGGACCACGGTTTAAATGGCTGTTTTAAGGCAGAATGTGTCCCTTTACTAATAAGGTAATGGCTGCCCACGAGGCTCCTCCTTTGAAAAGTCATGCCCATGGCTTGATGGTGGTTTAAATACTCATTTGAATGGCATGCTGAGTGAGCTTGACTTTGGCTTGATAAGGAATGTGTTTGCCTTGATTTATTGCCCTCTTTATGTCCTGCCACACGGTTTTGAGCTTTGGATAGTCAAGCATTAGTCATCTTGCTTACATGGCCAGATTCTCTCTTAATGAAAGTAGCATACAATATCAACTAACCCATGTTCCCCATAATTATCCCTGTGAAAACCTTATTACAATGACAACTCCAAAAGAGGCAATTCCAAAAAGTTAATGTTTAAAAGTGATAAAAATAACATAACTAAAATAGGTGTAGGACATAGAACCCCCATTTATTTAAAGTAAATAAACTAAAAGTCCTTATTCTTTAAGGAAGGTGGTCTAGTAAAGGACAAGTTTTTCAAAAGGTTGGGTTCCCCCCCCCCCCCCCCCCCCCCCCGGGTCTCATCATCCCCTCCATCTTGAAGAGAATTTGACCTCAAATTCAAATGGTCATCTCCTCCTGGATCAAAGACCGTCCACTTCAGTTTGACTTTATTCACATAATGGACAGCTTTATCCCCATCTCCCGGATCAAAAACTATCTTCTTGAATTGCTTAGGACCCCGTAGATATGCATCTTCATGTCCTGGATCAAAAGCAATTTTCTTCAACCGTTCGCTCCAACTCTCCACATATTCATCAAGGGTCAACCCATTGATAAATATCGTAGAACCATTACAAGCATTGTTGATGTTTTTGGTTGAAAAATAATTTGTCCTTTTTGAGCTATCATCCATCAACAATAAGGTTGATTCTTCATTACTACTCGTCTTTGTGCAATGCACATGATCCACCACGTCTTCAAGTTCCACACATTGATTAGTATGTGGAAGAACACTAATCATTTCTTGAGGAAATATTTGACCAACTCCCTGCAAAAATGGTTGAACAAATATTGACAAACAATTGTTAAGATTATTATGGTCAGTAATAACAAAAAATTCCCCACAATAGGGTAGGTATAAGGGTTTCCTTGACACAACATCATCCTTAACCTCACTTTGAATTTCAATAATAGTGTTTGCACTCATTGTGTTTTCACTCAAAGCAATTTCACTCAAAGCAGTCTCACTCAAAGTATTTTCCTCACTCAAAGTGTTTTCACTCAAACCTTCCCTACTCACAAGTGTTTCACACATGATCTCGGGTTCTCTTTTTATCCTTGTGGATTCATATTGTAATGCCTTTTCGAAATCCTCTATGATTTGGCTCATCTTGGATTGGCTTTGCACTTTATTGTGATTGGTTTGGTGATAGGCCTTTGGGGCATAACTTAATCTCATCTCACTTTTCAATCTTTCCCAAGTATCGATTGGGTTAAGACCACATCTACTCCACTCCTTCTGGATTTGAACCCACCAGCTTATGGCATAATTCTTAAACGCTGAAGTAGACAACATAACCTTTTTCTCTTCGTTGTAAGAATTACAATCGAAGACTTTTTCCATCTTAATTTCCCACTTTGGATAGGCTTCTCGATCATTCTTGTCAATAAAGGATGGAACCTTTATTTTGGCTTCCCTTGAATATTTCGGAGTTGAGCTTTCATTGCTTGCAAGGTTGCTTCAAAGGTTTGTGTCTGAGGAAATTCAGTTGGACTCCTTTTTGGACTATACATATCTTTCTTAATTTTTTGGGATTAGAATCAGCAAGCAAGGCAAGCTCTGATACCATGTGATAGCAACCTCCTTGTGGGGTTGGTATTGTTGAAACGATTGTCTTGTTTAAATTAATCAAGGAAGCATGCATACTAGATTATATTTTTCCTTATAGGAAGCTGGAGGTTATGTAGAGCCAAATTCGAGGTTGAATTCTCTCCAAGAAGGAGGGGATGATAGCAACCCGCCTAGGCCCAAGCCTAAGAAGGCCAACAAATCCATCAAGCATGTCATACAATTAGATGAACCACTCGATGGAGGCCACCTTTCCTTAAGGTCTTACTGATTTTTTACTCTATTTTGCATTAATAAGTGGGGGTCTTATGTCCCACCATTATTTTTAATTTATGTTTTATTTTACTTGGACAATAAATTTAGTTTATGTTTTAACCTTTATAACCGTGTTCATTATTAGCCTTGTTCCATGTAACCTATGTTTGCCATATGGAGAAAGAGCTATGAAGATGTCTTGACCAGCCTAAAGCACAACCAACTTGGACAGACCATCAAAATCAGATTTCACACAAGGCTCATGACTTTTGAAAGGAAACCGTGCAAATAAATGAAGTTCAGATTTTGAATATTCATGAAGAATCATCAAGGCACGTTTTTAATGGGGGGTAGCCACATGAATACCCATTGAAGTATGTTGAAGACTTTCCAAAACGGGACCAACTTTCCTTATTAATCAAGACATGTTGTCACAAGCCATTAATACCACGTGTGGAATCAAGCCAAGACATTCAAGGCTGAGTTATATTGCCCAGCCAGCATTCAAAATAATTGGGCACATTCAAGAGCATTTCATTTGTTGCCTTTTTGGGAATAGTCGTGTTAATGCTTTCCAAAACTGGTGCAAGGCACATTTTAAAGAGGAACACATTTTATTCCAAACGTGTGGATGAATAGGCATAGACAATATCAAAGGTGAATCACTTTGAATGCTTGCCAAAATAGCTCCAACCGTGTAGATGTTGCCTTTTCCAGCCAAGTCAACTAAATGGCCAACATGCACACCAAGGCTTGAATGGTTGTATTAATACTTCCCAAACCTGGATGCCTCTTGATGACCTACCATATACAAATTACACATGTGCTTTTAAATGCCAAGCAAGGAAACAATACAGCCGTGCTGACTCAGCCATAAGTCTAACCATGTGCAATTCCAACATGTGCACCAAAAACTTGAATGACCATATTAATACCTTCCAAATCCAGCCAGCTTAAATTGGCACGTGGAAGACACCATCAAGTTGTTACCTTTTTTAGAAGATTCGTGTTATTACTTGCCAAAGCTGATTCAATTCACTATTTAATGGGGAAGCATCCACTTAAATGACCATTGAAAAGTGTGGAAAAATTTCCAAAACAAGCTCAACTTTCCTCATTCATCAAATCTAGCATTAACATCACGTGGCATTCAGCCAAGGCATTCAAAGCTGGATCAAATTTGCCCAACCGACATTCAAAAACAATTTGGCACATTCATTACCATTTCATTTGTTGCCTGTTTGGATAATCGTGTTTAAGTCACAAGTTAATAGAGTCATGTGAGTATTCCTTGTTATTTGCTTCGTTTTTAATTATGATATTTCAAATTTGAAAGCTTTGCATTGTAATAGATAGGCTGGGTAGGACAACCAGCCTTGGTTTTAGCTGAAGCAATTAAACTCGGTCAGATTTCATGGGAGCTATTAGGCCAGCCCACACTATATGTACTCCTATGTTAAACATGAATAAACAGATTTGAATTTTAAGAGAAAAACACTTTGTTGTTTTAGTTGAGCTTTGCTCCTACCCTTTTAACTTATCAAGCTTTCTTGTGGCATTTTGGCTTATCACCATTCATTGGTGTGGTGCCTCCAATCATCCTCATCAACATCCTTGTTGTGGTGGATTTCCTTGACTTTTCAAGCTTTGTCTTGTGGCGTTTCTGGCTTATCACATTCATTGGTGTGGTGCTTACTATCATTCTCATCAACATCCTTGTTGTGGTAGATTTCACTTGGTTTATCAAGCTACAAGCTTGTGGCAACTTCTCCTCGAGTCTTTTTCCATTTTCTTTTTATCCAACTACCCCCCATCCTCATTCATAACCTACCATACACGGCCAAACAGCCACCAAACACTCATTCACACCATTGCATTCATCCTACACGCATAAACAACCAAAAAGACCCAAAATTATTACTTATAACCCCCACTCGTCACAAAACCGAGAACAACAACCCCATAACCCATTGCCTCACCAAACCATAAACCAAAACATCCATTTAAACCAAAAATACCAAAAATAGCACCAAAACCCGAATTCTGATTTTCCTAGTACAATTTCGCACTAAATTTTTGAGTTTCAAGCCAACGATCGCAAAGAACACCAACCCCCACAAAGAGGTTGTTGTCATTAAAAGACATTGTTTTGTATATTCTAACCTCATAGAGACCACAAATCATTCGAATACATTACGCAAAATTGGAAGATGATGAAAATAAATGTGATAACAATGTAAAAAATTTCACACTAATTGCTATAATTATAATAAATTTTTCTAGTTTGTACATAATTTTTTTTAATTTTTTTTTACCTTAGCAGACCTTTAAACAGGCTAACAGGGCAGACCAGACTTTTAAATAGGTTAGGCCTAGGCTTTGAAATTTTTTTTAAACAAACTAACAAGTCAGGCCCAGGCTCCTATGTGTTATATAGGCTCGTCTTGTTTAAGCCAAAGCCCAGCTTGGCCTGGCCTGTTTCCATCCCTAACTAGGACCCACCCATCACCTGATAGCAACCCACCAATGGCCATCAACTTGAATGATCTAATGGGCCTAAGAGGGCCCATAACTCGGGTCAGGGCCAAGAAAGCCCAAAGCACCCTTGGCCAACTTGTGCTAAGTCTTCAAGCATCACTAGGGCCAAGTGACAATATGAGGCCCACTAATTGCCTCCTTATAGAGGATGAGCCTTTTGAAGGCCACAATCAAAATGGGAATGAATAATGAGTTCCCTTTATGATGCCTTCAAGTATTAATAAGTGGTCCAACCACGTTTTTATTATGTTTTATTTTTATTGTTTTGCTTTTATGTATTTATCATCTAATAAATATGTTTCTTGTGTAGATTGCCATGGTTACACGTGACTTTCAAAAGCAAAGACAAAGATCCCACATTTTCAGCCAAAGCCATTAAAGCCACGGTTAATTTCCAAGGTTGTTGACTAAGCCAAGCTAGAACCTTACCAAGCAGCTGGCCACGTCCAAGCCTGCTGACTAGGCCAAGGCGCCATCTTTTCAGCCAGGCCTTAAATACTATTTTTCAAACACGACCAAGCATTAAGACAAGAAGCCCATATCTTCAGCTCGGCTTAATTACGAGGCATTAAGGCTGGACACAAATTTGAATCAACAAACAACATCCCATGATTTCCGCCAACAATTCAAAGCCAGGCCAACCAAGAAGACAACACTTATGGCGCCTACCTTGTTTCTCGCCTAAGGTGTTAATATCAATTTAATTACAAGAACACACTATAAATTCAGCCAAGACATATTCAAATTAAAACGTGGCTGAACATAAATTCAAACAAGACATGAAGACACCATCCCACTTTTTCCTCTTCGGTTTTAATGCATTCATGATCGAACAAAAGGACCTTGAACAACCTCCACACGTGGTCCAATTCAAATTCAAAAGAGAGTTAAGACACATACCTTATTCTCCGCCTCGACTTAAAGGATTTTTTTTGAATGGGACAAGCATCCCATGAGTTTTGCTTGGCTTTACTACATTTTCTTCATGGTTGAATCAAAATTCAAACTAAGGCACTTAATGTCTTTTGCACGTGTAGCTAAAGTTTGAATTAGGCACTTATTATCATTAAACTTTGTAAATTCAATTGCATTTTCGAATTAGAAGGGAAGCCTCACGGCCAGCCCATGCTATATATGTAAGTCTCATCATATGAAATAAGATAAGTTGAATTTTATGCAGAATTATCTTAGTGAGTTTTCTCTCCTAAGCTTCTTGGTTGAACCAAGTCCTTTTGTTCTTATCAAAGATCCTTCTTTATGGCGAACTTCCCTTGGCTTATCAAACAGCCTTGTTTGTGGCGCCTTACCATCTCAATTCTTTTCATCCATTTTCTTTTATCCATCACAAACATCACCTAACATCTAAGCCTAAACCCAAACCGCAACCAAAGCCAAACAAACCCAAACACATCTCCTACACCTACTCCCGACTAGAAAAACTACCCAGGATATAAAAGCCTCGGTCAGAATTTCCCAGCCAAGCACCAGCCCAGAAATCCATCCCCTCGGCCATAAACTAAGCCAAAAACATTTCCTATCAACCATAACCCAAAGCCAACCCAAAAACCCAAAAATCACCAAAATCACCAAAAAAGAAAACCCAAATACTTTCTAAGTCTCCGCTTCAAACAAAACGATCGAAAACAAATACCAACCCCCACAAGGAGGTTGCTATCATCACCTTATCGGCTACAATGGTTAAGTGATGTAGGAGAAATGGTAGTTAACCTACAAGTCGAGCTCCCATTTTCCATTGGGAAATATGTGGATTATGTACTGTGTGACGTAGTCACTATGGAGGCCAGCCACATGCTATTAGGCAGGCCATGGCAGTACGATCGGAAAGCCATCCATGATGGGTTTTCAAACAAGTAAATATTTGTATTTAATGAAAAGAAAATTGTACTCTCACCCTTGTCTCCAAAACAAGTGAGTGAAGATCAAAATAAATTAAAAGAAAAGATGGATCAAGAAAAAAAGAATGATCCAGAAATAAAAATAGAAAAAGAAAAGAAAAGTGGAAAAAAGAAGAAAAGTGAAAAAAAAAAAGAGAAAAGAAAAGAAAAATAGTCTTTTAGCCTCTCGGAGCGAAGTGAAGGGTGCTTTAATCTCAAAGCAACCCTTATATTTGTCATATTACCATGATGTTGCACTAACTTCTATATCTATACCTGATGAACTGCCAACCTTTGTAAAAGGGTTCTTATAGGAGTTCAAAGATGTATTCCCCAAGGAAGTCCCACGTGGCCTTCCACCTTTGAGGGGGATTGAACATCAATCATATCGATCTCATTTCGGGGGCTTCTCTGCCCAATAGGCCTGCCTATCGGAGCAACCCCATGATACACAGGAAATCCAGAAGCATATTGATGAGCTGATGGACAACGGTTGGGTACAACAAAACATGAGCCCTTGTGTTGTACCTGTAATACTGGTGCCCAAAAAGAATGGAAGCTGGAGGATGTGCACGGACTGCCGGGCCATCAACAACATCACTATAAAGTATCGCCGCCCTATTCCTAGATTAGATGTGTTAAATGATAAGAAAGGAAAAGCCAACATTGTGGCGGATGCTCTATCAAGGAGGCATATCCTGCTCTCCACCCTCGAGACTAAATTGTATGGTCTCAAGTTTCTGAAAGAGCTTTACTTGCATGATTTTTTTCTTTCTGAAATATATGATAAATGCGTGATTATTGCTGTTAATGGTTACTATAGGCACGAAGGCTTCCTTTTCAAGGAAAACCGTTTGTGTGTACCTAAAAGCTCAATCTGAGATTTGCTTGTTAAGGAATCTAATGAGTGAGGGTTAATGGGACACTTCGGAATCCCTAAAACCCTTGATATGCTCAAGGATCATTTTTATTGGCCAGAAATGAAAAAGGATGTGCGAAAGCACTATGAGTAGTGTCTGATATGCAAACGGGCCAAGTCGAAGGGAATGCCACATGGGTTTTACACACCCTTGCACGTACCTGAATCACCATGGGTAGACATATCCATGGGCTTTGTGGTGGCTTTGCCCAGGACTCGAAACGGTAAGGATTCTATCTTTGTCGTAGTGGACCGTTTTTCCAAAATGGCTCACTTCATACCTTGTAAAAAGGTTGATGACGCTTGTCACGTGGCTGATCTCTTTTTCAAAGAGATTGTGAGGCTCCATGGTCTACCCAGAGCATTGTGAGTGATAGGAACACTAAGTTCCTTAGTCACTTTTGGAGAACCCTATGAGGTAAAATAGGAACTAAACTCCTATTCTCGACAACTTGCCATCCCCAAACAGATGGCCAAACTGAGGTAGTGAACCGAGTATTGTCCACACTTCTAAGGGCAGTCCTAAAATAAAACCTCAAGGCTTGGGAAGAAAGCCTACCCCATGTGGAATTTTCTAACAACAGAACAATACATAGAACCACAAGTGATAGCAACCTCCTTGTGGGGGTTGGTATTTGTTTCGATCGTTTTGTTTGAAGTTGAGACTTAGGACGTTTTTGGTTTTCTTTGTTGGTATTTTTTTGGGTGATTTTTGTGTGTTTCGGGTTGGCCTTGGGTTCTGGTTGTAATGGCTTGGTTTATGGCCGAGGGGGGTGGTTGTTTTGGATTGGTGTTTGACTAGGAAATTCTGACCGAGGCTTTATCGTCATGGGTAGCTTTTCGGTTGGGAGGTGATAAGTGTTTAGGCTAGGCTGTCTTGGTGGGGGTTAGGCTTTTTTATCGTCTCGAGCCCGACATGCACGCATATTTATTTTATCGTCTCGATCCCGACAAGCTCGAATATTTATTTTATCGTCTCGAGCCAAACATGCTTGCATATTTATTTTTATCGTCTCGAGCCGGACATGCTCGCATATTTATTTTATCGTATGGAGCCCGACATGGTGGAATATTTATTTTTTCAACTCGAGCCTGACAAGATCGCATATTTATTTTATCGTCTCAAGCCCGACACACTCGCATATTTATTTTATCGTCTCGAGCCCGACAGGCTCACACATTGTTTTTATCATCTCGATCCCGACATGCTCCCATATTTATTTTATCTTCTTGGGCCCGACATGCTCTCATATTAATTTTATCGTCTAGAGCCCGACATGCTAGCATATTTGTTTATCATCTCGAGTCCGACACGCTCGCATATTTATTTTATCGCAATTACACCAACCCCCTCAAGGAGGTTGCTGTTAGGTGGTATTCAGAGCTAACTTTGCTTGAAAGTTGTTCATGAGAAAACCAAAACAAAAACAGAATGTCAAATCATGTATTTATGCCTCATGGTCAATCCTTTTTGATAAGGAGACTTTTTGAAAGTCAAACTATAGAGGATGAGGCCAACCAAAAGGACAACATCTTTCATGGTAGGTGTTTGACCCAAGGAAAGGTATGCTTATTGAATGTTGATAGTGGCAGTTGTGGCAACATGGTTAGTTCAAGAGTAGTCTCAAAACTAAATCTTGTAACTAGACTGTATCCCACTCCTTATCAGCTTCAATGGATAAGTGAGGTTGGGGAAATAATTATCAACAAACAAGTTGAGATTCCCTTTTCAATTGGGAAGTATGAAGATGTATTTCTTTGTGATGTGGTTGACATGGAGACCAGCCATATGATTTTGGGTCGTCCATGGCAATTTGACAGAAGAACCATCCATGATTGTTTTTCAAACAAGATCACCTTTTTACACCAAAACCGGAAGGTGGTGTTGTCTTCATTATCTCCTAAACAAGCAAAAGAAGATCAACAAAGGTTGAGAGAAAAATTGGAAGAGGAGAGAAATGAAACATTGTGTGAAAAACAAGAGTGTGAAAATAAAAGAGAGGGACTTTGCTTGGATTCTAATTTTCCTGAGGAACCTCTTGTGCATAGTGATGTTTGTTTGGATGTGCAGGAACTTCCTAAGGAGGTCTCAAAAACTTTGCCACCCATGGATCCCAATGACAATGAGAAGAATGCATCTAACTTCTTGATAGAGCCTAGTGTAATGTGGATCGATAAAGAATATCATCATTATGTAATTAGTATGACTCCATTTGTAATTTCAAGTTTGGAGCCAAAGATGTTGCATAATATAGTTAGTCCTCATGCATCGTCACATCTTTTTAGGACCAATTTTCTTTTCTCTAAATACAAAGGTATATTTGTTGGAAAACTCATCATGGATGGCTTTCCGATCTTGTTGCCAAGGCCTGCCTAATAGTATGTGGCTGGCCTGCATGGTGACTACGTCACACAATACAGTGTCCTCATACTTCCCAATGGAAAATGGGATCTCAGCTTGCTGGTTGACAACCATTTCTCCAATTTCGCTTAACCATTGTAACTGATAGGGTGATGGGTGGGTCCTAGTCACTAGGTTTAGTTTGGAAACTAACCTTGTGCACACCAGATTGGCACAGCTACCACCATCAATGATTATGGAACAAACATTCCCATAAACTAAACATCTTGTGTGAAAGATGTTCTTCCGCTGACTTTCCTCATTCTCTTTGATTTGGCTGTCCAAGAGCCTTCGGACCATGAGTAAGTCACCTTCCGGCATCCTTGCCTTCACATCACTCTCTTCTTCTGAACTTGAGGTTTCAGATGCTGATTCTACAATTCCATTTTTGGCCACCATAGTTCTCTTGGTTGGACATTGAGAAGCAATGTGTCCATGGCCCAAGCACTTGAAGCACTTGACCTCCCTACTTCGGCTTGGGGCCTCCATGGCCTTTTTGCCATTGTTGGTGCTCACAACTTCTTTAGTTGATGTGCCCTCCTTCTTAGGCTTGCCCTTCCAATTAGATGACTCGACCCATAACTTCTTTTGTTGGTTGAGTAGGATTTTGAATTCCTCCTCTTCAATTGTTGCTCCACCTTCATGGCTTTCTATACCAAGTCCTCCTACTCCACATAGCTTTGTAACTCTACAACATCTTGGATGTCTTGGTTGAGCCCATGAAGTAACCATGCCATAGTGGCTTCACATTCCTCCTGAAGGTTGGCTCTTAGTAGGGCCAGCTCCATTGCCTTATAGTACTCATCCACTGACTTGCTTCCTTGAGTCAGCCTTTGAAGTTGGTTATAAATATTTCGTTGGTATGATGGGGGCACAAACCTTTTCCTCATAATTGTTCTCATTTCCTCTCATGTGCTCACAAGTTGAGCACCACACCTTCACCTATCCTTCTGAAATTGATCCCACCAGACCATAGCATACTCTTTGAACTCTAAAGCAGCCACCTTCACCTTTGTTTCCTCCGAATAAGTGTGGAATTCAAAGACTTGCTCAATCTTCATCTCCCATTCCAAGTATGCTTCTGGATTGTTCATTCCCATAAATGTGGGAACCTTGATTTGGATTCCCTCTACTTGGTCATACCTCCTCCTTTCCCTTTGATTCTCCTCTTCATTCCTCCTTTCCCTCCGCCTTCTTCTCCTCCTTTCTGCCTCTAAATCAGATGAATCATCATGGATGGATTGCATCCGATTATGTGAGCGGTCTTGTCGTATTTGCATGTCCGCCATTTGTTGTTTAAAAGTCCTAATCTCTTCATGTAGCTCATGCAGAATAGATGTAACATTTTCGGTCCTTGGTGAAACCGTGGGTGAAGATGTAGTAGACATTTCTCACTATCACTCAAGTGTTTCACTCAAAATTTGTGTTTCTCTCAATTCACTCTTTCTCTCCTTGGGATTCTGGATTGAACCAAAAGAAGTTCTAGAGATGTTCTTGTATGGCGAAATAGCTAGGCTTTAATCAAACAATTTTGGGGTGGCGGTATTTTTGTGGTTTATAGGGTGGCGGTTTTTTTTGTGGGTGATGGTGGTTTGTAGGTGGTAATGGTTTTATGGTAACAAAGAAAAACGAACAAGAAAATTTTTGGTTGCTTGATGGCTTTGAGTTGCCCACAAACTCTTTTTTTTGCTTTTTGGTGTAGGCTTTTGTTGGCTTTCAGTTTGGCCAACAATTTTGGTACCTGCACTTAGAAAATTTTCACACAATTTAAAATAGTGCACAATGGTTTTGGCTTTGATTCGGCCAAAACAGAATTGGTGCACAAAACTTGGCTTTGGTTGGCCAAAGCAGAAACACTAATGCACCAAGGTTGGCTTTTGTTTGGCCAACGTTGGAAAAGGTGCACAAGATGACTTCAAACAAGGCTAGCTCTGGATACCACTTGATAGCAACTTCCTTGTGGGGGTTGGTATTTGTTTTCGATCGTTTTTTTTTAAGCTTAGACAATAGAAAATATTATGAAATTTTTGGGATATTTTTGGTTGTTTTTCTTGGGTGTTTCGGTTGGCTTAGGTTTATAGTTGTTGGGGTATGTGTTTGGTTTGGTTTCTAGACGAAAGTAGTAAGGGTAGTGTGTTTTGGCCGAGAGGACAACTATTTGGCTGAGTGGTTTTTGGGTTTGGTTTGTTAGGCTATATTGGTTTAGGATGAGTTTCTGGCCGTGCTGCTTTGTATTTGGGTAAAGGTTGGTGTTTGTTTCGGTTTAGGCTGGATAAAAGAAAAGGATGAAGAAGATTGAGATGGTTAAGGGCGCCACAAACAAAGCTGTTTGATAAGCCAAAGGAAGTTCACCACAAAGGAATGATCTTTGATAAGAACAATAGACTTGGTTCAACCAAGAAGCTTAGGAGAAAACTCAACTAAGTGTTTTTGCATAAAATTCAACTTGCCTCATTCTTTGAGAGTATGAATACATATAGGTGGGCTGGCCTCCTAAGTCTTCCCGAATTCATTAACTATTACAAGCAATTCAAATTTCAAACCATATGGCTAGGCATTATTACAATCTTAATGGCTTAATTCAAAGCTTATTCGACCATAATGCAATGGAGTTAAACCAAGAAAAAAATAAGGGAGTGTATCTTTAACATGAGGAGTAGAATAAGGTGGTGTCTTGATGGCTTAGTTGAATTTGAATTCAGATGCACTTGGACACAATAGTTGTGTGGCTCATTAAGTTTTACCTTGTGCTATGCCACGGTTTAATACATTCCCTTGGTTTCAGCACATGTGCTTGAATATTTGAATCTCTCCATTACTTTGTGTGGAAGATTCTCGGCCAAGCTCCTTTTATTCAGCCCTTTGTCACCCTTGAATTGATTAGAAATAGGAGGAGGGTCAGCTGGCCAATTAAGTGCCATATTTGCTAATTCAAATCCCATATTCGGCCATAATGCCTTGTGGTTAAGCTGAGCTGAAAATATGGGATGCTTGTCCCATTCAAATAATGCATTTAGGCTGAGGAGGAGAAAAAGGTGAGCGACTTAATGATTCTTTTGAATTTGAATTCTTTCATGTGCATTTTGTCTTTAAAAGCTAAGCTGAGTTGATGGTTGATTCTTTATGGCTTCATTGAACTCGTGGCAGATAGCTTGGGGTACTTTAAGTCCCAATTCGTATTTGCACATGTGATTATTAAAGCCATTTATTGAAAATCTCGGCTGGCTTGATCCTTTAATGGATTCGGCGGACAATATGGGATGTGTGTCCCATTCATTTGAAATCTCCATTAAGTTAGCCCCTTTATGTCTTTAGCAATATCCTTTCTTTTTGCACTTCCCAAATCCAACCATTTATAAAATATGAGCAGAATCAGCTTGAAGCATAATTGTCAGGCCGTGTTTGAATTGATCTTTAAATGTGGGCGGAAGATGGGGGGTGCTGCTTGGCTTTGAAGGCAGGCGGAAAAACAGGCGCCTAGGCATAGTCAGCATGCTCGGTCAGCTTGGCCGTGGCTTTTAGTTTGCTTTGGCTGAACACGTGGGATACTTGGCAACCTACATAAAAGTCATAATTATTAGATGATAAAAAGAAAAATAACAAAATAATCAAAACGTGGTTGGTCCACTTATTAAAAGCTTAGGAAAAGAAAATTAAGTAAGGCCTATTCCTTGGCGTGGCCTTCAAAAGGCTCATCCTCTTCAAGGAGGCAATTAATGGCCTCATTTTGTCACTTGGCCCAAGTAATGCTTGCAGACTTAGCACAAGTTGGCTAATGGCGCTTTGGGCTTTCTTGGGCCTGACCCGAGTTATGGGTCCTCTTAGGTCCATTTGAACATCCAAATTGATGGCCCTTGGCGGGTTGCTATCACCAATGAGGACAATATCTCTAAGATTTAAAGGCATTTTTGTGTGCTTGTTCTAAATAAGTGGGGGTCCTATGTTCCACATTTATTTAGTTATGTAATTTTTATTAGTTTTAAACATTAAACTTTTATGGATTTCCTGATAGCAACCTCCTTGTGGGGGTTGGTATTTTTGGAAGATCGTTTTGTTTGAAGTTGGCTTTCGGAATAGACTAAGACTTTTTGTTGGCTATTTTGGTTGTTTTATGTGGGATGTGGTTGGCTTTGGGCTTTAGGTTGTGTATGGTTGAGTTTGGCCGAGAGGAGTTATGGATGGTTGTTTTGGGTGTGGGGTGATTGTTTGGCCGAGAGTGGGTAAGTGTTTTGGCTTGAGTGTCTCGGGTGGGATAGTGATAGCAACCTCCCAATGGTTGGTATTTCCTTGAAGATCATTTTGCTTGAAACTAGCCCAAAAATTGGTGCTTTAGTGGCTTTCGGTTCTTTTTGGTTATTTTTGGTTGTTTATGGGTTGTAGGGGCTGGCTTAGGGGTTTGAGAGTGTTTGGAGTGATGGGCCTTTGTTTTGGCCGAGGGAAGTATGTGTATGGGTAATTTGGCCGAGAGGGCAAATTCTTGGCTTAGGGTGCTTGGTCTCGGCTTGGGTTGTATAGGGGGCTGTTTGGGTTGGGTTCTGGCCTTGAATTGTGTTTAGGGGTTAGGCTTGGTGTTGGATAAGTGTTGGATAAAAGAATGATGAAGTAGACTTGAGATGGTAGGCGCCACAAGCAAAGCTTGATAAGCCATGTGTGTTCCGCCACAACAAGGATGTTGATGAGGATGGGTAGGCGCCACACCACTTAGGATGATAAGCCAAAATAACGCCACAAGCAAAGCTTGATAAGTTAAAAAGGGTAAGGAGCTATGCTCAACTTCAAAACACAAAGGTTTTCTCTATTCTAATTCTAAGTTAAAGTTGCAATTGGAGTTTGGCCTACATATATAGAGCTAAGCCACGGTTTTGGCTCCTAAACTAATGCTAACACTAATTTGAAATTCAAATAAAAAAATACATGAAAATATCCTAAGCTTAAGTATGTGGTCGTGTAAGTGGCTTGATACATTGCTCCATGTTGGCGGTTGGAATGGTGTTTGGCTTTAATGTAGCACACCAAGCCTTGTAACTCTACATGCTTCTTTAAAGTGCCTCAAGTGGTCCGCACATATTAATTAAATTCAGCCTCCAAATAATGCCTTGAATCCGTGGATGCTTAATGACTTGGTGTTGGTTTTATGCAACTCTTTTTTAATGTAGCCAACACACTTAATTCAAGGGGGGCCACAGATTTAATCTTAGAATTAAGATGCATTGTAATCTCCATGAGTCATTTAATGTGGACGGTGGCTTCTTAATTAGTGGACACCAAATTCAAATTTGAATTATTCAAGTGCATGGCTTGCATGTAGGATTCTCACGTGGACATAGGCCTTGGCTTGGCTACGTGCATGGCTTGCATGTAAGATGCTCACGTGGACTTGTCTTTGGCTTGACTTTGTGCATGGCTTTGTATTGCTCACGTGGTTGACTTTGGCCTTGGCTTGTCTTGTGCTTGGTTTGGCCGAATTTACATGATTTGTGGGCTTCATGTATGGGCTGAGTCTTGGCTACGTATTACAACCTTTTTCATGACTTAAGCTTGAAGAACCAAATTAACTTATTTCCTAAGTAAATTAAAGACATGACTTAAAATAAAGTTGGGACATAAGACGCCCACTTATTTTAATGCAATATAATAAAAGACAAATATCTAAGCCTTTAAGGAAAAATGGCCTAGGCAGGTTGCTATCAGATAGGTGTTGGTTAGGACATGGCTTTGTGTTTGGCTCGGTTGGATTGAGTGTGGGCTGTTTAGGCCGAGGCTTGGAAGTTGTATGGCAGGGTGTTGGATAAAAGAATATGAAGAAGATAGAAGGGTGATGGCGCCACAAACAAGGTTTGTTTGATAAGCCCAATGAGGTTCGCCACAAACAAGGATGTTTGATAAGAACTATACTCTTGGTTAACTAAGAACCTTAGAAGAGAAATCTCACTAACAAGTTTTTGCATAAAATTCAAGCTATGTATTCCATGTTCAGAATTCATACATATAGGATGTGGGCTGGCCGTGAGGATCCCTTTGAATTTTGAAAGTAATCTATCATTATTACATTGACGAGCATATCCTAACACGGGGCTAAGCCTAAGGGAAACTTATTGCCTAATTGAATGTGAAATTGGCACATGTTGAATGTACTTGGACATTGGGTGCCAAGTCACACGTCTACACCTTGAATTGTCTTGAAATGTTTCCTTTTGTGCTCATTCACATATTGATTTGGCCATAAGTATGGAAGTTAAGCCGAGCCAAACATAAGGGATGTGTCTCTGATAGCAACCCGCCTAGGCCATATTTCCTTAAGGGCTTAAATGGTCTTTTATTTATTTTGTTGTATTAAATAAGTGGGGGTCTTATGTCCCACCTTTAATTTTCAGTCAAGTTTTATATGTTTTCTTAGGACTTATGTTAGTTTCATTTGTTGCAACGTTTTTAAGTCATGATGGGCACCATATAGACTTGCCATGACTCGGCCCATGCAAGACAAGAAGGCAAGGTACAATGCATGGCCAAATCTATGCAAATTCGGCCAAGGCATGCATGAGGAAAGACTCAAGTCAAATTTGGTGTCCACTAATTAAGAAGCCACCGTCCACATTAAATGACTCATGGAGATTACAATGCATCTTAATTCTAAGAGTAATTTCGTGGCCCCCCCCCTAAAATTAAGTATGTTGGCTACATTAAAAGGGGATGCATGAAACCAAAACAAGAGCCTTTATGCAGCCACGGTTTCAAGGCCAAGTTTTGGTGGCTGAACTTAAATGGAACGTGGGGACCACTTGAGGCACATAAAGGAGGCATGTAGAATTACAAGGCTTGGTGTGCTACCTTAAAGCCATGCATCAACCTAACCGCCAACAAGGATGCCATGCACTAGGCCCCATTCACGTCCACATTCATTTGAAGAACTTCATGTACTTTTAAAATTCGTATTATGCTTGGGAGCCTTACATGGCCAGCCCCCTATTTATGTAAGCCGTGAACAATTGTAAACAAAAAGTTGAATTTGAAGAAGAAAAACACATTGTGTTGAGTTGAGCTTTGCTCCTACCCCTTTAAACTTATCAAGCATTTGCTTATGCCGTTTTTGGCTTATCATCCTTGTGGTGTGGCGCCTCCAAACAATCCTTATCAACATCCTTGTTGTGGTGGATATCACTCAACTTATCAAGCTTAGGCTTGTGCCGTTTTCCCTCTCAAGTCTATTTCCATCTTCTTTTATCCTACCTTAATTTAAATCCCCTTGACCAACCATACACGGCCAAATACAAAGCCAAACAGCCAAGCACCCTAAGCCAAGTCCAGCCGCACCAAAACTCCCCTAAAGACACTCTCGACCAAAACATCCTAAACACACCACCCTCACTACTTTCGGCCATAAACCATGCCAAATACATTGTCCAGCCCCTAAAACCCTATGCCAACAGAAAACACCCATAAACAACCCAAAAATTATCCAAAAATATTTGAAAGTTACAAACTCACTCTAAAAGGCTAGTTTCAAGCAAAACGATCATAAAGATGCACCAACCCCACAAGGAGGCTGCTTCAGTCTCATTCCATTTATGTCGAGGAGGAAAATATGGTGGCTCATTGAATTCCTCATTTGAATTAGACTTGAACAAGTGCTCCTTGCTTTTGAAGTCTTGGTCGTGTTATAGCTCGAGTCTTTAAGGCATGGGCTGAAAATATGGGATGTGCCTTCAATGGTTATTTGAATTTGAAATTAGCCTTGAATGCCTTCCCTCTTTGTAGCTTGGCCGAGATATCCATAGTAAGTGCTCAATTAAAAAGGCCTGAAACATGGGGCAAAGAATGTGGGATGGTGCCATAAATGTGGTTGGCCGTGTCTTGATGTGCCTTTTTAGGAAAGGGCTGAAAAAGTGGCGCCTTGGCCAAGTCATCCTGCCTGGACGTGGCTTCCAAGCATGAGGCGGAAAAGGTGGCGCCTAGCCTAGTCACACGCTGAGTCAGATGCAGGCATGGCTTCCAGACATGGTGCGGCAGATGCGGCGCCCTGGCCAGGTCAGATTCCAGCAAGGCCAGGTCAGGTTCCAGCAAGGCTTGGGCTAGTTCAGGCCAACATGAAATTCCTAAAGCAAAACAAAGGCAATTTTATTAGATAACAATAAATATCAAATTTATCAATACTTGAATTTAAAAACTTGTGGTTAAAAACCACTTATTCAGTTTAAGGCAACAAACAAGCCATGCCCTTAGTCTTCCCTTGCTTGGCCGTAGCCTTCAAGGGACATGTCCTCTAAGATAAGGCAAGTTATGGGCCTCGTGGTGTCACTTGGCCTAGTAGATGCTTGGATGTTCAATATTAGTTGGTCCAATGTGCCTTGGGCCTTCTTAGCCCTAGCCCGAGTTATGGCTCCACCTAGGCCCACTAGGTCATCTAGGTTGATGGGCCTTGGTGGGTTGCTATCATTTCCTCTTATAGAGAAGGAATGTAATAAGGGTCAATTATGGGGAGCATGGGTAGTTTTTATTACATAATACTTTCCTTAGTGAGAAACCAGCCATGTAAGCAAAGTGTTACTACTTTCCCTTTCAAACTTGAGCCATGTGGAAATGTTTGGAGTGCACATGCCAAAATTCAAATGCTTGGAGAGTTGGAGCCTTGGCAATCAGATATGGATTGAGAAAACATCAACTTGCCATATTGGGACCAAGCAAATCAATTTATCCATCAATTCTCATTATGCACGTGAAGCCATGTTGACTAGGCACAAGGAATTTAAAAGGGAGTTATTTGTTGCCTTATTTGGAGAAGCCATTTGAATTCAGCATTAAACCTTCCATTTATGTTCAAGGCTGGTTGCTATTACCTCATCCAGCCACCAAAACGTGGGGCCACATTCAAGAGGGAGTTATTTTTTGCTTTATTTGGAGAAGGCATTTGAATTCAGCATTGAATCCCATCAATGAGTCGTGTGGCCTATTGCCTTTTTAGGAACTTAGGCTTAAATTCTTGCTTAATAGGAATTAATGTATAATGAAGCTGCCTTAAGTGAATCAAGACCAAATATTGGTCATAATACCTGGCTGGCTGGTCCACCCTAAGGCCAACACGCACATGTGTTTGTGCCCATTCATTACCATGCTAAAAACTAGGCTAGCACATTGAAGATTTCGTCCAAACTCTAGGCAGCCTCTTGGATGGCCATTCTATATGTATGCCTTTGTTTTATGAAATGAAATAACTTGGAATTTGAAATCAGATTTGGTGTTGTTTAGATGAGATTTGCTCCTAACACTCTTGAACTTATCAAGACTTGTCTTGTGGTGTTCCTTGGCTTATCACCTTCATTGGTGTGGCGCTTCTCTTAATCCTCATCAACATCCTTATTGTGGCGGATATCATTCGGCTTATCAAGTTAAAGCTTGTGGCACCTTCCCCCTTCAACCTTTTCCACATTCTTTTATCCATCTACAAGACCATCATAAACCAAAAAAAAACCAAATACAAAACAACATAAAAGTACCCCCAACTCACATTCAGCGAAACACACTCATCCATCACAAACAGAACCTAATTTCCTAAGCCTAAACTCAAACCGCAACCCAAAGCCAATCTGCCCCAAACAATTACCCTCTCGGCTAAACAAACCCAAACCATCACCTACACCTACTCTCGTTCAGAATAGCTACCCAGGACAATAAATCCTCGGTCAGTATTTGCTAGGCAAGCACCAGTCCAAAAAGTCATCCCCTCGGCCATAAACTAAGCCATACACAACCATAATCCAAAGCCAACCAAAAACACCCAAAAATCACCCAAAATATACACACAAAACCAACACACCCCTATTCTAAGTCAATTTCGCACCAATTGTTAGATTTTCAAGAAAAACGATCGCAATTACACCAACCCCCTAAAGGAGGTTGCTGTCATGTGGGATTGGCTTGAAGGCTTTGGCAGAAATAAAGGCGCTTTGGCTGAGTCAACAAGGTTGGCTGGCCTTCAAGTGTGACACGACACATGGTGCATCTTGGCCAGGTCAGAGGCGGAAAATCCGGCGCCTGGTCCAGGTCAGCTGGCTCGGTCAGACTTTGGCTTTGGCCTAGTCAGCAGCAAGATTGGGCTGTGGCTTTCATGGCTTGGGATGAAACACATTAACATGGTTATTAGTCAACTTAATTAAAAATAAAAGCATGCTTAAAATAGTAGGCATAATAAACATGGTTGGTCCACTTATTAAAAGCTTAAGGAAAGAAAATAAAGTAAGGCCTATTCTTGGCCGGGGCCTTCAAAAGGCTCATCCTCTACAAGGAGGCAATTTGACAGCAACCTCCTTGTGGGGTTGGTGTTCTTTACGACGTTTTGCTTGAAATTTGGACTTGTAATGTAAATGCGGAATTTCTAGTTTTTTTGGTATTTTTGTATTTGGGAATTCTGGTTGTTTTTGGTATTTTTGTATTTGGGGCTGTTTGTATTGTGGTTGTGTGTAAGGGGTTTGGGAGTTTTGGCTGGTGTGTAAGGGGGTAGGAGCAAAGCTCAACTTAAACAACAAAGTGTTTTTCTCTTAAAATTCAAATCTGCCTTATTCAAGCTTAGAAAAGTACATATATAGTGGGGCTGGCCGTGAGGCTCCCAAGTGCTTTGCCATATTTCTCATGCCCAAGCTTGGCACGGATTGGTGAGTCAGCTTGACTCTTTATGGCTGGACTTAATGCAAATTCGAAAAATAATAAAGCTTGGCTCCCAACATGGGGCAAGTTACATGGCTTTAGTGTTAATGCTTTAAAACATAATTCAATTCATGTGATTTCCCTACTCAGCTATAATAATGTCATGGCTAGGTTCAAGGAATATGTTTCCCATGGCTTTAATGCCAAATATGCTCATGTGCAATTTATTTGAATAATTGCCATGTGTGAAAATTCTTCTCTTGATGGTCTGGCCGAGTTGCAAGTTGTTGTGCCTAGGCTGAGTCAGCCTTTAAATGCTAGGCGGAAAAATAGGCAGGCTTGTTAAATGGCTTTCAGGCCTCGCCTGGCCTTCTGCTTGGGCTGAGTCACAGCTTTTAAATGCTTAGCTGAATGCATGGTAGGTTGGTTTTGTCTTGATTCGGCCATTGAAAGCTGGGCGGAAAATATGGTAGGCGCATTGATGGACTTTAACGCATGGCCTGGTCTTCAGCTTGTGTGTGGTCAGCTCTTAAGTGCTTGGCTGAACACATGGTGGGCTTGCCTTGTCTTAATTCAGCCATTGAAAGTTGGGCGGAAAATATGGTAGGCGCATTGATGGACTTTAACGCATGGCCTGGTCTTCAGCTTGTGTGTGGTCAGCTCTTAAGTGCTTGGCTGAACACATGGTGGGCTTGCCTTGTCTTAATTCAGCCATTGAAAACTGGGCGGATAATATGGTGGGTGCATTGAATGCCTTTCAAGACCTTAGCTGCCTGGTCAGATTTTGATACAATTGCCACGTGACTGACTTGGCTGGTTTGGCCTCTTTAATGATTCGCCTGGATGCTTGCCTTTTGTCTAGTCGAGACTTGATGATTCCTTATGAAGATTCAAAATATGGCCTTCATTTATTTGCACGGGTTCCTTTCAAAAGTCATCAGCCTTGTGTGAAATCTGACTTTGATGGTCCTGCCAAGTTCCAAGATGCTTGGGGTTTAGGCTGGTCAAGACATCTTCATATGTAAATCATAGGTTACATGGTACAAGGCCAATAAGGAACACATACGGCTATAAAGCTTAAAACATAAAGTAAACGTATTGTTCAAATAAAATAAAACATAAATTAAAAATAATGGTGGGACATAAGACCCCCACTTATTTAATGCAAAATGAAGTAAAAATCATTAAGCCCTTAAGGAGAAGTGGCCTCCATCAGGTGGTTCATCTATTTTTATGGCATGCTTGATGGAATTGTTGGCCTTCTTAGGTTTGGGCCTAGGTGGGTTGCTATCACAATTAATGGGCCTCATTTTGTCACTTGGCCCAAGTAATGCTTGAAGACTTAGCACAAGTTGGCTAATGGCGCTTTGGGCTTTCTTGGGCCTGGCCCGAGTTATGGGTCCTCTTAGGCCTATTTGAACATCCAAGTTGATGGCCCTTGGCGGGTTGCTATCATCCCCTCCTTCTTGGACTGAATTCGACCTCAAATCAAGGTCTTCATTACCTGTTTCAAAGAGAGATAGGTTAGCAACATTAAAACTAGCACTAACATTGCCATAGTCACTTGGAAAATTAAACTTATAAGCATTATTAAGACCCTTGGCATGTTTGATCCTGGGTAGGGTCACCTCAAAATACATGGATATGTCAATCCATGTTGGTTCAGGATTAGGTAGGGGCGTGTAAAGCCCTTGAGGTTTACCCTTTGTACTCTTTCGTACGCATAAGCGATTTTCCTTGAAAAGGAAATCCTTGTGCCTTTGGGATCCTTCCCCAATAGTACTCACACAATTTTTGTTTAATTCAGCAAAATCAGGCAAGTAAGGTTCCTTTAAGAATTTGAGACCATATAGCTTGGTCTCAAGAGTGGAGAACAAAAGATGTCTCCTAGGGAGAGCATTGGCCACAATGTTGGCCTTCCCCGCTTATTCCTTAACACATAAGGAGATTGCACCAGAAATTCATTACATTTGGCATGGCATTTATTTAGCTTACCTCGCCCTTTCAGAAATTTAAGTGACTCATGGTCACTATATAGTACAAGTTCCTTTGGTAGCAGGTATTGCTGCCAAGTCTGTAATGCGCTTACCAAGGCATACAGTTCTTTACCATACAAGGAATGTTTCAAAGTAGGCCCTCCCATCTTCTTACTGAAGTAAGCGGTTGAACAGTTCGTGTACATCCTCCAGCTTTTATTTTCCATGGGTACTATAATTTGCTTTTGGTTTTCTTGTACACCGTGTGTATCTTGCAAAAAACCTTTTACAAAAATTGGCAATTCTTTAGAAACAGAAGAATTGGTTAGTTTGAAATCTTGACAATAAAGTAAGTATAAATGTGGCTTTGAGATTAAAGAACCCTTCACTTCGCCCGGAGAGGCTAGTAAACCTTTTTCCTTCTCTTTCTTTTTTTCAATCTTTTTTTCTTCTTCTTCTTTTTTCATTTTTCTTTTCTTTTTCTATTTTTTTTATGGATCATTCCTTTTTTCTTGATCCATCTTTTCTTTTAAATTTTTTTGATCTTCACTCACTTGTTTTGGGGACAAGGGTGAGAGTACAATTTTCTTTTCGTGAAATACAAATGTATATTTGTTGGAAAACCCATCATGGATGGCTTTCCGATCATGTTGCCAAGATCTTCCTAATAGCATGTGGCTGGCCTGCATGGTGACTATGTCACACAATACAGTGTCCTCCATACTTCCCAATGGAAAATGGGATCTCAGCTTGCTGGTTGACAACCATTTCTCCAATTTCGCTTAACCATTGCAACTCATAGGGTGATGGGTGGGTCCTAGTCACTAGGTTTAGTTTGGAAACTAACCTTGTGCTCACCAGATTGGCACAGCTGCCACCATCAATGATTATGGAACAAACGTTCCCAGAAACTAAACATCTTGTGTGAAAGATGTTCTTCCGCTGACTTTCCTCATTCTCTTTGACTTGGCTGCCCAAGAGCCTTCGAACCATGAGTAAGTCACCTTCCGGCATCCTTGCCTCCTCATCACTCTCTTCTTCTGAACTTGAGGTTTCAGATGCTGATTCTACAACTCCATTTTTGGCCACCATAGTTCTCTTGGTTGGACATTGAGAAGCAATGTGTCCATGACCCAAGCACTTGACCTCCCAACTTCGGCTTGGGGCCTCCATGGCCTTTTTGCCATTGTTGGTGCTCACAACTTCTTTAGTTTATGTGCCCTCCTTCTTAGGCTTGTCCTTCCAGCTAGATGACTCGAATTTGGGGGTGCTGGTTGAGTAGGATTTTGACTTCCTCCTCTTCAATTGTTGCTCCACCTTCATGGCTTTTTGTACCAAGTCCTCCAACTCCACATAGCTTTGTAACTCTACAACATCTTATGTCTTGGTTGAGCCCATGAAGAAACCGTGCCATAATGGCTTCACGTACCTCCTGAAGGTTGGCTCTTAGTAGGTGATAGCAACCCGCCAAGGCCATATTTACTTATGGGCTTAAATGACCTTTTCTTTATTTTATTGTATTAAATAAGTGGGGGTCTTATGTCCCACCTTTTATTTCAAGTCATATTTTTGTATTTTACTAAGTAATTTCGGTTTTGAACATTATAAGTCGTGATGGGCTTACTAAAGCTTGCCAAAACTCGGCCAAGCCAAGGCTAAGACAAGGAGGCGCATTATCATGCATGGAAACACAAGAATTTCGGCCATTAATTGTAACTTAAACTGGTGTGTCGATATTGCATTATGTTAGTTTCCAAGGGGCTATCCTTCAAATCGTAGGGCACCCCCCTTGTCTGTTATCATCCCCTCCTTCTTGAAGAAGATTTGTCCTCAAATCTAAAGGCTTCATGTATTTCATTCCAGGGAAAAATTGACACGAAATTTATTGACTCTAATTGATTTTCCTTTGGAAGGACTTATTCTCCTAATGCTATGTTCGATCCAATCCTCCTGGATCAAACACAAGCCTCACAAAGCCACCTTTGATATCTCCTTCTTGACTTTGCCATTCATCCATCTTTACCAAGCTCTTAGAAATCGGTTGAAGCTTCAAACAAGGCTAGCTCTGATTACCACCTGATAGCAACCTCCTTGTGGGGGTTGGTATTTGACTTTGATCGTTTTGTTTGAAGCCAAGGTTTAGGAAACTTTAGGACTGTTTTTGGTTGTATTTTTGGGTGTTTAAGTTGGGTCACGGCTGGCTTTTGGATTTGTAGGTTGGGGAATGTATTTGGTGAGTTTTCTGGTTGAAGGTGATGAATTTGGGGTGTTTGTTTGAGTGTTGGTGTCTTTGGTCGAGGCTTGTGTATGGGAATGGTTAGGTTAGTATTTGGCCAAGGGTGTCTCAGTTAGGTGTGGGAAATGGTGTTTGGCCGAGGCTTGGGGTTGGTTGGGTTGTATTTTGGTCACGGTTTTGGGATAAAAGAATGGTGAAGAAGATTGAAGTGGAAGGCGCCACAAACAGAAATGTTTGATAAGCCAGTTGAGGTTCGCCACAAACAAGGATGTTTGATAAGAACTTTACTCTTGGTTCAACCAAGAACTTAGGAGAGAAATCTCACTAACAATTTGCTTTTGCATAAAATTCAACTTCATATAATTGAGTTGAAGGCCTTCCACACGTTTTGGCTCCTTCAATTGAAGATAACATGTGCTCATAAATCCCGCTTGAATGCTCCTATACGGCTGGACATGTAGTTGGGAAAAAAACCTCATGCTTGGACTTGTGCCTTTGATGAGAGTCCCATCATGGATGACAAGTCCATACAAGGCCTAGGGGGTCCCATGACCCAAGCCAAGGCAAAAAGGGCTAAACTAGCCCTCGAAAGACTCGTGGGCAGAACCCTTGAGTCAAGCCAAGGGGCCAACACCAATGCTAGGCCCATTCACTTCATGGTCCAAGAAGAGGACTTAGGAGGCTACGGCCTCAAGGCAGCTACCTAGCTTGCCCTTACATACTTTCAATAAGTGGGCCATTACTTGACCCACATGCAATTAGGTTATTTAATTATTGTTTAAGTTAATTATGTCGCTTAAAATATAGAAGGAGGTGATTGTTTGTTAAGTGTTTCAGGGATAGGCCAAAGCCCAAGCAAGGACCAAGCCAGGCCAGCAAAGCCTCGGTTAGGATTCCAAGTCAGCCAGGCCAGGCCAGCATTCCGGATTTCTCGGTCAAAAGGCCAAGTCAGCCAACCCCGGAATTCTCGGTCAGAAACCAAGTCAGCCAGGCACCCCGGAATTCTCAGTCACATCACAAGGCCAAGGCCAAAATACTAAGTCAAATGGAGGGAAACCAAAAAGCACAAAGGAGGGAGATTGAAATTCCACAATTTGAAGTTCAAATTGGGGATAGAGGTGAGACTATCTTGGCCGAGTCTCATGGGTCAACGAAGCCAAGTGTCTCATCAAGGAACCTTACCAAAAGAAGGATTCCTTAAAAATAGGCTAAGGCAAAAACAAAGCTATCTTCACAAGGCCCCAAGCTCAGATGAGAAGATAAAGTCTGCTAAGGACTTAATCTAGACTTATCATCAAGAGGCTTATCAAGAATCCTTCCAAAACAAGGATTCCTTGATTTTCGGTGGGAGTTCCTCATGGCAGCCACACGTGGCCAACAACTTAAGCAACAAGGCTCATCAACTAGGTCAAGCCGCCAAGGAGAAGATAGATTAGGATTTGGCTAAGTCTAGATAGATTCTTCCTAGTTTGTAGTTGATTTAATTTAACTAGTTAATCATCCTTTAATTTCGGATTTGAGGCCCAACTTGTGGAACCCTAATCCTAGTTGCCACTTCTATATGTATTTCATTTGATCATTAATAAAATTAGAGTTGATTTTCGGAATAAGTCCCTTGTGTTAGTGAGTGAGTCTCCTAGCAATCTTAGCCGAGCCAAGGACCCGTTCTTATCAAGTTACCTAGGTGGCTTGTGGCGAACTTCGTAGGCTTATCAAACACTTAGTGTTTGTGGCGCCCCTTCCATTTCATATCCCCTTCCACATTCTATTCTAGCCCTTAAACAATTGCAAATCCAAAGCCAAAGTAAACACTTCCGCAACAAAAGTCCCAAATCAAAAACAAAGTTCAAATCAAGTGATAGATTTCCAAGCAAGAAACGGTCCAAATCAATCCTCTCAAAAAAGAGGATTATCAAAAGGCAATCACCCCCTGAGGTTGTCATCAAGTGGTCATCAGAGCTCAGTTCTTGCCTGGAAAAAGAGGCAAAGCAAAATCAAATCAAGTGACCTAAAAAAAGGGTCAAAGCTACAAAATTCGACCAAAGTAAGTAAAGTTTTTGTTTTAGTCCAAACCTTTCCCAAACAACATTCCCAAATGCCAAAACCCCAAAAATCCCCAAAAATACAAAAAAATTCCCAAATCCACAAAATACCCCAAACACTACACACATAACAAAATACTTCCCTACACACATAACCCAAAAACACCTACCCAAACACTAAGCCCTTGGTGCTCTTACGACCTAGTCACAAGGCCTTCTACAACAGCTTGATTACTTGACTTGTCAAGGTTCTTAGGAGACTTGAGTGTCATATTGAGTGATTGTGAGGCAAACACATTGAGTGACATCAATTGAGCGATTGTAAGAACAAACACATTGAGTGACCATACTTGAGTGATTGTGAGCACAAACACATCGAGTGATATTTGAGTGATTGTGTGGTACAATTGGTTGCAAACACAATGGCTGAAGAAGAGGACAACCCACCTATGTCCCCAAGGACAGCCATGCTATTTACAACAATGGAGGCACGGTTTGCAGCAATGCAAGCACAATTGGAGCAAATGAATAGGCGTAATGATGGAGGATCTAGTGATGAAGAAGGAGGACACCGGAGGAGAAATTGGAGAGGCATGCGTGAGGAGGATAGGAAGTATGAGGACTTGGTTCTATGTGATGTGGTCGAGATGGAAGCCAACCATATGCTACTAGGGAGGCCTTGGCAGTATGATAAGAAGGCCACTCATGATGGCTACTCTAATAAGTACACATTCATGCAAGGTTCCCGGAAGGTAGTCTTATCACCTTTGTCCCCAAAGCAAGTTAGTGATGATCAAAGGAGGCTCAAGGAAAAGATGAGCCTAGAGAAGAAGGAAGCAAGGAAGCTCATGACGGATGGTGGAGAGCAAAAGAAGAACTTCTTTGTGACCAAAAGAGAGGTAAAAAGGGCACTCACCTTGAGGCAGCCGATGTACCTACTACTATGCCATAGCTACTTCCTTAGCAATGAGGCAAGTGATGAGGCAGCAATGCCTAAGTTCTTAAAACAATTATTGGCTGAGTTCAAGGATGTATTCCCTAAGGATGTCCCTAGTGGCCTTCCTCCATTAAGGGGAATTGAACATCATATTGACTTAGTCCCGGGAGCATCCCTACCCAATAGGCCAACCTATAGGAGTAACCCTCAAGAGTCTCAAGAAATTCACAAGCAAATTAAGGGGTTGATGCAAAAGGGATGGGTTCAAGAGAGTATGTGCCCATGTGTTGTCCCAGTCATCCTAGTTCCTAAAAAGGATGGATCATGGAGGATGTGTATTGATTGTAGGGCCGTTAACAACATCACGGTCAAGTATAGGCATCCAATCCCTAGGCTGAATGACCTATTGGATGAGCTATATGGATCTAGTGTCTGTTCAAAGATTGACTAGAAAAGTGGATACCATCAAATCCGGATCCGAGAGGGTGATGAATGGAAAACCGCCTTTAAAACCAAGTTTGGTTTATATGAGTGGTTAGTCATGCCCTTTGGGTTGACCAATGCCCCAAGCACATTTATGCTCTTGAAGAACCAAGTTCTAAGGGCTTTCATTTGAAAGTTTGTTGTGGTGTACTTTGATGACATCCTTATCTATAACAAGAACATAGAAGAGCACCATGTGCACTTACAATATGTTTTGCTAGTTTTAAGGAAAGAGAAACTATATGCCAACTTTGAGAAGTGTTGATTCTATGTTGATCATGTGATCTTCCTAGGCTTTATCATAAATGTCAAAGGAGTCCATGTAGACCCTGAAAAGATTAAGGCCAAACGTGAGTGGCCCACTCCAAAGACAACCACGAATGTTAGGAGTTTTCATGGGTTGGCTAGCTTCAAACAAGGCTAGCTCTGATTACCACCTGATAGCAACTTCCTTGTGGGGGTTGGTATTTGACTTTGATCGTTTTGTTTGAAGCCTTGGTTTAGGAAACTTTAGGCTGTTTTTGGTTGTATTATAGGGTGTTTAAGTTGGGTCACGGCTGGCTTTTGGCTTTGTAGGTTGGGGAATGTATTTGGTGAGTTTTCAGGTTGAAGGTGATGAATTTGGGGTGTTGGTTTGAGTGTTGGTATCTTTGGCGAGGCTTGTGTATGGGAATGGTTGGGTTAATATTTTGCCAAGGGTGTCTCGGTTAGGTGTTGGAAATGGTGTTTGGCCGAGGCTTGGGGTTGGTTGGGTTGTATTTTGGTCAGGTTTTGGGATAAAAGAATGGTGAAGAAGATTGAAGTGGAAGGCGCCGCAAACTGAAATGTTTGATAAGCCAATTGAGGTTCGCCACAAACAAGGATGTTTGATAAGAACTTTACTCTTGGTTCAACCAAGAACTTAGGAGAGAAATCTCACTAACAATTTGCTTTTGCATAAAATTCAACTTCATATAATTGAGTTGAAGGCCTTCCACACGTTTTGGCTCCTTCATTTGAAGATAGCATGTGCTTATAAATCCCGCTTGAATGCTCCTATACGGCTGGACATGTAGTTGGGAAAAAAAACCTCATGCTTGGACTTGTGCCTTCTTCATTTATGCTAGAATACCATATGGCTCACTCCTCTTATGACAGTAAAGGTTACATGGTCCATGGCCAGTAATGAACAAAGCACACAACTTCAAAGCCTTATTACAAAACATAAAACATATTGTCAAAATAAAAGAAATATAAAACATAAGCAAATTTAAATGTGGGACAAATGACCCCCACTTTATTAATTGTAACTTAAAATGGTGTGTCGATATTGCATTATGTTAGTTTCCAAGGGGCTATCCTTCAAATCGTAGGGCACCCCCCTTGTCTGTTATCATCCCCTCCTTCTTGATGAAGATTTGTCCTCAAATCTAAAGGCTGCATGTATTTCATTCCAAGGAAAAATTGACACGAACATTTTTGACTCTAATTGATTTTCCTTTGGAAGGACTTATTCTCCTAATGCTATGTTCGATCCAATCCTCCTGGATCAAACACAATCCTCACAATGCCACCTTTGATATCTCCTTCTTGACTTTGCCATTCGTCCATCTTTACCAAGCTCTTAGAAATCGGTTGAAGTTTCAAACAAGGCTAGCTCTGATTACCACCTGATAGCAACCTCCTTGTGGGGGTTGGTATTTGACTTTGATTGTTTTGTTTAAAGCCTTGGTTTAGGAAACTTTAGGACTGTTTTTGGTTGTATTTTTGGGTGTTTAAGTTGGGTCACGACTTTTTTTTGGCTTTGTAGGTTGGGGAATGTATTTGGTGAATTTTCTGGTTGAAGGTGATGAATTTGGGGTGTTGGTTTGAGTGTTGGTGTCTTTGGCCGAGGCTTGTGTATGGGAATGGTTGGGTTAGTATTTGGCCAAGGGTGTCTCGGTTAGGTGTGGGAAATGGTGTTTGTCCGAGGCTTGGGGTTGGTTGGTTGCATTTTGGTCACGGTTTTGGGATAAAAGAATGGTGAAGAAGATTGAAGTGGAAGGCACCACAAAATGAAATGTTTGATAAGCCAATTGAGGTTCACCACAAACAAGGATGTTTGATAAGAACTTTACTATTGGTTCAACCAAGAACTTAGGAGAGAAATCTCACTAACAATTTGCTTTTGCATAAAATTTAACTTCATATAATTAAGTTGAAGGCCTTCCACACGTTTTGGCTCCTACATTTGAAGATAACATGTGCTCATAAATCCCTCTTGAATGCTCCTATACGGCTGGAAATGTAGTTGGAAAAAAAAACCTCATGCTTGGACTTGTGCCTTCTTCATTTATGCTAGAATACCATAAGGCACACTCCTCTTATGACAGTAAAGGTTACATGGTCCATGGCCAGCAATGAACAAAGCACACAACTTCAAAGCCTTATTACAAAACATTAAACATATTGTGAAAATAAAAGAAATATAAAACATAAGCTAATTTAAATGTGGGACAAATGACCCTCACTTTATTAATTGTAACTTAAAATGGTGTGTCGATATTGCATTATGTTAGTTTCCAAGGGGCTATCCTTCAAATCATAGGGCACCCCCCTTGTCTGTTATCATCCCCTCCTTCTTGAAGGATGTTTGTCCTCAAATCTAAAGGCTTCATGTATTTCATTCCAAGGAAAAATTAACACGAACTTTATTGATTCTAATTGATTTTCCTTTGGAAGGACTTATTCTCCTAATGCTATGTTCGATACAATCCTCATGGATCAAACACAAGCCTCACAAAGCCACCTCTGATATCTCCTTCTTGACTTTGCCATTCATCTATCTTTATCAAGCTCTTAGAAATCGGTTGAAGCTTCAAACAAGGCTAGCTCTGATTACCACCTGATAGCAACCTCCTTGAAGGGGTTGGTATTTGTCTTTGATCGTTTTGTTTGAAGCCTTGGTTTAGGAAACTTTAGGACTGTTTTTGGTTGTATTTTTGGGTGTTTAAGTTGGGTCACGACTGGCTTTTGGCTTTTTAGGTTGGGAATGTATTTGGTGAGTTTTCTGGTTGAAGGTGATGAATTTGGGGTGTTGGTTTGAGTGTTGGTGTCTTTGGTCGAGGCTTGTGTATGGGAATGGTTGGGTTAGTATTTGGCCAAGGGTGTCTCGGTTAGGTGTGGGAAATGGCGTTTGGCCGAGGCTTGGGGTTGGTTGGGTTGTATTTTGGTCACGGTTTTAGGATAGAAGAATGGTGAAGAAGATTGATGTGGAAGGCGCCACAAACTGAAATGTTTGATAAGCCAATTGAGGTTCTCCACAAACAAGGATGTTTGATAAGAACTTTACTCTTGGTTCAACCAAGAACTTAGGAGAGAAATCTCACTAACAATTTGCTTTTGCATAAAATTCAACTTCATATAATTGAGTTGAAGGCCTTTCACACGTTTTGGCTCCTTCATTTGAAGATAACATGTGCTCATAAATCCCGCTTGAATGCTCCTATACGGCTGGACATGTAGTTGGGAAAAAAACCTCATGCTTGGACTTGTGCCTTCTTCATTTATGCTAGAATACCATGGGGAGTAATGAACAAAGCATACAACTTCAAAGCCTTATTACAAAACAAACAACATATTGTGAAAATAAAAGAAATATAAAACATAAGCTAATTTAAATGTGGGACAAATGACCCCCACTTTATTAATTGTAACTTAAAATGGTGTGTCGATATTGCATTATGTTAGTTTCCAAGGGGCTATCCTTCAAATCGTAGGGCACCCCCCTTGTCTGTTATCAGAAAAGATACATATATAGTGGGGCTGGCTATGAAGGCTCCCAAAACATATTACTAAAAGTACTTGAATTCGAAATTAAGTTAGCATAGGAATAGTATGACTTAGCTTCCAACATGGGGCTGAAAATAAGGCATTTACTCTAAATAAATCGAATTCAAACACATGTGTGTTTGTTTAAATTTGTATCCAGCCTTATATAAATCATAATTAAGAGCATGGCTGAGTATATGGAATGTGCCACTCATTCAAATTGTTATTAAAAGCTTGGGTGAGAATGGTGGGAACTTGTCTTGGCTTGATTCATCCTTTAAAGGCTTGGTTGAAAACGTGGGAAGCTTGCCTTGTAGGTATTAAGAGCTGGCCAGAAAAAAGGTAGGCGCAATAAATGCCATGTTGGGTTTGGGCAGAATTGATACTTTAATTGGCTTGGCCGTGTCTAGCATTTAAGTCCCATTTGAATTTGGATCCAGCCATGTAAATGAAGGTTAAAATGTGGCTGAATATATGGTAGGTTGGTTTTGTCTTGATTCAGCCATTGAAAGCAGGGCGGAAAAATATGGTAGGTGCATTGATGGACATTCATGCCTGACCTGGTCTTCAGCTTCTGTGGGGTCAACTCTTAAGTGCTTGGCTGAACACATGGTGGGCTTGCCTTGTCCTAATTCAGTCATTGAAAGTTAGGCGGATAATATGGTGGGTGCATTGAATGCCCTTCAAGACTCTAGCTACCTGGTCAGATTTTGATGCTATTGCCACGTGACTTACTTTGTTGGTTTGGCCTCTTTAATGATGCGCCTGGATGCTTGCCTTTTGTCTAGTCGAGCCTTGATGATTCCTCAAGAAGATTCAAAATATGGCCTTCATTTATTTGCACGGGTTCCTTTCAAAAGTCATCAGCCTTGTGTGAAATCAGACTTTGATGGTCCTGCCAAGTTCCAAGTTGGTTGTGGTTTAGGTTGGTCAAGACATCTTCATATGGAAATCATAAGTTACATTCAGCCAATAAGGAACACACATGGCTATAAAGCTTAAAACATAAACTAAACTTATTGTCCAAGTAAAATAAAACATAAATTAAAAATAACGGTGGGACATAAGACCCCCACTTATTAATGGAAAATAGAGTAAAAAATCATTAAGCCCTTAAGGAAATCTGGCCTCCATCGGGTGGTTCATCTAGTTGTATGGCATGCTTGATGGAATTGTTGGCCTTCTTAGGTTTGGGCCTAGGCGGGTTGCTATAAAATTTGATGTAGGCTCTTATTGGCTTTTGTTTTGGCCAATATGATTTGGAACCTGCATACAGAAAACTTTCAAACACAAGCAATAATGGTCTCGGCTTTAGCCAAGACAAAACTGAATGCACCAAGGTTGGCTTTGATTTGGCCAAGGCAGAAAATGGTGCACACTTTGCTTCAAACAATGCTAGCTCTGATACCACTTGATAGCAACCTCCTTGTTGGGAGGAATAGATGGCCAACTAAGAGGGGTGGGGGGGGGGGGGGGGGGGGGGGGTAAATTAGTTGTTTTTAAAAAAAAATCACTAGGAACTTTTCAGCTTTTTCTACTTAAGAACAAATTAACAGAGTTGTAGCGGAAGAAAGTTTAGTAGAAGAAGAAGAAGTGCATAAAACAAAAAGTGTAAGGATGAGAAAAATCACACCAGAAATTATACTGGTTCACCTTCTACCACCGAAGGCTACGTCCAGTCCTCATGAAAACCCCAAGAGATTTCCACTATTGAATGAGTTTAACTTACAAGCAAAGTCACACCTAGACTCCCCCTAAGTTGTATCACTCACTCACTTCAACAAGATAGTACACCACTATCCTTGTTTTACAATGCCTCACCAAAACCTATGGTGATTACTTGAGTACAAGTATGAAGATAATAAATGGCTCAATGACAAACTCAAAATGTATCTTGATGCCTTATGAATTTTTCAGAATTCCAAAGAATATGAAAGTTTTTCTGAAAAACTACAAAGTGTTCTTGAATAAAAACTCAGAAATTTGTTTCAAGAACTTGGATTTTTCAGTATAAAAGTTATGTTGTAATTCTGAGATCCTACAAGGTTTATATAGAGTTCCAAAAGGTGTTTAGAATCACTTTCAAAAGGTATAAGTCGTTTGGGAAAAGTTGAACCAAGTTGGAATACAATGGTTCAATTTAAAAATCAGATTTTCGCAGTAACAATACGTGGTAATCGATTACTTATACGTGGTAATCGATTACCAGTTGAAAAACAACTGATACTGACGATTTTTTGCTTGTGGTAATCGATTACCAATATGAGGTAATCGATTACCTCAGTTGAAATTTCAAATCCAAAGTTGCTTAACGGCTAGTGGTAATCGATTACTTCCATAGGGTAATCGATTACCCTAGTTGAAATTTCATTTCCCAAAAATGCCGAGAGTTATGGTAATCGATTACTTACCCTGGTAATCGATTACTGCAATTAAATTTTGGATTTTAACTTTCAACAGTAAGTGGTAATCGATTACTACTACAGGGTAATCGATTACCCTAGTTATTTTTGCATTTTCCCAACTGTTCAAAAATAACTTGGTTTTTCTTAGGAACTCTTATATTAACCTAGATTAAGATCTTTATTCTTAAGGCATTGTGATTTCTTATGAGTTTGAAATATATGCTACTAAAAGACTAAGACTTTTATAAATAAAATATACTTCAAGTTCTTTAAGTCTTTGATCTTCAATAGCTTTTCTTCTTTCTTTTGGTGATGTGCATTTGTCTTCATCAAAACCCAGCCTCGGTCAAGGAGCCAGATCATCTTCCCAATCTCCCCCTTTTTGATGTAGACAAATCACTATCGTTTGAAAGTTTGTTCTCTAAGTATAATCATTATACTTGAAGTTCTTTACACTCTTCTTGGCTGTATTTGCTGTGAAACATATGAAACAAATATACAAGCAAACTTTCCTAACAGTTTCTCCCCCTGTTGACTTCATCAAAAAGAAAGAGAAAAGTAGGGATTAACCAAGAATAATATAGTGTATTTGCATTTAAGCATAAACATATTTATAAAAAAGTATATCATGCAAAAATTATATAAAATGATGCACATCAATTCTTATAAACATATTAAACAAATGAGACTTAATTGGTGTCTAATTCATCTAGGATTCCTAGTTCTCTTCTAAGTTTATAGAAGGAATCCTTAGGTAAAGGTTTAGTGAATATGTCGGCTAGTTAATCATGTGTATCAACAAATTCCATTTCAAGATCCTTTTTGAGTACATGATCTCTAAGGAAATGGTGTCTAATATCTATGTGTTTGGTTCTTGAGTGCATAACGGGATTTTTTGTAAGGTTAATAGCACTAGTGTTGTCACATCTCAAGGGAATGCAACCTAGGTTTAAACCAAAGTCGCGTAGTTGTTGTTTAAGACAAAGTATTTGAGCACAGCAACTTCCCGATGCGATATATTCAGCCTCAGCCGTGCTTAAGGTAACACAAGCTTGTTTCTTGCATGACACCAAGAGAGCTTGTTTTGAACCATAGAGAGCTAGGTATGTATTTACCTAGAGCACGAGGAGCTAGGGATGGCATATTTGTGAATCAGTCCAAATACATACCTAGAGCACGAGGGGCTTGTTTTAAACCATAGAGAGCTTTCTTAAGTTTATACACATGAGAGGGATTTTTATAATCTTAAAAACCAGGGGGTTGTTCTACATATACCTCTTCTTGAATATAACCATTAAGAAAAGCACTCTTGACGTCCATTTGATATAATTGAAAATCTAATGAACTTGCATAGGCTAGCAAAAGTCTAATTGCTTCAAGTCTAGCAACAGGAGCGAAGGTTTCATCAAAATCAATTCCTTCTTCTTGATTGTAGCCTTGAGCAACTTGCCTAGCTTTATTCGTAACAATTATACCATTCTCATCAGATTTATTTCTAAAAATCCAACAAGTTCCTATGACATGCCTATCACTAGGTCTAGGAACAAGTTCCCAAACTTGGTTTCTCTCAAATTGATTGAGCTCTTCTTGCATAGCAAGAATCCAATGCTCATCCTCAAAGGCATCATCTACCTTAGATGGTTCAATTTGAGATACAAATGCCATATTTAAGCATGCATCTTTTAAATTTAAACGAGTAGAGACTCCCATGTTTATATCACCTATAATGTTGTCGATGGGATGATCTCTATCAGCACGCCATTCTTGTGGGAGCAAGCCATTCTATGAGACTCCCTTTTTGGTTGTATTTTTGGGTGTTTAAGTTTGGTCACGGTTGGCTTTTGGCTTTGAAGTTTGGAGAACGTATTTGGTGAGTTTTCTGGTTGAAGGTGATGAATTTGGGGTGTTGGTTTGAGTATTGGTGTCTTTGGCCGAGGCTTGTGTATGGGAAAGGTTTGGTTAGTGTTTGTCCAAGGGTATCTCAGTTAGGTGTGGGAAATGATGTTTGGCCGAGGTTTGGGGTTGGTTGGGATGTATTTTGGTCACGATTTTGGATAAAAGAATGGTGAAGAAGATTGAAATGGAAGGCGCCAAAAACTGAAATGTTTGATAAGCCAGTTGAGGTTCGCCACAAACAAGGATGTTTGATAAGAACTATACTCTTGGTTCAACCAAGAACTTAGGAGAGAAATCTCACTAACAATTTGCTTTTGCATAAAATTCAACTTAAGCTTTCATTCCAGGTATGATGTTTACATATAGCCTTGGGCTGGCCGTGAAGGCTTCCCCTTTGAATTTGAAATTCGAAAACTACTTTATTACAATGATCACATTAGTTAAACAAAGGCTAATCTTAAGGAAAAACTTTAAAACCCATCTTGAATGTGTATTTGAGCACAAGCCTAATGTATGTGGACATTGGCTTGTGCATAGCCAAGTTATTCGGCCTAGCCTTCATTCAGCTTTAGATTGTTGGCTTTAAGCCTAGCCAAACTCAAGGGCCTTGTCCCTTGTTTCTTCATTTAGACCGAGGCAAGATTCTAGGGTTATCATTGAATTTTTCTATTCAAATTTGAACGTGTGCTCATCTCTTGGCCGTGTGTCTTGTGTCTTCAATGCCATGAGCTGAAGATGGGGGATTCTTGTCCCTCTTCATTAACTCCATAAAGCCATGGCTAAATTTGTGCTTTGTTTGAATTTAACACCTTGAGCACGTGTGAATTAGGTGTCATGGATGAGCCTTTAATGTTGGCAATCCAAATTGAAAATCACATTAAAGCCTGGGCGGAAGATAAGCAAGTCTGGCCTTGATGGCCTGGGCGAAGCATAAGGCGCCTGGTTGGCTCCTGGTTGATGCGGCAGTAGGCATGTCTAGCCAGGTCAGCTGGCTGAAAACCCGGCGCCTGGTCCAGGTCATGTGCTTAGTCATGCTAGGTCGTGGCTTCCATCTTGACACGAAATTTGGGTTGCCTATGGCCAGGTCATCTCTTCCTATGGACACCAGCGTGGCTTGGGCTTGAAACAAAGCTGGCCATTCTACTCCTACACATAAAAAGTCAAAGTTATTTAAGGCAAAATATTACATAAGACTTGTGGTCTTAAAGCCACTTATTTGAAATGACAAAAATAGTAACCAAGCCCTTAGTTTTCCCTTGCTTGGCTATGGCCTTCAAGGGGAGTGTCCTCTAAGATGAGGCAAGTTATGGGCCTTATGGTGTCACTTGGCCCAGTGGCTGCTAGGATGTTCAATACTAGTTGGTCCAATGTGCCTTGGGCCTTCTTTGCCCTAGCCCGAGTTATGGCTCCTCCTAGGCCCACTAGGTCATCTAGATTGTTGGGCCTTGGTGGGTTTCTATCACCAACCATAAGGAGGTTGCTATCAGGTGGTATCAGAGCTAGCCTTGCTTGAAAATCAAATTATGGAGGATGAGGACAACTAAAGGAGCAATATCTTTCATTCTAGATGTTTGGTCTATTGTAAGGTATTCTTATTGATGACTGATAGTGGTAGCCGTGCCAACATTGTTAGTTCAAGAGTTGTCAAAAAGCTAAACCTTATAACTATACCACATCCCTCTCCTTATCGACTTCAACGGTCAAATGAAGATGGGGAAGTCATTGTAAATAAGCAAGTCGGAATTCCCTTTTCCATAGGGAAGTATGAAGATTTGGTTCTTTGTGATGTGGCTCATATGGAGGCGTGCCATATAATTTTGGGTCGTCCATGGCAATATGATAAAAGAACCCTCCATGACTGGTATTTCAAACAAAATAACCTTTTTACACCTAAACCGAAAGGTGGTGTTGTCTTCATTATCTCCTAAACAAGTTAAAGAGAATCAACGAAGGTTGAGAGAAAAGTTGGAAGAGGAGAAATATGAAACATTGTGTGAAAAACAAGAGTGTGAAATTAAAAGCAAGGGACTTTGCTTGGATTCTAGTTTTCATGAGGAAACTCTTGTGCATAATGATGTTTGGTTAGATGTGCAGGAACTTCCTAAGGAGGCCTCAAAAATTTTAACATCCATGGAACCCCAAGATATTGAGAAAGATGCATCTAACTTGATCACACAATCTAGTGTAATGCAGCTAGATACAAAATTTCATTATTTTGTAATTAGTATGACTCCATTTGTAATTTCAAATTTGGAGCTAAAGATGGTGCATAACATAGTTAATCCTCATGCGTCATCACATCCTTTTTCAAGCAACATGTTTAATGTTTTACTTGTATCAAGTAACATTGCTAGTGAAATATCAAACAAAAATGTTGTTACAAAGGATGGATTTGAGAGGCGAGTGTTTGATCCAGGAGGTTTGGATTAGGCATAGTGGAAGCGGGAGGTTATGTGGAGCCGAATTCGATGTCGAATTCACTTCAAGAGGGAGAGTATGACAGCAACCCGCCAAGGCCATATTTACTTATGGGCTTAAATGACCTTTTGTTTATTTTGTTGTATTAAATAAGTGGGGGTCTTATGTCCCACCTTTTATTTTCAAGTCATATTTTTGTATTTTACTAAGTAATTTCGGTTTTGAACATTATAAGTCGTGATGGGCTTACTAAAGCTTGCCAAAACTCGGCCAAGCCAAGGCTAAGACAAGGAGGCGTGTTATCATGCATGCAAACACAAGAATTTCGGCCAAGCATGCATGTGAATGAATTCAAGTCAATTTTGGTGCCCACATTTAAAGCCATGGACCACAAAAGAGGATTTAGGTGGCTGTCATTAAATGCTGCGTTTGAACAAGCTTGGCCTTCTTAAATGAGCCGTGGAAGCCTTCAAAGCTATCATCAAACCGTGGCCCCTTGGTAGCTACTCTTAATGGATGCTTTGGAATCACCTTGGACTCATAATGTGGCCGTGGGATATTTCAAAATACTTAATGGAAGTTTTAAAATTTGAAGCTCCACATTAAAGCATGGCCACCTCCTTGCCGCCAACTCTCAAGCCATGCACCATTCCTCACCCAACGTCCACATTCATTTGGTTTTACTTATGTAATTCTTTTAAATTTGAATTTCAAATATGGAAACACTCAAGCTTAGGAGACTCACGTGGCCTAACTTATATATATGTAAACCGAATCCAAATTGTAACTTTAACTTTGAATTTGATTAAGAGAAAACCTTTGTGTTTTGAAGTTGAGCATAGCTCCTTACCCTTTTTAACTTACCAAGTTTTGCTTGTGGCATTATTTTGGCTTATCATCCTGAGAGGTGTGGTGCCTACCCATCCTCATAACATCCTTGTTGTGGCGGAACACACTTGGCTTATCAAGCTTTGCTTGTGGCACCTACCATCTCAAGTCTATTTCATCATTATTTTATCCAACACCAAGCCTAATCCCTAAACACTATTCACGGCCAGAAGCCAACACAAACAGCCCCCTACACAACCCAAGCCAAGAATTTGCCTCTCGGTCAAATTACCCATACACCATACTTCCCTCGGCAAAACTAAAGGCCCATCACTCCAAATACTCTCAAACCCCTAAGCCAGCCCCTACAACCCATAAACAACAAAAAATAACTAAAAAGAACCGAAAGCCACTCAAACTCACTTTTTGGGCTAGTTTCAAGCAAAACGATCTTCAAAGAAATACCAACCATAAGGAGGTTGCTAACAGTAGGGCCACCCACTGACTTGCTTCCTTGAGTCAACCTTTGAAGTTGGTTATAAATGTCCCGTTGGTATGATGGGGGCACAAACCTCTTCCTCATAATTGTTCGCATTTCCTCCCATGTGCTCACAAGTTGAGCACCACACCTCCGCCTATCCTTCTGAAATGGATCCCACCAGACCATTGCATACTCTTTGAACTCTAACGCAACCACCTTTACCTTTTTTTCCTTCGAATAAGTGTGGCACTCAAAGACTTGCTCAATCTTCATCTCCCATTCCAAGTATGCTTTTGGATTGTTCATTCCCATAAATGTGGGAACCTTGATTTGGATTCCCTCTACTTGGTCATCCCTCCTCTTTTCCCTTTGATCCTCCTCTTCATTCCTCCTTTCCCTCCGCCTTCTTCTCCTCCTTTCTGCTTCTGAATCCGATGAATCATAATGGCTGGATTGCCTCCGATTCTCTGAGTGGTCTTGTCGGATTTACATGTCCGCCATCTGTTGTTTAAAAGTCCTAATCTCTTCATGTAGCTCATGCAGAATAGATGTAAAATTTTCGGTCCTTGGTGAAACCGTGGGTGAAGATGTAGTAGACATTTCTCACTATCACTCAAGTGTTTCACTCAAAATTTGTGTTTCTCTCAATTCACTCTTTCTCTCCTTGGGATTCTGGATTGAACCAAAAGAAGTTCTAGATATGTTCTTGTATGGCGAAATAACTTAGGCTTAAATCAAACAAATTTTTTGGGTGGCAGTTTTTGATAGCAACCTCCTTGTGGGGGTTAGTATTTTTGAATGATCTTTTGTTTGAAGTAGAGACTCGGATGAGAGGTTATGTTTTTGTTGGCTGTTTTTGGGGTGTTTATGTGTTTTGAGGTTGGCTTTTGGCTTTAGGAGTGTTGGGGCTTTGTATGGTGATGTTTGGCCGAGAGGAAGGTAAGTCTTGTGTGGGCTAGTGTTTGGCTGAGAAGATAAAGTATGGTTGGCTTAAGTGTTTGGGGAAAAGTTGGACTTGTGTTTAGGCCATGGTGTATGTTGGGTAAAAGAATATGAAGAATATGGAAAGATGATGGCGCCACAAACAAGGATTGTTTGATAAGCCTATGAAGTTCGCCACAAACAAGGATGTTGGATAAGAACATATACTCTTGGTTCGACCAAGAACTTAGGAGAGAATTCTCACTAACAACTTTTTGCATAAAATTCAAGGTATCTATTCCATGTTCAGAATTCATACATATAGGATGTTCAGAATTCAAGGTATCTATCCCATATTACATTGATGACTATATCCTAACATAAAGCTAAGACGAAGGGAAACTTACTGCCTAATTGAATGTGAAATTGGCACATGTTGAGTGTACTTGGACATTGGATGCCAAGCCACACGGCTACACTTGAATTATCTTGCAATGTTTCCTTTTATGCTCTTTCACATATTGAATTGTCCATAAATATTGAAGTTAAACCGAGCCAAACACAAGGGATGTGTTTCATTCCATTTATGTCGAGGAGGAAAATAAGGTGGCTCATTGAATTCCTCATTTGAAGTAGGCTTGAACACTTGCTCTTTGTTTTTGAAGTCCTGGCCGTGTTATGGCTTGATTCTTTAAGGCATGGGCTGAAAATATGGGATGTGCCTTCAATGGTTGTTTGAATTTGAAACTAGCCTTGAATGCCCTCCCTCTTTGTAGCTTGGCCGAAATTTCCATAGTAAGTGCTCAATTAAAATGGCCTGAAACATGGGGCAAAGAATATGGGATGTGCCATAAATGTGTTTAAGTCCCATTTGAATTCGAAATTCAACCTTGAATGCATGTTTTAAAGTGAGGCAGAAAATGTGGGACTGGCCTTGAATGCCTAGGCGGAAAAACAGGCGCCTTGTCCAGGTCAGTTGGCTCGATCAGGCTTGGCTTTTGGCCTAGTCAGCATCATTGAAGGTTTGGTCGTGGCATTTCATGTGTTGGGCTGAAATAGACGAGCATTTGTTCAGCTTTTGAAGTACACGTGCCTCCTACATCCAAACATTTTATTAGATGATAATTAATATAAGAGCAAGCTAAAATATATAATTAAACGTGGCTGGACCACTTATTATTAGCATAAAGACACATAAAAGAAAATCAACATTTATTTCCATTATAGTCGTGGCCTTCAAATGGCTCATCCTCTACAAGGAGTCAATTTGTGGGCTTCCTATACTCACTTGGCTCAATTGATGTGAGGGCATTCAATTTAAGTTGGCCAAGTATGCCTTGGGCCTCCTTGGCCCTGGCCCAAGTTATGGGTCCTCCTAGGCCCATTAGGTCATCCAAGTTGTTGACCCTAGGTGGGTTGCTATCATCCCCTCCTTCTTCAATTGAATTCGACCTCGAATCAAGGTCTTCATTACCTGTTTCAAAGAAAGATAGGTTAGCAACATTAAAACTAGCACTAACAGTGCCATAAACACTTGGAGTAATAATTTCATAATCATTATTAAGACCCTTAGCATGTTTGATCCTAGGTAGGGTCACCTCAAAGTACATGGATATGTTAATCCATGGTGGTTCAGGATTGGGTAGTGGCGTGTAAAGCCCTTGTGGTTTACCCTTTGTACCCTCCGGTACGCATAAGAGATTTTCCTTAAAAAGGAAATGCGGGTGCCTAGGGGATCCAATCCCAATAGTACTCACACAATTTTTGTTTAATTCAATAAAATCAATATTATGAATGTAAGGATCCTTTAAAAACTTCAGACCATATAGCTTGGTATCGAGAGTGGAGAGCAAAATATGTCTCCTAGGGAGCGCACTGGCCACAATGTTGGCCTTTCCCCGCTTAAGCTTTGACACATAAGGAGATTGTTCCAGAAATTCAATCTGCCTGGCATGGTGCTTATTCAGCTTGCCTTGCCCTTTCAGAAATTTAAGTGACTCGCGGTCACTATATAGCATAAGTTCTCTTGGTAGCAGGTATTGATGCCAAGTCTTTAATGCCCTTACCAGGGCATACAGTTCTTTACCGTACAAGGAGTGGTTAAAAGTAGGTCCTGCCAACTTCTTATTGCAGTAAGTGATTGGAGAGTCCGTGCACACCCTCCAACTTTTACTTTCCTTGGGCACTAGGATCTACTTTTGGTCTTCTTGTATACCGTTTTTATCCTGCAAAGAACCTTTTTCAAAAATTGGCAGCTCTTTAGAAATAGAAGAATCGGTTAGTTTATAATCATTGCCATAAAGAACATATAAAGGTGGCTTTGAGATTAAAGCATCCTTTACTTCGCCTGGAGAGGCTAGTAAACCTTTTTCCTTCTTTTTCTTCTTTTCAATCTTTTTCTCTTCTTCTTTTTTTAAATTCTTCTTTTCTTTTTCTATTTTGTTCTCTGGATCATTCTTTTTTTCTTGATCCATTTTCTTATTTCCTATGGTCCTCACTCACTTTTTTTGCTCTGATACCACTTGATAGCAACCTCCTTGCGGGGGTTGGTATTTATACTTGATCATTTTGTTTGAAGCTTAGGCAATAAGAAATATTATGAAATTTTGTTGGTGTTTTTGCTTATTTTTGGGGTATTTCGGTTGGCTTAAGCTTTTAGTAGCTGGGTTAAGTATTTGGCTTGGTTTCTGGCCGAGAATGGTGAGGGTAGTGTGTTTGGCTGAAAGGGCAAGTATTTAGGTTGGGTGGTTCTGGTTTCAGTTTGTTTAGGCTATGTTGGCTTAGGGGGGGGGGGGAGTTTCTGGCCGTGATGATTTAGGATGATGGTGCTTGGCTTGGTTATGGTTTGTGTTTAGATAAAAGAAGTAGATGAAGAAGAATGAGATGGTTAAGGCGCCACAAACAGGGCTGTTTGATAAGCCAAAGGAAGTTTGCCACAAAGAATGATCTTTGATAAGAACAAAATACTTGGTTCAACCAAGAAGCTTAGGAGAGAACTTGGTTCAACCAAGAAGCTTAGGCCGTGAGGCTCCCTTTGAATTTTGAAAATAATCTATCATTATTACATTGATGACTATATCCTAATATAAAGCTAAGCCGAAGGGAAACTTATTGCCTAATTGAATGTGAAATTGGCACATGTTGAATGTACTTGGACATTGGGTGCCAAGCCACACGGCTACACTTGAATTATCTTGCAATGTTTCCTTTTGTGCTCTTTCACATATTGAATTGCCCATAAATATTGAAGTTAAACCGAGCCAAAGACAAGGGATGTGTTTCATTCCATTTATGCCGAGGAGGAAAATAAGGTGGCTCATTGAATTCCTCATTTGAAGTAGGCTTGAACACGTGCTCTTTGTTTTTGAAGTCTTGGCCGTGTTATGGCTTGATTCTTTAAGGCATGGGCTGAAAATATGGGATGTGCCTTCAATGGTTGTTTGAATTTGAAACTAGCCTTGAATGCCTTCCCTCTTTGTAGCTTGGCCGAAATATCCATAGTAAGTGCTCAATTAAAATGGCCTGAAACATGGGGCAAAGAATATGGGATGTGCCATAAATGTGTTTAAGTCCCATTTGAATTCGAAATTCAACCTTGAATGCATGTTTTAAAGTGAGGCAGAAAATGTGGGACTGGCCTTGAATGCCTAGGCGGAAAAACAGGCGCCTTGTCCAGGTCAGCTGGCTCGGTCAGGCTTGGCTTTTGGCCTAGTTAGCATCATTGAAGGTTTGGCCGTGGCATTTCATGTGTTGGGCTGAAATAGACGAGCATTTGTTCAGCCTTTAAAGTACACGTGCCTCCTACATCCAAACATTTTATTAGATGATAATTAATATAAGAGCAAGCTAAAATATATAATTAAACGTGGCTGGACCACTTATTATTAGCATAAAGACACATAAAAGAAAATCAACATTTATTTCCATTATAGTCGTGGCCTTCAAATGGCTCATCCTCTACAAGGAGTCAATTTGTGGGCTTCTTATCCTCACTTGGCTCAATTGATGTGAGGGCATTCAATTTAAGTTGGCCACATATGCCTTGTGATATCAACCTCCTTGTGGGGGTTGGTATTTTACTTTTATCGTTTTGTTTGAAGCCTTGGTATAGGAAACTTTAGGACTGTTTTTGGTTGTATTTTTGGGTGTTTAAGTTTGGTCACGGCTGGCTTTTGGCTTTGAAGGTTGGAGAATGTATTTGGTGAGTTTTCTGGTTGAATGTGATGAATTTGGGGTGTTGGTTTGAGGATTGATGTCTTTGGCTGAGGCTTGTATATGGGAATGGTTTGGTTAGTGTTTGGCCAAGGGTGTCTCGGTTACGTGTGGGAAATGGTGTTTGGCCGAGGCTTGGGGTTGGTTGGGTTGTGTTTAGTCACGGTTTTTGGATAAAAGAATGGTGAAGAGGATTGAAATGGGAGGCGCCACAAACTGAAATGTTTGATAAGCCGATTGCGGTTCGCCACAAACAAGGATGTTTGATAAGAACTTGACTCTTGGTTCAACCAAGAACTTAGGAGAGAATTCTCACTAACAATTTGCTTTTGCATAAAATTCAACTTGCTTTATTCAGATTGAGGAATGGTACATATATAGGTGGGCTGGCGTTGAAGGCTCCCATAACATAAGATTAAAAGTGCCTTAATTCAAAATTAACTCAGCCTAGAAGTATAATAACTTTTAACTCCCAACATGGGGCTGAGAATAAGGCATTAACTTAATAATTCGAATTTTAACACATCATTATTTGTAATTTGAATTCAGCCTTGGTAAATGAGAGTTAAGACTTGGCTGAAGATAAGGGATGTGCCATTAAATCAGATTGCATTGAAGTCGAGGCATGAAAGATGGTAGGCGCCTTCAATGTGTTGTCTGGGCTGGTTTGTAATGTAAATTCGAAATTCTAACACATGCTTATTTGTAATTTGAATTCAGCCTTGGTAAATGAGAGTTAAGACTTGGCTGAAGATAAGGGATGTGTCATTAAGTCAGATTGCATTGAAACATGGTGTGAATGATGGTAGGTGCCTTCAATGTGTTGTCTTGGCTGGTTTGTAATGTAAATTCGAAATTCAGCCTTGGTAAATTAGAGTTAAGGCTTGGCTGAAGATAAGGGATATGTCCACCATTCAGAAATGCATTAAAACCTCCTTTAATTTTTGGGCGAGAAAGGTGGGAGCCATGTCTAGCATTGAAGCATCATTTGTTTTGTATCCAGCCATGTAATGTTGGACTTAAAGACTTGGCTTTAAAAGTGGGATACTTGTCTTGCCTTCACTCTAGCCATGTAAATGATGGACTTAAAAACATAGCTGAAGATATGGAATGTGCAACTAATTCAAATTCACATTGAAACCTAGGCGCGAACAATGGGAGGCTCCATAAATGTGTTGTCTTGGCTGGCCTGGTCGTGTGCATTAATGCCATGCCTAAAAACTTGCCTCTTGCCTCTTGCTTGGTTCGGTCCTACATGAAACTATAGTTATTAGAGTATTTAAATTGAAACCATAGGATATAATTTGAAAACAATGCTTAAACAAACTATCATTGTTGATTAGATCCACTTATTAATAAAATTAAAGAAAGAAAATAAATTAAGGCCTTATGCTTGGACGTGGCCTTCAAAAGGTTCATCCTCTACAAGGAGGCAATTAGTGGGCCTCATATTGTCATTTGGCCCAATTGATGCTAGGTTTCTTAGTATAACTTGGCCAAGTGAGCCTTGGGTTTTCTTGGCCTTTGCCTGAGTTATGGGCCCTCTTAGGCCCATTAGATCATCCATGTTGATGGTCATCGGTGGGTTGCTATCACCTTGGGCCTCCTTGGCCCTGGCCCAAGTTATGGGTCCTCCTAGGCCCATTAGGTCATCCAAGTTGATGACCCTTGGCGGGTTGCTATCAGTTTTGTGGATGGTGGTTTGTTTTTGTGGGTTTATGGAGGTTTGGATGTGTGTATGTGGATAATGGTGGTTTATAGGTGGTAACAAAACAGAAACAAGTAAGAAGAATTTTTTTGGTGCTTGGTGGCTTTGATTCGGCCACAAGTTTTTTTTTTTTTTTTTGTATTTCGGTGTAGGCTTCAGTTGGCTTTTGGTTAGACCAACACTATTTTGCACCTGCACTCAGAAAATTCACTAGATAGATGATTGGGTTTCGGCATTAGCCAAAACAGAAACTTTGATGCGCCAAGGTTGGCCTTTGGTTCGGCCAATGTTGGAAATGATGCAAAAACAGGCTTCAAACAAGGCTAGCTCTGGATACAACTTGATAGCAACCTCCTTGTGGGGGTTAGTATTTTTGTATGATCGTTTTGTTTGAAGATGAGTCTTGGATGAGAAGATGATTTTTTGTTGAGTATTTTGGGTGTTTATGTGATAGAAACCCACCAAGGCCCATCAACCTAGATGACCTAATGGGCCTAGGGGGAGCCATAACTCGAGCTAGGGCCAAGAAAGCCCAAGGCACATCTGACCAACTAATATTGAACATCCAAGCATCAACTGGCTGTGAGGCTCCCTTTGAATTTTGAAAATAATCTATCATTATTACATTGATGACTATATCCTAACACGGGGCTAAGCCTAAGGGAAACTTATTGCCTAATTGAATGTGAAATTGGCACATGTTGAATGTACTTGGACATTGGGTGCCAAGCCACACGCCTACACTTTGAATTATCTTGCAATGTTTCCTTTTGTGCTCATTGACATATTGAATTGCCCATAAGTATTGAAGTTAAGCCGAGCCAAACACAAGGGATGTGTCTCATTCCATTTATGCCGAGGAGGAAAATAAGGTGGCTCATTGAATTCCTCATTTGAATTAGACTTGAACACGTGCTCCTTGCTTTTGAAGTCTTGGCCGTGTTATGGCTTGAGTCTTTAAGGCATGGGCTGAAAATATGGGATGTGCCTTCAATGGTTATTTGAATTTGAAACTAGCCTTGAATGCCTTCCCTCTTTGTAGCTTGGCCGAGATATCCATAGTAAGTGCTCAATTAAAAGGCCTGAAACATGGGGCAAAGAATATGGGATGGTGCCATAAATCTGTTGGTCGTGCCTTGATGAGCCTTCTTTAGGAAAGGGCAGAAAAAGTGGCTCCTTGGCCAAGTCATCCTGCCTGGACGTGGCTTCCAAGGCAGATGCGGCAGATGCGGCGCCCTGGCCAGGTCAGATTCCAGCAAGGCCAGGTCAGGTTCCAGCAAGGCTTGGGCTGGTTCAGGCCAACATGAAATTCCTAAAGCAAAACAAAGGCAATTTTATTAGATAACAATAAAGATCAATTTATCAATACTTGAATTTAAAACTTGTGGTTAAAAACCACTTATTGAGTTTAAGGCAACAAACAAGCCATGCCCTTAGTCTTCCCTTGCTTGGCTGTAGCCTTCAAGGGACATGTCCTCTAAGATGAGGCAAGTTATGGGCCTCGTGGTGTCACTTGGCCCAGTAGATGCTTGGATGTTCAATATTAGTTGGTCCAATTTGCCTTGGGCCTTCTTGGCCCTAGCCCGAGTTATGGCTCCCCCTAGGCCCACTAGGTCATCTAGGTTGATGGGCCTTGGTGGGTTTCTATCAGAAGGTTTGAATTTGGCCACATGCTCATAAATCACCTTCAAAGTCGTGAGCCAAATATGGACAGCAATGAAAACTTTCCTTGTCCAGGCCAGCCAACACGTGAATAAATGCATAGTAAACAACCATTAAAACTTGCCAAATTCGTGCAGGCAATAATGAAGACTTTCCTTTTTCCAGGCCAGCCAACACGTGAGTAAATGCAAATTAAGCAACCATCAAAACTTGCCAAATTCGTCCAGCCTTATAATTCAGCATGTTCTCTATTTGAATCCTGGCCACATTAAGACGGAAATGAATGCTCCAAAAGGACTTGCTATTTCTGGAACAACTACTTTAATAAGGCAGCTAAACTAAAGGGCATGTGCTCATTATTTGAAATGTTGGCCATGTGACTTGTCAAAGCTGAAACAGCCAAGTTAATGAGGCCAACCACAAATTCAGCTATGTGATGGATGCCTTCACTCCTTAGTCGTGGATCTTTGTAATTCTTTTGATTACATTAGCATAATGGCTTGTAAATGCACTTAAAATGTGCACATAAAATAAGGAAACACATGACCTTTCTTTTAGCCTAGGCATTTACATTTCAGCCAATCTTATGGGAAGCCATTAGGCCAGCCCCCCCTATTTGTATCTGAATGCTTGAGATGAATAAACATATTTGATTTTATAGAGAAAAACACTTTGTTGTTTAAGTTGAGCTTTGCTCCAACCCCCTTAACTTATCAAGCTTGTCTTGTGGTGTTTTTTTTGGCTTATCACCTTACTGGTGTGGTGCCTCCAATCATCCTCATCAACATCCTTGTTGTGGTGGATTTCCTTGACTTATGAAGCTTTGTCTTCTGGCGTTTCTGGCTTATCACCTTCATTGGTGTGGTGCTTACTATCATCCTCATCAACATCCTTGTTGTGGTGGATTTCACTTGGTTTATCAAGCTACAAGCTTGTGGCACCTTCTCCTCAAGTCTTCTTCCATTTTCTTTTATCCAACTACCCCCTCATCCTCATTCATAACCTACCATACACGGCCAAACAAACCCAAACACATGTCCTATACCTACCCTCAACTAGAAAAACTACACAGGATATAAAAGCCTCGGTCAGAATTTCCTAGCCACGCACCAGCCCAAAAATCCACCCCCACGACCATAAACTAAGCCAAAGACATTTCCTATCAACCATAAACCAAAGCCAACCCAAAAGACCCAAAAATATTACTAACAACCCCCACTCCTCACAAAACCGAGAACAACAACCCCATAAGCCATTGCCTCACCCAACCATAAACCAAAACATCCATTTAAACCAAAAATACCAAAAATAGCACCAAAACCCGAATTCCCATTTACCTAGTACAATTCCGCACTAAATTTTTGAGTTTCAAGCAAAACGATCGCAAAGAACACCAACCCCCACAAGGAGGTTGCTGTCAAGTGGTATCAGGAGCTAGTATTGCTTGAAAACCGCAAATCATGTCTAGTCACGACCGAAGCCCAACAATTTCCCAAAGAACAACCAACTTCACCGTGGCAATAAAAAATATGACCACACAAATTCAAGCCCTCCTAAGGCAGATGGAAGAGATGCTTGGTCAGAATGGAAGGCGACGCCAAAGTGACTAAGTAATCATGAGTCAGAAAAAAGGAGAAGGCATGGAGAAAAGAGACACCATAATAGGCACAATAATGACTCTAGTGCCCATAATGGTGAAAGGAGGAGGAGGCCACATGGAGAAAGATATGGTGAGGAAAACCATAGAAAACAGCCCATGGACACATTGCATTACACTACCCTACTAAGAGGACCATGGTGTTGACTAATGGTGTAGTGGAGTCTCAATCCGAGGCTAAATATGTCCTGAAAATGGAATTAGATTTAATTAGGCTAAATAATCCCAAATTAACTCACTTTAGGAATAATAGTCCAATAAAGCCTAAAACACTAAACAATGCCAAATAAAGTCAATTAGACACCAAGAATCATTAACAATGGTAAAATAAGGTTATTAATAGTGTGTAATATTTGACTCATCAGCAGGGGAAAGTTGAATTACTTTGAATGCTTTCCAAAAAAACTACTCAAACCACTTGAGGAGTTGCCTTTTCCAACCGTGTCAACTAAATGACCAGAATCTGATCGTGGAAGATTTTCTAGCATGGACACCAAGGATTAAATGGTTGTGTTATTACTTTCCAATTTCGGCAAGCAAGGAGTTATGGCAGCCTTAATGAATCAATTCAAATTCCAAAACAAGAACAATTGCCTCATTCATTAATTCCCACATGTGCACCAAAACCTGAATGGCTAGATTAATACTTTCCAAATCCAGCCAGCCTAAATTCGAATTGGCACATTGAAGACACAATCAATTTATTGCCTTTTCGGGAACAATCTAATTATTGCTTTCCAAACCTGGTTCAAAGCACATTTTAATGAGGAGGCAGCCACTTGAATGGCCAGATTAATACTTTCCAAAACTGGTCCAAGGAACATTTTAATGAGGCAGCCACATGAATGGCCATTGAAGGATGTTTAAAACTTTCCAAAACAGGACAAACCTTCCTCATTCAGCAAATAGGACATTAACACCACGTGTTAAAGCATCCCAAGGCATTCAAGGCTGAATAGTACTTGCCCAGCCAACATTCAAAATAATTCAACACATTCAAGAGCAATTCAATTGTTTCCTTTTTGGGATAGGTGTGTTAAAGACACCATTACTTCAGCATTATGGCTATCCCTTGTTCCTTGCTTAGTGATTAATTGTATTATTTCGAATTTGAAAGCTTTTACATTGTAATAATTAGGCTGAATAGGACAGCCAGCCATGGCTTTAGCTTAGGCCATTAAATCTCGAACAGAATTCATGGAAGCCTTAGGCCAGCCCACACTATTTGTACTCCATGTTTGAACATAAATAAACAGATTTGAATTTTAAGAGAAAAACACCTTGTTGTTTTAGTTGAGCTTTGCTCCTACCCTTTTAACTTATCAAGTTTTCTTGTGGCGTTTCTGGCTTATCACCTTCATTGGTGTGGTGCTTACTATCATCCTCATCAACATCCTTGTTGTGGTGGACTTCACTTGGTTTATCAAGCTACAAGCTTGTGGCACCTTCTCCTCAAGTCTTCTTCCATTTTCTTTTATCCAGCTACCCCCTCATTCTCATTCATAACCTACCATACACGGCCAAACAAACCCAAACACATCTCCTACACCTACCCTAAACCAGAAAAACTACCCAGGATATAAAAGCCTCGGTCAGAATTTCCTAGCCACGCACCAGCCCAAAAATCCACCCCCACGGCCATAAACTAAGCCAAAGACATTTCCTATCAACCATAAACCAAAGCCAACCGAAAAGACCCAAAAATATTACTTACAACCCCCACTCCTCACAAAACCGAGAACAACAACCCCATAACCCATTGCCTCACCCTACCATAAACCAAAACATCCATTTAAACCAAAAATACCAAAAATAGCACCAAAACCCGAATTCCCATTTACCTAGTACAATTCCGCACTAAACTTTTGAGTTTCAAGCAAAACGATCGCAAAGAACACCAACCCCACAAGGAGGTTGCTGTCAGTAGGAGATGTGTTTGGGTTTGTTTGGTCGTGTATTATGTTATGAATGAGGATGAGGGGGTAGTTGGATAAAAGAAAATGGAAGAAGACTTGAGGAGAAAATGCCACAAGCTTGTAGCTTGATAAACCAAGTGAAGTCCACCACAACAAGGATGTTGATGAGGATGATAGTAAGCACCACACCAATGAAGGTGATAAGCCAGAAATGCCACAAGAAAGCTTGATAAGTTAAAAAGGTAGGAGCAAAGCTCAACTAAAACAACAAAGTGTTTTTCTCTAAAAATTCAAATCTGCTTTATTCAAGTGCAATTAGCAAATACATATAGTGAGGGCTGGCCTAAGGCTCCCATTAAAGTCAATTCGTGACTTAATTGCCTAGGATTAACTATGGCTGCTGTTTTGATTCAGCCTTCATTCTATTATTCAAATTACAACTTAAACACTAAGCAAAGGACTAGGGCCATATTAATTCAGCCATAAATACAATATTCAGAATTCAAATTATACTTTAAACACTAAGCAAAAGACTAGGGCTATATTGATTCAACCTTAAAAAGCATTATTCAAATTCAAATTAAATCTTTATCACCTAAGCAAGAGACTAGGGGAGAGTTATATGGCTCATTTATTTTGTGATCCTCACGTGTTGTCACCATAAAGTACCATTTGCCATGTAAATGATCACACCATTGCTTCGGTTTTGCACCATGTGGGCTAATGTTGAGCTGACTTGAATAGGTGCATTCAAATTGTCTTAATTCCTTTGATAGCCGAATATGGAAAAGAATAACTCTTGCTGGCCCAGTTTTGGAAAGCTTTTATGTTGGTATGAATTTGAATTTGGTCCATCAATGTAGTGTTGTCCCAATAAGGCAACAATTGAAATGCTTAAGTAAATGCATAAAGTGTGCCTTTATTGCTTGGTGGACGAATTTGGCAAGTCTTAATGTTGGTCCCAATTTGGAATGATTCATCAATGTAGCATTAGTGTGTTGATTTCTGATTTGGAAAGTATTTAAACCATGCTGGCCGAGTTTGGAAGGTGCTTAAACCTTAATGGCCGAGTTTGGAAGGTGTTTAAACCTTGCTGGCCGAGTTTGGAAGGTTTTAATGAGTTCTTCACGTGCTCATGCCTTCCTAGTCATCCACCCGGTTGAAAATAGGAAAAACTCCTTGCTGGCCAAGTTTGGAAAGTCTTAATAAGGTCATTTAGCACGAATTTGAATTTACTCATCAAAGTGGCCTTAACTCCTTGATGGCCGAGTTTGGAAGGTGCCTTAACTCCTTGCTGACCGAGTTTGGAAAGCATTAATAAGTACTTCAATGTGTCCATGCCCATCCTAGTCACCCACACAGTTCAGGTAGGATATGTTCCCGGTCAAGACATCTTCATATCTCTTTCTTCATGTGGCAATCATAGATTACATGGCACGAGGCTAAAAATGGGATATAAAGCTTAAAACATAAATGATAACAACCTCCTTGTGGGGGTTGGTATGCTTTCACGATCGTTTTTGTTTGGAAAATGTTTTTGGTGGAATTTGGGTTGTGTATGGCTGTTTGTTTGGATATTGTGTTTTTGTTGTGATTTTATGTATGGCTTTGGGGAATTTTATGTAGGCTGGGATTGGACGGGATGTATATGAGTGAGTGTGATGAAGTAGGGTGAGTTGGCTCTAGGGAATTGTGTTTGGCCGAGGGTGAGGGAATTGGGATGGTGCGTGGTGCAAGTCAGCCTAACCGTGGTTGGCTTTGGTCTGGCCGTTGGAAAACAGAATTATGGCCGAGGCTTGGTGTCCTGGGCAGTTCCTGGCTGAATGTGTAGGGGCTGTGTTTTAGTGGTTATTTTATGTGAGATTTTTTTGTAGGATAAAAGAAGGGTGGAAGTAGGCTGAGTTGATGAAGGCGCCACAAGTATGATTACTTGATAAGCCGGTTGTTGTTCGCCACAAAGTATGAACTTTGATAAGAACTTTTGATTTCTTGGTTCAACCAAGAAGCTAGGAGAGAATTCTCACTAAGCACTTTTTTCATAAAAATCCAAGGTATCTATTCATCTCAAAGTTTGCAATACATATAGTGGAAGGCTGGCCACAAGGCTTCCCATGAACTCTGAATGCAAAAAATAAAAACGTAGGCTAAAGATATGGCATTGTGTGCCTTACAAATTCAATCATTATTAGGTAATTAAAAGGAATTCAAATAGCACATTATTGCAATCATCTCATAGCTGAACTTGTGCTGGCCTTCTTGAATGTGGTTGCTGGACTGTGGCAAGACTTTAAAGTCTATCCCATTTAAATGGCTGATTTGCATTATAGAGAGCACGTGTTGTAGGCTTGTGTCTTTGAATTGACAACTTTCTTAATGTGGTAATCTGAGAAAGGAAGGTCTTCATTGGAGCATTTATTCAAAACGATCCACATATTTGGCAAGTCTTGAATACCATACTTATTTGGCTGAATTTGAATTCAAAATGGCCAAGTATTTGGTAAGTCTTGAATACCATCTTTATTAGGCTGAACTTGAATTTTAAATGGCCAAAACTTTGTTGTAACACATTTAAATTCGTGTTAATACTCCATAAAGTGTGGCTGTCAAGTTTTGGAAGGTTTTAATGTGGCCTTCCTTAGAATTTGATCTTGCATGAATGTACATGGCTCCCAATATGGAATGTTTGGCCATGCTCCATGATTAATTGCCTTTTTGTGTGTAATCCCCATATGGCAGCTTTGGCCACACTCCATGAAAGTAGTTTAATTCCTTCTTGGCCAAAATTGGTAGTTTCCTACACATAAGCACACATTAATATAGCAATAAAATAATTAAGTCTAAAGTATTAATATTTATTTGCTTAAAATAAATAAATTCAAATGTGGTGTTGGACCACTTATTAAAACAAGCATATGGCAAAGTAACTTATGTTAGGTATCAGTGGTTACAATACACCTAGAAGGGGGGGGGGGGTGAATAGGTGTAGCGGTTAGAATGTCCGCTTTTCGAAAACAACACTTAATGCTGAAACACACCTTGATTAATCGATTAACGAAACAGGGTAATCGATTAACACTTTCAACACAGTCCACTTAATCGATTAACAGACTGAAGTAATCGATTAACACACTACACTTAATCGATTAAACCGTGACAGTAAGCAGATGCAAGTACAATTTCTTGCGCGACAATTAATTGATAACGAAGCGATTATGCAAAGCTTACAGAATTATCAGAGTAAAATCAATATAGTACAGAAACAGATTATCAATTAAATCTACCATACAAATTAATCGATCAAATGCAATAAAGAGAGAAAGGGATAGAAAAAGTCCTGCAACACGAATTTTATCCTGGTTCGTTTGCTTGTCCACCGCAAACTACATCCAGGCCTCCCGGCTGATTTGGGAGATTTTTCTTCACTATAATTGAATTAATGTTAATTACATACACACTATCCAATTACAACAATTAGACACTTACAAGATAAAAAAGATCCTATTCTATGGTTTGACTCCCTTCCTACCGACAAAGAAAACCTTTCTTTCGGCGTAGCCCCAGCCAAGAACCTTTGTTCTTTACTTATCCCTAAGTCTAACACTCAGTGAAGACACACTCAATCTCTTGGTGATACGACACCTTGAGATTCCCAAAATTACAACACTTTTTCAAACAAAACAATACAGAGTAAACTTAAGCTATAACAAGACTTATATCTAACAAGATAAGGCTTTACTCTAATCACCTAATACAAGCTCATGCAGTATGAAAATGTATTAGTGAAAAACAGAATGCATAATATGTAAACATCTAATCAAGAATCATGTATAAAATGCAAGAACATGTGATAAGAAAAGATGAGAAATGTATCATGAAATGCACTCAATCCTAAAGCATAGAATTCTCTCTTTTCTAAACTCACAAATGCATTTACAACTAGATGCAACAATTAACACGAAAAAAATGCTCTAACTCTCTAAAAATTTAACATGCAACTTATGAGATCAATTCTGAAAATGCAGTTTATAAAGAATTGATTTTATAGCCCAATTAATCGATTAACGACAGCTTTAATCGATTAAGCTTTACAGAAATGTTAGATTAATCAATTAACCTTTGTTGTAATCGATTACATTGTGCAAACAGTTAGATTAATCGATTAACCTATGCGGTAATCGATTAACAGCATTCTTTCATGTGTAAAAACTCAAATATGTTATGCACTTAAATTCATACATGTTTAATACTTAGATTATACTAGAATGCACATGTACATGTATTTATATGATGCATGAACATATTATGAATGACATATCTCAAGATGAAAAAGATTTAAAAGATTTATGCAAGTGAGATATGTATTAGGTGACTTAAGCCTTAGACTCAACCTAAGCTAATCTAGTCTAAGCAAGGTACCAATCGGAAGGCTTAAGCATGTTGATTTGTTGTCCTCATCAAAACCATGACATATAAGGAGAGCTTTCCGAAGTGTTCCTCTTGACATGCACACTTTCAATCTCCCCCTTTTTGATGATGACAAACTCCACATCAAATGTAACAACTGTGATGAAATAGCTTGAAGATTGTGTTGGCAAGGTTGATATGATGCGCAAATTTCGGAAGCTGTTATTACGATCAACCTGCACAATCAGAAGACAACAAAACAACCTTTCTCCCCCTTTTGACATTATCAAAAAGATAACTCAGGTCAAAGAGGCAGAGATATGAGTAATGCATAAAACAAAGTCAATGAGTTAATTTGGGATTTAACAATTAACCTGTTTTATGTTAAAGAGGATTAAACAAATGCGCAAGTTTATACAACAGAAATAGCCAAACAGGTAAAGTGAACGACATACAAGATGACCTCTCTTCTACCCTTGTTGGCTTGCTTAGCATAGCCCTCATTTCGCTTTTCAATCTTGGCCTTTACCTGTTCATGAAGCCGTTTTATGTATTTGGCTTTGGCCTTGCCATCCTTATGTTTTAGGGTAGTAGAATCATCTAGAGGTAGTAAGTCCAGCGGGGTCAAAGGATTGAACCTATATACTACCTCAAAAGGAGAGCAACTCGTGGTGCTATGCATGCTTCTATTATAAGCAAACTCTACATAGGGTAGGCTATCTTCCCATGCCTTTAGATTCTTTTTAAGGACTGTCCTTAAGAGTGTGGACAATACTCTGTTGACCACTTCAGTTTGGCCATCTGTTTGTGGATGGCAGGTAGTGGAGAATAGGAGTTTAGTCCCAATTTTACCCCAAAGGGTCCTCCAAAAGTGACTAAGGAACTTGGTGTCCCTATCACTTACGATGCTCCTAGGTAAACCATGGAGTCTTACAATCTCTTTGAAAAAGAGATCAGCGACGTGACAAGCATCATCAACCTTCTTGCAAGGTATGAAGTGGGCCATTTTGGAAAAACGGTCCTCTACGACAAAGATAGAATCCTTGCCATTTCGAGTCCTGGGTAAAGCCACAACGAAGTCCATGGATATGTTTACCCACGGTGAGTCTGGCACAGGTAAGGGCGTGTAGCATACCTCTTGATTTGGCCCGTTTGCAGATTAGACACTGCTCACAGTGCTTTCGCACATCCCTTTTCATTTTGGGCCAATAGAAATGCTCCTTGAGCATGTCAAGGGTTTTAGGGATTCCAAAGTGTCCCATCAACCCTCCCTCATGAGATTCCTTAACAAGCAAATCTCGAATTGAGCTCTTAGGCATGCACAGACGATTTTCCTTAAAAAGGAAACCTTCGTGCCTATAGTATCCATTAACAGCAGTACTCACACATTTATCAAATATTTCAGAAAAATCAAGATCATGTAAGTACAGTTCTTTCAGAAATTCGAGACCATACAGTTTGGTCTCGAGGGTGGAGAGCAAAATGTGCCTCCTTGATAGAGCATCTGCCACAATATTGGCTTTTCCCTTCTTATGCTTTAAAACATAAGGGAATTGCTCTAGAAATTCAACACATTTGGCATGGCGCTTGTTAAGCTTGCCTTGCCCTTTTAAATACTTTAGTGACTCGTGGTCACTATGTATTACAAACTCCTTAGGCAGCAAATGATGCTACCAAGTATGTAATGCCCTTACCAAGGCATACAGTTCTTTGTCATAGGTGGAGTAATTCAGGGTAGGTCCTCCAAGCTTCTCACTGAAATAGGCTACAGGGTGTCCTTCCTGCAATAAAACAGCTCCAATACCTACGTTAGAAGCATCACATTCTATCTCAAAAGATTTAGCAAAATTCGGTAAGGATAGAACAGGTGCATTAGTTAATCTTTCTTTAAGCCTCTGAAAGGCTTCTTCTTGTTTTTCACCCCACTTAAAATCGACATTCTTTTTAACCACCTCGTTAAGGGGTGCAGCGATAGTGCTGAAGTCCTTAACGAACCTTCTATAGAAGCTAGCCAACCCATGGAAGCTTCTTACATCGGTTACAGTCATAGGGGTAGGCCAGTCCTGGATGGCCTTGATCTTTTATTGGTCCACATGGACCCCCTTGGCGTTTATAAGAAAACCCAAGAATACGACATGATCCACGCAAAAGGAACACTTCTCGAAATTTTCATAGAGCTTTTCAGCTCTTAGCACTAGTAAAACACTCCTAAGGTGTTCATAATGTTCTGTTTCATTTTTGCTATAAATTAATATGTCGTCAAAGTAGACGACAACAAATTTTCCCAAAAATTCTTTAAGCACGTGGTTCATTAACCGCATTAAAGTGCTCGGGGCATTTGTTAGCCCGAAGGGCATAACTAGCCATTCATATAGCCCCGATTTAGTTTTGAAAGCGGTTTTCCACTCATCCCCTTCCCTTATTCTTATTTGGTGATATCCGCTTTTTAAGTCAATTTTAGAAAAGATACATGCACCAAATAAATCATCAAGTAAATCATCTAATTTAGGTATGGGATGGCGATACTTTACAGTGATATTGTTGATGGCTTGGCAGTCCGTGCACATCCTCCAGCTTCCATTTTTCTTAGGCACCAGAATTACAGGTACAGCACCAGGGCTCATGCTCTGTTGTACCCAACCCTTTTCCATCAGCTCATCGATTTGTTTCTGGATTTCTTGGGTGTCATAGGGGTTGCTCCGATAGGCAGGCCTATTGGGCAAAGATGCCCCCGGGATAAGATCGATGTGGTGTTCAATTCCCCTCAAGGGTGGAAGACCACGTGGTACTTCCTTGGGGAACACATCATTGAATTCCTGCAGAAACCCCTTAACAAAAGGTGGTAACTCCTCAACTGCAACAGAAGCTGTTAGTACAAAATCATTGCAATATAATAAGTATAAAGGTTGCTTTGAATCCAAAGCACCCTTTATTTCGCCACGAGAGGGTAACAAACCTTTCTTTTTTTCTTTCTTTTTCTCCTTTTTCTCTTTTTTTTCGTTTTTCTCTTTTTCTTCATTTTTTTCATTCTTTTTTTCTGGATCTTCTTTTTTTTTTCTTTTCTTTCTCGATCCATTTTTTCTTTCAATATTCTTTGATCTTCACTCACTTGTCTTGGAGAGAAGGGTGTAAGTACAATTTTCTTTTCCTTGAAGACAAAGGTATACTTATTGGAGAACCCATCATGGATGGCTTTCCGATCGTACTGCCATAACCTGCCTAATAGCATGTGGCTGGCCTCCATAGTGACTATGTCACACAGTACGGTGTCCTCATATTTTCCAATGGAAAATGGGACCTCGGCTTGAAGCTTAACGGTCATTTCTCCGACCTCGCTTAACCATTGTAGCTGGTAGGGTGATGGGTGGGTCCTAGTCACTAGGTTCAGTTTGTTAACCGTCGTAGTGCTCACCACATTGGCACAGCTGCCACCATCGATAATTATTGAACATACATTTCCCAACACTAGACATCTTGTATGAAAGATGTTCTCCCGTTGACTTTCCTCGTCCTCCTTGATTTGGCTTCCCAAAAGCCTTCTAACCATGAGTAAGTCTCCATCCGGCTTCCTTGCCTCCTCTTCACTTTCTTCTTCTGAACTTGAGGCTTCAGATTCCGATTCTACCACTCCATTCCTGAACACCATAGTCCTCCTGGTCGGGCACTGTGAAGCAATGTGTCCATGGCCCAAGCATTTGAAACATTAGATCTCCCGACTTCGACTTGGTGCTTCCACGACCTTCTTCCCATTAGTAGTGCTCACGGCCTCCTTGCTGGTTGCACCCTCCTTCTTAGGCTTGTCCTTCCAGCTAGATGACTGGAACTTGCTAGTGTTGTTAGAGTAGGCTTTTCATTTCCTTCTCTTCAGCCGTTGTTCCACCTTCATCGCTTTCTGTACCAAGTCTTCTAACTCCACATAACTGTGCAACTCCACAACATCCTGGATATCCTGGTTGAGTCCATGAAGAAACCGTGCCATACTGGCCTCACGTTCTTCATTGAGATTGGACCTCAACAAGGCCAGCTCCATCTCCTTGTAGTAATCATCCACCGACTTACTCCCTTGAGTCAATCTTTGGAGTTGGTTGTAAATGTCCCGATGATAAGACGGAGGTACAAACCTCTTCCTCATGATTGACCTCATTTCCTCCCATGTGCTCACGGGTTGAGCACCACACCTACGCCTATCCTTCTGGAGTTGATCCCACCAGACCATAGCATACTCTTTGAACTCCAATGCTGCCACCTTTACTTTCTTCTCCTCCGAATAATTGTGGCAATCGAATACTTGTTCGATTTTCATCTCCCATTCCATGTATGCTTCCGGATTATTCATTCCCATGAATTTGGGAACCTTAATCTGGACTCCTTCTACTCGATCATCTCTCCTCCTTTCCCTTTGATTATCTTCTTCATTCCTCCTTTCCCTCCGCCTTCTTCTCCTCCGTTCTGATTCTGAGTCAGATGACTCATCATGGCTAGAGTGTCTCCGATTTTGTTGACGGTTTTGTTGGACTTGCATTTCTGCCATCTGCCTTTTGATAGTTCTAAACTCTTCATGTAACTCCTGCAAAATAGATGTAAAATTTTCGATTCTTGGTGAAACCGTGGGTGAGGATGTATTTTCAGAAGACATTTCCTTACTTTCACTCAAGTGTTTCACTCGATGTGTTTGTCACTCAACTCTCTTTCTCTCCTTGGATTCTGGATTGAACCAAGGGTTCTTAACAAAAGTCTTGTTTTGTCGCTGTTTGGCTCAACAAGGTAGGAAATAAGATGATGTGTATTCTTTTTCACGGTTTTTTGTTTGACACTTTTTTTTTTACTCTTAGGACTTGGCAGGGATGTAAAGGAACCTGCAAATAGAAAATTCAAAAAACAGAAAAAAAATTTTGATTTTGGCTTATTTTTGGCCAAAACCGAAATATGGTGCACAAAAGATTGTTCTTGGCTAAGTTTCGGCCAAGTTGAACTTGTTGCACCAAAAAACTCCAAACAAAGGCTAGCTCCTGATACCACTTGAAAGCAACCTCCTTGTGGGGGTTGGTATGCTTTCACGATCGTTTTTGTTTGGAAAATGTTTTTGGTGGAATTTGGGTTGTGTATGGATGTTTGTTTGGATATTGTGTTTTTGTTGTGATTTTATGTATGGCTTTGGGGAATTTTATGTAGGCTGGGATTGGACGGGATGTATATGAGTGAGTGTGATGAAGTAGGGTGAGTTGGCTCTAGGGAATTGTGTTTGGCCGAGGGTGAGGGAATTGGGATGGTGCGTGGTGCAAGTCAGCCTAACCGTGGTTGGCTTTGGTCTGGCCGTTGGAAAACAGAATAATGGCCGAGGCTTGGTGTCCTGGGCAGTTCCTGGCTGAATGTGTAGGGGCTGTGTTTTAGTGGTTATTTTATGTGAGATTTTTTTGTAGGATAAAAGAAGGGTGGAAGTAGGCTGAGTTGATGAAGGCGCCACAAGTATGATTACTTGATAAGTCGGTTGTTGTTCGCCACAAATTAGGAACTTTGATAAGAACTTTTGATAACCAAGAAGCTAGGAGAGAATTCTCACTAAGCACTTTTTTCATAAAAATCCAAGGTATCTATTCATCTCAAAGTTTGCAATACATATAGTGGAGGGCTAGCCACAAGGCTTCCCATGAACTCTGAATGCAAAAATAAAAACGTAGGCTAAAGATATGGCATTGTGTGCCTTATAAATTCAATCATTATTAGGTAACAAAAAGGAATTCAAATAGCACATTATTGCAATCATCTCATAGCTGAACTTGTGCTGGCCTTCTGGAATGTGGTTGCTGGACTGTGGCAAGACTTTAAAGTCTATCCCATTTAAATGGCTGATTTGCATTATAGAGAGCACGTGTTGTAGGCTTGTGTCTTTGAATTGACAACTTTCTTAATGTGGTAATCTGAGAAAGGAAGGTCTTCATTGGAGCATTTATTCAAAACGATCCACATATTTGGCAAGTCTTGAATACCATACTTATTTGGCTGAATTTGAATTCAAAATGGCCAAGTATTTGGTAAGTCTTGAATACCATCTTTATTAGGATGAACTTGAATTTAAAATGGCCAAAACTTTGTTGTAACACATTTAAATTTGTGTTAATACTCCATAAAGTGTGGTTGTCCAGTTTTGGAAGGTTTTAATGTGGCCTTCCTTAGAATTTGATCTTGCATGAATGTACATGGCTCCCAATATGGAATGTTTGGCCATGCTCCATGATTAATTGCCTTGTTGTGTGTGCTCCCCATATGGCAGCTTTGGCCACACTCCATGAAAGTAGTTTAATTCCTTCTTGGCCAAAATTGGTAGTTTCCTACACATAAGCACACATTAATATAGCAATAAAATAATTAAGTCTAAAGTATTAATATTTATTTGCATAAAATAAATAAATTCAAATGTGGTGTTGGACCACTTATTAAAACAAGCACACGACAAAGTATCTTATGCTTTCCCTTCTTGGCCGTGGCCTTCAAGGGGTGTGGCCTCCTCAAGCATGAGGCAATTTATGGGCTTTGTGTCCACACTTGGCCCAATTGAAGTTTGGATATGTAGCATAAGTTTCCCAAGAGTGTTTCGGGCCTTCTTGGCCTTGGCCCGAGTCATGGGCTCACCTAGGCCCATTAATTCATCCAAGTTGATTGATTTGGGTGAGTCGCCATCAATAAACTACACTTATTGTCCAAGTAAAATAAAACATAACTTAAAATATTGGTGGGACATAAGACCCCCACTTATTTAATGCAAAATGAAGTAGAAATCATTAAACCCTTTAGGAAAAGTGGCCTCCATCGGGTGGTTCATCTAGTTGTATGGCATGCTTGATGGAATTGTTGGCCTTCTTAGGCTTGGGCCTAGGCGGGTTGCTATCAAAGGGTAATATTCTCTAAGGTGAGGTACATTATGGGCCTCATGTTGTCACTTGGCCCAATTGAGGCTACTGTGTTTAGAATGAGTTGTCCAAGAGTGCTTTGGGCTTTCTTGGCCTTGGCCCGAGTTATGGCTCCCCCTAGGCCCATTAGGTTATCCAGATTGATTGGCCTTGGCGGGTTGCTATCACTATCAGTTGCAATGGTTAAGAGAAATTGGAGAAAAGGTTGTCAACCAGCAAGCTGAGATCCCATTTTCCATTGGGAAGTATGAGGACACTGTATTGTGTGACGTAGTCACCATGCAGGCCAACCACATTCTATTATTAGGTAGACCTTGGCAACATGATCGGAAAGCCATCCATGATGGGTTTTCCAACAAGTATACATTTGTATTTCACGAAAAGAAAATTGTACTCTCACCCTTGTCCCCAAAATAATTGAGTGAAGATCAAAAAAAAGTTAAAAGAAAAGGTGGATCAAGAAAAAAAGAATGATCCAGAAAAAAAATAGAAGAAGAAAAGAAAAATGAAAAAAAAGAAGAAGAAAAAAAGATTGAAAAAAAGAAAGAGAAGGAAAAAGGTTTACTAGCCTCTCCGGGCGAAGTGAAGGGTGCTTTAATCTCAAAGCCACATTTATACTTACTTTACTGTCACGATTTCAAACTAACTGATAACAACCTCCTTGTGGGGGTTGGTATGCTTTCACGATCGTTTTTGTTTGGAAGGTGTTCTTGGGGGAATTTGGGTTGTGTTTGGCTGTTTGTGTAGGTATTTGTTGTTGATATGGTTTTGTGTGTATGGTTTAGGGGTTTTGATGAGTAGGGCAATTAGGCCAAGTCTAATTTTTGTAGGCAGGTTAGTATAAGGTCTTTGGTGTCACGGTTTTGGGGTTTTAGTCAAGAATCCTGGCCCAGGCTTGATGATCCTGGGCAGTTTCTGGTTGGAACGAAATTTGGTCTTTTGTTTAGTGAGGATAAAAGAAATATGAAGAAAGGCTGAAATGATGAGGGCGCCACAAGCAGGGATACTTGATAAGCCAATTCGATGTTCGCCACAAAGAAGGATCTTTGATAAGAACTTAAGTTTTTCTTGGTTCAACCAAGAAGCTAGGAGAGAATTCTCACTAAGCAAAATTATCATAAAATTCTGAGGTGTCTTATTCAAGCTTCAATGTGCAATACATATAGTAGGGGCTGGCCAAAATGGCTCCCACGAAAATAATGTCAAGAATCAATGCACAAACTAAAGCTATGGCTGCCGTTTTGGATTCAACCTTTACAATCCGAATTTTGAATTATTACAACTAATAACAATAAGGAAAGACCATGGAAATAATCACATGGCTCATTCAAGTGTAGCTTCACGTGTTGGTCTCAAAAAGGAAACAATGGAATTTGTTATTGAATGCAATGAAGAGGCTGTTGTGTGTTGGCTTGAATTTGAATTTGCCTTAACTCCTCTTGATTGCTGAGTTTGGAAGGTTTTAATGGCCCATTTAAACACATGCTTTATTCTTGATCTGAATTGAATTTGTTCATCAATATGCCTTTAATAATTTGAATTGTTGCCTTGATGTGTTTGCACACGTGGGCTGATTTGAATTTGTGTAATGGCTTTAATATGTTGGCTGGCCGAATTTGGCAGGCCTTGATGGCAAATGGAGAATTTGTTTTTAATTTTGAATCACCACCATTAACAATAAGCTAAGCTTTAGGAAAGTTACACGCCTCATTTAAGTTGCAGCATCAGCCTGGCTTCCCAATATGGTAACTTCGGCCATGCTCATGAATGTGCTTTACATGGCTCATTTAAGTGTAGCATCAGCGTGTCCTCCCCATATGGTAACTTCTGCCATGCTCATGAATATGCATTTGTTAGTCTTTAGTGTGTTCTCTTAATAAGGTAACCTTGGCCATGCTCATGAATGTACTTTATCTCTTTATGGCCGAGTTTGGTAAGCCTACACATAACACAATTGTTAGTATTTATTCAAATATTTCATAAGGTAAATAAACATAAAAATTAATAATTTATTTGGGCTTGCATAAAATAAACACAACCGTGGTTTTAGACCACTTATTAAAATAAGCAACATGGAAAAACTAGCTTATGCTTTCCCCTCTTGGCCGTGGCCTTCAAGGGGTGTGGCCTCCTCAAGCATGAGCCAATTTATGGGCTTTGTATCGACACTTGGCCCAATTGAAGCTTGGATATGTAGCACTAGTTGCCCAAGTGTGTTTCGGGCCTTCTTGGCCTTGGCCCGAGTCATGGGCCCACCTAGGTCCATTAATTCATCCAAGTTGATTGATTTGGGTGAGTCGCCATCACTAACCAATTCTGCTATTTCTAAGGAACTGCCAACATGATAGCAACCTCCTTGTGGGGGTTGGTATTTGTTTTCGTTCGTTTTGTTTGAAGCTTAGACAATAGGAAATATTACGAAATTTTTGGGATATTTTTGGTTGTTTTTCTTGGGTGTTTCAGTTGGCTTAGGTTTATAGTGGTTGGGGTATGTGTTTGGTTTGGTGTCTGGACGAAAGTAGTAAGGGTAGTGTGTTTGAGGACAAGTATTTGGCTGAGTGGTTTTTGGGTTTGGTTTGTTAGGCAATATTGGCTTAGGATGATTTTCTGGCCGTGTTGCTTTGTATTTGGGTAAAGGTTGGTGTTTGTTTCGGTTTAGGCTGGATAAAAGAAAAGGATGAAGAAGATTGAGATGGTTAAGGGCGCCACAAACAAAGCTTTTTGATAAGCCAAAGGAAGTTCGCCACAAAGGAATGATATTTGATAAGAACAAGAGACTTGGTTCAACCTGATAGCAACCCACCAAGGGCCATCAACTTGGATTTTCAAATGGGCCTGAGAGGACCCATAATTCGGGCCAGGGCCAACAAGGCCCAAAGCACCCTTGGCCAACTTGTGCTAAATCTTCAAGCATCACTTGGGCCAAGTAACAATATGAGGCCCATTAATTGCGTCCTTGTAGAGGATGAGCCTTTTGAAGGCCACAGCCAAGAATGAGGCTCTACTTTATGTCCTTTCTTTTAAGTTATTAATAAGTGGGGCACCCACGTTTAGTATGCATATTATTTTATTTAAGCATGTTTGTTTAATGAAGTCACTAATAAATGTGTTTATGTGTAGGACAGCCACGGCACCATGACAACTTGGCATGCATATCCTAATTTTCCGCCCACCCATTTAACATGCCAAGGACCAGCCTAGTCAAGCCAAGCTATGACATTATTACACGGTCAAGGGGCATTCATGGCGCCTACCAATATTTCCGCCTAGGCTTGAAGGAGCATCCCACACTTTCAGCTCATCTTAAACACGACACATTAAGGCTGAATTCAAACTTGAATCAACTTTAAAGTGTGGGCTAAAAACGTGGAAACACATCCCTCATCTTCCGCCCATGCTTTCAATATGTTTTTGAACTTGATTTGCCTACATTAAAAGCTCAGCCAAGGCACATAATTCACACATGGCTCAATTCAAACAAGGGAGTAAAAGCACCCACCAAATCAGCCACGGTTTTAAGAGGCTTAACCAAGGAGACAACCCTTCCATATTTTCCTCCTATGCTTTTAAAGAGCTACAACACGGCCAAGTGTTACCAAGAACATGCTCAAGAATTCAAAATTCAAACAAGCACCAAATCAGCCAAGGCTTTATGGAATTAATAAGGAGAGACAACAATCCCACATTTTCAGCCCAAGGCATTGAAGGCATAAATCCACACGGCCAGCAACATGAGAAAATGAGCACATGTTCAAAACATTCAAATTTGAAAGGGAATTCAATAGCTATCCTAGAATTCTGCCTCGGCTTAAATAAGGAAGCAAGAGACAAGGCCCTTAATCATTATGGCCAAACCGTGGGACTTGGCCAAGCAAATGCCAATGTCCAAATACATTAGGCATGTGCTCAAATACACATTCAAAATGGGTTTTAAAGTTTTCCTTAATATTAGCCTTTGTTTAACTAATGTAATCATTGTAATAAAGTAGTTTTTCGAATTTCAAATTCAAAGGGGAAGCCTTCACACGACCAGCCCCAAAGCTATATGTAAGCACAAACATGGAATGAAAACTTAAGTTGAATTTTATGCAAAAGCAAAGTGTTAGTGAGATTTCTCTCCTAAGTTCTTGGTTGAACCAAGAGTAAAGTTCTTATCAAACATCCTTGTTTGTGGCGAACCTCAATTGGCTTATCAAACAATTCAGTTTGTGGCGCCTTCCATTTCAATCTTCTTCACCATTCTTTTATCCAAAACCGTGACCAAAATACAAACACACACCAACCCAAACACTAACCCTCGGCCTACACACAAAGCCTAACATTCTTCCATCCCAAAACACCTACTCTCGGCCAGAATCATTCCCAAACACATCCCAAACCACACCTAAACAAAAGCCAGCCGTGACCCAACTTAAACACCCAAAAATACAACCAAAAACAGTCCTAAAGTTTCCTAAACCAAGGCTTCAAACAAAACGATCAAAGTAAAATACCAACCCCCACAAGGAGGTTGCTATCACAACCAAGAAGCTTAGGAGAAAACTCAACTAAGTGTTTTTGCATAAAATTCAACTTATCTTATTGAGTGCCATTCCATTTACATATATAGGTGGGCTGGACTTGGAGGCTCCCTTTCTAATTTGAATGTGCACTTTGAAATTACAAAGATTAATGGTATTAAGTGCCTAATCAAACTTAAGCTACACGTGCAAATGGCATTAAGTGCCTTAATTTGAAATTTGATTCAGCCATGAAGAATTTTAATACAGCCAAGCTAAAAATGTGGGATGCTTGTCTCATTCACGTGTCTCTTTAAGCCAAGGCTGGAGAAAAGGATGGATGTCTTCAATCCTCCTTTGAATTCGAATTCAGCCATGTGTGATTAGATTATGGCTTGGCTTAATAAATCCTTGTAATTACTTAATTAAAATACCATTAAATCATTAGGCAAAAAATATGGTAGGCTCCATAAATGTTGTTTCCTTGGCTGGCCTAGTCACATTAATACCCAGCCTTTTGTGTTTGAATTTCACCATGTGTTTGTTTCCTTCCATAAAGTTGGACCGAATTGTTGGCTGGGGCGGAAAGTATGGGATTGCCTTAAGTCCCACATTTATTTGTTGATTCAAATTGTGCCCAGACTTAATGCCATGTATTTAAGCCGAGCTGAAGATAGGGGATTGCTTGGCTGTGTTTGAAATTAGCATTTAAGGTCTGGCTGAAAAGGTGGCGCCTTGGCCTAGTCAGCATGCTTGGTCAGACTTGAACTTGGCCTTCATGTGAGGCGGAAAAGGTGGCGCCTTGGTCAGCTGCTTGGTCAGGTTCTATCTTGGCTTAGGCTGAAATGGGGCAACCATGGCATTCCTACATAAGAAATATTTTTATTAGTGGTTCCAACAAAAACAAGCATGCTTAAATAAAATACTATAATAAACGTGGGGGGTCCACTTATTAATAACTTAAAGAAAGAAAATAAAAGAAAGCCTCATTCTTGGTCGTAGCCTTCAAAAGGCTCATCCTCTACAAGGAGGCAATTATTGGGCTTCCTATCCTCACGTGGCCCAATTGATGTGAGGGTATTCAATTTAAGTTGGCCAAGTATGCCTTGGGCCTCCTTGGCCCTGGTCCAAGTTATGGGTCCTCCTAGGCCCATTAGGTCATCCAAGTTGATGGCCCTTGGCGGGTTGCTATTACAACAATTGTAAAAGGTCTTTTGCAGAATACACATGTTGCACAGGACAACCAAAAGCAGATTCTGATGCCCAAGAAAAACAAAAGCTGGAGGGTATGCACGGACTCTCCAATCACTTACTTCAATAAGAAGTTGGGAGGACCTACTTTTAACCATTCCTTGTATGGTAAAAAACTGTATGCCTTGGTAAGGGCATTACAGACTTGGCAGCAATACCTGCTACCAAGAGAACTTATGCTATATAGTGACCACGAGTCACTTAAATTTATGAAAGGGCAAGGCAAGCTGAATAAGCGCCATATCAGGCGGATTGAATTTCTGGAGCAATCTCCTTATGTGTCAAAGCATAAGCGGGGAAAGGCCAAGATTGTGGCCAATGCTCTCCCTAGGAGACATCTTTTGCTCTCCACTCTCGTGACCAAGCTATATGGTCTCAAATTTTTAAAGGATCCTTACTTGTATAATACTAATTTTGTTGAATTAAAAAAAAATTGTGTGAGTACTGTTGGGGATGGATCCCATAGACACAAGGATTTCCTTTTGAAGGAAAATCCCTTATGCGTACCGAAGAGTACAAAGGGTAAACCACAAGGGCTTTACACACCCCAACCCAATCCTGAACCACCATGGATTGACATATCCATGTATTTTGAGGTGACCCTACCCAAGATCAAACATGCCAAGGGTCTTAATAATGCTTATAAGATTAATATTCCAAGTGATTATGGCAATGTTAGTGCTAGTTTTAATGTTGCTAACCTATCTCTCTTTGAAACAGGTAATGAAGTGATGACAACCTCAGGGGGGTGATTGCCTTTTGATAATCCTCCTTTTTGACAGGATTGATTTGGACCGTTTCTTGCTTGGAAATCTATCACTTGATTTGAACTTTGTATTTGATTTGGGACTTTTGTTGCGGAAGTGTTTACTTTGGCTTTGGATTTTCAATTGTTTAAGGGCTAGAATAGAATGTGGAACGGGATATGAAATGGAAGGGGCACCACAAACACTAAGTGTTTGATAAGCCTACGAAGTTCTCCACAAGCCACCTAGGTAACTTGATAAGAACGGGTCCTTGGCTCGGCCAAGATTGCTAGGAGGCTCACTCACTAATACAAGGGACTTATTCCGAAAATCAACTCTAATTTTATTAATGATCAAATGAAATACATATAGATGTGGCAACTAGGATTAGGGTTCCACAAATTGGGCCTCAAATCCGAAATTAAAGGAAGATTAACTAGTTAAATTAAATCAACTACAAACTAGGAAGAATCTATCTAGACTTAGCCAAATCCTAATCTATCTTCTCCTTGGCGGCTTGACCTAGTTGATGAGCCTTGTTGCTTAAGTTGTTGGCCCATGAGGAGCTCCCACCGAAAATCAAGGAATCCTTGTTTTGGAAGGATTCTTGATAAGCCTCTTGATGATAAGTCTAGATTAAGTCCTTAGAAGACTTTATCTTCTCATCCGAGCTTGGGGCCTTGTGAAGATAGCTTTGTTTTTGCCTTGGCCTATTTTTAAGGAATCCTTATATTGGTAAGGTTCCTTGATGAGACACTTGGCTTCTTTGAAGCATGAGACTCGGCCAAGATAGTCTCACCTCTATCCCCAATTTGAATTCAAATTTGAACTTCAAATTTTGGAATTTCAATCTCCTTCCTTTGTGCTTTTTGGTTTCCCTCCATTTGACTTAGCATTTTGGCCTTGGCCTTCTGATGTGACCGAGAATTCCGGGGTGCCTGGCTGACTTGGTTTCTGACCGAGAATTCTGGGGTGCCTGACTGACTTGGCTTTTGGTCGAGAAATCCGGGGTTGGCTTACTTGGCCTTTTGGCTGAGAATTCTAGAATGATGGCCTAGCCCGGCTGACTTGGAATCCTGACCGAGGCTTTGCTGGCCTGGCTTGGTCCTTGCTTGGGCTTTGGCCTATCCCTGAAACACTTAACAAACAATCACCGCCTTCTATATTTTAAGCGACATAATTAACTTAAACAAGAATTAAATAACCTAATTGCATGTGGGTTAAGTAATGGCCCACTTATTGAAAGTATGTAAGGGCAAGCTAGGTAGCTGCCTTGAGGCCGTAGCCTCCTAAGTCCTCTTCTTGGACCATGAAGTGAATGGGCCTAACATTGGTGCTGGCCCCTTGGCTTGACTCAAGGGTTCTGCCCACGAGTCTTTCAAGGGCTAGTTTAGCCCTTTTTGCCTTGGCCCGGGTCATGGGACCCCCTAGGCCTTGTATGGACTTGTCATCCATGATGGGACTCTCATCATGAAGGCCTTGATTCGAGGTCGAATTCAGTCCAAGAAGGAGGGGATGATAGCAACCCGCAAAGGGCCATCAACTTGGATGTTCAAATGGGCCTAACAGGACCCATAACTCAGGCCAAGGCCAAGAAAACCAAAGGCTCACTTGGTAGGCCAAGTTATACTAAGCAACCTAGCATCAATTGGGCCAAATGACAATATGAGGCCCACTAATTGCTTCCTTGTAGAGGATGAACCTTTTGAAGGCCACGGCCAAGCATAAGGCCTTAATTTATTTTCTTTCTTTAATTTTATTAATAAGTGGATCTAGTCCAGGTGATAGTTTGTTTAAGCATTGTTTTCAAATTATATCCTATGGTTTCAATTTAAATACTCTAATAACTATAGTTTCATGTAGGACCGAACCAAGCAAGAGGCAAGAGGCAAGTTTTTAGGCATGGCATTAATGCACACGACCAGGCCAGCCAAGACAACACATTTATGGAGCCTACCATTGTTCACGCCTAGGCTTCAATGTGAATTTGAATTAGTTGCACATTCCATATCTTCAGCTATGTTTTTAAGTCCGTCATTTACATGGCTGAAGTGAAGGCAAGACAAGTATCCCACTTTTTCAGCCAAGTCTTTAAGTCCAACATTACATTGCTGGATACAAAACAAATGATGCTTCAATGCTAGACATGGCTCCCACCTTTCTCGCCCAACACTTAAAGGAGGTTTTAATGCATTTTTGAATGGTGGACACATCCCTTATCTTCAGCCAAGCCTTAACTCTAATTTACCAAAGCTGAATTTCGAATTTATATTACAAACCAGCCAAGACAACACATTGAAGGCGCCTACCATCATTCACGCCTAGGCTTCAATGCATTCTAACTTAATGGCACATCCCTTATCTTCAGCCAAGTTTAACTCTCATTTACCAAGGCTGAATTCAAATTACAAATAAGCATGTGTTAGAATTTCGAATTTACATTACAAACCAGCCAAGACAACACATTGAAGGCGCCTACCATCATTCACGTCGAGGCTTCAATGCAATCTGACTTAATGGCACATCCCTTATCTTCAGCCAAGTCTTAACTCTCATTTACTAAGGCTGAATTCAAATTACAAATAATGATGTGTTAAAATTCGAATTATTAAGTTAATGCCTTATTCTCAGCCCCATGTTGGGAGTTAAAAGTTATTATACTTCTAGGCTGAGTTAATTTTGAATTAAGGCACTTTTAATCTTATGTTTTGGGAGCCTTCAGGGCCAACCCACCTATATATGTACCATGCCTCAATCTGAATAAAGCAAGTTGAATTTTATGCAAAATATTTTAGTGAGTTCTCTCCTAAGATTCTTTGTTGAACCAAGGCCAATTGTTCTTATCAAACATCCTTGTTTGTGGTAAACCTCCTTTGGCTTATCAAACAGCCTTGTTTGTGGCACCTTTAAGCATCTCATTGTTCTTCATCTAATTATTTTATCCAACCTGAACCGCAACCAGCCAAACACCAACCTATCATAAACACTCAGCCCAAAAACCTCCCAGGACACTCAAGCCTCGCCCAGAAACCCACACTAAACCATCTTCTTATAATCCTGCCTAAGCCTTACACTAGCCTAAACCAAATACCAAAACTTTCGGCCAATCCACCTAAACACATTCCTCCCATGAGCCTCGGCCAGAATAACCACTAAACACAATCCCCAGCCAACTAAAACCCAAAGCCAACCGTGACACTACAAAAACAACCAAAAACACCAACAAAAATTCCTTAAAGTTTTCCCTTACAAAGAATCCAAACAAAACGATCGAAAACAAATACCAACCCCCACAAGGAGGTTTCTATAAAAAACGATCGCAAAGAACACCAACCCCCACAAGGAGGTTGCTGTCAAGTGGTATCAGGAGCTAGTATTGCTTGAAAACCGCAAGTCATGTCTAGTCGCGACCGAAGCCCAAAAATTTCCCCAAGAACAACCAATTTCACCGTGGCTATACAAAATATCAGCACTCAAATCCAAGCCATCCAAAGGCAGATGGGAGAGATGCTTGGCCAGAATGGAATGCGACGCCAAAGTGACTCAAGTAAACATGAGTCAGAACGAAGGAGAAGGCATGGAGACAAGAGACATCGTAATAGGCACAATGATGACTCAAGTGCTCATGATGGTGAAAGGAGGAGGAGGCCACGTGGAGAAAGATATGGTGAGGAGAACCTTGGAGACAGAAATGATGGAGTCAAGGTTCAACTCCCAAGCTTTTTGGGCCTAAACAATCCCGAAGCCTATTTGGAATGGGAGCTGAAAATGGAAAAGGTGTTGGACAACCACACCTATTCTCAAGAGAAAATGGTGAAAGTTGCAGCCTTGGAATTCAAGGAGTATGCCATGGTGTTGATAGCAACCTCCTTGTGGGGGTTGGTATTTTTGAATGATCTTTTTGTTTGAAGTTGAGTCTCGGGTGAGGAGATGTATTTTTGTTGGTTATTTTGGGTGTTTATGTGACTTGGGGTTGGCTTTTGGCTTTAGGTAGGCTAAGACTTTGTATGGGTATATTTGGCCGAGAGGGGGTCAAGTATTGTGTGGGCTTAGTATTTGGCCGAGAGGGTAAGGTATGTTGGCTTAAGTGTTTTTGGGAAGGGATAGGCTTGTGTTTAGGCCATGGTGTATGTTAGTCTCGGTGGGAATGTATGTAGGTGTTTAGGCCGAGGCTGGGGATTGTATGAGTGTAGGATGGATAAAAGAAAATGAAGTAGATAGAAGGATGATGGCGCCACAAACAATGGTTTGTTTGATAAGCCTATGAAGTTCGCCACAAACAAGGATGTTTGATAAGATCATAACTCTTGGTTCAACCAAGAAACTTAGGAGAGAAATCTCACTAACAAATTTTTGCATAAAATTCAAGCTGCTTTCATTCTTCATGTTCAAGAGTACATATAGGTGGGCTAGCCTCCTAAGGCTTCCCGAATTCAATGAGCAATTACAATGTGTTTCGAAATTCAAATTCATAAAACTATTACTACAATAATAAGTGCATGTTATTCGACAATAAAGCATGAGAGTTAACACAAGCTAAAACCAAGGGATGCTTGTCTCCACATGTGTTTTGAATTCTGAATGCCTTAGGTGAATGTATGTGGACATCTTATTCAAATGCCTCTTTAAGCCTTTCCTTGCCTTTTGCTCTTATGTTGATGTCTCAGTTTAATGTCTCCTAGGCTTTAGCACATGTGTGTGTATGCCATTGAAAACCGAGGATAATAAGGTGGCTTTTAATTCATGGTTTGAATTTGAATTCACCATGTGTTAATGCCTTGGCCGTGTTGTAGGCTTGACATTACTCCTAGGCGGAAAATAAGTGATATGTCTTTTAAAGCCCATGTGAATTTGAACATCAGCCAAGCCAATAAAGAGTGGCTCAATGAATATGGCATGAGACATGGGGCAAAGAAAATGGTAGGCGCATTAATGTGGCTGGCCGTGCCTTGGTGATAGCAACCTCCTTGTGGGGGTTGGTATTTTACTTTGATCGTTTTGTTTGAAGCCTTGGTTTAGGAAACTTTAGGACTGTTTTTTGTTGTATTTTTGGGTGTTTAAGTTTGGTCACGGCTGGTTTTTGGCTTTGTAGGGTGGAGAATGTATTTGGTGAGTTTTCTGGTTGAAGTGACAGCAACCTCCTTGTGGGGGTTGGTGTTATTGCGATCGTTTTGCTTGAAAATATAACAATTGCTGCAGAATTGACTTAGAATAGGGGTGCTCAACTAAAAACACAAAGGTTTTCTTCAAAATTCAACTTGTCTTATTTCTTGAAAATTAAAGCATACAAATAGTGTGGGATGGCCAAGGTGGCTCCCATATTCACGCCTATGCAATTAGTTTGTTCAGCCAACTCTAACTCCTTGCCTAGCTTACAGACCCGATTCAGGTCATTCTAAATAAGGCAATCCTTTACTACAATTCATTCACTTAATTCAGAATTTAAATAAGGCAAATTGTAAAGTGTTTCTAATAAGGAAACTCATAACTCCTTGTGGCTCCACGTCTTGAATTGTTGGGATGGAGATAAGCACATGTGCAATTTCCACACAACTAAGTTAATGTGCCATTTAAGTGGCAATTCCACATAAGGCAACATTCTTAAATATTCCACATGGCTGGCCAGGCAGCTTTGATTGTCCCTTGCACTATTCTTGGAAACTCATTAATTAAATTTATGGTCTGGCTGGAAGTCCACATGGCTGCTTTAATGCTGGCTGATTCAGGTTTGGCTTTGGGTGATGCCTTGCTGACTAGGCAGCCGTGTCTTCAATGTGTTTTAATCTCATTAAGGCACAAGCTGGATATGCTCCACACAGCTGCAATTAGAGCACATGCTCTTTGATCTCAATTTTGGTAAGTTTTCAATTGTATGTGCACATGTTGAATTGGTACATGGCTGGATTTGATATGCACCTGCTCCATGCGCTATTTTTTGGAAACTTCAAGATTTTGTGCGGCTGCTGTGATGGGCTTGAATGTGTACGGATCTTCCTTAATTGCTTGCTTGAAAAAGGCAAGTTTTTGAATGCCTTAACTTGTAATCCCAACATGGTCGTGATTTCTTCTTGTTTTTCTTAATTCCCATGATTGGTCTACTCTTGATTAGGCAAGTCTGGTCGGTCCACTCTTGATTAGGCAAGTCTAATCACAAGCCTTTGAATGGCAGCTTCGTTCTTTGGCATTTGTGGCAATTCACACGGCTCAAGCTTAAAAAGGAAAACATTAACATCTGCTTGTGTCTACATGGCTGGTTCCCATATGTCAAGTGGCATGTAATGAAAACTACCCCATGTTCCCTTAACATCCCCATATTAATGCAAAATAAAACATAAATTACAAATAATGGTGGGACATAAGACCCCCACTTATTAATGCAAAATAGAGTAAAAATCACTAATCCCTTAAGGAAAGGTGACCTCCATCGAGTGGTTTATCTAGTTGTATGGCATGCTTTAAGGATTTGTTGGCCTTCTTAGGCTTGGGCCTAGGTGGGTTGCTATCATCCCCTCCTTCTTGGAGAGAATTCGACCTCGAATCTAGGTCCACATACCCTCAAGGTTCCTGCAAGGACACTTCCATAAGAGTAGGAAAATTTTTTTGTGAGAAATAGTGGGACTTTCATCCCCACACTTGAATGTACTGCAAATTCTTTTCTCTTTTTATTTCTACTATTCTTTTTTTTTTCTTTTTTTCTTTTTTATCTTTTCTCTTTTTTGTTTTTTCCCTTTGGAAGGGCTTATTCCCTACCACTATGCCCAATCCAAACCTCCTGGATCAAACACACGCCTCTCAAATCTATCCTTGGTATCACCACCTTGGTTTGACCACTCACTAGCAATGTTACTTAACACAAGTAAAACAAGAAACATGTTAGTCCTAAAAAGATGTGATGATGCATGAGGACTAACTGTGTTATGCAACATATTTGGCTCCAAACTTGAAATTACAAATGGAGTCATACTAATTATAAAAATAATGAAATTTTTTATCTATGCACATTACACTAGGCTCTATCAACATGTCATATGCATTCTTCTCATTGTGATGACAACCAACTAGGGGCAACCCTTGATTCAAGGGGCAGCCAAGATCAAGAGGGTCCCATGGCTCAAACCAGGGCCAAGTCAGGTCTAAACAAGCTCACCAAGGACTCCATTGACCCTGGAATTCGTGGGCTTAAAGGGCATTTATGTCCTTGAGTCAACTATTTTATTTTATGTTCAATAAATGAGAATTATATCTCATGGGTAGCTTAGGATTTCTTGATTCAGCATTATTATTTGATTTATGTTAAAACTCATGAAATTTGGTTGAGGATTTATTGATTTAATTCTTGAAAGGGAATTACTTTGTAAATGGGTCCATTAGTGGCCAAGTTATTAAGATAGACATGCCTTGAGCCGAATTGGCCAAGACCTGCCTTAGCTAGGCGTGTGAGACAGGTGCACCAAAGCTAGCCAGATTCATGGGCCAACATAGGCCAGCATTCTTGGCTGGGCAGATTTGAAATCGTGGAACATATGCTCCTAAAATTAAGGAGCAAGCTGACTAAGGCATATGAAGGCAAGCCAACCTTGTGGGTCAAAGTTCCCTAGAATTGAGGAGAGTCTTGTGCATACAAGCCAAATTCGAAATTCAAAGGCTTGCATTCAGATTCAAAGAGGGTGATTCAAAAATTCAAAGTTTGAATTCAAAACTTCAAAATTTGAATTTGAAAATTTGAAAATTCAAAATTTGGAATTTCAAAATTTCAAAATTTCAAAATTTGAATTCAAATTTGAGATAAAGATGAAGCTATCAAGACCAAGTCTTATGAGTCAAAGAGGGCCAAGTGTCTCATCAAGGATCCTTACCAAAATAAGGATTCCTTAATTTTAGGCCAAGTCAAAGCTAATATATCTACAAGCCACCAATTTCGAATGGAGAGATAAAGTCTTCTAAAGACTTAATCTAATTTATCTTCAAGTGGCTTATCAAGAATCCTTCCAAAATAAGGATTCCTTAAAAATAGGCCAAGCCAAGCTGAACTTCAAGTCAAGGATAAAGTCTTCTAAAGACTTAATCTAATCTACCTTCAAGTGACTCATCAAAGAATCATTCCCAAAAGAGGATTCCTTGAATTTTGGCCAAGCATATTCCAAGCATCCACACGTGGCCAATTCAAAAGCAAGGACCACACCATCTTGGTCAAGCCTCCAAGGAGAAGATAGAATTAGGATTTGACTTAGTTTGAATTCTTCCTAGTTTTTAGCTTTGAATTATCTTAGTCTAAATTTAGCATTATCTTATGTGGATTTGAGGCCCAACTTGTGGGAACCCTAATCCTAGTTTCTTCTTCTATATGTATTTCGTTTTAGTCATTAATAAAGTTAAGTTGATATTGAATTATTTTGGATTAACTTCCTGAGTTAGTGAGTGAGTTTCCTAGCATTCTTGGCTAAGCCAAGAAACCGTTCTTATCAAGTTACCTAGTTGGCTTGTGGCGAACTTCGCAGGCTTATCAAACACTTAGTGTTTGTGGCGCCCCACCTTTCATACCCCCCATCCACATTCTTGTTCTTTACCACTTAAACACTTATCAAACCAAAAAACAAATCATACACTTCCGCATTCATTAAATTTCCAAGTAAAAATTCAAATAAATCATAAGAGTTCCAAGCAAGAAACGATCCAAGCAATTCTCTCAAAAAGGAGAATTGTCAAAAAGGCAATCACCCCCTGAGGTTGTCATCACATTGTCATCAAGTTCCATGGGTGGCAAAGTTTTTGAGGCCTCCATAGGAAGTTCCTGCACATCTAAACAAACATCACTATGCACAAGAGGTTCCTCGGGAAAACTAGAATCCAAGCAAAGTCCCTCTCTTTTATTTTCACACTCTTGTTTTTCACACAATGTTTCATTTCTTTCCTCTTCCAACTTTTCTCTCAACCTTTGTTGATCTTCTTTAGCTTGTTTAGGAGATAATGAAGACAACACCACCTTCCGGTTTTGGTGTAAAAAGGTGATCTTGTTTGAAAAACAATCATGGATGGTTCTTCTGTCAAATTGCCATGGACGACCAAAAATCATATGGCTGGTCTCCATGTGAACCACATCACAAAGAACTACATCTTCATACTTCCCAATTGAAAAAGGAATCTCAACTTGTTTGTGGACAATTATTTCCCCAACATCACTTATCCATTGAAGCTGATAAGGAGTGGGATGCAGTCTAGTTACATGATTTAGTTTTGAGACTACTCTTGAACTAACCATGTTGGCACAACTACCACTATCAACATTCAATAAGCATACCTTTCCTTGGATCAAACACCTACCATGAAAGATGTTGTCCCTTTGGTTGGCCTCATCCTCTATAGTTTGACTTTCAAAAAGTCTCCTTATCAAAAAGGATTGACCATGAAGCATAATACATGATTTGTCATTCTGTTTTTGATTTGGGTTTTTTCAAGAACAACTTTCAAGCAAAGCTAGCTCTGAAAATATAACAATTGGTGCGGAATTGACTTAGACTAGGGGTGTCTTTGTTTTGTGTGAAGTGGTATTCAGAGCTAGCATTGTTTGAAGCAAAGTGTGCACCATTTTCTGCCTTGGCCGAACCAAAGCCAACTCATATGCACCAATTTTGTTTTGGCCGAAACCAAAGGCAAAACCTTGTGCATCATTCAAAGTTACTTATATTGTTTGAAAGTTTTCTGTGTGCAGGTTCCTAAACATATTGGCCAAAACAAAAGCCAATAAGAGCCTATATGATAGAAACCCACCTAGGCCCAAGTCTAAGAAAGCCCACATGATCATCAAGCAAGCCAAACTCCTAGATGACCCACCCGATGGAGGCTTGAAAGCTTAAGTTTATTTTGCATTTTGTTGTTTTGAATAAGTGGGGGTCTTACGTCCCACCTTTAATTTCAAGTCATGTTTTATATGTTTTCTTAGGACCTATGTATTTTCACTTGTTTAAGTATTGTAAGGCATGATGGGCTCCCTCAAAGACTAGCCAAGAGGTCGTGACAAAAAGATGGCAAAGTCAAGCAACTCGCACAAGCCAAGTCCAAAGTCAAGCACCGTGACATCATGCATGTGATAGCAACCTCCTTGTGGGGGTTGGTATTTTACTTTGATCGTTTTGCTTGAAGTTTGCTTTTGGGATGAAATGATATGTTTTTGTTGGCAGTTTTTGGATGTTTATGTGTTTGGGAGGGCTTTGGGTCATTTGGGATGTATATAGGTTGTTTTAGGCCATGATTGTGTTTGGAATTCGGTTGGGATGTGTTTGGTTGAATGTAGGCCGAGAGTATGTGTTTTGGGATGAGTGGGGTTGTAGTCTTTGTGTTAAGCCGAGGCTTTCTGTTTTGGGTAGGGACTTGTGTTTGGCCGAGGCTAAGCTTTGTTGGCTATGGAGTTTTGTTGGTTAGGATAAAAGAAGATGATGAAGATTGAAAGGATGAAGGCGCCACAAACATGAGTGTTTGATAAGCCTAAAGAGGTTCGCCACAAACAAGGATGTTTGATAAGAACTATAAACTTGGTTCAACCAAGAACTTAGGAGAAAAACTCACTAATATGTTTTGCATAAAAATCAACTTAGTTTCATTCCATATTCGGCCTTCATACATATAGTAGGGGCTAGCTTTCTAAAGCTTCCCAAAGTTAAGTCACCATTACAACTTGTTTCAAATTTGAATTGCTAATTAATTACATAAATTGGCCATAAAGCACCCAAGTTAATACAAGCTAATACTAAGGCAGGTTGTCTCCACGTGGGTGTGTTGATGCTTAGAGTTGCCGTGGGGAAATGTATGTGGACATTCATTTTGAAATGCTCCATTAAGTTTTTCCTTGTTCCTTGCCTTTGTGTTGATGCTTTGGTTTAATGTCTCCTACTTTTTAGCCCATGTGTGTATCAATCATTGAAAGCCGTGGAGGAGACTTTGGAGGCCTTTAACTCATGGTTTGAATTTGAATTCTCCTTGTGTTTATTTGCCTTGGCCGTGTGTTGCATTAGTTAAGCCATGGGCTGAAATTGGGGGATTGATGTCCCTCTTCATTAACATCATAAAACCATGGCTGATTTTTAGGCTTTGGTATTCAAGTCCTTGAGCACGTGTATTATGGCTGAGCTTTTAGTGTGGCAATTCAAATTCAAACCCATAATAAATCCTGGGCAGAATATAAGCTAAGCTGGCCTTGATGGCCTGGGCGAGGATCAAGGCACCTGGCTGGCCTTTGCTTGGTGCGGCAGGAAGGCATGCTGGCCAGCGCCTGGTCCAAGTCACTTGCTGAGTCATGCTAGGCCACCTGGTGCTGGAAGTGCGGCGCCTAAGGCCAGGTCAGATTCTCCTCTGTTCCAGCGTGGCTTGGCCTGGGCCATGTGTTTCCTACATGAACAAAATTCAAAGCCAATGAAAATAATTTAATGCAAGTATTAAATAAAGCTTGTGGATTTAAAACCACTTATTTAAAACATAAAAATTAGCATCCAAGGCCTTAATTTTCCCTTGCTTGGCCGTGGCCTTCAAGGGGAGTGTCCTCTAGGATGAGGCAAGTTATGGGCCTTGTGGTGTCACTTGGCCCAATGGCTGCTTGGATGTTTAGTACTAGTTGGCCCATTGTATCTTGGGCCTTCTTAGCCCTAGCCCGAGTTATGGCTCCTCCTAGGCCCACTAGGTCATCTAGGTTGATGGGCCTTGGTGGGTTGCTATCAGCATGCCCAGCCTGCACGTGAATAACTCATATCAAAGTTAGTATCCCCCACAAATTAATAGCCACCGTCCACATTAAAGGGGCTATGGAAAGTTAAAAGGCCAAAAATTAATTATTAGTAAATTTGTGGCCCCCCCTAAATAAATAAGGTGGCTACCTTAAAGGGGAGTATGGAAATTAGCATGAGACTTTATTAAGCCACGAATTCAAGACCAATTTGGAGGCTGCACTTAAATGGGCATGTGGGGACCACTTGAGGCTCATAAAGGAGGCGTGTAGAATACAAGGATTGGTGTGCTACCTTAAAGTCATGCATAAACCTTGCTGCCTACAAAGAATACAATGCACAAGACCTCATTCACGGCCACATACTAAAACTTAGGATATTTTTATGTATTTCCATTTGAATTTCAAATTATTAGCATTAGTTTAGGAGCCAAAATCGTGGCTTATCTCTATATAAGTAAGCCAAACTCCAATTGTAACTTAACTTTGAATTTGATTAAGAAAAACCTTTGTGTTTTTAAGTTGAGCATAGCTCCTTACCCTTTTTAACTTATCAAGCTTTGCTTGTGGCGTTATTTTGGCTTATCATCCTAAGTGGTGTGGCGCCTACCCATCCTCATGAACATCCTTGTTGTGGCGGAACACACTTGGCTTATCAAGCTTTGCTTGTGGCGGCTACCATCTCAAGTCTATTTCATCATTCTTTTATGCAACACTTATCCAACACCAAGCCTAACCCCTAAAAACTATTCACGGCCAGAAGCCAACCCAAACAGCCCCCTACACAACCCAAGCCGAGGCCAAGCACCCTAAGCCAAGAATTTGCCCTCTCGGTCAAATTCCCATACACAATACTTCCCTCGGCCAAAACAAAGGCCCATCACTCCAAACACTCTCAAACCCCTAAGCCAGCCCCTACAACCCATAAACAACCAAAAATATCCAAAAATATCCGAAAACCATTCAAAGGCCACTTTTGGGCTAAGTTTCAAGCAAAACGATCTTCAAGAAAATACCAACCATAAGGAGGTTTCTATCAAGTGGTATCAGAGCTAGCTTTGCTTGAAAACCACAAGCCATGTCTAGCCCAGACCGTAGCCCCACGGTTTCCCCAAGGTTAGCCACTTTTACCGTGGCCATGCAACAAATGATGGCTCAAATTGCTACACACAAAGGCAAAAGGCCGAGATGCTTAATGGAAGGAGAGACCAAGATGACTCAAGTGATTATGAGTCCCAAAGGAGGAGGAGGCATTGAAACCGAAGGCACCACAATAGGCACCATGGTGGCTCAAGTTCCTATGATGATGAAAGAAGGAGGAGGACTCACGGAAATGAAAATGGTGGCCAAAACTATGAGGAGCGAAATGAAGGAATCAAGGTCCAAGTGCCAAGCTTTGTGGGCTTAAACAACCCCGAAGCCTACTTGGAGTGGGAACTCAAAATGGAGCAAGTTTTTGACTACCACAACTACTCTCAAGAGAGGAAAGTGAAGGTGGCAGCCTTGGAGTTCAAGGAGTATGCCATGGTATGGTGGGACCAATACCAAAAAGATAGGATAAGGTGTGGTGCCGAGCCAATAAACACTTGGGAGGAAATGAAGCTTATAATGAGGAGGAGATTTGTGCCTAGTTCCAATCAAAGGGACACCCACCACAAACTCCAACGGTTGACCCAAGGCAACAAAACCGTGGATGAGTACCACAGAGATTGAATTGGCCTTGCTTAGGTCCAATCTACATGAGGACCGTGAGGCAACAATGGCTCGTTTTCTTCATGGCCTAAACCAAGACATACAAGATGTAGTGGAATTGCAATCTTATGTGGAGCTTGAGGATTTAGTGCTAAAGGCCGTGAAGGTTGAGCAACAACTCAAGAGGAGGAGAGGCAAGTCCTATTCTAAAGCCACGACTAGGAAGGATGAGCCAAAGAAGGAGGGTGTGTCTAAGCCCTTAGAATCCGTGGGCACATCCAAAAGCCAAGGCAAACAGCCCATGGAAGAGAAGAGCCGAAATGTTAAGTGTTTCAAATGCCTTGGCCATGGGCATATTGCATCACAATGCCCAACTAGGAGGACCATGGTGATAACCAATGGTGTGGTGGAGTCTCAATCCGAGGCTTCAAGTGAGGAGGAAAGTGATCCCGTGGCTATGATTCCAGAAGGTGACCTTCTCATGGTGAGAAGACTCTTGGGCAGCCAAGTTAAGCCCAATGAAGAAGGCCAAAGGGAAAATTTATTTCGCACAAGGTGCTTTATTGGGGGACATGTTTGTTCCATGATTATTGATGGTGGAAGTTGTGCTAATGTGGTGAGCACAAGGCTAGTTTCCAAGCTAAACCTTGTGACTAGGACCCACCCATCCCCATGCAAGCTACAATAGCTAAGTGATGTTGAGGAGATGATAGTGGACCAACAAGCCGAGGTGCCTTTCTCAATTGGAAAATATGTGTATGTTGTGCTATGTGATGTGGCCACAATGGAGGCTGGCCACCTACTTTTGGGTAGGCCGTGGCAATTTGATAAGAGAACTCTCCATGATCGGTTCTCCAACAAAATCACATTTATGCACAAGGGCTGATAGCAACCCACCAAGGCCCACCAATCTAGATGACCTAGTGCGCCTAGGAGGAGCCATAACTCGGGTTAGGGCCAAGAAGGCCCAAGACACATTGGACCAACTAGTACTAAACATCCAAGCAGCCATTGGGCCAAGTGACACCACAAGGCCCATAACTTGCCTCATCCTAGAGGACACTCCCCTTGAAGGCCACGGCCAAGCAAGGGAGAATTAAAGGCTTGGATGCTAATTTTGTTTTTCAAATAAGTGGCTTTAAGACCACAAGCTTTATTTAATACTTGCCTTAAATTATTTTAATTGGCTTTGAATTTTTATGTGTAGGAATAATATGGCCAAGTTGATTTTCCACATGGCAAAATTCCAAGGATTAAAGCTGACCACCAAATCAGCCATGGCTTTATTAAATTAATAAGGAGAGACAACAATCCCACCTTTTCAGCCCAAGGCATTGAAGGCACGGCCAACACATGTAGAAATGAGAACATGGCCAAAACATTTACAGCACATCCCATATTCTTTGCCCCATGTTTCAGGCCATTTTAATTGAGCCATTACTATGGATATTTCGGCCAAGCTACAAAGAGGGAAGGCATTCAAGGCTAGTTTCAAATTCAAACAACCATTGAAGGAACATCCCATATTTTCAGCCATGCCTTAAAAGCTCTAACATGCAACACGACCAAGGCATTAATACATGGGAATTCAAATTCAAACCATGAATTAAAGGCCTCCTTATTCTCCTCCTCGGTTTCAATGGCAAACATACACATGTGCTAAAGCTTAGGTGGCATTAAACCGAGACATCAACACAAGAGCAAAAGGCAAGGAAAAGGCTAAAAGAGGCATTTGAATAAATATGTCCAAATACGTTCACATAAGGCATTCAAAATTCAAAACACACGTGAAGGCATCCCATGGCTTTAGCTTGTGACTTCATGGCCGAATTACAATTAAAGTTGTTAACTGCTTGAATTTGAATTTCGAATTACAATGTAGAGTTAATGAAATGGAAGCCTTAGATGGCCAGCCACACCTTATATGTAAGCCTTTGGCATTTGGAAAACTTAAGTTGAATTTTATGCTAAAAGCAATTGTTTGTGAGATTTCTCTCCTAAAGTTCTTGGTTGAACCAAGAGTCAAGTTCTTATCAAACATCCTTGTTTGTGGCGAACCTCATTAGGCTTATCAAACACCATTGTTTGTAGCGCCTTCATCTTTCTATCTTCATCATTTTCTTTTATCCAAACCAACACAACTCCATAATCGACAACATCTAGCCTCAGTCAAACACAAGCCATCAACCCAACACACTCCTCTCGGCCTAAAACCCACACATATAACTCCCACCGAGACCATATATGCCATGGCCTAAACACTAGCCTAACTTTTCCCCTAAACACTTAAGCCAACAAACTACAAACCTCTCGGTCAATCTTTTTCTCTTCTTCTTTTTTTTTTCTTTTCTTTTTCTATTTTTTTTTCTCGATCATTCTTTTTTCTTGATCCATTTTCTCTCTTAACTTTTTTTGGTCCTCACTCACTTGTTTTGGGGACAAGGGTGAGAGTACAATTTTTTATCATAAAATACAAACGTATACTTGTTGGAAAACCCATCATAGATGGCTTTCCTATCGTACTGCCATGGCCTGCCTAACAGCATGTGGCTGGCCTCCATTGTGACTACGTCACACAGTACAGTGTCCACATATTTCCCAATGGAAAATGGGACCTCGACTTGCAAGTTAACGGTCATTTCTCCGACCTCATTTAACCATTGTAGCCGGTAATGTGATGGGTGGGTCCTAGTCACTAGGTTTAGTTTGTTAACCAGCCTAGTGCTCACCACATTGGCACAACTGCCACCATCAATAATCAATGAGCATACATTGCCCAATACCAAACATCTTGAGTGGAAGATGTTTTCACGTTGACTTTCCTCATCCTCCTTGACTTGGCTTCCTAGAAGCCTTTGCACCATGAGTAAGTCTCCCTCTGGCATCCTCGCTTCCTCATCACTTTCTTCCTCTGTACTTGAGACTTCAGACTCGGATACCACTGCTCCATTCCGGAACACCATAGTTCTCTTAGTTGGACACTGAGAAGCAATGTGCCCATGGCCCAAGCATTTAAAACACTTGACCTCCCGACTTCGGCTTGGTGCTTCCATGGCCTTCTTCCCATTAGTAGTTTTCAAGGCCTCCTTGCTGGTTTCACCCTCCTTCTTAGGCTTGTCCTTCCAGCTAGATGATTGGAACTTGCTAGTGTTGTTGGAGTAGGATTTTGACTTCCCCCTCTTGAGTTGTTGTTACACTTTCATAGCTTTCTGAACCAAGTCATCTAGTTCCACATAGCTGTGCAACTCCACAATGTCCTAGTTGTGGCCATGAAGGAATCGTGCCATAGTAGCCTCACGGTCTTCATTGAGATTGGACCTCAACAAGGCTAGCTCCATCCCCTTGTAGTAGTCATCCACCGATTTGCTCCCTTGAGTCAACCTCTGGAGTTGGTTGTATATGTCCCTATGATAAGATAGGGGCACAAACCTTCTCCTCATGATAGTCCTCATTTCCTCCCATGTGCTCACGGGTTGAGCACCACACCTTCTCCTATCCTTCTGGAGTTGATCCCACCAGATCTTAGCATACTCCTTAAACTCAAGTGTAGCCACCTTCACCTTCTTGTCTTCTGAAAAGTTGTGGCAATCAAACACCTGTTCTACCTTCATTTCCCATTCCATGTATGCTTATGGATTTTTCATTCCCATGAATGTGGGAATTTTGATTTGAACTCCTTCTAACCGGTCATCCCTCCTCCTTTCCCTATGATCCTCCTCTCCATTTCTCCTTTCCCTTCGCCTCCTTCTCCTCCTTTCCTCTTCTGAACCCGAGGAGTCCTCTTGACTAGAATGCCTCCTATTCTGATGGCGTTCTTGTCGGACTTGCATCTTTGCCATTTGTTGCTTTAGGGTTCTGAATTCCTCATGAATTTCATGAAGAACCGAAGTGAAACCCGCTGTCCTTGGTGACACTGTAGGTGATGATGTACTTCCTGAAGACATTTCTCACACACTCGAATATGTAACTCACAATGTGTTTCACTCACTCACTCACTCTTTCTCTCCTTGGGGTTCTGGATTGAACCAAAGGAATTCAAGATGGTGTCCTTGTATGGTGAAACAAAAAAGGCTTAAATCACAATCTGTTTGGGGGCGGTTTTTGGGTTATTTGTGGTTGGTGGATTGTTTTTGTGGGTTTATGGGGGTATGGATGTGCGTATGTGGATGGGATGGATTATGGTGGTACTAGGCAGTAAGAACAAGGGAAAAAAAAATTTGGTGTGCTTGGCCTTTGATTCGACCACAAGCTCTTTTTTGTGTAATTTGATGTAGGCTCTTATTGGCTTTTGTTTTGGCCAATATGATTAGGAACCTGCATACAGAAAACTTTCAAACACAAGCAATAATGGTCTCGGCTTTAGCCAAGACAAAACTGGATGCACCAAGGTTGGCTTTGATTCGGCCAAGGCAGAAAATGGTGCACACTTTGCTTCAAACAATGCTAGCTCTGAATACCACTTGATAGTAACCTCCTTGTGGGGGTTGGTATTTTACTTTGATCTTTTTTTTTGAAGCCTTGGTTTAGGAAACTTTAGGACTGTTTCTGGTTGTATTTTTGGGTGTTTAAGTTTGGTCACGGCTGGCTTTTGGCTTTGTAGGGTGGAGAATGTATTTGGTGAGTTTTTTGGTTGAAGGTGATGAATTTGGGTGTTGGTTTGAGTGTTGGTGTCTTTGGCCGAGGCTTGTGTAGGGGAATGGTTGGGTTAGTGTTTGGCCAAGGGTGTCTCGATTAGGTGTGGGAAATGGTGTTTGGCCGAGGCTTGGGGTTGGTTGGGTTGTATTTTGGTCAGGGTTTTGGATTGAAATGGAAGGCGCCATAAACTGAGATGTTTAATAAGCCAATTGAGGTTCGCTACAAACAAGGATGTTTGATAAGAACTATACTCTTGGTTCAACCAAGAACTTAGGAGAGAAATCTCACTAACAATTTGCTTTTGCATAAAATTCAACTTACCTCATTCTTTGAGAGTATGGATACATATAGGGGGGTTGGCCTCCTAAGGCCTCCCAAATTCATTACTATTACAAGCATTTGAATTTCAAACAATATGGCTAGGCATTATTACAATCTTAATGGCTTAATTCAAAGCTTATTCGGCCATAATGATATGGAGTTAAACCAAGCAGAAAATAAGGGAGTGTGTCTTTAACATGAGGAGTAGAATAAGGTGGTGTCTTAATGGCTTAGTTGAATTTGAATTTAGATGCACTTGGACACCATAGTTGTGTGCCTTATTAATTTTCCCTTGTGTTATGCCACGGTTTTACTACACTCCCTTGGTTTTAGCACATGTGCTCATTTCCACATGTTGCTGGCCGTGTTGAATGCCTTCAATGCCTTGGTTGAGCTTTTAATGTAGGCAAATCAAGTTCAAAAACATATTGAAAGCATGGGCGGAAGATGAGGGATGTGTTTCCACGTTTTTAGCCCACACTTTAAAGGTGATTCAAGTTTGAATTCAGCCTTAATGTGTCGTGTTTAAGATGAGCTGAATTTGTGGGATGCCTTCCTTGTGCTTGGCCGTGTCTTGAATTTCCCATTGATGACTTTGGCTGAAAATATGGGATGTGCCTTCAATGGTTTTTTTTGAATTTAAATTTAGCCTTGAATTCCTTCCCTCTTTGTAGCTTGGCCGAGATATCCATAGTAAGTGCTCAATTAAAAAAAAAGGCCTGAAACATGGGGCAAAGAATATGGGATGGTGCCATAAATGTGTTGGCCGTGCCTTGATGAGCCTTCTTTAGGAAAGGGCTGAAAATGAGGCGCCTGTAACGACCCAAATTCTACCCTTGAAAATTTTTCATTTATTTTAAATCCTTTCTTACATACAGTCGTCACCTTCATTAAAAACTCTCAAGTATCTCTCTTTGAAAATACTCTTTACCCTATTATATTATCATACAAATTTATGTTGCGGAAAAACATAATTCATTCAAATAGCAATACCATATACAACCAGTTATGGGTTTCCCAGAGTTATAAAGTCCATAACTATACATATCTGTATTAATCTAAACGGATTTACAGTCATCCCATAATGTTATCAAATTAACTACAACGTCAAGTAGCAAATAAAGACAAATTGGTTAATAAACACAAAAGCTTCCTAAGTGAGCTTCCTTCTCAAAATCCTTCATTTACCCACAATGGGATTATCATAAACAACACACGAAACAAAGGGAGTAAGTCATTAGTTCAAAACTAACATCACATGATAATTCACATTCAAATACGATTAAGCTTTAATATAATTTATAAACACAAATACGCAAATGCAAGCATTTATATCTTCTCTCTTTCTTTTCCACTTCATTCATATTCGTCCTATAGTATATATATATCCCGTAATATATATTCTATAGCACGCATATTATGTTCTTTCGAAATATCATACTCCTCATTATTCATATCCACCCTATAGGACCTATATCCCATAATATATTCCTATAGCATGTATATTACTTTCATTCTTAACGTCTTCCCTTTTATCACTCATATTCACCCTATAGAACATATATCCCATACTATATATCCTATAGCATGCATATGACTCTCTTGGTGACATTCTCATTTCTCATCATTCATATTCACCCTATAGAATATATATCCCATACTATATATCCTGTAGCATGCATATGACTCTCTTTGTGACATCCACATTTCTCATCGTTCGTATTCACACTCAATCGTATTCATCGATTTCATTTTCCATACCACATCGGGCAGGCCGAGTTACCATCCTTACCAAATAGGGCAGGTCGAGTTATTATCCATACCACATAGGGCAGGTCGAGTTATTATCCATACCACTTCGGGCAGGTCAAGTTACCATCCATACCTCATATGGCAAGTCGAGTTATTATCCATACCACATCGGGCAGGTTGAGTTACCATCCATACCACATTGGGCAGGTCGAGTTACCATCCATACCACATCGGGTGGGTCGATTTATTATCCAAACTACATCGGGCAGGTCGAGTTATTATCCATACCACATAGGGCAGGTCGAGTTATTATCCATATCACATCGGGCAAGTCGAGTTACCATCCATACCACATAGGGCAGGTCGAGTTACCAATTATCCACTACCATTCCAGGAAGGACAAACACCACAGTCCACTACCACTCCGGGTAGGACACAATAACAGTTCACTACAACTCCGGGTAGGATGCAATAACAGTTCACTACAACTCCGGGTAGGACACAATAACGGTTCACTACCACTCCGAGTAGGACACAATAACAGTTCACTACCACTCCGGGTAGGACACAATAATAAACCGCTACCACTTCGGGTAGGGTATTCATTAATAAACCACTACCTCTTCGGGTAGGGTAACCACAGTATTCTTACAAACACCTTACCTCTTTGACATACCTCATTCACATCAGCGAGTATGATTTAGAGACACTTATCCCTTACCTTGGTGAGTGTTGGGGATCGGTTCCGGGTAACTTTAAAAGTCTCATCCGCGATTTCCTCCAACCTTAGGTGGTGTGAACCCCATAGGGCCCAACATAAATGACAAGGCAATAAAAGGCCTTGGAGGGCCCATGACACGTGCTAGGACCAAAAAGGCCCAACAAATACTTGAGCAACTCGTGTGCACATTCATGGATTCAAGTACCAAATGGGCCACAAAGGAGGACAGGCCCATTAATTGCATCACCCATGAAGGGGAGCCACATGAAGGCCACGATCTTGTGGCAAAGGCATGATATGCCTAATTAGCATATGAATAAGTGGGCTCACAAATGACCCACACGTAGTTAGGATTTTCCTTTTTGTTTCTTTAAATTATGATTGAATAAATAAATGTGTTTCATTGTCTTTTAGGAAATCTTTGAAGATAAAGGAGAGGCCAAGAACCAATAAAGATCTAGTCCAAAGTCAAGAAGGCCAAGTCAAGACAGCTGGACAACACATGGCCAACCTTATTCAAACAAACAATCTTGCTAAATCTTGAAGAATATCTTTTAAAGATTACAGAGATTTGTTGAAGATTCATAACAACAAATCTTGCTAATCATGAAAAATATCTTTTAAATATGACAAAGATTTGTTGAAGATGCAAAACAAAATATCTTCCAAAACTTGAAGAATATCTTTTAAAGATCATGTTGAATCAGCCAAGGATATTTTTCCTAGGATTTGGATTGATATTATCAAATCTTTTGTAAGCCACATGGCATAATTAAGCTTAGACAATCTTTTTCTTTTGCAATTAATTTCCCTATATATAAGTGATGAAACACATGGAATGAAACAGTTTGAGTTTGAGTTTTTATTTGGATTAAATTCCTTGTTAGTGAGTATTCTCCTAGCATCTTGGCTGAGCCAAGGTTTTGTTCTTATCAAGAATTCCATTCTTGTGGCGAACTTCGCAGGCTTATTAAACACATTGTGTTTGTGGCGCCACCCCCTTCATACCCTCGCCCATCTTCCTAAAAACACTTAACCAAATCATCAAACCACCCACACTACAATTTCATACACGTCCCCCATACAAATTTCCCAAATATAGAATTTCGTTTTTTTCAACACCAAGAATTCAACAATCAAGAATTCACAAGTAAAGCAAGAAACAATTCAAAGAAAGACAAAGCAAGCAACGAAGAGGCTTTCAAACAACAAGACACGATGCTTACAACAAATCAAACAAAAGTTTGATAACAAAAAGGCAACCACCCCTAGAGGTTGTCATCATTGGGATCTTTCCTCATTTCCACCAATAACAACAATATTAGTCATTTATTTAAAATAACACATAAATAACTCGTATTTCATCATAAAACATACAAGGGATTCACATATATTCAAGATTTCCAAAACTACTTCAATATAAGTTTTCAAACATCTAAACATACATGTTCATCTCATATATCAACATCAAAGCATTTCATCTCTTTCTCTTTATAACCATATTCTCAATTTGGGGGTTTTTGGGGTTTTCATGAATAACCCACATAACCTTTCCATTCATCAAATACCAACTCTAAGCCAAGAGTTTACAAGAGAAAAATAACATAAAACGAACCATAACTCTAAAGGGTGAGTTTCCATGGTTTCTCATGTTTTGAAAATATATCCAACATACCCAAAACAAGTTAGAGAGGAAGAAGAAGAGTTAGAAGCAAGAGGTTTACCTCTTCTCAAACTCTAAGACGAGTCCTAAGGCTCCTTGCTCTTGAAAAGCTTGCTTCTCTTTCTTCTCTTCAAAGTTCTAACCATAAAATGTGTTTGGGGTTTCTATTTTAAAGAGCAGTCGTCGGGTTCTCGCTCAAGCGAGCCCATTCTCGCTCAGGCGAGAAAATCCCGCCTATTTTAAAAACTCAGATCTGACCCTCTCGCTTAAGCGAGAATCTCACAGTTTCAACAGCCCCAGTTTGCCATTTCTCGCCTAGGCGAGGCAACTGTCGCTCAGGCGAGAATCTTCTAGTATAGCCCAGGATTTCACCCTCCCAAGTGATCCTTTCTCGCTCAGGCGAGAATGTCTCGCTCAAGCGAGACTTCCAAGGCTGATACTATAATTTTAAAGACTAAAATTCAGGGTGTTACATTCCTCCCCCTCTTATAAGAATTTTCGTCCCGGAAAATTAAACATACCTCGAAAAATAATATCATCACCTAGACCTTAGGCACAAGGATACTCCACCAAAATCATAATCGATCCTCTAATCTATTAAGATTACTTAGTCGGTCACTAAGGGCATACACCACTAAACCGTGATATCACCCAACCAATTCATGAACTAACTCATCACTGTCCAACTATTAAGATCTCAGCCTCTAATAACTCCAATGCCATGAGAACTAAACCGTAATTCAGACTAAAGATCTTTCCTATATTCGTCAAGAACCATAGGTATCTAGCACCTATCCATCTATCAATCCTAACATACATTAAGAATCCCGATAACACTCTCGAACTTCAGTGAATGGGGAACTCCTTATCCCATATCTATCTAAATGCATCTTTTAACATCCATCATACACTAGCTAGTTTCATCTCCACTCGAGAATCTAGCACAATTTCATTTTACTCGATCCACAAAATACTTACATAATAGGACTATTAGTGTCTCATCCATTATACACAATCAAACTATCCAGTAATTGTCTAATTACATCAAATATTTCTACCATCAAATCTTATCGTCTAAAGAAATTACCGATTTCTTGCCTCCACTGAAACCATAAAACCATTGATTCACACAAAAACTAGGTATTATGTTACCAATCGGCAAGCACAAGTCGACCAACTCTCGAACCTACAACTTGCGTTTGGTTTGGTCATCCCAATTTCGTTAGCAAAGATAAACTTATTAACCCACTCGCATTATGTCCAGAAATACATGGGCGTCTTATATCACTAAACTTTTAACAACCTCATACTTATTCCGATATGGTTGCTAAAATTTCAGAATTCTCCAACATAAGACTAAATCATTATTTAGCCACAAGTTATGTTTCAACCAAAATAGTTTTCGAAAGCATTTTGAATCCACGACTCATGGCAACCACGTCGTGAAACACAGTTTGGCATTATCATTTCAGAAAAACCCAAAACCCCTATGGTTACATTACAATCATGCACAACCATTATTGACGTTCACGAAACAACAATAACTTTTGCCGGTACAACATTCAACGCAGACAATTGAGTTACACCACCTCTATTTCTTGCATTGACAATTGAGGTACGTCTTACCCCCTTAGCATACACTTACATATCAATGCATACTAAATTTTAAATCTTCATCTCAACAATTACACACAGTTAAACATAACACTATTTGCTAACTGCTAGTCCATTTCCAGGATTAAATCCAAATGGGACATCATTGCGCATATCAACACTATGGTAAAGGTTTTACCATTTACCCCAACCATACACTGAGACACCACATCAACATCCACCATCGATACACTGGGTTGGTGGGTACAACTAAGTCGAAAACAACAACTTGGTGTACAATCTCAGTCGATTCACACATTCAGCAAATATAGGGAGTGTGTCGCTCCCGAATTAGACAACACTAAAAGGGATACCTGTTACCATGCGATTTACCTCTCGCCGGATCATCAACACCCGATGTCCCTGCGCCACTTGGGGTAACTATCCGACCGTTGTCCCTTGCCTCCTCAGCATGCATGACATTAGGTCTCCGATCCAGCTTGGGACAAAACCTTTTAATATGCCCAGTAAAAATGCTCCTTGAGCATGTCAAGGGTTTTAGGGATTTCGAAGTGTCCCATTAACCCTCCCTAATGAGACTCCTTAACTAACAAGTCTCGAATAGAACTCTTAGGCACACACAAGCGGTTTTCCTTGAAAAGGAACCCTTTGTGCCTATAGTAACCATCAACAGCAATACTTACGCATTTATTATATAACTTAGAAAAATCAAAATCATGCAAGTAAAGCTCTTTTAGAAACTCGAGCCCGTACAGTTTAGTCTCGAGGTGGAGAGCAGGATATGCCTCCTAGATAGAGCATCTGCAACAGTATTGGCTTTTCCCTTCTTATGCTTCAAAACATAAGGGAATTGGTCTAGAAATTCAACCCATTTGGCATGGCGCTTGTTAAGCTTGCCTTGCCCTTTCAAATACTTTAGTGACTCATGGTCACTATGTATTACAAATTCCTTGGACAACAGGTAGTGTTACCAAGGCATACAGTTCCTTATCATAGGTGGAGTAATTTAAGGCCGGGCCTCCAAGCTTTTCACTGAAATAAGCAATCAGATGTCATTCCTGCAACAAAACAGCTCCAATACCTACGTTAGAAGCATCACATTCTATCTCAAAGGATTTTTCAAAATTAGATAAAGATAGAACGGGGGCGATAGTTAAATGCTCCTTAAGCCTCTGAAAGGCTTCCTCTTGTTTTTCTCCCCATTTAAAGCCGACATTCTTTTTTTGACCACCTCGTTGAGAGGCGCGACTATAGTACTGAAGTCCATAACGAACCTCCTATAAAAGCTTGCCAAGCCATGGAAGCTTCTCACATCCGTTACAGTCATGGGGGTAGGCCAATCATGGATGGCCTTTTTCTTTTCTTGGTCCACATGGACCACTTTTTCATTTATTAAAAATCCCAAGAAAATCACATGATCGACATAAAGCGAACATTTTTCCAGATTAGCATAGAGCTTTTCAGCTCTTAGTACGAGCAAAACACTTCTTAGGTGCTCATGATGCTCGTTTTCAGTTTTGCTATTAATTAAGATGTCGTCAAAGTAGACGACCACAAATTTTCCCAGAAAATCCTTGAGCACATGGTTCGTTAACCTCATAAATGTGCTCGGAGCATTAGTTAGCCCGAAGGGTATAACTAGCCATTCATATAGACCCGACTTTGTCTTAAAAGCGGTCTTCCATTCATCCCCCTCCCTTATCCTTATTTGGTGATACCCACTTTTTAGATTAATTTTACTAAATATGCATGCACCATATAAGTCATCTAATAAATCGTCAAGTCTAGGGATAGGATGGCGATACTTTAAAGTGATGTTATTGATGGCCCGACAGTCCGTGCACATCCTCTTGCTTCCATTCTTTTTGGGTACCAATATCACTGGCACAGCACAGGGGCTCATGCTTTGTTGGACCCAACCCTTTTCCATAAGCTCATCGATCTGCTTTTGTATATCATGTGTATCATGGGGGTTGCTCCTATAGGCAGGCTGATAGCAACTTAACTGGGCCAAAGTCTAAAAAGACCAATAAGCCCATCAATCTTACCATCCAACTTGGAGAACCACCCAATGAGGACAATATCTCTAAGATTTAAAGGCATTTTCGTGTGCTTGTTTTAAATAAGTGAGGGTCCTATGTTCCACATTCATTTAGTTTTGTAATTTTTATTAGTTTTAAACATTAAACTTTTATGGATTTCCTCTTATAGAGAAGGAATGTAATAAGGGTCAATTATGGGGAGCATGGGTAGTTTTTATTACATAACACTTTCCTTAGTGAGAAACCAGCCATGTAAGCAAAGTGTTACTACTTTCCCTTTCAAACTTGATCCATGTGGAAATGTTTGGAGAGCACATGCCAAAATTCAAATGCTTGGAGAATTAGAGCCGTGGCAATCAGATATGGATTGAGAAATCATCAACTTGCCATATTGGGACCAAGCAAATCAATTTATCCATCAATTCTCATTATGCACGTGAAGCCATGCTGACTAGGCACAGGGAATTTAAAAGGGAGTTATTTGTTGCCTTATTTGGAGAAGCCATTTGAATTCAGCATTAAACTTTCCATTTATGTTCAAGGCTGGTTGCTATTACCTCATTCAGCCACCAAAACGTGGGGCCACATTCAAGAGGGAGTTATTTGTTGCCTTATTGGGAGAAGGCATTTGAATTCAGCACTGAATCCCATCAATGAGCTGTGTGGCCTATTGCCTTTTTAGGAACTTAGGCTTAAATTCTTGCTTAATAGGAATTAATGTATAATGAAGCTGCCTTAAGTGAATCAAGACCAAATATTGGTCATAATACCTGGCTGGCTGGTCCACCCTAAGGCCAACACGCACATGTGTTTGTGCCCATTCATTACCATGCTAAAAACTAGGCTAGCACATTGAAGATTTCGTCCAAACTCTAGGCAGCCTCTTGGTTGACCATTCTATATGTATGCCTTTGTTTTATGAAATGAAATAACTTGGAATTTGAAATCAGATTTGGCGTTGTTTAGATGAGCTTTGCTCCTAACACTCTTGAACTTATCAAGACTTGTCTTGTGGTGTTCCTTGGCTTATCACCTTCATTGGTGTGGCGCCTCTCTTAATCCTCATCAACATCCTTGTTGTGGCGGATATTATTCGGCTTATCAAGTTAAAGCTTGTGGCGCCTTCCCCCTTCAACCTCTTTCACATTCTTTTATACATCTACAAGACCATCATAAACCAAAAAAAAAAAACAAATACAAAACAACATAAAAGTACCCCAAACTCACATTCAACCAAACACACTCATCCATCACAAACAGAACCTAATTACCTAAGCCTAAACTCAAACCGCAACCGAAAGCCAACCTGCCCCAAACAATTACCCTCTCGGCCAAACAAACCCAAACCATCACCTACACCTACTCTCGGTCAGAAAAGCTACCCAGGACAATAAAGCCTCGGTCAGAATTTCCTAGCCAAGCACCAGTCCAAAAAGTCATCCCCTCGGCCATAAACTAAGCCATACACAACCATAATCCAAAGCGAACCTAAAACACCCAAAAATCACCCAAAACGTACACAAAAACCCAAGACACACCTATTCTAAGTCAATTCCGCACCAGTTGTTAGATTTTCAAGCAAAACGATCAAAATTACACCAACCCCCTCAAGGAGGTTGGTGTCACAGGCCTATTGGGCAAAGAAGCCCCCGGAATGAGATCGATATGATGCTCGAATACCCTTAAAGGTGGTAATCCCCGTGGGACTTCCTTAGGGAACACATCCTCGAACTCTTGCAGAAACCCTTTGATGACAACCAACTAGGCGCAACCCTTGATTCAAGGGGCAGCCAAGATCAAGAGGGTCCCATGGCTCAAACCAGGGCCAAGTCAGGTCTAAACAAGATCACTAAGGACTCCATTGACCCTGGAATTCGTGGGCTTAAAGGGCATTTATGTCCTTGAGTCAACTATTTTATTTTATGTTCAATAAATGAGAATTATATCTCAATGGTAGCTTAGGATTTCTTAATTCAGCATTATTATTTGATTTATGTTAAAAGTCATGAAATTGGGTTGAGGATTTATTGATTTAATTCTTGAAAGGGAATTACTTTGTAAATGGGTCCATTAGGGGCCAAGTTATTAAGATAGACATGCCTTGAGCCGAATTGGCCAAGGCTTACCTTAGCTAGGCGTGTGAGACAGGTGCACCAAAGCTAGCCAGATTCATGGGCCAACATAGGCCAGCATTCTTGGCTGGGCAGATTTGAAATCATGGAACATATGCTCCTAAAATTAAGGAGCAAGCTGACTAAGGCATATGGAAGGCAAGCCAGCCTTGTGGATTAAATTTCCCTAGAATTGAGGAGAGTCTTGTGCATACCAAGCCAAATTCGAAATTCAAAGGCTTGCATTCAGATTCAAAGAGGGTGATTCAAAAATTCAAAGTTTGAATTCGAAACTTCAAAATTCGAATTTCAAAATTTGAGAATTCAAATTTCAAAATTTCAAAATTTCAAAATTTGAATTTAAATTTGAGATAAAGATGAAGCTATCAAGACCAAGTCTTATGAGTCAAAGAGGGCCAAGTGTATCATCAAGGATCCTTACCAAAATAAGGATTCCTTAATTTTAGGCCAAGTCAAAGCTAATCTATCTATAAGCCACCAATTTTGAATGGAGAGATAAAGTCTTCTAAAGACTTAATCTAGGCTTATCTTCAAGTGGCTTATCAAGAATCCTTCCAAAATAAGGATTCCTTAAAAATAGGCCAAGCCAAGCTGAACTTCAAGTCAAGCATAAAGTCTTCTAAAGACTTAATCTAATCTATCTTCAAGTGACTCATCAAAGAATCATTCCCAAAGGAGGATTCCTTGAATTTCGGCCAAGCATATTCCAAGGCATCCACACGTGGCCAATTCAAAAGCAAGGACTACACCATCTAGGTCAAGCCTCCAAGGAGAAGATAGAATTAGGATTTGACTTAGTTTGAATTCTTCCTAGTTTTTAGCTTTGAATTATCTTAGTCTAAATTTAGCATTATCTTATGTGGATTTGAGGCCCAACTTGTGGGAACCCTAATCCTAGTTTATTCTTCTATATATATTTCGTTTTAGTCATTAATAAAAAAAGAAGTTGATATTGAATTATTTTGGATTAACTTCCTGAGTTAGTGAGTGAGTCTCCTAGCATTCTTGGCTAAGCCAAGGAACCGTTCTTATCAAGTTACCTAGTTGGCTTGTGGCGAACTTCGCAGGCTTATCAAACACTTAGTTTTTGTGGCGCCCCACCTTTCATACCCCCATCCACATTCTTGTTCTTTACCACTTAAAACACTTATCAAACCAAAACACAAATCATACACTTCTGCATTCATTAAATTTCCAAGTACGAATTCAAATAAATCATAAGAGTTCCAAGCAAGAAACGATCCAAGCAATTCTCTCAAAAAGGAGAATTGTCAAAAAGGCAATACCCCCCTGAGGTTGTCATCAAGTGGTCATCGGAGCTCAGTTCTTGCCTGGAAAAAGAAGTAAAAGCCGAATCAAATTAAGTGACCTACAAAAAAAGGTCAAAGCTACAAAATCGGTAAGTAAAATTTTGTTTTTCAAGTTCAAACCTCAAACATCTACCCAAAACCCTTTCCCAAACACGTCCCAAACACCATTCCCAAAGCCACAAAGAATTCCCTAAATACTACCCTAAACACATAACCCAAAAACACCTACCCAAACACTAAGCCTTTGGTACTTTTGCGACCAAGTCACATGACCTTCTACAACAGCTTGATTACTTGACTTGTCAAGATTCTTCGGAGATTTGAGTGTCATATTGAGTGATTGTGAGAACAAACACATTGAGTGACAATACTTGAGTGATTGTGAGCACAAACACATTGATTGATATTTGAGTAATTGTGAGGTACAATTGGTTACAAACACAATGGCTGAAGAAGAGGACAGCCCACCTATGTCCCCAAGGACAGCCATCCTATTTACAACAATGGAGGCGCGGTTTGCAGCAATGCAAGCACAATTGGAGCAAATCAATAGGAGTAATGATGGAGGATCTGGTGATGAAGATGGAGGACACCGGAGGAGAAATAGGAGAGGCAGGCGTGAGGAGGATAGGAATGAAGGAGGAGGAGGCCGTAGAGGCAGGGAGGAGAGGCTAGAGGGGATCAAGGTCAAAATCCCATCCTTTGTGGGATTGAACAACCCCGAGGTATACTTGGAGTGGGAGCTTAAGATGGACCAGATCTTTGATTGTCATCATTACAATGTGATAGCAACCCGCCAAGGCCCATCAATCTGGATGACCTAGTGGGCCTAGGGGGAGCCATAACTCAGGCCAGGGCCAAGAATGCCCAAAGCACCTTTGGCCAACTTGTGCTAAGTCTTCAAGCATCACTTGGGCTAAGTGACAATATGAGGCCCATTAATTGCCTCCTTGTAGAGGATGAGCCTTTGGAAGTCCACGGCCAAGAATAGGCCTTACTTTATTTTCTTTCCTTAAGCTTTAATAAGTGGACTAACCACGTTTATTATGCCTACTATTTTAAGCATGCTTTTATTTTTAATTAAGTTTACTAATAATCATGTTGATGTGTTTCAGCCCAAGCCATGAAAGTCCACGTCCAAGCATGCTGACTAGGCCAAGGCGCCACATATTCAGCCAATTCATAAATGATGTTTCTCATGCACGGCCAAGCATAAAGCAAGCAATCCACACATTCAACTCGGCTTAAATAAGGAACATTAAGGCTAGATACAAATTTGAATCAACCATTAAGGGAGGCTTGCAACATTAAAGAGGAGTGTTAAAGCAATCCCACATCTTCCGCCTCACTTTAAAGAATGCACTTAAGGCTGAATTTCAAATTCAAATGGGACTTAAACTCACATCCCATATCTTCCGCCCACTTTAAAGAAGAATTCAAACAAGCCTCACAAATTAAATGCCCAACTAATCCTCCTCTTGTTTTTAATCAATTCAAGAAGAACAAAAAAGGGGGCCTGGTCGAGGATCCTCAACACAACTTAATGGAAGAATTCAAGAGCTCCAACACATGTGCTAAAACCAAGGGAAGACATTAAAACCGTGGCATAACACATGTGCAAAAGGTGAGGAAAAGCTTAATGAGGCACATGAATAAGATGACCAAGTACATTTGAATAGGCACATGCTTGAATTCAAATTCAAACAAGAAATCAAGACACCACCTTATTCTCCTCCTCTGCCTAAATGCATTATTAAATGGGACAAGCATCCCATATTTTCAGCTCAGCTTAACCACAAGGCATTATGGCCGAATATGGGTTTTGAATTAGGAAATATGGCACTTAAATTACATTAAGCCATGTAATTACTTTTTCCAATTCAAATGTTTATCTCCTTTCTTTCTTCTTGCCTTGAGGGAGCCGTGTGTGGCTAGCCTATATATGTAAGAATTGTCATTGAAATAAGACACCTTGAATTTTATGCAAAAATGTTTTAGTGAGAGTTCTCTCCTAAGTTTCTTGGTTGAACCAAGAGTATTGTTCTTATCAAACATCCTTGTTTGTGGCGAACCTCATTAAGCTTATCAAACAAAACCTTGTTTGTGGCGCCATCCATCTTCTATCTTCTTCATTTTCTTTTATCCTTCCCAACCTCAAACATCCATTACCTCTCGGACACATAAGACCAAACACATCCCAACCGAATCCATTACTAAGCCATGGCCTAAACACAACCCAATTCCTACCCGAAACACTGAAGCCAAATTACTTTAACCAATCTCGGCCAAAAAGCAAATTTCACCCCTCTCGGCCAAGACACGCTAAAACAAACCGTAGCCTACCCAAAAGCCAAAAGCCAAAAGCCAACCAACTCACACATAAAACAACCAAAATAACCAACAAAAAGTATCCTTCAAATCATAAGCCAAATTCAAACAAAACGATCTTACAAAAATACCAACCCCCACAAGGAGGTTGCTATCAAGTGGTATCCAGAGCTAGCATTGTTTGAAGTGTATTGGTATATCAAAACCAACAATTGGCCGAATCAAAGCCAACCATTGGTGCATCAAATTTTGTCTTGGTTAAAACCGAGACTTATATTGTTTGTGTTCAAAGGTTTTCTGCATGCAGGTTCATAACCATATTGGCCAAAACAAAAGCCAATAAGAACCTACACCAAATTACACAAAAAAACACTTGTGGCCGAATCAAGCCACCAAGTACAAAAAGATTGCCTTTACTTGGTCCTGTTTTATTTCCACCCATACTTCACCCCATCCACATAAACACATCCATACCCTCATAAACCCACAAAAACAATCCACCAACCACAAAAAAAACCCACAAAACCGCCCCCAAACAGATTGTGTTTTAAGCCTATTTGTTTCGCCATACAAGGTCACCATCTAGAATTACTTTGGTTCAATCCAGAACCCCAAGGAGAGAAAGAGTGAGTGAGTGAAACACATTGTGAGTACACATTAGAGAGTTGTGAGAAAATGTCTAGTACATCATCACCTACTGTGTCACCAAGGACAGTGGGGTTCACTTCGGCTCTTCATGAAATTCATGAGGAATTCAGAACCCTTAAGCAACAAATGGCGGAGATGCAAGTCCAACAAGAACGCCATCAGAATAGGAGGCATTCTAGCTGATGAGTCAAATATTACACACTATTAATAAACTTATTTTACCATTGTTAATGATTCTTGGTGTCTAATTGACTTTATTTGGCATTGTTTAGTGTTTTAGGCTTTATTGGACTATTATTCCTAAAATGAGTTAATTTGGGATTATTTAGCCTAATTAAATCTAATTCCATTTTCAGGACATATTTGGAACCAAGGACATTTTGGGCATTACAAGTGGAAGATGTGTGCTAAAGTGAAGATTGTATTTAGTTATAGGATTTTTAATTCCGTTTTAGGTTTTGGGCCCATTGTTTAGGGCCCATTTCGGTTTTACCCTTTAATAAGCTTAGAATTTCGTTTTCAAAAACAACTTTACATTACATTTTCGTTTTCTCCCTTTTGGGGTTCCTTTAGGTTTTCGTTTTCCATCTTCTTCCTCCTCCAAATTCGGTTTTGCTTCTTCCTCCATGGAAGGCTAGAAGTTTAGTGCTAAATTCCTTTGGTAATGTATCACACTCTTGAGGTTTAGTGCTTAATGCATTTTCGGTTTCTATGTTGTTGTTAATGCAATTTCGGTTTTATGTTGTTGAAGCTTCTATCCTATTTCATGTTATGGTTTGCTTAATTCCATGGTGTTGTTTTAGGTTTGTGAACTGATTTTCGCTTAGTTAATTAGTTCTCTAGCACATAATCGCTTAGTTTATGTGAATCTGTAAATGCTCTATGTTTATGTTGAATTCGCTTAGTTGAAGCTTCACATTAGAGTTATGAACAGATTAGGAATTCAATGTGTAGAATCTGAAATTGATGCTTTGATTTGTGTGACATTGTTAACTGTTTGTTGCTTATGCCAATTTCGCTTAGTTAGAGGTTTAGCTATTTAACTGTGAGTTGGTCGTCGCTTAGTTAATCGACTCTCAACAAAGGAACACTGAGAATCTGATTTTGATATATTGAAATCGAGGATTGAGTTGTGAACAAGGAAACCAAAGGGATTTAGCCTCTTTACTATTCTGTTTTCTGTTTGTGTTCTCTTTTAGCTTAATTTCATAGCATAACAACCACTAAAACCCCCATTGTGTGTGTGCGTGTAAGGTGTTTGAACCATTGTGTGAAAGATAATCTTCGGGAAACGACCTAGGAGTCACTTCCTAGTACTATACTTTATTGTTATATTATTTGTATCGAGTACGGCCTCGATCAAATTTGGCGCCGCTGCCGGGGATTATCGATTCATACAAGGGTTCTCTGTAGTTTCATAAAGCTTAGTTTAGTGTAGTGTAGTTTAGTTAGTCATTTCTATAGTGCATTTTTGGTGAAAATTCTGATATTGGTGCAAAAAGCTGTTAATGTGCACTGTTCACTGTTCACTGTTCACTGTTCACTATTTTGCCATTTTTCATGATTTATGTGATTCTGTTTTGCTGGTTTATATAGTTGTGGGTGGAATTTTTGCATGAAACTTTGTTTCCACACTTCTTTCATCCCACATTGAACACCAGAGAAAGCAGAACTACTTTCCGAGCTGTAGTTTGTGAGATACAGCTTTATGGTGAATAGTGAATTGTTAAAAATTTGTTTTTAGGATAACTCTGTCTCCGTATATCAGAATTGGACATATGACGTATGCATTTGGGGTAGAAAAATAAGTTATACCCATTGCCACACACATAGTCTGTCAGTCCAAATCCAAAAATCCAAAAAAAACCCTTTTTACTATTTCTTTTTTAATTTTTAAGGTTTATTTTTTATTTTCCAAGGTTTATAGTGAAACTGTTTTGCATTTTTAACATAGTTAGGCTTTGAATTTTTTCTCGAAACTTTTTGTACATGTTCTATATGATTTTAGGATGTTATTGATGCAAATACTTGGTTGATTCTACAATTATAACATGAATTTCCATTACAGCTGCATTACTTTCTTCCTACTGTTCACTATAATGCATGACTAGGAGGAATACAGGCATTTTGCATTCAATAAATCCCGAAATTGATAGAACATATCATAGGTTAGTTAGACAAAATAGGACTTTAGATACTAATTTTGTTTCTGTTTCTGAACATCCAGTTGCTGAATATAGTGATTCTGTGCATTCTGTTGCATTTCCTAATTTTGACCATTCTGTCCATTCTGAAAATATGGCTCAGCCACCTACTCCTCCTGGTCCCCGTGAGAGGACATTAAGGGAGTTGGCTGCCCCTGATTTTACTTATGACAGTTTGTGTATCCAATATGAGGATGTACCATATGTGCTTAAAACTGGACTAATCCATTTGTTGCCCAAGTTTAATGGACTTGCAGGTCAGGATCCTCATAAACATCTTAAGGAGTTTCACATTGTCTGCTCAACCATGAAACCACATGATGTTATGGAGGATCACATTTGTCTAAAGGCCTTTCCTCATTCACTTGAAGGCCCTGCAAAGGACTGGTTGTACTATCTGGCTCCTGGTTCCATCACAAGTTGGGGTGACTTGAAGAGGTCATTCTTGGGTAAATTCTTCCCTGCATCCAGGACCACTGCAATCAGAAAGGACATATCTGGAATTAGGCAACAACATGGTGAGAGATTGTGTGCTAGTTGTCCTCATCATCAGATCTCTGAGCAACTCCTCCTGCAGTATTTTTATGAGGGTCTGAACAATATGGATAGGAGTATAATTGACGCTGCTAGTGGTGGTGCACTTGGGGACATGACTCCTTTTGAGGCGAGATGTTTGATAGAGAAGATGGCTTCCAATTCTCAACAATTCAATGCAAGGAGTGGTGATGCCATAGTTGTAAGAGGAGTCCATGACGTTGGGACAAATGCAACAAGGCAAGACAAGCTTGAGACTAAAATTGATTCCCTCACCACCTTGATCACTCAGTTAGCCATAAATCAGCAAAAATCTTCAATGGCAAGAGTATGTGGCATTTGCACCTCAAGTGATCATTATAGTGATATGTGTCCTTCTCTGCTTGAGCCAAGAACTGGTGATCATCTTGAGGCGTATGCTGCAAACATGTACAACAACAGACCTCCACATCAGCAGCAACATTATGATCCACCCTCATCAAGCACATACAATCCTGGTTGGAGAAATCAGGCACCATTTCAGAACAATAATGTTGGGCAGAATAGATCATCATATGTGCCCCCACCAATCCAACAACAGAGGAATCAAATGATTAACACTCCTGCACCTACTAAACCCTCTTTGGAAGAATTGGTGAGGCAGATGACAATGCAGAACATGCAGTTCCAGCAAGAAACCAGAGCTTCAATTCAAAGACAAGAGTCTTCAATTCAGAATCTAACCACCCAGATGGGGCAGATGGCTACTTCATTGAACACATTGCAGTCACAGAATTCTGACAAGTTACCTTCTCAGACTGTGCTTAACCCAAGGAATGTGAGTGCCATCACCCTTAGATCAGGCAAACAGACTGAAGTGCCTACACCTAGAACAGGTTTTGTTCTTTAAAAAGAACATGATGCATCAAAAAGGAATAAATCTGTTTTAGTAGAAAATGAGAACACAACTAGAGAAACTCATGCAAATCAACCTTCCTCAAGTGTTGCGCAACAACCATTTTCCATTCCTCTTCCATTTCCACCAAAAATCATTCCAACCAAGAAGATGGGGAATATGGAAGAGCTGGACAAGGACCTCTTGGATACATTTAGAAAGGTTGAGGTGAACATACCTCTCCTTGATGCCATCAAGCAGATTCCGAGATATGCCAAGTTTCTGAAAGAATTGTGCACTCACAAGAGAAAGTTGAAAGGTAATGAAAGGATCAACATGGGAATGAATGTTTCTGCCATGATAGGTATGCCCGTTCCTCACATCCCTGAAAAGTGTAAGGACCCAGGTACATTTACTGTACCTTGCATCATAGGTAATAGAAAATTTGAAAATGCCATGCTTGATTTAGGAGCATCCATTAATGTTATGCCTATGAATTTTTTTAAATTCCTTTCACTTGGACCCTTGCAACCTACGGGTGTGGTAATCCAATTAGCAAATAGGAGTACTGCATACCCTACCGGTTTGGTAGAGGATGTCTTGGTTCAGGTTGATCAACTGATCTTTCCTGCTGATTTTTACATTCTTGATATGGAAGAGGGATCACCTAGTAACACAGTTCCAATTATTTTGGGGAGACCATTCTTGAGAACAGCCCGAACCAAGATCGATGTCCATGCTGGGACACTTTCTATGGAATTCGATGATAAAGTGGCTCGGTTTAACATTTTTTATGCTTTAAAGCATCCATCCGAGGGCCACTCTGTTTTCCACCTTGATTTGCTTCATGAGTTCAATGATACACACCTTTCTAATTTTCTTCATGATTTTCATGCTCTGTCATTAACTGATTCATACACTTGTCATGCATGCACTAATTCTGAAACATGTAGTTTTTGCATTGATGAGTTTTTGAACATTGATATTGACATTGATGTTCCTTGAACTTCATTGTACACTTGCCATGCATGCACTGATTCTGAGCTGTGTGACTCTTGTATTGATGAGTTTCTTAATATTGTTGTTGATTCTTCTGTTACACATTCACATTGCACTAACACAATTGTTGCAGGAATCAGACAACAATCTGATTTATTTGTTCAGGTGCAGGCTGCAACAAAACCTAGCTTTGCTACTTTCTTTCTATCTGTTTTGCAGGCACCTGATTGGACACCCCCATTTGACCTTGAGTGCGACATTGTTGTTTATGCTTTGGGGACTGTCCTTGCTAGTTATGAGTTTGATTTCCTTCCTCCATGATTAAGGGAGTTTTTCTTTCTTTCTCTCCTTCCTTACTTTTTATTGCACTTGTCCAATTACAATTTCTAATATAACTGCGTGGATATTCTGGCTGTGTTCCATTGGGACAATGTGTAGTTTAAGTGTGGGGGGGAGACTAATGTAGGTTTATGTTGATGCATGCTTTTCTTTGATTCTTAGATTTTCCTTAGATTTTGGGCATTTTCTCTCATGCTTTGTTTTAGTTGATTCTTGATATTGTGTTGTGAATCCATATATTTTCTGTGTGCAAAGTTACCTCTTGATTTGATTGGTTTCTTTTCATGCTTGAATTGATTGGATGATCTACATGGATATCTTGATTCTTGATCTTTTTATTCTAGTGTGTTTGATTTTGCCCATCTCTTTGCATTTCTTAGAATTCATTGTGATGTATGCCATCTTTAGGATTTTTGATTTCCTAGTTTTTAATAATCTTCTTACATGACTCACTTTGTTGCACTAGTTAGCATAACATTATTTCTTGATTTTGCCCAGGAGTGCAAAAGGTTAAGCGTGGGGGTATTTGATGAGTCAAATATTACACACTATTAATAACCTTATTTTACCATTGTTAATGATTCTTGGTGTCTAATTGACTTTATTTGGCATTGTTTAGTGTTTTAGGCTTTATTGGACTATTATTCCTAAAATGAGTTAATTTGGGATTATTTAGCCTAATTAAATCTAATTCCATTTTCAGGACATATTTGGCACCAAGAACATTTTGGGCATTACAAGTGGAAGATGCGTGCTAAAGTGAAGATTGTATTTAGTTATAAGATTTTTAATTCCGTTTTAGGTTTTGGGCCCATTGTTTAGGGCCCATTTCGGTTTTACCCTTTAATAAGCTTAGAATTTCGTTTTCAGAAACAACTTTACATTACATTTTCGTTTTCTCCCTTTTGGGGTTCCTTTAGGTTTTCGTTTTCCATCTTCTTCCTCCTCCAAATTCGGTTTTGCTTCTTCCTCCATGGAAGGCTAGAAGTTTAGTGCTTAATTCCTTTGGTAATGTATCACACTCTTGAGGTTTAGTGCTTAATGCATTTTCGGTTTCTATGTTGTTGTTAATGCAATTTCGGTTTTATGTTGTTGAAGCTTCTATCCTATTTCATGTTATGGTTTGCTTAATTCCATGGTGTTGTTTTAGGTTTGTGAACTGATTTTCGCTTAGTTAATTAGTTCTCTAGCACATAATCGCTTAGTTTATGTGAATCTGTAAATGCTCTATGTTTATGTTGAATTCGCTTAGTTGAAGCTTCACATTAGAGTTATGAACAAATTAGGAATTCAATGTGTAGAATCTGAAATTGATGCTTTGATTCGTGTGACATTGTTAACTGTTTGTTGCTTATGCCAATTTCGCTTAGTTAGAGGTTTAGCAATTTAACTGTGAGTTGGTCGTCGCTTAGTTAATCGACTCTCAGCAAAGGAACACTGAGAATCTGATTTTGATATATTGAAACCGAGGATTGAGTTGTGAACAAGGAAACCAAAGGGATTTAGCCTCTTTACTATTCTGTTTTCTGTTTGTGTTCTGTTTTAGCTTAATTTCATTGCATAACAACCACTAAAACCCCCATTGTGTGTGTGCGTGTAAGGTGTTTGAACCATTGTGTGAAAGATAATCTTTGGGAAACGACCTAGGAGTCACTTCCTAGTACTATACTTTATTGTTATATTATTTTTATCAAGAGGACTCCTCGGGTTCAGAAGAGGAAAGGAGGAGAAGGAGGTGAAGGGAAAGGAGAAATGGAGAGGAGGGGATCAAAGGGAAAGGAGGAGGGATGACCGGTTAGAAGGAATTCAGATCAAAATTCCCACATTCATGGGAATGAACAATCCAGAAGCATACATGGAATGGGAAATGAAGGTAGAACAAGTGCTCGATTGCCACAATTATTCAGAAGACAAGAAAGTGAAGGTGGCTGCACTTGAATTTAAGGAGTATGCTATGATCTGGTGGGATCAACTCCAGAAGGATAGGAGAAGGTGTGGTGCTCAACCTGTGAGCACATGGGAGGAAATGAGGACTATCATGAGGAGAAGGTTTGTGCCCCCATCCTACCATAGGGACATTTACAACCAACTCCAAAGGTTGACTCAAGGGAGCAAATCTGTGGATGACGACTACAAGGAGATGGAGTTAGACTTGTTGAGGTCCAATCTCAATGAAGACCGTGAGGCTACTATGGCACGGTTCCTTCATGGACTCAACCAGGACATTCAGGACATTGTGGAGTTGCACAGTTATGTGGAGCTAGAGGACTTGGTTCAGAAGGCTATAAAGGTGGAGCAACAATTGAAGAGGAGGAAGTCAAAATCCTACTCAACCAGCACCACCAAATTCGAGTCATCTAGTTGGAAGGACAAGTTTAAGAAGGAGGGCACATCAACTAAGGAAGCTGTGAGCACCAGCAATGGCAAAAAGGCTATGGAGGCCCCAAGCCGAAGTCGGAAGGTCAAGTGTTTTAAATGCTTGGGCCATGGGCAAATTGCTTCTCAGTGTCCAACTAAGAGAACTATGGTGTTCCAGAATAGAGCAGTGGTATCTGAGTCTGAAGCCTCAAGTACAGAGGAAGAAAGTGATGAGGAGGCAAGGATGCCGGAGGGAGACTTACTCATGGTGCGAAGGCTTCTAGGAAGCCAAGTCAAGGAGGATGAGGAAAGTCAACGAGAAAACATCTTCCACTCAAGATGTTTGGTATTGGGCAATGTATGCTCATTGATCATTGATGGTGGCAGTTGTGCCAATGTGTTGAGCACTAGGCTTGTTAACAAACTAAACCTAGTGACTAGGACCCACCCATCACCTTATCGGCTGCAATGGTTAAATGAGGTCGGAGAAATGACCGTTAACCAGCAAGCTGAGGTCCCATTTTCCATTGGGAAATATGTGGACACCGTACTGTGTGACGTAGTCACAATGGAGGCCAGCCACATGCTATTAGGCAGGCCATGGCAGTACGATAGGAAAGCCATTTATGATTGGTTTTCCAACAAGTATACGTTTGTATTTTATGATAAAAAAATTGTACTCTCACCCTTGTCCCCAAAACAAGTGAGTGAGGACCAAAAAAAGTTAAAAGACAAAATGGATCAAGAAAAAAAGAATGATCCAAGAAAAAAATAGAAAAAGAAAAGAAACATAAAAAAAAAGATGAAGAGAAAAAGATTGAAAAAAAGAAAGAAAAATAAAAAGGTTTACTAGCCTCTTCGGGCGAAGTAAAGGGTGCTTTAATCTCAAAGCCACCTTTATATGTTCTTTATTGTAATGATTTTAAACTAACCGATTCTTCTGTTTCTAAAGAACTGTCAATCTTTGCAAAATGTTCTTTGCTGGATAAACAAGGAATACAACAAAACCAAAAGCAGATCCTAGTGCCCAAAGAAAATAAAAGCTGGAGGGTGTGCACGGACTCTCCGATCACCTACTGCAATTGGAAGTTGGGAGGACCTACTTTTAACCAATCCTTGTACGGTAAGGAACTGTATGCCTTGGTAAGGGCATTACAGACTTGGCAGCAATATCTGCTACCAAGAGAACTTATGCTATATAGTGACCGCGAGTGTCAAAGCATAAGCGGGGAAAGGCCAACATTGTGGCCAATGCCCTCCCTAGGAGACATCTTTTGCTCTCCACTCTCGAGACCAAGCTATATGGTCTCAAGTTTTCAAAGGATACTTACTTACATCATACTGAATTTGCTAAATTAAACAAAAAGTGTGTGAGTACTGTTGGGGATGGATCCCATAGGCACAAGGATTTCCTTTTCAAGGAAAATCGCTTATGCGTACCGAAGAGTTCAAAGGGTAAACCACAAGGGCTTTGCACGCCCCTACCCAATCCTGAACCACCATGGATTGACGTATCCATGTATTTTAAGGTGACCCTACCCAGGATCCAACATGTCAAGGGTCTTAATAATTCTTATAAGATTGATATTCCGTGTGATTATGGCAATATTAGTGTCAGCTTTAATGTTGTTAATCTTCCTCTTTTTGAAACAGGTAACGAAGACCTTGATTCGAGGTCGAATTCAGTCCAAGAAGGAGGGGATGATAGCAACCCGCCAAGGCCCATAAATCTGGATGACCTAGTGGGCCTAGGGGGAGCCATAACTTAGGCCAGGGCCAAGAATGCCCAAAGCACCTTTGGCAAACTTGTGCTAAGTCTTCAAGCATCACTTGGGCTAAGTGACAATATGAGGCCCATTAATTGCCTCCTTGTAGAGGATGAGCCTTTTGAAGGCCACAGCCAAGAATAGGCCTTACTTTATTTTCTTTCCTTAAGCTTTAATAAGTGGACTAACCACGTTTATTATGCCTACTATTTTAAGCATGCTTTTATTTTTAATTAAGTTTACTAATAATCATGTTGATGTGTTTCAGCCCAAGCCATGAAAGTCCACGTCCAAGCATGCTGACTAGGCCAAGGCGCCACATATTCAGCCAATTCATAAATGATGTTTCTCATGCACGGCCAAGCATAAAGCAAGCAATCCACACATTCAGCTCGGCTTAAATAAGGAACATTAAGGCTAGATACAAATTTGAATCAACCATTAAGGGAGGCTTGCAACATTAAAGAGGAGTGTTAAAGCAATCCCACATCTACCGCCTCATTTTAAAGCATGCACTTAAGGCTGAATTTCAAATTCAAATGGGACTTAAACTCACATCCCATATCTTCCGCCCACTTTAAAGAAGAATTCAAACAAGCCTCACATATTAAATGCCCAGCTGATCCTCCTCTTGTTTTTAATCAATTCAAGAAGGACAAAAAAGGGGGCCTGGCCGAGGATCCTCAACACAACTTAATGGAAGAATTCAAGAGCTCCAACACATGTGCGAAAACCAAGGAAAGACATTAAAACCGTGGCAATACACATGTGCAAAAGGGAAGGAAAAGCTTAATAGGCACATGAATAAGATGACCAAGTACATTTGAATAGGCACATGCTTGAATTCAAATTCAAACAAGAAATCAAGACACCACCTTATTCTCCTCCTCTCCCTAAATGCATTATTAAATGGGACAAGCATCCCATATTTTCAGCTCAGCTTAACCACAAGTCATTATGGCCGAATATGGGTTTTGAATTAGGAAATATGGCACTTAAATTACATTAAGCCATGTAATTACTTTTTCCAATTCAAATGTTTATCTCCTTTCTTTCTTCTTGCCTTGAGGGAGCCGTGTGTGACTAGCCTATATATGTAAGAATTGTCATTGAAATAAGACACCTTGAATTTTATGCAAAAATATTTTAGTGAGAGTTCTCTCCTAAGTTTCTTGGTTGAACCAAGAGTATTGTTCTTATCAAACATCCTTGTTTGTGGCGAACCTCATTAGGCTTATCAAACAAAACCTTGTTTGTGGCGCCATCCATCTTCTATCTTCTTCATTTTCTTTTATCCTTCCCAACCTCAAACATCCATTACCTCTCGGCCACATAAGACCAAACACATCCCAACCGAATCCATTACTAAGCCATGGCCTAAACACAACCAAATTCCTACCCGAAACACTCAAGCCAAATTACTTTAACCAATCTCGGCCAAATACCAAATTTCACCCCTCTCGACCAAGACACACTAAAACAAACCGTAGCCTACCCAAAAGCCAAAAGCCAAAAGCCTACCAACTCATAAATAAAACAACCAAAATAACCAACAAAAAGTATCCTTCAAATCATAAGCCAACTTCAAACAAAACGATCTTACAAAAATACCAACCCCCACAAGGAGGTTGCTATCACAATGAGGACAAGAAGGTTAAAGTGGCTGCTCTTGAATTCAAAGAGTATGCCATGGTTTGGTGGGATCAATATCAAAAGGATAGGAGGAGTGTAGGAGATGTGATGATTGACACATGGGAGGAGATGAAGCTGGTGATGAGAAGACGTTTTGTCCCTAGCTCTTATCAAAGGGACTTGCATAACAAGTTGCAAAGGCTTACACAAGGCTCCAAAACTGTGGATGAGTATTTCAAGGCAATGGAGTTGGCCTTATTGAGGTCCAATTTACATGAGGATCGAGAAGCAACAATGGCTCGATTCCTTCATGGATTTAACCCTGAAATCCAAGATGTGGTTGAGTTACAACCATATGTGGAACTTGATGACTTGGTGCAAAAGGCAATGAAGGTAGAACAACAAATGAAGAGGAAGAAGTCTAAGTATTCCTCTAGTACACCAAAGTTCCAATCTTGGAAGGATGATCAAAAGAAGGAGGGTACTCAAGCCAAGCAGGCCGTGGGTACTTCCAATGTTCACAACCAACCAACCAAGGAGACACCCACCAAAACACGTGATGTGAAGTGCTTCAAGTGCCTAGGTCGTGGTCACATTGCTTCACAATGTCCAACAAAGAAGACCATGGTCATCATGAATGGAGAGGTGGAGTCTCAATCTGAGGCTTCAAGTGAAGAAGAGTGTAATGAGGATGTTTTCATTCCAGAAGGTGATATGCTTATGACCAGGAGGCTCTTAGGGAGTCAAATCAAGGGGCATGAAGATGGCCAAATATCCAACATTTTCCATTCGAGGTGCTTGGTGGAAGGCAAAGTGTCCTCATTGATCATTGATGGTGGTAGCTGCACCAATGTGGTTAGTACAAGGGTAGTGTCCAAACTTAACCTTGTGACTAAGCCACATCTGAATCCTTACCAACTACAATGGTTAAGTGATGTTGGAGAAATGGTGGTGGATCAGCAAGTGGAGGTTCCCTTATCTATAGGGAGGTATGTGGACAAGGTCCTATGTGATGTGGCTCCAATGGATGCTAGCCATATCTTGTTAGGGAGACCATGGCAGTTTGATAAAAGAACTAGCCATGATGGTTTCACTAATAAGATCACTTTCATACACCAAGGCCAGAAGGTGGTGTTAAGTCCTTTGTCTCCTAAACAAGCCAGTGAGGACCAGAAGAGGTTGAAGGCAAAAATCAAGGAGGAGAAAAGGGAAAGTGAAGCTAAACATGGGGATTCAACCCTCCCCAAAGCCCAAAATCTTTTTTCTACACCAAAGCAACCTTTGGAAGTTAATGGCAAAGTGAAGAAGAAGGATAAGACAACCAACTAGGGTATGATGACAACCAACTAGGGGCAACCCTTGATTCAAGGGGCAGCCAAGATCAAGAGGGTCCCATGGCTCAAACCAGGGCCAAGTCAGGTCTAAACAAGATCACTAAGGACTCCATTGACCCTGGAATTCGTGGGCTTAAAGGGCATTTATGTCCTTGAGTCAACTATTTTATTTTATGTTCAATAAATGAGAATTATATCTCATGGGTAGCTTAGGGTTTCTTAATTCAGCATCATTATTTGATTTATGTTAAAAGTCATGAAATTGGGTTGAGGATTTATTGATTTAATTCTTGAAAGGGAATTACTTTGTAAATGGGTCCATTAGTGGCCAAGTTATTAAGATAGACATGCCTTGAGCCGAATTGGCCAAGACCTGCCTTAGCAAGGCGTGTGAGACAGGTGCACCAAAGCTAGCCAGATTCATGGGCCAACATAGGCAGCATTCTTGGCTGGGCAGATTTGAAATCATGGAACATATGCTCCTAAAATTAAGGAGCAAGCTGACTAAGGCATATGGAAGGCAAGCAAGCCTTGTGGATTAAAGTCCCCTAGAATTGAGGAGAGTCTTGTGCATACCAAGCCAAATTCGAAATTCAAAGGCTTGCATTCAGATTCAAAGAGGGTGATTCAAAAATTCAAAGTTTGAATTCGAAACTTCAAAATTCGAATTTCAAAATTTGAGAATTCAAATTTCAAAATTCAAAATTTGGAATTTCAAAATTTCAAAATTTCAAAATTTGAATTCAAATTTGAGATAAAGATGAAGCTATCAAGACCAAGTCTTATGAGTCAAAGAGGGCCAAGTGTATCATCAAGGATCCTTACCAAAATAAGGATTCCTTAATTTTAGGCCAAGTCAAAGCTAATCTATCTACAAGCCACCAATTTCGAATGGAGAGGTAAAGTCTTCTAAAGACTTAATCTAGGCTTATCTTCAAGTGGCTTATCAAGAATCCTTCCAAAATAAGGATTCCTTAAAAATAGGCCAAGCCAAGCTGAACTTCAAGTCAAGCATAAAGTCTTCTAAAGACTTAATCTAATCTATCTTCAAGTGACTCATCAAAGAATCATTCCCAAAGGAGGATTCCTTGAATTTCGGCCAAGCATATTCCAAGGCATCCACACGTGGCCAATTCAAAAGCAAGGACTACACCATCTAGGTTAAGCCTCCAAGGAGAAGATAGAATTAGGATTTGACTTAGTTTGAATTCTTCCTAGTTTTTAGCTTTGAATTATCTTAGTCTAAATTTAGCATTATCTTATGTGGATTTGAGGCCCAACTTGTGGGAACTCTAATCCTAGTTTATTCTTCTATATGTATTTCGTTTTAGTCATTAATAAAAAAAGAAGTTGATATTGAATTATTTTGGATTAACTTCCTGAGTTAGTGAGTGAGTCTCCTAGCATTCTTGGCTAAGCCAAGGAACCATTCTTATCAAGTTACCTAGTTGGCTTGTGGCGAACTTCGCAGGCTTATCAAACACTTAGTGTTTGTGGCGCCCCACCTTTCATATCCCCCATCCACATTCTTTTTCTTTACCACTTAAAACACTTATCAAACCAAAACACAAATCATACACTTCCGCATTCATTAAATTTCCAAGTATGAATTCAAATAAATTATAAGAGTTCCAAGCAAGAAACGATCCAAGCAATTCTCTCAAAAAGGAGAATTGTCAAAAAGGCAATCACCCCCCTAAGGTTGTCATCACCCTTTAACAAAGGGTGGCAAATCATCAGGCATAGAAATAGAGGTTAGAATAACATCATGGCAGTATAATAAATATAAGGGCTGCTTTGAGATTAAAGCACCCTTAACTTCGCCTCGAGAGGCTAATAAACTGTTTTTCTTTTCTTTTTTTTTCTTTTTCTTTTCTTTTTTTATTTTCTTCTTTTTTTTCATTTTTTTTCTTTTTCTACTTTTTTTTGTGGATTACTCTTTTTTTCTTGATCCATTTTTTCCTTTAGCTTTTTTTGGTCCTCACTCACTTGTTTTGGAGAGCATACATTGCCCAATACCAAACATCTTGAATGGAAGATGTTTTCTCGTTGACTTTCCTCACCTTCCTTGACTTGGCTTCCCAAAAGCCTTCGCACCATGATAAGTCTCCATCTGGCATCCTTGCTTCCTCATCACTTTCTCCTTCTATGCTTGAGGCTTCAGACTCAGATTCCACTGCTCCATTCCGGAACACCATAGTCCTCCTAGTTGGACACTGAGAAGCAATGTGCCCATGGCCCAAGCATTTGAAACACTTGATTTCCCGACTTCGGCATGGTACTTCCACGACCTTCTTCCCATTAGTGGTGCTCACAGCCTCCTTGCTGGTTGCACCCTCCTTCTTAGGCTTGTCCTTCCAGGTAGATGATTGGAACTTGTTGGTGTTGTTAGAGTAGGATTTGGACTTCCTCCTCTTGAGTTGTTGTTCCACTTTCATAGCCTTCTGAACCAAGTCCTCTAGCTCCACATAGCTGTGCAACTCCACAATATCCTGAATATCCTGGTTGAGTCCATGAAGGAACCGTGCCATAGTAGCCTCACGGTCTTCATTGAGATTGGACCTCAACAAGGCTAGCTCCATCTCCTTGTAGTAGTCATCCACCGATTTGCTCCCTTGAGTCAACCTTTGGAGTTGGTTGTATATGTCCCGATGGTAAAATGGGGTCACAAACCTTCTACTCATGATAGTCCTCATTTCCTCCCATGTGCTCATGGGTTGAGAACCACACCTTCTCCTATCCTTCTGAAGTTGATCCCACCAGATCATAGCACACTCCTTAAACTCAAGTGCAGCCACCGTCACCTTCTTGTCTTCTGAATAGTTGTGGCAATCAAACACTTGTTCTACCTTCATTTCCCATTCCATGTATGCTTCTGGATTGTTCATTCCCATGAATGTGGGAATCTTGATCTGAACTCCTTCTAACCGGTCATCTCTCCTCCTTTCCCTTTGATCCTCCTCTCCATTTCTCCTTTCCCTTCGCCTCCTTCTCCTCCTTTCCTCTTCTGAACCCGAGGAGTCCTCTTGGCTAGATTGTCTCCTATTCTGATGGCGTTCTTGTGGCACTTGCATCTCCGCCAGTTGTTGCTTAAGGGTCCTGAATTCCTCATGAATTTCATGAAGAACTGAAGTGAAACCCGCGGTCCTTGGTGACACAGTAGGTGATGATGTGCTTCCTGAAGACATCTCTCACAACACTCTAGTATGCTACTCACAATGTGTTTCTGATAGCAACCCACCAAGGCCCATCAACCTGGATGACCTAATGGGCCTAGGGGGAGCCATAACTTGGGCAAGGGCCAAGAAAGCCCAAAGCACTCTTGGCCAACTAAGTCTAAACACACTAGCCTCAACCGGGCCAAGTGACAACATGAGGCCCATAATGTGCCTTACCTTAGAGGACACTCCCCTTGAAGGCCACGACCAAACAAGGGATGACTAAAGGTTTGCTTGTTGTTTTGATTTAAATAAGTGGCTTTAAACCACAAGCTTTTAATTTTAAGTACTTTCTTAATTTAAGTTCAGTTATTAATTATTCCTTTTTATGTAGGAAGTAGCATGGCCAGCCTTACCCAAGCCCAAGCCACGCTGGAATCTCAGCCATCTGACCTGGCAGACACGCCACTTGCCGCATCAACTAGGAAGGCCAGCCAGGCGCCTTATTCTCCGCCCAGGCCATCAAGTCCATGCCAATATTTCCGCCCATGCTTTCAATACATTTTGAGTTTGAATTGCCTACAATAAAAGCTCAACCAAGGCACATCATTTACATGTGTTCAAGAATTCAAATTCAAACAAGCACCAAATCAGCCAGGGCTTTATGGAATTAATAAGGAGAGACAACAATCCCACCTTTTCAGCCCAAGGCATTGAAGGCATAATCAACACGGCCAGCACAAGTAGAAATGAGCACATGGCCAAAATCATTCAAATTTCAAAGGGGATTCACGGCCAACACATTTATGGCACATCCCATATTCTTTGCCCCATGTTCCAGGCCATTTTAATTGAGAAATTACTATAGATATTTCGGCCAAGCTACAAAGAGGGAAGGCATTCAAGGCTAGTTTCAAATTCAAACAACCATTGAAGGCACATCCCATATTTTCAGCCATGCCTTAAAGAATCAAGCCATAACACGGCCAGGACTTCAAAAGCAAAAAGCACATGTGGAGAATTCAAATTCAACAAGGAATTAATGTGCCACCTTATTCTCCTCCTACCTTTCAATATAATACACAAAGGAACATACATTCCTTGTTTTTGGCTCGGTTTAAACACCAAATATCATGAGCCAATCACTATTTGAATTACTAATCAATAGGGCACTTAAAGAATGTAATGGCTCTTAAAGCCGTGAGCTTAGAAGATGCACATTTCAAATAATTCTTAAAGTATGGGAGCCTTAGACGGCCAGCCCAATATATATGTAAGCCTTTGGCATTGGAATGAGGTTAAGTTGAATTTTATGCAAAAGCAAATTGTTAGTGAGATTTCTCTCCTAAGTTCTTGGTTGAACCAAGAGTAAAGTTCTTACCAAACATCCTTGTTTGTGGTGAACCTCATTAGGCTTATCATCAACTTTTGTTTGTGGCGCCATCACCTTTCTATCTTCATCATTTTCTTTTATCCAACCTACCCTCACCCAAGCATAAGCCTCGACCTAAAACACCAACCTACAATTCCCACCGAGACCACATACACCATGGCCTAAACACAAGCCTATCCCTTCCCCAAACACTTAAGCCAACATACCTTACCCTCTCGGCCAAACACTATCCCACTCCATTGATGACAATCTTTGGGGGGGTGATTGCCTTTTTGACAAGTCTCCCTTTGAGAGAATTGCTTGGACCGTTTCTTGCTTGGAAATCTCATACTTTGATTTGAACTTTGCAATTGATTTAGGGCTTTTGTTTGCGGAATTGTTAACTTTGGCTTTGGATTGGTTAAGTGTTTAAGGGCTAGGGCAGAATGTGGAAAGGGGATATGAGATGGTAAGGGCGCCACAAACACTAAGTGTTTGATAAGCCTACGAAGTTCGCCACAAGCCACCTAGGTAACTTGATAAGAACGGGTCCTTGGCTTGGCCAAGATTGCTAGGAGACTCACTCACTAACACAAGGGACTTAATCCGAAAATCAACTCTGAATTTTATTAATGACTAAATGAAAATACATATAGAAGTGGCAATTTAGGATTAGGGTTCCACAAGTTGGGCCTCAAATCCAAAACTTAGTTAATCCTAGCTAGAAAATAGGCTAAATTCAATTGCATCTAACTAAGTCAATGTTTGCTGGTTGCTTGACCTAGGAAGATTAGGGATAAGTTCTTGAATGGAATATTCTAGACTTGTTCCTTATTAGCTTCATAGTAGGCCACGTGTGCAATAGGTTGAATTTGTCAATCCTTGCCTTGAAAGGGTTGGCGGGACAACTAGGTCAACCTGACCTTGTGATCTTGAAGCCTCCTTTTGTGCTGGCTTGGCCGAGAATCAAGGAGAGTCCTCCTTTTGTGCTGGCTTGGCCGAGAATCAAGGAGAGTCCTCCTCTAGCTTGATTTTTGCTGAATTTTTGGGATGATATCTTCTCCACAAAACTAGGTTTGGCTTTTGGGAAGTTTGAGTTGTACTTGAGCCTGGCCGAAATTTAAGGGATCCTCCTTTGACTTGGCCTAAATTCAAGGAATCCTTATTTTGGTGAGGTTCCTTTGATGATGCATGTGGCTCCTTTGGCCCATAAGACTTGGCCATGATAATCTCATCTCTATCCCAATTTGAATTCAAATTTGAATTTCAAGTTTTGGAATTTCAATCTCCCTCCTTTGTGCCTTTGAGTTCCCTCCATTTGACTTAGCATTCTGGCCTTGGCTTGGTCTTTGCTTTGGCTTTTGGGCCTATCCCTGAAACACTTAACAAACACTCACCTTCTTTCATATTTTAAGCAACACAAATAAAATACTTGGAAATAAAATAAACAAGCATAAAATAAACCTAATCCTATGTGGGTCAATTAATGGCCCACTTATTGAAAGCATGTAAAGGCAAGCTAGGTAGCTGCCTTGAGGTCGTGGCCTCCCAAGTCCTCATCTTGGACTATGAAGTGAATGGGCCTAGCATTGGTGCTGGCCTCTTGGCCTGACTCAAGGGTTCTTCCCACGAGTCTTTCAAGGGCTAATTTAGCCCTTTTAGCCTTGGCTCGGGTCATGGGACCCCTAAGCCTTGTATGGACTTGTCATACATGATGGGATTCTCATCATCCCCTCCTTCTTTGAAAGAATTCGACCTCGAATCTTCATCAAAGTAGGTTAAATCGACCGCATTGAATGTGGCACTAATGTTACCATACTCTCCTGGTAGGTCCAGCTTGTAGGCATTGTTGTTAATCCTCTCCAAGACTTGAAATGGGCCATCACCCCTTGGTTGTAGCTTAGATTTCCTTTGTGTAGGAAACCTTTCCTTTCTCATATGGACCCAAACCCAATCTTCGGGCTCAAAGATGATCTCTTTTCTTCCCTTGTTGGCTGACCTAGCATAGCTTTCAGTCCTCTTCTCAATTTGGGCCTTGACCTTTTCATGGATCTTTTTGACAAAGTCAGCCTTGGCTTTGCCATCCCTGTGCTTCAAGAGAGATGAATTAGGGAATGGAAGTAGGTCAAGAGGGGTTAATGGGTTGTACCCGTATACCACCTCAAAAGGAGATAGGCTTGTTGTCCCATGAGTTGTCCTATTGTAGGCAAACTCAATGTGTGGAAGGCATGCTTCCCAAGCCTTAAGATTCTTTCCTAGGATGGATCTCAACAGTGTTGAGAGGGTCCTATTAACCACTTCAGTTTGGCCATCCGTTTGGGGGTGGCATGTGGTTGAGAACATCAATTTTGTTCCTATCCTACCCCAAAGGGTCCTCCAAAAGTGACTTAGGAACTTGGTGTCCCTATCACTCACTATACTTCTTGGAAGGCCATGTAGGCTTACAATTTCCTTGAAGAACAAGTCAGCAACATGGCATGCATCATCCACCTTTTTACAAGGGATGAAGTGCGCCATCTTGGAGAATCGGTCAACCACCACAAAGATGGAGTCCTTTCCTCCTTGAGTGCGTGGTAAAGCAACCACAAAGTCCATGGATAAGTCAACCCATGGTGCCTCGGGTATGGGCAATGGTATGTAAAGTCCATGTGGCATGGCCTTGGACTTAGCCCGTTTACACCCTATGCACCTCTGATGTGAACCCAAGTGAGCCCAAACTGGATAATGATAATTTAAGGGGCATAGGTGGACCCATGACAAGGGCAAGGGCCAAAAGAGTACAAGAGGCACTAGGTCTACTCATGGAAGGCATCAAAGAGAATGCTCCACGTTCAAATCAAGGGAGTCCTCACTTCATTCATTATGTGACTTTGCATATTGGCTGAAATGGGGAAAATAATTCCCAAACATCTTAATTGGGCCAAGGCCGTGTCCAAGGCATGGCTAGGACATCTTTAAAGTGGCCTAATTGTTTTTACTAGTTCTAAACAACTTTTGTTTATTTGAATTCAGAATAAAGGTTGCCTTAAACTCGTGGGGACCATAACATTAACTTCATTCACATCATTAAAAGCTGGAGAGAGGATGTACTTATTGCACCAGATTGGGAACTCAAGCATGGTAAATGAGGGTGTGATTTTCGTGCACTCACTTAATGTATCCAAATGGGAAACTCCATATTGATAAATGAAGAGGATGATTTTTGTGCAAAGCCTCCACCCATTTAATACAACCAAATGGGGAACTCAATCATGATAAATGTGGGTGTGAGTTTCGTGCAATGCATCCAGCCAAGACCTATGCACAATTCGAAGTCCAAAATTGCTTCCTTAAACTTGTGGGGACCAAGGCATTAAAGGATGGCCGAATTTCTCTTTCAATTGGCTGGACCACTTCATGGAAATTCAAAGAGTCTTGCATTTTTTAATTTAATTACTTAGGAATTCCCATGTAGGACATTTACTTGCATTATTTTCGTGTTGAACATGGCTGGAAGGGTGCAATGTAACTAGCCATGTATTAGGATTAATCTAGACCAAATTAAGTCTTGATTCATGGTAGAGTCACGTGGGAACCATCATGGTTTGCCTATAAGTGTACTTCTAATTTGCTGAATGAAATCAAGTTTTGTTGGATTTAAAAATTAAGGAGTATTTCCTTGTGTGAGAGCTTTGTCTTCTCCAAACTTCTTGGCTGAACCAAGATTAAAAGTTCTTATCAAGAACCAAATTCTTGTGGCTAACATCACCCGGCTTATCAACACTCAAGTGTTGTGGCGCCTACCACCCCATATCTTACCCATCTTCTTTTATCTTACAATATCATTCCGCTGCCAAAATTCATCCAAATATATCCCATAAAAACATGGGCAAAGTGCAACACCAATCAAGATAGATCAATACCAAGAACTTCCTAAAGAGGTTCACATCAACCTCTCACAAAGTGTTTGCACATCATGCCTAATGTGAGGCCAATAGAAGTGCTCCTTTAGGACATCTAGGGTCTTTGGAACCCCAAAGTGTCCCATAAGCCCTCCTTCATGGGCTTCCCTTACAAACAATTCTCGGATGGAACCCTTTGGCACACAAACCCTATTCCCACGAAATAGGATTCCTTCCACCTTAAAATAACCATCTTGGGCCGTTTGAGAGCACCCTTGGTATATCTCTCCGAAATATCCATCCAACTCATAGGTACCTTTGAGGCACTCAAGTCCAAGTAACTTGGTTTCAAGGGTAGCCACTAAGGCATACCTCCTTGATAGGGCATCTGCCACAACATTAGCCTTTCCCTTTTTGTGCTTGACCACATAAGGGAATTGCTCAAGGAATTCCACCCACTTGGCATGCCTTTTGTTCAGCTTGCCTTGGACCTTTAAGTACTTTAGTGACTCATGATCACTATGGATAACAAACTCTTTAGGCAAGAGATAATGTTGCCAAGTTTGTAGGGCCCTAACCAATGCATACAACTCCTTGTCATATGTGGAATAGTTTAGGGCTGCCCCTCCCAATTTCTCACGAAAATATGCAATGGGGTGTCCTTCTTGCAAAAGGACGGCTCCAATGCCTACATTGGATGCATCACATTCAATCTCAAAAGACTTTGAGAAATTTGGCAGCATGAGAATAGGGGCATGTGTCAACCTCTCCTTAAGCTTCTCAAAAGCTTCTTCTTGCTTCTCTCCCCACTTGAAGCCCACATTTTTCTTAACCACCTCATTGAGGGGCGCAGCCAAGGTACTAAAGTCCTTGACAAACCTTCGGTAGAAGCTGGCCAACCCATGAAAACTCCTAACATCCGTGGTTGTCTTTGGAGTGGGCCACTCACGTATGGCCGTAATCTTTTCAGGGTCTACATGGACTCCCTGGGAATTTATGATAAAGCCTAAGAAGATCACGTGATCAACATAGAAGCAGCACTTCTCAAAGTTGGCATATAGCTTCTCTTTCCTTAAAACTAGCAAAACATCTTGTAAGTGCACATAGTGCTCTTCTATGTTCTTGCTATAGATAAGGATGTCATCAAAGTACACCACAACAAACTTCCCAATGAAAGCCCTTAGAACTTGGTTCATCAAGCGTATAAATGTGCTTGGGGTATTGGTCAATCCAAAGGGCATGACTAGCCACTCATACAAACCAAACTTGGTTTTAAAGGCGGTTTTCCATTCATCACCCTCTCGGATTCGGATTTGGTGGTATCCACTTTTCAAGTCAATCTTTGAAAAGATACTAGATCCATATAGCTCATCCAATAGGTCGTTCAACCTAGGGATTGGATGCCTATATTTGACCGTGATGTTGTTAACGGCCCTACAATCAGTACACATCCTCCATGATCCATCCTTTTTAGGGACTAGGATGACTGGGACAGCACATGGGCTCATACTCTCTTGTACCCATCCCTTTTGCATCAACCCCTCAATTTGCCTTTGAATCTCTTGGGACTCTTGAGGGTTACTCCTATAGGCTGGCCTATTGGGTAGGGATGCTCCCGGGATTAAGTCAATATGATGTTCAATTCCCCTTAAAGGAGGAAGGCCACTAGGGACATCCTTAGGGAATACATCCTTGAACTCAGCCAATAATTCCTTCAAGAACTTAGGCATTGTTGCCTCATCACTTGCCTCATTACTAAGGCAGTAGCTTTGGCATAGTAGTAGGTACATGGGCTGCCTCAAGGTGAGTGCCCTTTTTACCTCTCCTTTGGTCACAAAGAAGTTCTTCTTTTGATCTCCACCATCCATCATGAGCTTCCTGGCTTCCTTCTTCTCTAGGCTCATCTTTTCCTTGAGCCTCCTTTGATCATCACTAACTTGCTTTGGGGACAAAGGTGATAAGACTACCTTCCGTCAACCTTGCATGAATGTGTACTTATTAGAGTAGCCATCATGGGTGGCTTTCTTGTCATACTACCAAGGCCTCCCTAGTAGCATGTGGTTGGCTTTCATCTCGACCACATCACGTAGGACTAAGTCCTCACACTTATCAACCAAGAAAGGAACCTCGACCTGCTTGTTCACAACCATCTCCCCAACTTCACTTAGGCATCATGGCTTGTAGGGTGTTGGGTGTATCTTCGTAGCCAAACCAAGCTTAGTCACCAACCTTGTGCTAACCACATTAGCACAACTACCTCCATCAATGATCAAGGAGCAAACATTGCCCTTAACCAAGCACCGAGAGTGGAAAATATTTTCCCTCTGGCTTTCCTCATGCTCCTTTTCTTGGCTGCCAAGCAGCCTCCTTACCACAAGTAGGTCTCCATCAGGCATAAAGGCATCTCCATCATGATCCACTTCTTCCTCCTCACTTGATGCCTCGGATTCAGACTCAACTTGGCCATTGAGAACCACCATGGTGCGCCTTGTGGGGCATTGAGATGCAATATGGCCGTGACCCAAGCATTTGAAGCACTTGATGTCTCGGCTTCCATGGGCAGCCTCCAAGGGGGCTTTGTTTGGCACTTTGTTGGTGATTGACTCCTTTGAAGGGTTGTTGCCTTCCTTGGAGCCTACTCCCTCCTTCTTAGACCGGTCCTTCCATGTTGTTGATGGAAACTTGCTGGTTCAATACTTGGTCTTCTTCCTCATTAATTGTTGCTCCACCTTGGTTGCCTTCTGGACCAAGTCATCCAATTCAATGTAGGGTTGAAGCTCTACAATGTCTTGGATCTCAGGATTAAGCCCATGCAAGAATCTGGCCATTGTTGCCTCTCGGTCTTCATTGAAGTTAGACCTTAAGAGAGCCAACTCCATCTCTTTGAAATATTCATCCACCGTCTTGCTTCCTTGAACCAACCTTTGCAATTTGTTGTGCACATCTCGTTGATAGGAGTTGGGCACAAACCTCATTCTCATCACCAATTTCATCTCCTCCCATGTATCAACCATTTGATCTCCTACTCTCCTCCTATCCTTTTGGTAATGATCCCACCAAACCATGGCATACTCCTTGAATTCAAGAGCAGCCACCTTGACCTTCTTGTCTTCATTGTAATGATGGCACTAAAAGATTTGGTCCATCTTAAGCTCCCATTCCAAATAGTCCTCGGGGTTGTTCAATTCCACAAAGGTTGGAATTTTGACCTTGACTCCCTCTAGCCTCTCCTCCCTGCCTCTACGGCCTCCTCCTCCTTCATGCATATCCTCCTCACGCCTGCCTCTCCTAAATCTCCTCCGGGGTCCTCCATCTTCATCACTAAATCCTCCATCATGGCGCCTATTCATTTGCTCCAATTGTGCTTGCATTGCTGCAAACCATGCCTCCATTGTTGTAAATAGCATGGCTGTCCTTGGGGACATAGGTGGACTGTCCTCTTCCTCAGCCATTGTTTTGTAACCAATGTACCTCACAACCACTCAAATATCACACAATGTGTTTGTGCTCACAATCACTCAATTGTTGTCACTCAATTGTGTTTGTTCTCACAATCACTCAATTGTTGTCCCTCAATGTGTTTGCCTCACAATCACTCAATATGACACTAAAGTCTCCTAAGAATCTTGACAAGTCAAGTAATCAAGCTGTTGTAGAAGGTCTTGTGACTAGGTTGTAAAAGTACCAAAGGCTTAGTGTTTAGGTATGTGTTTTTGGGTTATGTGTTTAGGGTAGTGTTTGGGGTATTTTGTGGCTTTGGGAATTTTTTTTTGTATTTTGGGGATTTTTTTGGGTTTTGGTTGGGAATGGTGTTTGGGACGTGTTTTGGGAAAGGGTTTTGGGTAGGTGTTTGAGGTTTGAACTTGAAAAACAAAATTTTACTTACTTTGCCCGATTTTGTAGTTTTGACCCTTTTTTGTGGGTCACTTGATTTGATCCGGCCTTCACTTATTTTTCCTGGCTCTGATACCACTTAATAAGCCCTTAAGAACTTACCACTATGCCTAATCCAATCCTCCTGGATCAAACACACGCCTCTCCAATCCATCCTTGGTATCACCACCTTGGTTTGACCACTCACTAGCAATGTTACTTAACACAAGTAAAACAAGAAACATGTTAGTCCTAAAAAGATGTGATGATGCATGAGCACTAACTATGTTATGCAACATATTTGGCTCCAAACTTGAAATTACAAATGGAGTCATACTAACTATAAAATAATGAAATTTTTTATCTAGGCACATTACACTAGGCTCTATCAACATGTCATATGCATTCTTCTCATTGTCATTGGGTTCCATGGGTGGCAATGTTTTTGAGGCCTCCTTAGGAAATTCATGCACATCCAAACAAACATCACTATGCACAAGAGGTTCCTCAAGAAAACTGGAATCCAAGCAAAGTCCCTCTCTTTTATTTTCACACACTTGTTTTTCACACAATGTTTCATATTTCTCCTCTTCCAACTTTTCTCTCAACCTTTGTTGATCTTCTTTAGCTTGTTTAGGAGATAATGAAGACAACACCACCTTCCGGTTTTGGTGTAAAAAGGTGATCTTGTTTGAAAAACAATCATGGATGGTTCTTCTGTCAAATTGCCATGGACGACCCAAAATCATATGGCTGGTCTCTATGTGATCCACATCACAAAGAACTACATCTTCATACTTCCCAATTGAAAAAGGAATCTCAACTTGTTTGTTGACAATTATTTCCCCAACCTCACTTATCTATTGAAGCTGATAAGGAGTGGGATGCGGTCTAGTTACAAGATTTAGTTTTGAGACTACTCTTGAACTAACCATGTTGGCACAACTGCCACTATCAACATTCAATAAGCATACCTTTCCTTGGATCAAACACCTACCAATTGGCTTTGACACACAAGGAGAGTGCTCCAAAAATTTAACCTGCTTGGCATGGCGCTTATTAAGCTTGCCTTGGCCTTTCAAAAATTTAAGTGATTCAGGGTCACTATATATTATAAGTTCTCTTGGTAGCTGGTATTGCTGCCAAGTCTGTAATGCCCTTACCAAGGCATACAGTTCTTTACCGTACAAAGAGGGGTTACAAGTAGGTCCTCCCAACTTTTGATTGTAGTAAGTGATTCGAGAGTCTGTGCACAACCTCCAGCTTTTATTTCCCATGGGCACTAAGATCTGTTGTTGGTTTTCTTGTATACCGCTTTTATCCTGCGAAGAACCTTTTGCAAAGATTGATAGTTCTTTAGAAACAGAAGAATCAGTTAGTTTAAAATCATTGCAGTAAAGAACATATAAGGGCGGCTTTGAGATTAAAGCACCCTTTACTTCGCCCGGAGAGGCTAGTAAACCTTTTTCTTTCTCTTTCTCAATCTTTTTCTCTTCCTCTTTTTTTTGATTTTTCTTTTCTTTTTCTATTTTTTTTCTTGGATCATTCTTTTTTTCTTGATCCATTTTCTCTTTTAACTTTTTTTGGTCCTCACTCACTTGTTTTGGGGACAAGGGTGAGAGTACGATTTTTTAATCATAAAATACAAACGTATACTTGTTGGAAAACCCATCATAAATGGCTTTCCTATCGTACTACCATGGCCTGCCTAATAGCATGTGGCTGGCCTCCATTGTGACTACGTCACACAGTACAGTGTCCACATATTTCCCAATGGAAAATGGGACCTTGGCTTGCTGGTTAACGGTCATTTCTCCGACCTCATTTAACCATTGTAGCCGATAAGGTGATGGGTGGGTCCTAGTCACTAGGTTTAGTTTGTTAACTAGCCTAGTGCTCACCACATTTGCACAACTTCCACCATCAATAATCAATGAGCATACATTGCCCAACACCAAACATCTTGAATGGAAGATGTTTTCTCGTTGACTTTCCTCATCCTCTTTGACTTGGCTTCCCAGAAGCCTTCGCACCATGAGTAAGTCTCCTTCTGGCATCCTTGCTTCCTCTTCACTTTCTTCCTCTGTACTTGAGGCTTCAGACTCGGATACCACTGCTCCATTCCGGAACACCATAGTTCTCTTAGTTGGACACTGAGAGGCAATTTGCCCATGGCCCAAGCATTTAAAACACTTGACCTCCCTACTTCGGCTTGGGGCCTCCATAGCCTTTTTGCCATTGTTGGTGCTCACGGCTTCCTTAGTTGATGTGCCTTCCTTCTTAAGCTTGTCCTTCCAACTAGATGACTCGAATTTGGTGGTGCTGGATGAGTAGGATTTTGACTTCCTCCTCTTCAATTGTTGCTCCACCTTTATGGCTTTTAGAACTAAGTCTTCGAGCTCCACATAACTGTGCAACTCTACAATATCCTAAATGTCCTGGTTGAGTCCATGAAGGAACCACGCCATAGTAGCCTCACGGTCTTCATTGAGATTGGACCTCAACAAGGCGAACTCCATCTCCTTATAGTAGTCATCCATAGATTTGCTCCCTTGAGTCAATCTTTGGAGTTGGTTGTAAATGTCCCTATGGTAGGATGGGGGCACAAACCTTCTCCTCATGATAGTCCTCATTTTCTCCCATGTGCTCACTGGTTGAGCACCACACCTTCTCCTATCCTTCTGGAGTTAATCCCACCAGATCATAGCATACTCCTTAAACTCAAGTGCAGCCACCTTCACCTTCTTTTCTTCTGAATAGTTGTGGTAATCGAACACTTGTTCTACCTTCATTTCCCATTCCATGTATGCCTCTGGATTGTTCATTCCCATGAATGTGGGAATTTTGATCTGAACTCCTTCTAACTTATCATCCCTCCTCCTTTCCCTATGATCCTCCTCTCCATTTCTCCTTTCCCTTCTCCTCCTTCTCCTCTTTTCCTCTTTTGAACCCGAGGAGTCCCCATGGATAGAATGCCTCCTATTCTGATGGCGTTCTTGTTGGACTTGCATCTCCACCATTTTTTGCTTAAGGGTTCTGAATTCCTCATGAATTTCATGAAGAACCGAAGTGAACCCCGCTGTCCTTGGTGACACAGTAGGTGATGATGTACTAGACATTTTCTCACAACTCTCTAGTGTGTACTCACAATGTGTTTCACTCACTCACTCACTCTTTCTCTCCTTGGGGTTCTGGATTGAACCAAAGGAATTCTAGATGTGACCTTGTATGGCGAAACAAATAGGCTTAAAAAAAACACAAACTGTTTGGGGCGGTTTTGTGGGTTTTTTTTTGTGGTTGGTGGATTGTATTTGTGGGTTTATGAGGGTATGGATATGTGTATGTGGATGGGGTGAAGTATGGGTGGTAATAAAACAGGAACAAATAAAGGCAAATTTTTTTGTACTTGGTGGCTTGATTCGGCCACAAGTATTTTTTGTGTAATTTGGTGTAGTCTCTTCTTGGCTTTTGTTTTGGCCAATGTTTAGGAACCTGCACACAGAAAACTTTCAAACAATATGAGTAACTTTGAATGATGCACACAATTTTGGCTTTGGTTTCGGCCAAAACAAATTTGGTGCATAAAACTTGGCTTTGGTTCGGCCAAGGCAGAAAATGGTGCACACTTTGCTTCAAACAATGCTAGCTCTGAATACCACTTGATAGCAACCTCCTTGTGGGGGTTGGTATTTTACTTTGATCATTTTGCTTGAAGTTTTCTTTTGGGATGAAATGATATGTTTTGGTTGGCTGTTTTTGGATGTTTATGTGTTTGGGATGGCTTTGGGTCATTTGGGATGTATATAGGTTGTTTTAGGCCATGATTGTGTTTGGAATTCGGTTGGGATGTGTTTGGTTGAATGTAGGCCGAGAGTATGTGTTTTGGGATGAGTGGGGTTACAGTCTTTGTGTTAGGCCGAGGCTTTGTGTTTTGGGTAGGGACTTGTGTTTGGCCGAGGCTAAACTTTATTGGCTATGGAGTTTTGTTGGTTAGGATAAAAGAAGATGATGAAGATTGAAAGGATGAAGGTGCCACAAACATGAGTTGTTTGATAAGCCTAATGAGTTCGCCACAAACAAGGATGTTTGATAAGAACTATAAACTTGGTTCAACCAAGAACTTAGGAGAAAAACTCACTAATATGTTTTGCATAAAAATCAACTTAACCTCCATTCATCATATTCATGAGTACATATAGGTGGCTGGCCTTCTAAGGCTGCCGAATTTCCATGAGCATTTACATGTATTTTGAAATTCAAATGCATACAATTAAGACTACAATAATAAGTGCATTATTTGGCCATAAAGCATGAGACTTATTACAAGCTGAAAACAAGGAAGGCTTGTCTCCACGTGTGGCTTGCAATCTGAATGCCTTGGATGAATGTAGACATCTTATTCAAATGCTACTTAAAGTCTTTCCATGCTTCTTGCCTTTGTCTTGAAGTCACGGTTTGAATTCCCTTGTATTTAGCACATGTGGCTTTGGTATTGAAGCCGAAGAGAAGAATAAGGCCTCATTGAATGCCTTATTTGAATTTGAAATCCTCAAGCTACATGCCTTGGCCGTGTGGTTGGTTTCATTTAACTCCTTGGCTGAAAACAAGGAATATGTCCTTAATGATCTTTTGAATTTAAAATCCCATGTGTTAATGGCCTGGCCGTGTTGTATGTTGGAGGCCTTTAATTCATGGTTTGAATTTGAATTCCCATGTATTAATGCCTTGGCCGTGTTGCATGTTAGAGCTTTTAAGGCATGGCTGAAAATATGGGATGTGCCTTCAATGGTTGTTTGAATTTGAAATTAGCCTTGAATGCCTTCCCTTTTTGTAGCTTGGCCGAAATATCTATAGTAATATAGCTCAATTAAAATGGCCTAAAACGTGGGGCAAAGAATATGGGATGTGCAATAAATGTTTTGGCCATGTTCTCATTTCTACATGTGCTGGTTGTGCCTTCAATGCCTTGGGCTGAAAAGGTGGGATTGTTGTCTCTCCTTATTAATTCAAAAGTAAAGCAAGAAACAAGTCAAAGAAAGGCAAATCAAGCAACGAAGAGGCTTTCAAACAACAAGACACGGTCCTTACAACAAATCAAATCAAAGTTTGATAACAAAAAGGCAACCACCCCTAGAGGTTGTCATCAAGTGGTATCAAGTGGGTGACCATGCCATTGACGCATCAGCCAGGCGCCTGATCCCTCGCCCAGGCCTTCAAGGCCAGCCCCTATTTTCCGCCTCATGCTTGGCTTAGGCGCCACCTTTTCAGCCCTGGCCATAATGGAACCACACAAGGCACAGCAAAGCCTCATCAATGCTCTTGCCATGTTTTTTTGCTCCATGTCTCATGCCAAATTCATTGAAGCATTATTGGCCTGGCTGGAATTTAAATTCAAAGGTGGTTAAAGACATCCCTTGCTTTCCGCCCAAGAGTTAAAGAGAGCCTACAACACGGCCAAAGCAATTAACTTGGGGATTTCAAATTCAAACAAGAATTAAAAGGGCCTCCTTATTCTACTCCTCGGTTTCAATGGCAAATCCACATGTGCTAAACCAATGGGGAATTCAAACCGAGAATTCAACACAAACGCAAGAAGCAAGGAGAGGCTTAAAGGAGCTTTTGAAAGGGATATCCACATACATTCCCCTACGGCCATTCAAGCTTCAACACACACGTGGAGACAAGCATCCCTTGGTGTTAGCTTGTATTAACTTGTATGCTTTATCGCTGAATTATGTAATTGATTAGGCATTTGAATTTGAAATAATTTGTAATGGTGATTTAACTTCGGGAAGCCTTAGATGGCTAGCCCATCCTATATGTATGAAGTTCCGAATATGAAATGAACTAAGTTGAATATTATGCAAAACACATTAGTGAGTTTTTCTCCTAAGCTTGTTGGTTGAACCAAGTTCATAGTTCTTATCAAACATCCTTGTTTGTAGCGAACCTCACTAGGCTTATCAAACAACCATTGTTTGTGGCGCCTTCATCTTCCTATCTTCTTCATTTGCTTTTATCCAAGCCAACCAAACTCCATTAACCTACAAGCCTAGCCTCGGCCAAACATAACACTTTACCCAACAACATACATTCTCGGCCTAAACACTCAACCAACAAACCATATCCTCTCGGCCAAACATCACCCCAATACACACTTGCCTTCCCCTCGGCCAAACATCAAAACACTAGACCTTAGCCTTCATCAAACCGAAAGCCAACCCCAAAACACATAAACACCCAAAAACATCCAACAAAAATATATCCTATCATCCAAAAGCAAACTTCAAACAAAACGATCAAAGTGAAATACCAACCCCCACAAGGAGGTTGCTATCACAAGTCCAAACTAATTTCCCAAACACTTAATTCAACCATACCTCCCCTTCTCGGCCAAACACTAATCCATACAAGACTTAGCTTCCTCTCGGCCAAACATCACTAAAGCCAAAAGCCAAAAGCCAAAAGCCAACCCCAAGACACATAAACACCCTAAAAACAGCCAACAAAAATACACCCTCTCATCTGAGAGCCTACTTCAAACAAACGATCATTCAAAAATACCAACCCCCACAAGGAGGTTGCTATCATTTCAAATTTTCTTTTCCACTTCCATGGGCTGTTTTACATTGTTCTTAGATGAACCCACAACATCCATAGTGCTAGATGCACCCTCTTTCTTTGGTTCATCCTTCCAACTTGAGAACTTAGAGGAATACTTGTTCTTTTTCCTCTTGAGTTGATGCTCGACCTTAATGGCCTTTTGCACCATATCCTCTAGTTCCACATAGGATTTTAGCTCCACCACATCCTGGATGTCCTGGTTTAGGCCATGATGGAAACGTGCCATAGTAGCTTCACGTTTCTCATTGAGGTTTGACCTTAGCATGGCCAACTCCATTTCCTTGTGATATTCATCCATAGATTTTTTCCCTTGGGTTAACCTTTGGAGCTTATTGTTTATGTCCCTTTGATAGGAACTGGGCACAAACCATCTCTACATGGTAAGCTTCATTTCTTCCCAAGTATTAATTGGCTCGACTCCACACCTCCGCCTATTATTTTGGTATTGATCCCACCAAACCATGGCATACTCCTTGAATTCCAAGGCTGCCACTTTCACCTTTTTCTTTTGAGAATAGGTGTGGTTGTCAAACACCTTTTCCATATTCAGCTCCCATTCCAAATAGGCTTCGGGATTTTTTAGGCCCACAAAGCTTGGGACTTGAACCTTGACTCCATCATTTCTGTCTCCAAGGTTCTCCGCACCATATCTTTCTCCATGTGGCCTCCTCCTCCTTTCACCATCATGGGCACTTGAGTCATCATTGTGCCTATTATGGTGCCTCTTTTCTCCAAGCCTTCTCCTTCTTTCTGACTCATGATTACTTGAGTCACTTTGGCGTCGCCTTCCATCCTGACCAAGCATCTCTTCCATCTGCCTTTGGAGGGCTTGGATTTGAGTGCTGATATTATGTAAAGCCACGGTGAAGTTGGTTGTTCTTGGGGAAATTGTTGGGCTTCGGTCGCGACTAGACATGATTTGTGGTTTTCAAGCAATACTAGCTCCTGATACCACTTGACAGCAACCTCCTTGAGGGGTTGGTGTTCTTTACGATCCTTTTGGTTGAAATTTGGACTTGTAATGTAAATGCGGAATTTCTAGTTGTTTTTGGTATTTTTGTTTTTGGGAATTCTGGTTGTTTTCGGTATTTTTGTATTTGGGGTTGTTTGTATTGTGGTTGTATGTAAGGGTTGTGGGATTTTGGGCTGGTGTGTGGCTTGAGTCAGTCTGGCCGAGGTTGGCCTTGGGCTGAGCGAGGTGCTGGAAATTCTAACCGAGGCTTTAATGTCCTGGGTAGGTTTTCTGGCCGTGAGTGAGCTAGATGATGCCAATGGTTCGATTTTGGGGTGTTTGGTTGTTTGGGCTTGTATTTGGTCGTGTGTGGATGGTTAAGGGGGATTAAATTAAGGGAAGATAAAAGAAGTTGGAAAAGACTTGGGAGGGAAAACACCACAAGCCTAAGCTTTATAAGTTAAAGAATTCCACCACAACAAGGATGTTGATGAGGATGATTGGAGGCACCACACCAATAAGGTGATAAGCTAAGAAAACACCACAAGACAAGCTTGATAAGTTAAGGGGGTAGGAGCAAAGCTCAACTTAAACAACAATGTTTTTCTCTTAAAATTCAAATCTGTCTTATTCATGCTTTGGCAGGATACATATATTGTGTGAGCTGGCCATGAGGCTCCCACTTGCTTAGCCTAGCATTCATTACCTAATTCTGAATTCAACCTATAGACTTAATGCCTTGTTTTTATTACATTTAATTATGGCTCCCAACATGGGGCTGAGTATAAGGAAAATTGAATAAGCCTTCAAAACGAATTCAACATATGTTGGTGGAGTTAATGTATGGTTGGCTTTTAGCACATGTGTTTTTTCCCAAAAAGGCAAGACTTAAGTGTGTCTTGAATGTGTCAATTTAAATTTGAGGCTGGCTGGTTATTTTCCACGTGTTTTCTCAATAAGGCAAGACTTAAGTGTGTCTTGAATATTCCAAATTTGAATTTGAGGCTGGCTGGTTGATTTTCCACGTGTTTTCCCAATAAAGCAAGACTTAAATGAGTCTTGAATGTGCCAATTTGAATATGAGGCTGGCTGGTTGATTTTCCACGTGTTTTCCCAATAAGGCAAGACTTGAATGTGTGTTGAATGTGCCAATTCGAATTCAAGTTGGTTCGAAGATTCTCCACGTGTTATGTGGCTGGTTTATGGTAAGTCTTCAATAGGCAGTCGAATTTGGAAAGTATTAGCGTTTCTTCAAGGCTTTGTGCACATGTTTTAATTTTCCCATGGCTAAGATTTGAATTGAGTCATCAAGGCTGTCTTAACTCCTTGCTTGCCGAGTTAGGAAAGTTTTAATTTTCACCTCTTCAAGGTTGTCTTAACTTCTTGCTGGCAGAGTTTTGAAAGTATTAATATGTCCATTGTAGCACATGTTGGAAATGGCACACGGTCAGCTTTGGATGAGTCAACACGACATTATTAATTCCTTGATTGGCATTTAAAAGCACTCGTGAATATGGCAAGTTTTCAAGAGGCAACCTGGTTTGGAAAGTAGTCAAAGTACTTCAAGCCTAGTGATGAGACCCAAGGGGGGTAACCCAACTTTTTGAAGAACTTGTCCTTTACTTTGCCACCTTCCTTAAAGCTTAAGGGCATTTTATTTAATTGCATTAATAAAGTGGGGGTCCTTTGTCCCACATTTAAATTAGTTTATGTTTTATATTTCTTTTATTTTCACAATATGTTTTATGTTTTGTGATAAGGCTTTCAAGATGTGTGCTTTGTTCATTACTGGCCATGGGCCATGTAACCTTTATTGTCATAAGAGGAGCGAGCCATATGGTATTCTAGCATAAATGAAGAAGGCACAAGTCCAAGCATGAGGTTTTCTTCCCAACAACATGTCCAGCCGTATAGGAGCATTAAAGGGGATTTATGAGCACATGTTATCTTCAAATGAAGGAGCCAAAACGTGTGGAAAGCCTTCATGGGAGCTCTAATTGCAAAAAGTTATGATGAGATTCTTTCCTTTTTGAGCCCAAGTCATGTGGCACAACTCAAATCAGCTAAATGCCTTATTTCAAATTCAAAACATGGATTGAAGACCTTCCACAAAACAAGGGACAACCGTTTATATGCAAATGCAAGGAGTTAATACTTTCCTTTCTTGGCTAGGTGGTAAATATTCAAGTGGAATCAATGTCTTCACCGTTTAAAATAGGCATGTAACTTGCCTTGTGGAGAAACATTGAATCTGGACTCTATTTGGGCGAGGGAATTAACCAATAAGGAAAGTATGAATAGTTGCCTCATTTGAACCAAGAAGGAATTCGTGACATTCAAGAGGTAAATCAAGGATACATGATAATCCCCTACCATATCAAGCTAGGCGTGCAAAAAGGGAAGGAATTCAAACTCAATGATTTTCTTTCCAAATCGAGAATGCAAACCACGTGGCAATCATTTATTGCACTCAAAACGTGTGGAATTTTCCTTAAGGAGCTGATTCAAATTCAAATGAAGAAGTTAATGCCCTCCTAAGCCAAAGCTAAAATGTGGGAATTCATATTCAAGAGTATTATGACCATAAAACATTGATTTTCCTAGAATTCAATGCACTTGGACCCCCTAAACCATGTGTGGCTGAGTCAGCCATGAGGAAATTACGCACACATGGATATTCAATATTAATTACACGAATTAATGTAGTTTAATCCTTTGTCTTAGGTTTGAATATGGCTCGACCGAATTTCCTATATGTAATGGCAAAAACAGCATGAATAAGACAAGTTGAATTTTGTTGGATTAAATCCTTTCTTGTTTAGTTGAGTTATGCTCCTAACATATCACCTTGTTGTGGTGTTCCTTGGCTTATCACCTTCATTGGTGTGGCGCCACTCCTAATCCTTATCAACATCCTTGTTGTGGCGGATCTTATTTGGTTTATCAAACTTCATGCTTGTGGCACCTTTCCCCTTCATATCTTATTCACCTTCTTTTATCCAACTACACCCACAACCACTTCATAACCCCATCATACACGGCCAAACAGCCACCTAAACAGAATCCTAAAGCCAGAAAAACTACCCAGGATATAAAAGCCTCATTGAGAATTTCCTAACCAAGCACTAGCCCAAAAACACATCCCCACAACCATAAACTAAGCCAAAAACATTTCCTATCAACCATACCCCAAAGCCAACCCAAAAACCCAAAAAAACATCCAAAAATACCAATTTCCGCAAACATCAATTCAAAAGTGAATCATCAAACAAGACGATCGTTTCAACAATACCAACCCCCACAAGGAGGTTGATATCAGGTGGTAATCAGAGCTAGCCTTCCTTGATGATTTTAATTCAAAAAAAAATGAAGAAAGATATGTATAGTCCAAAAAGGAGTCCAAATGAATTTCCTAGGACACCAACCTTTGAAGCAACCTTGCAAGCAATAAAAGCTGAACTTCGAACCATTCGAGGGCAAATGGAAGAATTGAGGCTGAAATTTGAAAGGAAACTAAAATAAAGGTTCCTTCCTTTATTGGCAAGAATGATCCAGAAACCTATCTGAAGTGGGAAATTAAAATGGAAAAAGTCTTCAATTGTAATTCTTACAACGAAGAGAAAAAGGTTATGTTGGCTACTTCAGCGTTTAAGGATTATGCCTTAAGCTGGTGGTTTCAAATCCAAAAGGAGTGGAGTAGATGTGGTCTTAAATCAATTGATACTTGGGAAAGATTGAAAAGTGCGATGTGGTTAAGTTATGCCCCAAAGGCCTATCACCAAACTAGTCACAATAAAGTGCAAAGTCGATCCAAGATGAGCCAAATCATAGAGGATTTCGAAAAGGCATTACAATATGAATCCACAAGGAGAAAGAGAAAACCTGAGATCATGAGTGAAACACTTGTGAGTAGGGAAGGTTTGAGTGAAACACTTGTGAGTGAGGAAAACACTTTGAGTCAGGAAAATACTTTGAGCGAGAGTACTTTGAGTGAAAGTGCTTTGAGTGAAAACACAATGAGTTCAAACACTATGATTGAAATTCAAAGTGAGGTTAAGGATGTTGTTGCAACCCTTATACATACCCTCTTGAGGGGAATACTTTGTTATTGCTGACCATAATAATCTTAACAATTGTTTGTCAATATTTGTTCAACCATTTTTGCAGGGAGTGGGTCAATTATTTTCTGAAGAAATAATTAGTTTTCTTCCACATACTAATCAACGTGTGGAACTTGAAGACATGATGGATCATGATAGCAACCTTCTTGTGGGGGTTGGTATTGTTGAAACGATCGTCTTGTTTGATGATTCACTTTTGAATTGATGTTTGCAGAAATTGGTATTTTTGGATGTTTTTTTTGGGTTTTTTGGGTTGGCTTTGGGGTATGGTTAATAGGAAATGGTTTTGGCTTAGTTTATGGCCGTGGGGATGTGTTTTTGGGCTAGTGCTTGGTTAGGAAATTCTCACCGAGGCTTTTATATCCTGGGTAGTTTTTTTGGCTTTAGGATTGTGTTTAGGTGGCTGTTTGCCTCATTTTGAATGATGATTTTAATGCTAGAGGGAGTTGCACACGTCCCTACTTGAATGCTGCATTGATAAGGAAAGTTTTGGCCATGAATGACATCTTTATGGCTGGTTGGAGCTTTTTTATGAAGATTTTAATGCTTTGTTTGAATTGCTTCTCCTTATAAGGCAAGTTATGAACATCTTGAAGGCAGCTTTTGATGAGGCCCCACGCTCCATAAATGCCAAGGCTGAAAAGGCAACCATCTTTAAATGCTCCAAATGCTCATTCATGACTTTAAAGGCAAAATTCAAAATGCAAATCAGCACATGGTGAAATAACCATACAGCTTGACTTAGATAAGGAAACTCCACCCTTGTTGTTCTTCATATGGCTGCCTCCTTATGGAAAGTAACAAGGAACTAACCCACTCCCCATAAGAAACCCTTATTACCCCTTATTACATGCCTACTCCAAATGAGGCAATACTTAAGAGTAAATGTTCCAAGTAACTAAAAATAACATATATAAAATAAATGTGGGACAAAGGACCCCCACTTTATTAATGCAAATAAATAAAAAGTCCATAAGATTTAAGGAAGGTGGCCAAGTAAAGGACAAGTTGTTCAAAAAGTTGTGTTACCCCCTTGGGTCTCATCAGATCATGTGCATTGGACAAAGACGAGTAGTTATGAAGAATCAACCTTATTGTCGAAGGATGATAGCTCAAAAAGGACAAATTTTTTTTCAACCAAAAACATCAACAATGCTTGTAATGGTTCTAAGATATTTATCAACGGGTTGACCCTTGATGAATATGTGGAGAGTTGGAGCGAACGGTTAAAGAAAATTACTTTTGAGCCAAGAGATGAAGATGCATATGTACGGGTTCCTAAGCAATTCAGAAAGAATGGATTTGATACGGAAGATAGGGATGAAGCTATCCATTATGTGAATAAAGTTAAAATGAAGAGGATTGTTTTTTGATCCGGGAGGAGATGACCAATTGAATTTGAGGTCAAATTCTCTTCAACAAGGTGGGGATGATGAGACCCAAGGGGGGTAACCCAACTTTTTGAAGAACTTGTCCTTTACTTTGCCACCTTCCTTAAAGCTTAAGGGCATTTTATTTAATTGCATTAATAAAGTGGGGGTCCTTTGTCCCACATTTAAATTAGTTTATGTTTTATATTTCTTTTATTTTCACAATATGTTTTATGTTTTGTAATAAGGCTTTCAAGTTGTGTGCTTTGTTCATTACTGGCCATGGGCCATGTAACCTTTATTGTCATAAGAGGAGCGAGCCATATGGTATTCTAGCATAAATGAAGAAGGCACAAGTCCAAGCATGAGGTTTTCTTCCCAACAACATGTCCAGCCGTATAGGAGCATTAAAGGGGATTTATGAGCACATGTTATCTTCAAATGAAGGAGCCAAAACGTGTGGAAAGCCTTCAACTCAATTATATGAAGTTAATTCCTTTCCATAAGAAGAGCTAGGCATGTGGGAGCTCTAATTGCAAAAAGTTATGATGAGATTCTTTCCTTTTTGAGCCCAAGTCGTGTGGCACAACTCAAATCAGCCAAATGCATTATTTCAAATTCAAAACATGGATTGAAGACCTTCCAAAACAAGGGGCAGCCGTTTATATGCAAATGCAAGGAGTTAATACTTTCATTTCTTGGCTAGGTGGTAAATATTCAAGTGGAATCAATGTCTTCACCGTTTAAAATAGGCATGTAACTTGCCTTGTGGAGAAACATTGAATCTGGACTCTATTTGGGCTTGGGAATTAACCAATAAGGAAAGTATGAATACTTTCCTCATTTGAACCAAGAAGGAATTCGTGAAATTGAAGAGGAAAATCAAGGATACATGATAATCCCCTACCATATCAAGCTAGGCGTGCAAAAAGGGAAGGAATTCAAACTCAATGATTTTCTTTCCAAATCGAGAATGCAAACCACGTGGCAATGATTTATTGCACTCAAAACGTGTGGAATTTTCCTTAAAGAGCTGATTCAAATTCAAATGAAGAAGTTAATGCCCTCCTAAGCCAAAGCTAAAACGTGGGAATTCATATTCAAGAGAATTATGACCATAAAACATTGATTTTCCTAGAATTCAATGCACTTGGACCCCATAAATCACGTGTAGCTGAGTCAGCCATGAGGAAATTACGCACACATGGATATTCAATATTAATTAAACGAATTAATGTAGTTTAATCCTTTGTCTTAGGTTTTGATATGAACCTCTTTAGGAAGTTCTTGGTATTGATCTATCTTGATTGGTGTTGCACTTTGCCCATGTTTTTATGGGCTATTTTGTGGATGAATTTTGGCAGCGGAATGATATTGTAAGATAAAAAAAGATGGGTAAGATATGGGGTGGTAGGCGCCACAACATTTGAGTGTTGATAAGCCGGGTGATGTTCTCCACAAGAACTTGGTTCTTGATAATAACTTTTAATCTTGGTTCAGCCAAGAAGTTTGGAGAAGACAAAGCTCTCACATAAGGAAATACTCCTTAATTTTTTAACTCCAACAAAACTTCATTTCATTCAGCAAATTAGAAATACACTTATAGGCAAACCATGATGGTTCCCACGTGACTCTACCATGAATCAAGACTTAATTTGGTCTAGATTAATCCTAATACATGGCTGGTTACATTGCACCCTTCCAACCATGTTCAATACGAAAATAATGCAAGTAAATGTCCTACCTGGGAATTCCTAAGTAATTAAATTACAAAATGCAAGACTCTTTGAATTTCCATGAAGTGGTCCAACCAATTGAAAGAGAAATTCGGCCATCCTTTAATGCCTTGGTCCCCACAATTTTAAGGAAGCAATTTTGGACTTTGAATTGTGCATAGGTCTTGGCTGGATGCATTGCACGAAACTCACACCCACATTTATCATGATTGAGTTCCCCATTTGGTTGTATTAAATGGGTGGAGGCTTTACACAAAAATCATCCTCTTCATTTATCAATATGGAGTTTCCCATTTGGATACATTAAGTGAGTGCACGAAAATCACACCCTCATTTACCATGCTTGAGTTCCCAATTTGGTGCAATAAGTACATCCTCTCTCCAGCTTTTAATGATGTTGAATGAAGTTAATGCTATGGTCCCCACGAGTTTAAGGCAACCTTTATTCTGAATTCAAATAAACAAAAGTTGTTTAGAACTAGTAAAAACAATTAGGACACATTAAAGATGTCGTAGCCATGCCTTGGACACGGCCTTGGCCCAATTAAGATGTTTGGGAATTATTTTCCCCATTTCGGCCAATATGCAAAGTCACATAATGAATGAAATGAGGACTCCCTTGATTTGAACGTGTAGCATTCTCTTTGATGCCTTCCATGAGTAGTCCTAGTGCCTCTTGTACTCGTTTGGCCCTTGCCCTTGTTCAGGAAGGAGTTTGGATTTCCGTTGTTCAGGAAACCTTTCCTTCCTCTTATGTACCCAAACCCAATCTCCGGGCTCAAATATCACTTGTTTCCGCCCCTTGTTAGCTTGTTTTGCATAGCTTGCATTCCTTTTCTCAATTTGAGCCTTGACTTGCTCATGCAATTTTTGGACATACTCAGCTTTAGCCCATCCATCCCTATGCTTCAAAATAGAATCATTAGGAATTGTGAAAGCAACCTCCTTGTGGGGGTTGGTATTCCACTTTGATCGTTTTGCTTGAAGTTTGCTTTTGGGACGAAACGATATGTTTTGGTTGGCTGTTTTTGGATGTTTATGTGTTTGGGATGGCTTTGGGTCATTTGGGATGTATATAGGTTGTTTTAGGCCATGATTGTGTATGGAATTCGGTTGGGATGTGTTTGGTTGAATGTAGGCCGTGAGTATGTGTTTTGGGATGAGTGGGGTTGTAGACTTTGTGTTAGGCCGAGGCTTTGTGTTTTGGGTAGGGACTTGTGTTTGGCCGAGGCTAAACTTTGTTGGCTATGGAGTTTTGTTGGTTAGGATAAAAGAAGATGATGAAGATTGAAAGGATGAAGGCGCCACAAACATGATTGTTTGATAAGCCTAAAGTGGTTCGCCACAAACAAGGATGTTTGATAAGAACTATAAACTTGGTTCAACCAAGAACTTAGGAGAAAAACTCACTAATATGTTTTGCATAAAAATCAACTTAACTTTTATTCATCATAGTGAAGAGTACATATAGATGGCCAGACTTCTAAAGGCTGCCGAATTCTCATAGCCATTCTACATGTGTTTTGAATTTCAAATGTATACAATTAAGACTACAAAATTAAGTGCATTATTTGGCCATAAAGCATGAACTTAATACAAGCTAAAAATAAGGAGAGCTTGTCCCCACGTGTGGCTTGTAATTCAGAATGCTTTGGGTGAATGTAGACACTCTTAATTCAAATGCTCCTTAAAGAATTTCCATGTTTCTTGCCTTTGTCTTGAAGCCACGGTTTGAATTCCCTAAGCTTTAGCACATGTGGTTTTTGGCATTGAAGCTGAAGAGGAGAATAAGGAGGCCCTTTAACTCTTGTTTGAATTTGAAATCCCCATGATAAATGATTTGGCCGTGTTGTAGGCTGCTTTTAGTACTTAGGCGGAAAACAAGGGCCTGGTCTTGAATACACTTTTAAATTCAAATTCCAGCCAGGCCAAGGAAGTGCTTTAATGAGTTTGGCACGCAACAAGGAGCAAGAGCCAAGGCTGAAGAAGTGGCGCCTAAGCTAAGCATGAGGCGGAAAATCTGGGCTGGTCCTTAAAGGCTTGGTAAGGCTGAGACGCGTCTGGCCAGGTCAGCATGAGTCAGACTAGGCCACCTGGTGCTGAATTCACGGCGCCTAAGGCCAGGTCACTCTGGTCCAGCGTGGCTTTGGGCTTTGGCCATTTTATTCCTGCACATAGATTTAAAGCCAATGAAATACATTAAAACAAGTATTAAATAAAGAGCTTGTGGTCTTAAAGCCACTTATTTAAAGCATAGAATTTAACATCCAAGGTCTTAAATTTCCCTTGCTTGGCCGTGGCCTTCAAGGGGAGTGTCCTCTAAGATGAGGCAAGTTATGGGCCTTGTGGTGTCACTTGGCCCAATGGCTGCTTGGATGTTTAGTACTAGTTGGCCCAATGTGTCTTGGGCCTTCTTAGCCCTAGCCCGAGTTATGGCTCCTCCTAGGCCCACTAAGTCATCTAGGTTGATGGGCCTTGGTGGGTTGCTATCAAATTGGTAACAAATCAAGAGGTGTTAATGGTTTAAACCCATATACAACTTCAAAAGGAGAAAAATCAGTAGTGCTATGAGTTGCTCTATTGTAGGCAAACTCAACATGGGGTAAACATTCCTCCCATGACTGAATATTCTTTTTTATCACGGCCCTTAGGAGGGTGGAAAGAGTCCTATTGACAACCTCAGTTTGCCCATCTGTTTGAGGATGGCAAGTGGTTGAATAGAGAAGCTTAGTGCCAAGCTTTCCCCATAGGGTCCTCCAAAAGTGACTAAGGAACTTGGTGTCCCTATCACTCACTATACTTTTGGGTACTCCATGGAGCCTTACCACTTCCCTGAAAAACAAATCAGCAACATGGTTAGCATCATCAACTTTATTGCATGGGATAAAGTGTGCCATTTTAGAAAATCGATCAACAACCACATAAATTGAATCATTGCCTTTCTTTGTTCTAGGCAGTCCTAAAACAAAATCCATGGATATATCCATCCAAGGTGAATCTGGAAAAGTTAATGGGGTGTATAGGCCATATGGCATGACCCTTGATTTGGACTTTTTACATGTTATATACCTTTCACAAAAGTTTTGCACGTCTTGTTTCATACGTGGCCAATAAAAATGTTCTTTCAACATGTCTAAAGTCTTTTGAACACCGAAGTGCCCCATTAGACCCCCCTCATGGGATTCCTTCACCAATACTTCCCTAATGGAGCTTTTAGGCACACACAATTGTTTTTCTTTGAATAAAAAGTCATTGTGCCTAAAATACCCATTATAGGCCGAATGCATACAAGCAACATAGACTTGTGAAAAATCTTTGTCATGCTCGTATTGTTCCTTGATGCATTCCAATCCAAACAATTTAGTTTCCAAATTGGAGAGCAATGTGTGTCTCCTTGAAAGAGCATCAGCCACCACATTGGCCTTGCCTTTCTTATGCTTTAACACATATGGGAATTGTTCCAAGAACTCAACCCATCTTGCATGCCTTTTGTTCAACTTACCTTGGCCCTTAAGATATTTAAGGGACTCATGATCACTATGAATCACGAATTCCTTTGATAAAAGGTAGTGTTGCCAAGTTTGTAGTGCCCTTACCAAGGCATACAATTCCTTATCATAAGTAGAATAATTAAGGGTTGCTCCACTTAACTTCTCACTAAAATAAGAAATCGGATGTCCATCCTGCATCAAAATAGCTCCAATGCCAATGTTAGAAGCATCACACTCTAATTCAAATGATTTAGCAAAATTTGGAAGCAATAAAACAGGTGCACTAGTAAGTTTGGCCTTAAGCTTGTTAAAGGCCTCTTGTTGTCTCTCACCCCAATGAAAGACAACATTTTTCTTTACAAGCTCATTAAGGGGTGATGACAAGGTACTAAAATCCTTAACGAACCTCCTATAGAAGCTTGCTAATCCATGGAAACTCCTTACCTCGGTCACAGTTTTAGGAGTAGGCCAATCCTGAATGGCCTTTATCTTTTCTTGGTCCACATGGACTCCATTGGCATTTATCATGAATCCAAGAAAAATCACATGATCAACACAAAAAGTGCATTTTTCAACATTAGCATATAACTTTTCTTTTCTCAAAACAAGCAAAACAACTCTTAGATGTTCATGATGCTCATCTAAGGTTTTAGAGTAAATCAAAATATCATCAAAGTAGACAACAACAAATTTACCCAAAAATTTCCTCAAGAAATGATTCATTAGACGCATAAAAGTACTTGGGGCATTAGTTAGCCCAAATGGCATGACAAGCCATTCATATAAACCATAAGTGGTCTTAAAGGCAGTTTTCCATTCATCACCTTCTCGGATCCGAATTTGATGATAACCACTTTTTAAGTTAATTTTTGAAAAGATGGTGGCACCATATAATTCGTCCAACATGTCATCCAACCTTGGGATTGGATGCCTATACTTCACTGTTATGTTGTTCACAGCTCTACAATTAGTACACATCCTCCGTGTGCCATCCTTTTTGGGCACCAAGATGATTGGAACAGCACAAGGGCTTAGGCTCTCTTGAACCCATCCTTTTTGCATCAATTCTTCAATTTGGTTTTGAATCTCCTTTGTTTCAGTGGGGTTGCACCTATAGGTTGGCCTATTAGGTAGAGATGCATCGGGTATGAGATCAATTTGATGCTCAATGCCCCTTATAGGTGGTAAACCGTGAGGTACCTCCCTAGGGAACACATCACCAAATTCCTGCAATAAATTCTCAACAAACATAGGCAATTCTCCTTCCTTAGAAGGATTAGTAGTTAGACAAAACTCCCTACTAAAAAGTAGGTACAAAGGTTGTTTTGAAATCAAAGCATGTTTTATCTCCCCCTTGGTTGCCATGTACCCCTCTCTTTTTACAAACTCACTCTTTTTGTCTTTGTGTGTATCCTTTTTCCACTCATTTTCACTTTCTTTTCACTCAGATTTTCACACAATTTTACATTCTCCCTTTCTTTTCTCTCCATTTCAATCTTTTCTCTCAATTTCTTTTGATCCTCACCAACTTGTCTAAGTGACAATGGAGATAGCACAACCTTGCGGTTTTGTTGCTAAAAAAAGAACTTATTGGAGCGCCCATCATGAGTGGTTCCCTTATCATATTGCCATGAACGACCCAAGAGTAAATGGCTAGCCTCCATGTCAACAACATCATATAAAACAGAATCCTTATACTTTTCAATTGAAAATGGAATTTCAACTTGCTTGTTAACAATCATTTCCCCTACCTCACTTAACCATTGTAATCGGTAAGGAGTGGGATGTGACTTAGTCACAAGATTAAGTTTTGACACCAATCTTGCACTAACCACATTAGCACAACTTCCACTATCAATTATTAAAGAACATAGCTTACCATCCTGATAGCAACCCACCAAGGCCCATCAACCTGGATGACCTAATGGGCCAAGAAAACCCAAAGCACTCTTGGCCAACTAAGTCTAAGCACACTAGCCTCAACCTGGCCAAGTGACAACATGAGGCCCATAATGTGCCTCACCTTAGAGGATACTACCCTTGAAGGCCACGGCAAAGCAATGGATGATTAAAGGCTATTGTAGTTTGCCTTAATTAATAAGAGGCTTTAAGCCCCACCTTTTTCTCATTTTTAATTATTTTCTTTTAGTCTCATCATCAACTAATAAATGTGCTTTATGTAGGAACATCATATTGGCATATTTTCTGCCAAAGTCATCAATGGAAATTCAAGAGACGGTCAAACACAAGGAAAGCATCCCACACTTTCAGCTCATCTTAAACACGGCACATTAAGGCTGAATTCAAACTTGAATCAACTTTAAAGTGTGGGCTAAAAACGTGGAAACACATCCCTTATCTTCCGCCCATGACTTAAAAGCCACATTCAAGCTAATATGCACGTGGCTGGATACTTGCTTTCCCACATAATGGAAATGCTAAGGAGAGGGACTTGGGCCGTGAATTAAAGGAAGAATTCAAATTATTCAACACATGTGCTAAAGCCAAGGGAGCATTAAACGAATGCATAAATACACGAGAAACAAGGAAGGAAGACACCATCCCACTTTGTCCTCCTCAGTTTAAAGAAGCATTTGAAAGGGACATACTTCCCATAATCTTTGCATGGTTTTTACTACAATGTCTTGATGACCGAACAAGGGTGCCTTAAATACATTACACACATGGCTCAAATCAAATTCAAACAAGAGTGAAGACACCATCCCCCCATTTCCGCCTCGGCTTAAAGGGATTGAATGGGACAAGCATCCCACGTTTTTTTGCTTGGCTTTACTACACTCTTCATGGCTGAATAAGAATTTGAATTAACAAATGAATGAGGCACTTAATGCCATTTGCACGTGTAGCTTAAGATTGAATTAGAACATGAATGAGGCACTTAATACCATTAGTTCTTGTAATTCAATTTTCAAATTCGAATGGGAGCCTTAGATGGCCAGCCACACCTTATATGTAAGCCTTTGGCATTTTGAAAAGTCAAGTTGAATTTTATGCAAAAATATTTTAGTGAGAATTCTCTCCTAAGTTTCTTGGTTGAACCAAGAGTATTGTTCTTATCAAACATCCTTGTTTGTGGCGAACCTCATTAGGCTTATCAAACAAAATCTTGTTTGTGGCGCCATTCATCTTCTATCTTCTTCATTTTCTTTTATCCTTCCCAACCTCAAACATCCATTACCTCTCGGCCATGTTTTTGAATTTGTGATCCAAGTAAGGCAACAATTAATTGTTTCCCTAACTGCCAGAATTTGACTTGGCCCCTTTTTAATGTGGTGCACTCCCAAAAAGGCAACAAATAACACGGAATTAGTATATGGAAAGGCTGGACTTTGCTGGCCACGACTTGGGGAAAGTAATTTAATTTGGCTGATCCCAATAAGGCAACTCCAAGGATTTGCTATTACTTGCCCAATCTGAATGTGATTCATCAATTGAATGTATTCTCAAAGAGGCAACAAAGTGTAATGCGCCTATTCTGCCTTTGGTAGCTGAATTAGGCAAGGTTTAATTGTGCTCCAAAAGTGGCTTGGTTCATCAACGTGGTAATAGTGTGTTTTCTTGATAAGGCAAGTCTTGCCACACCCATAAATGATTAATGCCCTCATAGCCAAGTTTGGTAAGCTTGAATCCACGCCCATGCTTACTTTGATCCTACGGTTGGCCTTTGTTAAGGTTCCTACACAATAAGTTCACATTAATATGTATTCAATTATTTCATAAAATGTAAAGCAAGAATTAAGACAAGCATTTATTTTGCATAAATTAAATGTAGCCGTGGTTTTAAGACCACTTATTAAATAAACACAATGAAACTCTTTATTCCTTTCCCTCTAGGCCGTAGCCATCAAGGGATGTTGCCTCAAGCATAAGGCAATTTATGGGCCTCATGTGATCACTTGGCCCAATTGAAGTGTTGATACTTAGTATTAGTTGACCAAGAGTGCCTCGGGCTTTCTTGGCCTTGGCCCGAGTCATGGGCCCTCCTAGGCCCATTAGTTCTTCACCTGTTTCAAACAAAGAAAGATCAGCAACAATGGCTCGATTCCTTCATGGATTGAACACTGAAATCCAAGATGTGGTTGAGTTGCAACCATATGTGGAACTTGATGATTTGGTGCAAAAGGCAATGAAGGTAGAACAACAAATGAAGAGGAAGAAGTCTAAGTATTCCTCTTGTACACCAAAGTTCCAATCTTGGAAGGATGATCAAAAGAAAGAGGGTACTCAAGCCAAGGAGGCCGTGGGTACTTCCCATGTTTACAACCAACCAGCCAAGGATACACACACCAAAACACGTGACGTGAAGTGCTTCAAGTTCCTAGGCCGTGGTCACATTGCCTCACAATGTCCAACAAAGAAGACCATGGTGATCATGAATGGAGAGGTGGAGTCTCAATCTGAGGCTTCAAGTGAAGAGGAGTGTAATGAGGATGTTTTCATGCCAGAAGGTGATATGCTTATGACCAGGAGGCTCTTAGGGAGTCAAATCAAGGGACATGAAGATGGCCAAAGATCCAACATTTTCCATTCGAGGTGCTTGGTGGAAGGCAAAGTGTGCTCATTGATCATTGACGGTGGTAGCTGCACTAATGTGGTTAGTACAAGGGTAGTGTCGAAACTTAACCTTGTGACTAAGCCACATCCGAATCCTTACCATTTACAATGGTTAAGTGATGTTGGAGAGATGGTGGTGGATCAGCAAGTGGAGGTTCCCTTCTCTATAGGGAGGTATGTGGAAAAGTCCTATGTGATGTGGCTCCAATGGATGCTAGCCATATCTTGTTAGGGAGACCATGGCAATTTGATAAAAGAACTAGCCATGATGGTTTCACTAATAAGAAACGATCCAAGCAATTCTCTCAAAAAGGAGAATTGTCAAAAAGGCAATCACCCCTCTAAGGTTGTCATCAGGTTCCTACGTGACTCTACCATGAATCAAGACTTAATTTGGTCTAGATTAATCCTAATACATGGCTGGTTACATTGCACCCTTCCAGCCATGTTCAACACGAAAATAATGGAAGTAAATGTCCTACATGGGAATTCCTAAGTAATTAAATTACAAAATGCAAGACTCTTTGAATTTCCATGAAGTGGTCCAGCCAATTGAAAGAGAAATTCGGCCATCCTTTAATGCCTTGGTCCCCACAAGTTTAAGGAAGCAATTTTGGACTTTGAATTGTGCATAGGTCTTGGCTGGATGCATTGCACGAAACTCACACCCACATTTATCATGATTGAGTTCCCCATTTGGTTGTATTAAATGGGTGGAGGCTTTGCACAAAAATCATCATCTTCATTTATCAATATGGAGTTTCCTATTTGGATACATTAAGTGAGTGCACGAAAATCACACCCTCATTTACCATGCTTGAGTTCCCAATCTGGTGCAATAAGTACATCCTCTCTCCAGCTTTTAATGATGTTGAATGAAGTTAATGCTATGGTCCCCACGAGTTTAAGGCAACCTTTATTCTGAATTCAAATAAACAAATGTAGTTTAGAACTAGTAAAAACAATTAGGGTACATTAAAGATGTCCTAGCCATGCCTTGGACACGGCCTTGGCCCAATTAAGATGTTTGGGAATTATTTTCCCCATTTCGGCCAATATGTAAAGTCACATAATGAATGAAGTGAGGACTCCCTTGATTTGAACGTGGAGCATTCTCTTTGATGCCTTCCATGAGTAGTCCTAGTGCCTCTTGTACTCGTTTGGCCCTTTCCCTTGTCATGGGTCCACCTATGCCCCTTAAATTATCATTATCCAGTTTGGGCTCACTTGGGTTCACATCAAGTTTGAATATGGCTTGGCCGAATTTCCTATATGTAATGGCAAAAACAGCATGAATAAGACAAGTTGAATTTTGTTGGATTAAATCCTTTCTTGTTTATTTGAGTTATGCTCCTAACATATCACCTTGTTGTGGTGTTCCTTGGCTTATCACCTTCATTGGTGTGGCTCCTTATCAACATCCTTGTTGTGGCGGATCTCATTTGGTTTATCAAGCTTCATGCTTGTGGCACCTTTCCCCTTCATATCTTATTCACCTTCTTTTATCCAACTACACCCACAACCACTTCATAACCCCATCATACACGGCCAAACAGCCACCTAAACACAATCCTAAAGCCAGAAAAACTACCCAGGATATAAAAGCCTCGGTGAGAATTTCCTAACCAAGCACTAGCCCAAAAACACATCCCCACGGCCATAAACTAAGCCAAAAACATTTCCTATCAACCATACCCCAAAGCCAACCCAAAAACCCAAAAAAACATCCAAAAATACCAATTTCCGCAAACATCAATTCAAAAGTGAATCATCAAACAAGACGATCGTTTCAACAATACCAACCCCCACAAGGAGGTTGCTATCACCTAGTCATGCACGTGGTTGGCTTAGCATATGTTTTTGTCCTGCATTTTTGTAGGGCCTTCTGCTTGGTCCAGTGTTGCCTGGCCTTGGTTGAGTCAGCTTGGTCTGCCTTGGCTTAGATGGTCATATGGCAATGATAGGTTACATGGCACAAGGCCAATAATGGGCTATAAAGCTTAAAACAAAAACTATACTTATTGCTCAAGTAAAAGAAAACATAAATTGAAATATTGGTGGGACATAAGACCCCCACTTAGTAATGCAAAATAGAGTAAAAAGCACTAATCCCTTAAGGAAATGTGGCCTCCATCGGGTGGTTCATCTAGTTGTATGGCATTATCGATGGATTTGTTGGCCTTCTTAGGCTTGGGCCTATGCGGGTTGCTATCAAGTAGCCTTCAAAACGTTTTTCTCTTCGTTGTAAAAATTACAATCGAAGACTTTTTCCATCTTAATTTCCCACTTCAGATAGGCTTCTGGATCATTCTTGCCAATAAAGGATGGAACCTTTATTTTGACTTCCCTTTTAGGAGATTTCCTTTCAAATTCCAGCCTCAATTCTTCCATTTTCCCTTGGATGGTTCGGAGTTGAGCACTGATAGCTTGCAAGGTTGCTTCAAAGGTTGGTGTCCTAGAAAATTCAGTTGGACTCCTTTTTGGACTATACATTTCTTTCCTCATTTTTTTTGGATTAAAATCATCAAGCAGGGCTTGCTCTGATAGCAACCTCCTGTGGGGGTTGGTATTGTAGAAACGATCGTCTTGTTTGATGATTCACCTTTGAATTGATATTTGCGGAAGTTGAATTTTATTTGATTAAATCTTTTCTTGTTTAGTTGAGTTATGCTCCTAACATTCTTAAACTTATCAAGACTTGTTCTTGGGCGTTCCTTGGCTTATCACCTTCATTGGTGTGGCGCCTCTCCTAATCCTTATCAACATCCTTGTTGTGGCGGATCTCATTTGATTTATCAAGCTTCATGCTTGTGGCACCTTCCCCCTTCACATCTTATTCACCTACTTTTATCCAACTACACCCACAACCACTTCATAACCCCATCATACACGTCCAAACACTTACACCTCACCAAAACACAATTATACACAAACCAAAAAGCACCCAAAAACAACCAAACCGAATTACCAAACCCAAAAACATCCAAAAATACCAATTTCCGCAAACATCAATTCAAAGGTGAATCATCAAACAAGACGATCGTTTCAACAATACCAACCCCCACAAGGAGGTTGCTATCATTCAACATGTGCCAATTACACATTAAATTAGACATTAACTTTCCCTTAGGCTTAGCCCCGTGTTAGGAGATGGTCATCAATGTAATAATGGTAGTTTACTTTCAAAATTCAAAGGGAGCCTCACGGCCAGCCCACATCCTATATGTATGAATTATGAACATGAAATACATAGCTTGAATTTTATGCAAAAAGACATTACTGAGAATTCTCTCCTAAGTTTCTTGGTTGAACCAAGAGTAGATGTTCGTATCAAACATTCTTGTTTCTGGCGAACTACCTAGGCTTATCAAACAAACCATTGTTTGTGGCGCCATCATCTTCCTACCTTCTTCATCTTCTTTTATCCAACCTCACCTCATACAATCCCAAGCCTCGGCCTAAACAACCTAAACACATTCCCACCGAGACCAACATAACACCATGGCCTAAACACAAGCCTATTCCTACCCAAAACACTTAAGCCAACTGATGACAACCTCTAGGGGTGGTTGCCTTTTTGTTATCAAACTTTGATTTGATTTATTGTAAGGATCGTGTCTTGTTGTTTGAAAGACTGTTTTTTGTTTACTTTGCCTTTCTTTGGCTTGTTTCTTGCTTTACTTGTGAATTCTTGATTGTTGAATTCTTCGTGTTAGGAAAGAACGAAATTGTGGGCTGTGTTTGGGAAATTTGTGTGGGGGGACGTGTATGGAATTGTAATGGGGGTGGTTTGATGATTAGGTTTAGTGTTTTTAGGAAGATGGGCGGGGGTATGAAGGGTGATGGCGCCACAAACACAATGTGTTTGATAAGCTTGCGAAGTTCGCCACAAGAATGGAATTCTTGATAAGAACAAAACCTTGGCTCAGCCAAGAAGCTAGAAGAATACTCACTAACAAGGAATTTAATCCAAATAAAAACTCAAACTCAAACTCAAACTGTTTTAGTCCATGTGTTTCATCACTTATATATAGGGAAATAAATTTCAAAAGAAAAAGATTGACTTAGCCTAATTATGCCATGTGGCTTACAAAAGATTTGATCATATTAATCCAAATCCTAGAAATAATATCCTTGGCTGATTCAGCATAATCTTTAAAAGATATTCTTCAAGATTAGCAAGATATTTTGTTTTGGATCTTCAACAAATCTTTGTCATATTTAAAAGATATTTTTTCAAGATTAGCAAGATTGGTTGTTATGGATCTTCAACAAATCTTTGTCATCTTTAAAAGATATTCTTTAAGATTAGCAAGATTGGATGTCATGGATCTTCAGCAAATCTTTTTCTCATCTTTAAAAAATATTCTTCAAGATTACCAAGATTGGATGTCATGGATCTTCAACATATCTTTTCCTCATCATTAAAAGATATTCTTCAAGATTTCTTTATTTGTAACTGAAAATGGTGAGCCAATATTTCAATATGTTAGTTTCCAAGGGGTTGTCCTTCAAATCGTAGGGCACCCCCCCTTGTCTGCTATCAGGATGGGTGGGTCCTAGTCACAAGGTTCGGCTTTGAGACTACCCTTATTGATAGCAACCCGCCAAGGCCCATCAATCTGGATGACCTTGTGGGCCTAGGGGGAGCCATAACTCAGGCCAGGGCTAAGAAAGCCCAAAGCACCTTTGGCCAACTTGTGCTAAGTCTTCAAGCATCACTTGGGCTAAGTGACAATATGAGGCCCATTAATTGCCTCCTTGTAGAGGATGAGCCTTTTGAAGGCCACAACCAAGAATAGGCCTTACTTTATTTTCTTTCCTTAAGCTTTTAATAAGTGGACTAACCACGTTTATTATGCCTACTATTTTAAGCATGCTTTTAGTTTTAATTAAGTTTACTAATAACCATGCTGATGTGTTTCAGCCCAAGCCATGAAAGTCCACGTCCAAGCATGCTGACTAGGCCAAGGCGCCACATATTCAGCCAATTCATAAATGATGTTTCTCATGCACGGCCAAGCATAAAGCAAACAATCCACACATTCAGCTCGGCTTAAATAAGGAACATTAAGGGTAGATACAAATTTGAATCAACCATTAAGGGAGGCTTGCAACATTAAATAGGAGTGTTAAAGCAATCCCACATCTTCCGCCTCACTTTAAAGCATGCACTTAAGGCTGAATTTCAAATTCAAATGAGACTTAAACTCACATCCCATATCTTCTACCCACTTTAAAGAAGAATTCAAGAGCTCCAACACATGTGCTAAAACCAAGGAAAGACATTAAAACCGTGGCATAACACATGTGCAAAAGGGAAGGAAAAGCTTAATGAGGCACATGCTTGAATTCAAATTCAAACAAGAGTGAAGACACCATCCCCCCTTTTCCGCCTCGGCTTAAAGGGATTGGATGGGACAAGCATCCCACGTTTTTTGCTTGGCTTTACTACACTCTTCATGGCTGAATCAGAATTGAATTAACAAATGAATGAGGCACTTAATGCCATTTGCACGTGTAGTTTAAGATTGAATTAGAACATGAATGAGGCACTTAATACCATTAGTTCTTGTAATTCAATTTTCAAATTCGAATGGGAGCCTTAGATGGCCAGCCACACCTTATATGTAAGCCTTTGGCATTTGGAAAAGTCAAGTTGAATTTTATGCAAAAATATTTTAATGAGAATTCTCTCCTAAGTTTCTTGGTTGAACCAAGAGTATTGTTCTTATCAAACATCCTTGTTTGTGGCGAACCTCATTAGGCTTATCAAACAAAACCTTGTTTGTGGCGCCATTCATCTTCTATCTTCATCATTTTTCTTTTATCCAAGCCAACACAATTCCATGACCAATCACACCTAGCCTCGGCCAAACACTAACCAACTTCCCAAACCATTATTCTCGGCCAGACCTCATACACATACATACTTAACCTTCCCTCGGCCAAACATCCACATATAAAGCCTCACCTTTCATCAAACCCAAAAGCCAACCCCAAAACACATAAACAATCAAAACAACCAACAAAAAGAGTCCTTAAGTGTCTTACATCAAAGCTTCAAACAATACGATCAAGTATAAATACCAACCCCCACAAGGAGGTTGCTATCACTTGTGCTCACCACATTGGCACAACTTCCACCATTTATGATTACAGAACACACATGTCCTCCAACCAAACATCGAGTGTGAAACAAATTTTCCGTTTGACCCACCTGGTTCTCCTTAACTTGGCTTCCCAAGAGCCTGCTTACCATCAGTAGGCCATTTTCCTGTATGATAGATTCAGTTTTACTCTCTTTTTCACTTGATTCCTCGGATTGAGACTCCACTACACCATTAGTCAAGACCATGGTCCTCTTAGTAGGGCAGTGTAATGCAATGTGTCCATGGCCTAGACACTTGAAACACTTTACATTACGACTTTTATTTTCCACTTCCATGGGCTGTTTTCTATGGTTCTCCTCACCATATCTTTCTCCACGTGGCCTCCTCCTCCTTTCACCATTATGGGCACTAGAGTCATCATTGTGCCTATTATGGTGTCTCTTTTCTCCATGCCTTTTCCTTCTTTCTGACTCATGATTACTTGAGTCACTTTGGCGTCGCCTTCCATTCTGACAAAGCATCTCTTCCATCTGCCTTAGAAGGGCCTGGATTTGAGTTGTCATATTTTGTTTTGCCACGGTGAAGTTGGTTGTTCTTCGGGAAATTGTTGGGCTTCGGTCGCGACTAGACATGATTTGCGGTTTTCAAGCAATACTAGCTCCTGATACCACTTGACAGCAACCTCCTTGTGGGGTTGGTGTTCTTTATGATCGTTTTGCTTGAAATTTGGACTTGTAATGTAAATGCGGAATTTCTAGTTGTTTTTGGTATTTTTGTATTTGGGAATTCTGGTTGTTTTTGGTATTTTTGTATTTGGGGATGTTTGTGTTGTGGTTGTGTGTAAGGGGTTTGGGATTTTGGGCTGGTGCGTGGCTTGACTGAGTCTGGCCGAGGCTGGCCTTGGGCTGACCGAGGTGCTGGAAATTTTGACCGAGGCTTTAATGTCGTGGGTAGATTTTCTGGCCGTGAGTGAGCTAGATGATGGTAATGGTTCGGTTTTGGGGTGTTTGGCTGTTTGGCTTGAATTTGGTCGTGTGTGGATGGTTAAGGGGGATTAAATTAGGGAAAGATAAAAGAAGTTGGAAAAGACTTGAGAGGGAAAACGCCACAAGCCTAAGCTTGACAAAAGAACCATCCATGATTGTTTTTCAAACAAGATCACATTTTTACACCAAAACCGAAAGGTGGTGTTGGCTTCATTATCTCCTAAACAAGCAAAAGAAGATCAACAAAGGTTGAGAGAAAAGTTGGAAGAGGAAAGAAATGAAACATTATTTGAAAAACAAAAGTGTGAAAGTAAAAGCGAGGGACTTTGCTTGGATTCTAGTTTTCCTGAGGAACCTCTTGTGCATAGTGATGTTTGTTTGGATGTGCAGGAACTTCCTATGGAACCCTCAAAAACATTGCCACACATGGAACCCGATGGAAATGAGAAGAATGCATCTAACTTGTTGGTACAGCCTAGTGTAATGTGGCTAGATAAAAAATTTCATTATGTTATAATTAGTATGACTCCATTTGTAACTTCAAGTTTGGAGCCAAATATGTCGCATAACATCGTTAGTCCTCATGCATCGTCACATCTTTTTAGGACTAACATGTTTTATGTTTTACTTGAGTCGAGTAACATTGCTAGTGAGTGGTCAAACCAAGGTGGTGATACCAAGGATGGATTTAAGAGGCGTTTGTTTGATCCAGGAGGTTTGGATTAGGCATAGTGGTGGGAATAAGCCCTTCCGAAGGGCGAAATAAAAAAAAAGAATAGAAAAAATAAAGGGACAAAAGAATTTGCAGTACATTCAAGTGTGGGGCTGAAAGTCCCAAGATTTCTAACAAATTTTTTTCCCTCTACTATTATGGAAATGTCCTTGCAGGAACCTGGAAGGTATGCGGACCTAAATTCGAGGTCGAATTCTCTCCAAGAAGGAGGGGGTGATAGTAAGACCAGCAAGCCATCAAGCTTAGTATCCAAAGGCCAATTCTCCTTAAAAACTTAAGGATATTTTTGTTTTACTTCAATAAAATTTCTCAAAAGAAACCCTGGACCAACAAAGTCTTTCAATAGGCTAAACAAGCTAACGCATTTATTTTGTTGGATGACTCTGCCCAGGCCAGGTGTGGCTTTAAAGCAAGCAAGTCAAGTCATGCACTAGACCAATTCTACCCAGGCCAGGCGTGGCCTTAATGCAAGCAAGCTAAGTCCTTTATTTGGCCAATTCTGCCCAGACCCAACATGGCATTTATTGTGCCTACCTTTTTTCTGGCCAGCTCTTAATATCTACAAGGCAAGCTTCCCACATTTCAGCCAAGCCTTTAAAGGAAGAATCAAGCCAAGACAAATCCCCACCATTCTCGCCCAAGCTTTTAAGATCATTTTGAATGAGTGGCATATTCCATATATTCAGCCACGTTTTAAACCTTCATTTACATGGCTGGATACAAATTTAAATGGGATATTAAGGCTAGACAAGGCATTAACACCCATACCTTATTATTTTCCTAAGTATTCAATGCCTTCATTATTTGCTATTTGAAGATATTTTCAAAGGCTGAAGCCACGGCCAGGGCCAACAAATCCGCCCAGGCCACCTTTTCCTCAGCATGTCTTCAATGCCATGAATGCCACAACTTAAGGAATGAAGGCTGAAGATGTTTTCAAAGTTTTGAAATTGCAGAAGGGTAGAAATCCGTTTTAATGCTACATTGATGAGAATTAATGAAATTCAAATGCACCAGCAATGTCTTAACTCCAATGGCTGAAGATTTTCTCAAGTGCACAAGAATAGGAATGATAGCAACCCACCAAGTGCCATCAACTTGGATGTTCAAATGGGCCTGAGAGGACCCATAATTCGGGCCAGGGCCAACAAGGCCCAAAGCACCCTTGGCCAACTTGTGCTAAGTCTTCAAGCATCACTTGGGCCAAATGACAATATGAGGCCCACTAATTGCCTCCTTGTAGAGGATGAACCTTTTGAAGGCCACGACCAAGCATAAGGCCTTACTTTATTTTCTTTCTTTAACTTTTAATAAGTGGACCATCCACCTTTACTAAGCCTATTATTTTAAGCATGTTTTGTTTTAAAAAAATTCACTAATAATTGTTTTGAATTGTTTCAGCCAAAGCCTTCAAGCCAATCCCACATCTTCCGCCTCACTTTAAAGCATGCATTCATGGCTGAGTTCAAATTCAAATAGGCTTTGAAAGCATATCCCATATCTTCAGCTTGGCTTAATTACAATGCATTAAGGCTGGGCACAAATTTGAATCAACAAATAAATGTGGTTTACAAAGTTAAAGTGGGACTTAAAGCAATCCCATGCTTTCCGCCCCAGCCATAAATTATGTCCAGCCTTAAGGAAAGCAATAAACACATGGTGGAATTGTTTTAAAGGGGACAACACTTATGGTGCCTACCTTGTTTCTTAGATAAGGTGTTAATATCCATTTAATTGCAAGCACACAATAACAATTCTGCCAAGCCTTATTCAAATTCAAATGTGGCAGAACATAAACAAGACTTGAAGACACCATCCCACTTCTTCCTCTTCGGCTTTAATACATTCATGACCAAACAAAGGAGCCTTGAACAACTTCCACACGTGGTCCAATTCAAAAGAGAGTGAAGACACATCCCTTATTCTCCGCCTCGGCTTTAAGGGATTTTTTATGAATGGGACAAGCATCCCACGAATTTTGCTTGGTTTTACTACATTTTCTTCATGGCTGAATCAAAATTCAAACTAAAGCACTTAATGCCATTTGCACATGTAGCTTAAGTTTGAATTAGGCACTTATTATCACTAAACTTTGTAATTTGAATTGCATTTTCGAATTAGAAGGGAAGCCTCACGGCCAGCCCATGCTATATATGTAAGCCTCATCATATGAAATAAGACAAGTTGAATTTTATGCAAAAGCAAAGTGTTAGTGAGATTTCTCTCTTAAGTTCTTGGTTGAACCAAGAGTAAAGTTCTTATCAAACATCCTTGTTTGTGGCGAACCTCAATTGGCTTATCAAACAATTCAGTTTGTGGCGCCTTCCATTTCAATCTTCTTCACCATTCTTTTATCCAAAACCGTGACCAAAATACAAACACACACCAACCCAAACACTAACCCTCGGCCTACACACAAAGCCTAACATTCTTCCATCCCAAAACACCTACTCTCGGCCAGAATCATTCCCAAACACATCCCAAACCACACCTAAACAAAAGCCAGCCGTGACCCAACTCAAACACCCAAAAATACAACCAAAAACAGTTCTAAAGTTTCCTAAACCAAGGCTTCAAACAAAACGATCAAAGTAAAATACCAACCCCCACCTATCAAGTGGTATTAGAGCTAGCATTGTTTGAAGTGCGTAGGTGCATCAAAAATCAACATTGGCCGAATCAAAGCCAAACTTGCTGCATCCAGTTTTGTCTTGGCTAAAACCGAGACCTCTATTGCTTGTGTTAGAAAGTTTTCTGTATGCAGGTTCCTAATCATATTGGCCAAAACAAAAGCCAATAAAAGCCTACATCAATGAAGAGCGTGAGGCCACTATGGCACGGTTTCTTCATGGACTCATCCAGGATATCCAGGATGTTGTGGAGTTGCACAGTTATGTGGAGTTAGAAGACTTGGTACAGAAAGTGATGAAGGTGGAACAACAGCTGAAGAGAAGGAAATCAAAAACCTACTCTAACAACACTAGCAAGTTCCAGTCATCTAGTTGGATGGACAAGCCTAAGAAGGAGGGTGCAACCAGCAAGGAGGTCGTGAGCACCACTAATGGGAAGAAGGCCAAGGAAGTACTAAGCCGAAGTCGGGAGATCAAATGTTTCAAATGCTTGGGCCATGGACACATTGCTTCATAGTGCCCAACCAGGAGGACAATGGTGTTCAGGAATGGAGTGGTAGAATCGGAATCTAAAGCCTCAAGTTCAGAAGAAGAAAATGAGGAGGAGGCAAGGAAGCCGGATGGAAACTTAATCATGGTTCGAAGGCTTTTGGGAAGCCAAATCAAGGAGGACGAGGAAAGTCAATGGGAGAACATAGTGACATTATTTGCTGCCTAAGGAGTTTGTAATACATAGTGACCACGAGTCACTAAAGTATTTAAAAGGGCAAGGCAAGCTTAACAAGCGCCATGCCAAGTGGGTTGAATTTTTAGAACAGTTTCCTTACGTGTTAAAGCATAAGAAAGGAAAGGCCAACATTGTGGCCGATGCTCTGTCTAGGAGGCATATTCTCCTCTCCACCCTCGAGACCAAACTGTATGGTCTCGAATTTATGAAAGAACTGTACTTACATGATCTTGATTTTCTGAAATATTTGATAAATGCGTGAGTACTGCTGTTAATGGATACTATAGGCACGAAGGTTTCCTTTTCAAGGAAAATCGTCTGTGCGTGCCTAAGAGCTCTATTCGAGATTTGCTTGTTAAGGAATCTCATGAGGGAGGGTTGATGGGACACTTTGGAATCCCTAAAACCATTGACATGCTCAAGGAGCATTTCTATTGGCCCAAAATGAAAAGGGATGTGCGAAAGCACTGTGAGCAGTGTCTAATCTGCAAATGGGCCAAAGCAAAGGGTATGCTACATGGGCTTTACACGCCCTTACCTGTGCCAGACTCATCGTGGGTAGACATATCCACGGACTTCGTTGTGGACTTACCTAGGACTCGGAATGGCAAGGATTCTATCTTTGTCGTAGTGGACCGTTTTTCCAAAATGGCCCACTTCATACCTTGTAAGAAGGTTGATGACGCTTGTCACGTCGCTGATCTCTTTTTCAAAGAGATTGTAAGACTCCATGGTCTACCCAGGAGAATTGTAAGTGATAGGGACACTAAGTTCCTTAGTCACTTTTGGAGGACCCTTTGGGGTAAAATTGGGACTAAACTCCTATTCTCCACTACCTGCCATCCGCAAACAGATGGCGAAACAGAAGTGGTCAACAGAGTATTGTCCACACTCTTAAGGACAGTCCTTAAAAAGAATCTCAAGGCATGGGAAGATAGCCTACCCCATGTAGAATTTGCTTATAATAGAAGCATACATAGCACCACGGGTTGCTCACCTTTTAAGGTAGTATATGGGTTCAATCCTTTGACCCCACTGGACTTACTACCTCTAGATGATTCTATTACCCTAAAACATAAGGATGGCCAGGCCAAAGCAGAATACATAAAACGGCTTCATGAACAGGTAAAGGCCAAGATTGAAAAACGAAATGAAGGCTATGCTAAGCATGCCAACAAGGGTAGAAAAGAGGTCATCTTCGAACCCGGAGACCTAGTCTGGGTTCATATGAGAAAAGAAAGGTTTCCCTCCCAATAGAAATCTAAACTTCAAGCGAGAGGGGACAAACCTTTCAAGGTCTTAGAGAGGATCAATAACAATGCTTATAAGATTGATATACCAAGTGATTATGGCAATGTTAGTGCTAGCTTTAATGTTGCTGACCTTTCTTTGTTTGAAACAGGTAAAGAAGACCTTGATTCGAGGTCGAATTCAGTCCAAGAAGGAGGGGATGATGGCGACTCACCCAAGTCAATCAACTTGGATGAATTAATGGGCCTAGGTGGGCCCATGACTTGGTCCTTGGCCAAGAAGGCCCGAAACACCTTGGGCAACTATTGCTACATATCCAAGCTTCAATAGGGCCAAGTGTTGACACAAAGCCCATAAATTGCATCATGCTTGAGGAAGCCACGCCCCTTGAAGGCCACGGCCAAGAGGGGAAAGCTTAAAGTTTTTTTTCTTCCATATTTCTTGTTTTAAATAAGTGGTTCAACACCACGTTTAAGCTTATTTATTTTATTCCAATAAGAGTTTGTCTTAATTTTATAGCTTAACACTTATTAATGTGAACTTGCTTGTCTTTATAGGCACACTTTACATTGGCCAACCGTGTGGATAAAGGGAGGAACTTCAACAAAGGCCAGCCGTAGGATCAAAGTGAGCAAGACTTGGCTAAGAGGAATTAAACTCATTCAATGGGCGTGGCAAGACTTGCCTTATCAAGAAACACATTAAAACATTGCCTAATTCGGCTGCCAAAAGTGGAGAGGAGCATTTGCACTTGTTGCCTTTTTGAGATCACAATCAATGGAAGAATCACATTCAAATTGGGCAATTATTAGAAAATCATTTGAATTGCCTTAATGGTCACGAAATCAATTCAAATTCAGCCAGCTTAATGACTTCCCCAAGCCATGGCCAACAAGGTTATTTCTTTCCATAAATTGACATTGCCGTGTTGTTGCTGCCTTATTGGGAGTGCACATCATTAAGGAGTCAATTCAAACTTGGGCAATAATTATACAATTATTTGTTGCCTAATATGAATCACTAATTCAAATTCAAGATTCAGCCAACATAATGGCTTACCCAAAATGTGGCCAGCAAGTTAAATTCTTCCCATACTTGGCTATCAAGGGGAAAAAGGCACTTTATTTCATCCATTCAATTTTCCTTGAGGTCAGCCCACGTTGAGCAAGAACAAAGGCATGGAGGATTCACGGAATATCACTAAAGAAGACAACATGTGAAGACCAACATAAATGACCCATGAAATTCGTCCCTTGTCTTTTGCTATGATGTAATTTGAATTTAAATTTTATTTTAAGAGGCTGATTCATTACAGCCCTAGTTCTTTGCTGAATGATAAATGGCAATTCGAAATTCTCAAGGCAAATGTAAGGCTGAATCAAAAACGGCCAGCCAAGTCTTAGCCTAGGCAATCAATTCACGGTTTTAAGTAACAAGGGAGCCTTTAGGCCAGCCCTCACTATATGTACTCAATGAATGCATTTGAATAAGATACCTTGCAATTTTATGAAAAACTTGAATAGTGAGAATTCTCTCCTATCTTCTTGGTTGAACCAAGATTATCTAAGTTCTTATCAAAGTTCCTACTTTGTGGCGAACAACGACCGACTTATCAAGTAACCTTACTTGTGGCACCTTCATCACCTCAGCCTACCTCCATACTTCTTGTATCCTAACAAAAAATCAACACAAAAACCACTAAACAAAAGTGCCAAATTCGTCCAACCAGAAGCTGCCCAGGATCATAAGCCTCAGCTAGGTTTCTTAACTCACCAGCCAGCCTAAGACCAGCCACGGTCAAGCTGACTTGTCCCTCACAACCACCAATTTTCAAGCCCTCGGCCCAAACACAAAACCGTGACCCCATACCCCTTCCAACGCCTCCTTCACCACAAACTATACTCAGCCTAATTCCTAAACCACCAGCCTAATTCCTAAAAGGATCCTTACTTACATACTACTGAATTTGCTGAATTAAACCAAAATTGTGTGAGTACTGTTGGGGATGGATCCCATAGGCACAAGAATCTCCTTTTCAAGGAAAATCGCCTATGCGTACTGAAGAATACAAAGGGTAAACCACAAGGGTTTTACACGCCCCTACCCAATCCTAAACCACCATGGATTGCCATATCCAAGTATTTTGAGGCGTCCCTACCCAGGATCAAACATGCTAAGGGTCTTAATCATGCTTATAACATTAATAATCCAAGTGATTATGGCAAAGTTAGTGCTACTTTTAATGGTGCTGATTTTTCTTCTTGTGAAATAGGTAATGAAGACCTTGATTCGAGGTCGAATTCAGTCCAAGAAGGAGGGGATGATAGCAACCCACCAAGGCCCATCAACCTGGATGACCTAATGGGCCTAGGGGGAGTCATAACTTGGGCAAGGGCAGGGAAAGCCCAAAGCACTCTTGGCCAACTAAGTCTAAACACACTAGCCTCAAACGGGCCAAGTGACAACATGAGGCCCATAATGTGCCTCACCTTAGAGGATAATACCCTTGAAGGCCACGACCAAGCAAGGGTTGATTAAAGACTCTTGCATAAAATTCAAGCTAATTCATTCCATGAGTTTCATTCTTACATATAGTTTGAATTTGAAATGGCAAGCTACATTATTACATTGATTACATTCTTTAAATATGGGCTAAGCTTAAGGAAGACTTTAAAACTATCTTGAATGTGCATCTTAGCACATGCTTAATGTATGTGGACATTGGCTTGTGTATGGCCAAGTCATACGGTCTTGCCTTAATGTTTTATTCTGATAGGAACCTCCTTATGGTTGGTATTTCCTTGAAGATCTTTTTGCTTGAAACTAGCCCAAAAATTGGTGCTTGAGTAGCTTTCGGTTCTTTTTAGTTATTTTAGGTTGTTTATGGGGTATAAGGGTTGGCTTAGGGATTTGAGGGTGTTTGCTGTGTTGGGCCTTTGTTTTGGCCGAGGGAAATGTAGTTTATGGGAATTTGGCCGAGAGGGTAAATTCTTCGCTTAGGGTGCTTGGTCTCGACTTGGGTTGTGTAGGGGACTGTTTGGGTTGTCTTCTGGCCTTGAATAGTGTTTAGAGGTTAGGCTTGGTGTTGGGTAAGTGTTGGATAAAAGAATGATGAAGTAGACATGAGATGGTACGCGCCACAAGCAAAGCTTGATAAGCCAAGTGTGTTCCGCCACAACAAGGTTGTTGATGAGGATGGGTAGGAGCCACACCACTTAGGATGATAAGCCAAAATAACGCCACAAGCAAAGCTTGATAAGTTAAAAAGGGTAAGGATTTATGCTCAACTTCAAAACACAAAGGTTTTCTCTATTCAAAATCAAAGTTCTTTCTTGCAAAATGGCCGTCGCCTCCATATATAGAGTGAGCCACGGTTTTGGCATCCTAGGCTAGTGCAAAAATATTAAATTATCATGCAAATAAAGCACATAAAAATATCTAAGCTTAAGTATGTAGCCATGGAGTTGGCTAGGTGCATTTCTCCTCATTTGGGCGGCTTGGGAGCTTGGTTTTGGAATGCTTCAAGTGGTCCCACAAAATAATTAACTCAGCCATGAAATACTCCATGAATCTGTGGCTTGCTTTAAGGCACATGCAAAGTTCCACACTCCCTTTAATGTAGCCAACATGTTTAATTGCAGGGGTCCACGGTTTTAATCCACCATTTAACATGCCTTGTTTTCTCCATGGTCCCATTAATGTGGACGGTGGCTTCCTATTCGTTCCTATCTGTTCCTATCCTCTCCTATCCGTTCCTATCCTATCCTATCCAATCCTATCCTATCCTATCCGTTCCTATCCTATCCTATCCATTCTTATCCTATCCTACCCTATCATATCCTATCCTATCCTACCCTATCCTATCCTATCCTATACTACCCTACCCTATCAAATTCTACCCTATTCTATCCTATCCATTCCTATCCTATCCATTCCTATCCTATCGTATCCTATCTGTTCCTATCCTATCATATCCTATATGTTCCTATCCTATCCTATCCTATCCTATTCGTTCCTATCCTATCCGTTCCTATCCTATCCGTTCTTATCCTATCCTATCCTATCTGTTCCTATCCTATCCTATCCTATCCTATCCTATCCTATCCTATCCTATCCTATCCTATCCTATCCTATCCTATCCTATCCTATCCTATCTTATCATCTCCTATCCTATCCTCTCCTATCTTATCCTATCCTATCCAGTCCTATCCTATCCTATCCTATCCTATCCTATCCTATCCTATCCTATCCTATCCTATCCTATCCTATCCTATCCTATCCTATCCTATCCTATCCTATCCTATCCTATCCTATCCTATCCTATCCTATCCTATCCTATCCTATATGTTCCTATCCTATCCTATCCGTTCCTATCCTATCCTATCCTATCCTATCCTATCTGTTCCTATCCTATCCTATCCTATCCTATCCTATCATATCCTATCCGTTCCTATCCTATCCTATCCTATTCGTTCCTATCCTATCCTATCCTATCCTATCCTATCCTATCCTATCCTATCCTATCCTATCCTATCCTATCCTATCCTATCCTATCCTATCCGTTCATATCCTATCCTATTCGATCGTATCCAATCATATCCGTTCCTATCCTATCCTACCCATTACTATCCTATCCTATCATATCCTATCCTATATTATCCTATCCTATCCTATCCTATCCTATCCTATCTTATCCTATCATATCCTATCCAATCATATCGTATCCTATCCTATCCTATCCTATCCTATCCTATCCGTTCATATCCTATCATATCCTATCCTATCCTATCCTATCCTATCCGTTCATATCCAATCATATCCGATCCTATTTGTTCCTATCCTATCCTATCCGTTCCTATCCCATCCTATCCCATCCTATCCTATCATATCCTATCCTATCCAATCCTATCCTATCCTATCCTATCCTATCCTATTCTATCCTATCATATCCTATCCTATCATATCCTATCCTATCCTATCCTATCCTATCCTATCCTATCATATCTGTTCCTATCCTATCCCATCCTATCAGTTCCTATCCTATCCTATCCTATCCTACCCTATCCTATTCTATCCTATCCTATCCTATCATATCCTATCCTATCCTACCCTATCCTATCCGTTCCTATACGTTCCTATCCTATCCTATCCTACCCTATCCTAAACGTTCCTATCCTATCCTATCCTATCTTATCCGTTTCTATCCTATCCGTTCCTATCCGTTCCTATCCTATCCTATCCATTCCTATCCTATCCTACCCTATCCTATCCTATCCATTCCTATCCTATCCTACCCTATCCTATCCTACCCTATCCTATCCTATCCTATCCTATCCTATCCTACCCGACCCTATCATATCCTATCCTATCCTATCCTATCCTATCGTATCGTATCCAATCCTATCCTATCCTATCATATCCTATCCTATCCTATCCTATCCTACCCTACCCTATCCTACCCTATCCTATCCTACCCTACCCTATCATATCATATCCTATCCTATCCTATCCTATCCAATCCTATCATATCCTATCCTATCCTATCCTATCCTATCCTATCCTATCCTATCCTATCCTATCCTATCCTATCCTATCCTATCCTATCCTATCCTATCCTATCCTATCCTATCATATCCTATCCTATGCCATCCTATCCTATCCTATCCTATCCTATCCTATCCTATCCTATCCTATCCAATCCTATCCTATCCTATCCTATCCTATCCAATCCTATTCGTTCCTATCCTATCCTATCCTATCCTATCCTTTCCTATCCTATCCTATCCTATCCTATCCTATCCCATCCTATCCCATCCTATCTGTTGCTATCCAATCCTATCCTATTCTATCCGTTCCTATCTTATCCTATCCTATCATATCCTATCCTATCCTACCCGTTCGTATCCTATCCTATCATATCCTATCATATCCGTTCCTATCCTATCCTATCCTATCCTATCCTATCCTATCCTATCCTATCCTATCATATCCTATCCGTTCCTATCCTATCCTATCCGTTCAAATCCTATCCTATTCGATCCTATCCTTTCCTATCCTTTCCTATCCTATCCGTTCCTATCCTATCCTACCCTATCCTATCCTACCCATTACTATCCTATCCTATCATATCCTATCCTATCCTAGCCTAGCCTAGACTAGCCTATCCTGTCCCATCCTATCCTATCCCATCCTCTCCCATCCTATCCCATCCTTTCCGTTGCTATCCTATCCTATCCGTTCCTATCTTATCCTATCCTATCCTATCCTATCATATCTTATCCTATCTTATCCATTCCTATCCGTTCCTATCCTATCCTATCCTGTCCTACCCTATCATATCCGTTCCTATCCTATCTTTTCCTATCCTATCCTATCCTATCTTATCCGTTTATGTCCTATCTGTTCCTATCCGTTCCTATCCTATCATATCCATTCCTATCCTATCCTACCCTATCATATCCTATCCTATCCTATCCTATCCTATCCTATCCTATCCCATCCTATCCTATCCCATCCTATCCCATCCTATCCGTTCCTATCCTATCCTATCCGTTCCTATCTTATCCTATCCTATCATACCCAATCCTATCCTACCCGTTCGTATCCTATCCTATCTGTTCCTATCCTATCCTATCCTATCATATCCGTTCCTATCCTATCATATCCTATCCTATCCAATCATATCCTATCCGTTCCTATCCTATCCGTTCCTTTCCTATCCGTTCCTATCCTATCCTATCCTATCCTATCCTATCCTATCCGTTCATATCATATCCTATTCGATCCTTTCCTATCCTATTCGTTCCTATCCTATTTGTTCCTATCCTATCCTACCATATCCTATCCTACCCATTACTATCCTATCCTATCATATCCTATCCTAGCCTAGCCTAGCCTAGCATTGCCTATACTATCCTATCCTATCCTATCCTATCCAATCCTATCCAATCCTATCCTATCCTATCCTATCCTATCCGATCCTATCCTATCCTATCTGATCATATCCTATCCTATTTGTTCCTCTCCTATCAGTTCCTATCCTATCCTACCCTATCCTATCCTATCTTATCCTATCCTATCCTCTCCGATCTTATCCTATCCTATCCGTTCCTATCCTATCAGTTCCTATCCTATCCTACCGTATCCTATCCTACCATATCCTATCCTGTCCTATCATATCCTATCCAATCCTATCCTATTCAAGCCTAGCCTATCTTATCCTATCCTATCCTATCATATCCTATCCTATCCTATCATATCCTATCATATCCTATTCGTTCCTATCCTATCTTATCCTATCCTATCCTATCCTATCTTATCATATCCTATCATATCCTATCCTATCCTATCCTATCCGTTCATATCCTATCCAATCCTATCCTATCCGTTCCTTTCCGTTCCTACATATCCTATACTATCCTATCATATCGTATCCAATCCTATCCAATCCAATCCTATCCAATCCTATCTTATCCTATCTGATCCTATCCTATCCTATCCTATCCTATCCTATCCTATCCTATCCTATCCTATCCTATCCTATCCTATCCTATCATATCCTATCCTATCATATCCTATCCTATCCTATCCTATCATCTCCTAACCTATCCTATCCTATCCTATCCTAACATATCCTATCCTATCCTATCCTATCCGTTCCTATCCTATCCTATCCTATCCAATCCACTCATATCCTATCCTATCCTATTCTATCTGTTCCTATCCTATCCGTTCCTATCCTACCCTATCCTATCCTATCATGTCCGTTCATATCCTATCATATTCGATCCTATCCTATCCTATCCGTTCCTATCCTATCCTACCCTATCCTTTCCTACCCATTACTATCCTATCCTATCATATCCTATCTTATCCTATCCTATCCAATCCTATCCTATCCTATCCTATCCTATCCTATCCTATCCTATCCTATCCTATCCTATCCTATCCTATCCTATCCTATCCTATCCTATCCTATCCTATCCTATCCTATCCTATCCTATCCTATCCTATCCTATCCGTTCCTATCCGTTCCTATCATATCCTATCCTATCCTATCCTATCCTATCCGTTCCAACCCTATCATATCCTATCCTATCCTATCCTACCCCTTCCAATCCAATCCTATCATATCCTATCCGTTCCTATCCTATCCTATACTATCCTAACCGTCCCTATCATATCCTATCCTATCTGTTCATATCCTATCCTATCCTATCCTATCCCATCCTAACCTATCATATCCTATCCTATCCTATCATATCCTATACTGTCCTATCCTATCTAATCCTATCCTATCCTATCGTATCCTATCCTATCCTATCATATCCTATCCTATCATATCCTATCCTATCCTATGTTATCCTATCCTATCCTATCCTATCCTATCCTATCCTATCCGTTCCTATTCCATCCTATCCTATCCTATCCTATCCTATCCGTTCCTTTCCGTTCCTACATATCCAATCCTATCATATCCTATCCTACCCTATCCTATCTTATCCTATCCTATCTTATCCTATCATATCCTATCCTATCCTATCCTATCCTATCCTATCCTATCCTATCCTATCCTATCCTATCCTATCCTATCATATCCTATCCTATCCTATCCTATCCTATCCTATCCTATCCTTTCCTATCCTATCATATCCTATCTTATCCTATCCTATCCTATCCGTTCCTATCCTATCCTATCCTATCCAATCATATCCTATCCTATCCTTTCCTATCCTTTCCTATCCTTTCCTATCTGTTCCTATCCTATCCTATCCTATCCTATCCTATCCTATCCTATCCTATCCTATCCTATCCTATCCTATCCTATCCTATCCGTTCCTATCCTATCCGTTCCTATCCTATCCTATCCTTTCCTATCATTTCCTATCTGTTCCTATCCTATCCTATCCTATCCGTTCTTATCCTATCCGTTCCTATCATATCCTATCTTATCCTATCCGTTCCTATCCTATCCGTTCCTATCTTATCCTATCCTATCCTATCTTATCCTATCCTATCATATCCTATCCTATCCTATCCTGTCCGTTCATATCCTATCCAATCCTATCCTATCCGTTCCTTTCCGTTCCTACATATCCTATCCTATCATATCCTATCGTATCCAATCCTATCCAATCCAATCCAATCCTATCCAATCCTATCCTATCCTATCCTATCCTATCATATCCTATCCTATCATATCCTATCCAATCCTATCCTATCCGTTCCTATCCAATCCTATCCTATCCTATCCGTTCCTTTCCGTTCCTACATATCCTATCCTATCCTATCCTATCGTATCCAATCCTATCCAATCCAATCCTATCCAATCCAATCATATCCTATCCTGTCATATCCTATCATATCCTATCCTATCCTATCCTATCCTATCCTATCCTATCCAATCATATCCTATCCTATCCTATCCTATCCTATCGTATCCTATCCTATCCTATCCTATCCTATCCTATCCTATCCTATCCTATCCTATCCTATCCTATCCTATCCTATCCTATCCTATCCCATCCTATCCCATCCTATCCTATCCTATCCTATCCTATCCGTTCCTATCCTATCCTATCCTATCCAATCCTATCCAATCCGTTCATATCCTATCCTATCTGATCCTATCCTATCCTATCTGTTCCTATCCTATCCGTTCCTATCCTATCCTACCCTATCCTATCCTATCCTATCCTATCCTATCCTATCCGATCTTATCCTATCCTATCCGTTCCTATCCTATCCGTTCCTATCCTATCCTACCGTATCCTATCCTACCATATCCTATCCTATCCTATCATATCCTATCCTATCCTATCTTATCCTAGCCTAGCCTATCTTATCTTATCCTATCCTATCATATCTTATCCTATCCTATCCTATCCTATCCTATCCTATCATATCCTATCCGTTCCTATCCTATCCTATCCTATCCTATCCTATCCTACCCTATCCTATCCTATCTTATCCTATCCTATCATATCCTATCCTATCATATCCTATCCTATCCTATCCTATCCGTTCCTATCCTATCCAATCCTATCCTATTCGTTCCTTTCCGTTCCTACATATCCTATCCTATCCTATCATATCGTATCCAATCGAAATCCTATCCATCCTATCATATCCTATCCTATCCTATCCTATCCTATCCTATCCTATCCTATCCTATCCTATCCTATCCTATCCTATCCTATCCTATCCTATCCTATCCTATCCTATCCTATCCTATCCTATCCTATCCTATCCTATCCTATCCTATCCTATCTTATCCTATCCTATCCTATCATATCCTATCCTCATCATATCCTATCCTATCCGTTCCTATCCTATCCTATCCTATCCTATCCTATCCGTTCCTATCCTATCCTATCCTATCC